>BTRK01000002.1:9742816-10399066 GCA_036245805.1 Pristionchus mayeri
GGGTACGGATGTGACGGTAGAGATCTTTAGTGTTTTTTAGTTTTTTATGTTCGCAAAATTGGTTCCATTTTTTAATTTGGAATAATAGATCTCTACTGCACTTCTCGTATTGAAGGCGAATTGAGAGTAAATTATACTTTGTGAACAGAGAATTTCGGTGTTTAATTAGCTTTCGGATATGAGGGGGGATATGAATAGCCATAACTCGAGAACCGATTTATGATACAACTCGAAATTTGTATATGTGATGCCTAGTGTCTCTACGAAGCCGATGGTATCAAAATATCACATGTTTTTCATGCACACATTGTGATTTCGACGATCTCGAACATAAGCCAGAACTTAAAACCAACAATTACATGGTAAAATGCGCCTTGCTCTGAGGATCATTTTTTGTATACAATGTATTAGTTTTAAGTTAGACTATTTTTTGTTACACCTCATTTTATGATGTATTTATCAACTCTCTGCCGTCAATTCAGTGGGTGAATGTGGAAAATAAAGATAAATTTAATTATCTGCCTCGTTCGAGAGAGATAGAACAAAGGAATGAGATTCATTCCTCACTCTCACCCACAGACTTTTCGGCATAGAGGTCATAAATGCTTCACAAAAATGGATGTATCAAAAATAGTCTAACTTAAACCCCATACATAGTATACGAAGAATGATCCTCAGAGCAAGGCGCATTTTACAATGTAATTGTTGGTTTTAAGTTCTGGCTTATGTTCGAGATCGTCGAAATCATAATGTGTGCATGAAAAACATGTGATATTTTGATACCAGCGGCTTCGTAGAGACACTAGGCATCACATATACAAATTTCGAGTTGTTTCATAAATCGGTTCTCGAGTTATGGGTAGAAGTGTAGGTGCAGTCTACATGCAGCCTGGCTTAACGGGTCGAGATGGTGCAAAATGAAGTTGACCACGATGATCAGCACCATCGATTACCCGTTTAGGCAAATTTTCGAAAATTTGGTGTGCCAAGGTTTGTTCGACTCTTACGCGAACGGGCTCATAAAGATTTTTGATTGACGAACAATAATCTCATGATATATTCAATGCAATGTTCCTTCAGGAAACGATGTCACAGGTCGCTTGCGCAACGTGATACTCGAGAAGACGAGAAATATCGAGAATGGAGGTATTGGCCCTTGGAAAGACTCTTGATTCTCTCCTTTATACTTCTTAATCATCTCAGAGAAAACCACGCTCAGCATCGTTATCACTACGTAAAAGACATAAACAATCAATTTTCAATGCAAACTGAGTTCTTTGAAAGGAATTATCGGTGCGGAGGGCGAGAATTGGATGGAGCAGCGTCGATTTATCGTCACCACCCTCCGGGAGTTTGGAGTAGGCAAAACGCTGATGGAAGAGAAGGCGAGTTTCGCGAGATCAACACCAGAGTTATTCCAATCGCCATTAATCTAGTACAATTAGACAATTAACATATTACAAACACGAAATTTCTAATAAAAGGAGATTTGTGCCTACATTTTAGATTCGAAACTCGGCGCAAAATCTGATTGATCACATTGCCAAGCAAGATCTGAGCAACGTCGACCTGCGGTGGTCCATTCAAGTGGGATTGTTTTCAAAATACTCTTTTGTACCGCAACATTTTATTCGTATGTAGTCAGGTATCAATACGGTATTGCAGGCGATAAAATGATGTAATGGGAACATGACAATAAATAGATTCAGGTCTTCGTGGCTAACATTATCAACGAGTTCCTCTTCGGATTCCAGTATCCCTATGATGAATGCAAGCCATTGATGGACTTCGTTGTGGGATTCAACAAAAGCGTCGAAACATTTTCCAGGTCAGTATAAGAAAGTAACTAGAATAAACTATTAGAAGTAACCGTAAAAAGTAGTAAAATACTTGACCATGTGACTACGATGTAGCAACGAGTCATCTGACATTCGAAAATTAGAGAATCATTATGTCAGGTCGCGCATCCTGCCCATCATCATAAACTTCCCCTGGACCCGACATCTTCCCATCATCAGCGCTCACTGGATTCAACACAAGCAACGAGTCAATACTGTGGGGAATATGTTTATTACACTTTTGCTTACCATATTTTCTGTGAAAATTGATTATATTGTTGCAATCAAATTGATTATATTGTTGTAAGGAATCTTCTCGTGTTCCTCAATTCGCGTTTTCTAGATGCTGAGCTACATTCGCGAGCGAACTGTTGGTGTCAAGTTCGATCCCGAATACGAGCCCACCTGTTATGTAGAAGCGTTCCTCAAGAACAACAAGGACCAGCGGTTACTGTCATTTCATGTTATTCCGATCCGTATCCACGAAGTAGAAATGTATACACATTTCTTACAAGCTGGAATGCGTAGTCTTATCTATCAGCCGGCCTCACCTAGCGTTGTCATATTGAGTCCTGTAAACTCTCTTGACGCGGATGCATATTTTTGCATGGTCGGGGCGTTATTTCTGTTTTGCTAACATTTATACTTGAGAACCGAGCAACTGATCTCGTGCTGCACCGACATCTACGTCGCCGGGCAGGAGACGACAACGATGACGCTGAGATGGGCCGTAGCGTACCTCGCGGTGCAGCAGGACATTCAGGTGATTTTTTTCAAAAAAACACACAATGGATGATTTTCATCAAGGCTATCCAATTGTGTAATAAATATCATAAAAACTCAGGACAAACTGCGAGTCGAAATCCTCTCTCAAGTCGGTCGAGACCGCATTGCGTCGATGGCCGACAAGGCGAATATGCCGTAAAGAGACTAATTAGCTATTAATTAATTATTTATAACATAATTAGTCACTAATTAACTAATATTCTTAGATACACGAGCGCCGTGCTTCACGAAACGCAGCGCTGCGCCAACCTCATCGCTCCAAATCCCTTCCTCTTCCACAAGACAACCGTTGATACCGAGATTGCGGTGAGTGATCAATCGATAGTATTCTCCAAAGTGTGTCCACTATTTTGAGAAAAAAAGTTACGATATTATTAGGTTGATGCAAGAGTTTCTTTCTTTTTTTCTGAAAGGAACATTTTAGCTTCCCCAGTTCTTTCCATTTGACCAATCAACTAATGACTTTTCACTATTGATACCGGCATTAGTTCACTCTATAACGGGCACTATGTTGACCCGATTTGATCGGCGAGAATAGGACAGCTTAATTGGGAAGTAATCGAATCAGGTCTATATTACCGACTTTTCAATCACCCGAAGCTCCGAGGAGGAAAGTGCTGGGGCTAAATTTGACACGTTATTGTGGAGTACTATGTTTCGGTATGTAGTATGACACGACAAGAGCATTCTGCAACGAATATCATTTTTGAAACTTTGGCCCAAATATAGAAATAGACTGTTTCAAGATTTTGGAATTTCAATTAATGAGCACTGTATTCTTGCGCGAAGATGAAGAGGGATAAATTGCGATTTATTCTGAAGTACCTTACTGTGTAAGCATCCATGCATAATTAGGAAAGGATTCGCCCAGCGGTTCATGAGCTGAATATTTTGAAACTATGATTTTGAGACGCTGGAACACTTTTTGATGTCCATTGTTTCCGACGCACATTCGAATGCGGATTTATTGTGTTCATCTGAAGAATCAACTCTTGTCCTAGCGCTGTTTTAATTCGCAGATCAAGTACATCACTATTATAATAAAATCAGGACCCAAACAAAAACGTTAAAAAATTGCAGTTTTCCTATGTTTCGTTTCGAAAATTTACCAGCATCTTTATGCGATACGTAGATTGAAAGCAAACACACGAAAGCAATCTACTACCACGGCCATAACATATAGTTTTTAGAAAATCGTGAACGCCTACGCACGCCAGCAGAAATTTGAAAAATAAAAAAAGAAAGAAACTTTTGCATCAACCTGATATAATAGGTGTTTTCGCAAAAGCAATGTAAATCCTGAATAATATGTTTTCAGGGTCACAAAGTGCCAGCGGGCACGCTCGTAAACGGTGACGTCCATCAGGTGATGAAGTCGGATCCGATCTTCGTCGACCCTCATCGATTCTGGCCGGAGAGATACCTTGATGAGGATGGAGTCACGCTTAGGAAGGCAAGAACCTGACTCCTAACTTGTGATCATTCTTTACGCGACGTTTTCTATCGTCCGTCTAACTATTGATTGAGAAGATGTAACTGATCCAAATAAATAATAAAGCGTAATTTCAGGAGCTCGTGGAGCGCACTATACCGTTCGGCATTGGCAAGCGGCAGTGCGCGGGAGAGGGACTTGCGAGGACTGAGCTGTTCATTGGATTGGTTACGCTCATTCAGGTCAGTCATTCATATTATTACTTCATCGTCCACACCAAAATACCAGGAATTGTCAGTTTTCGCATAATCAATAACCATCATTTTGTAGAATTTCCGCATTCTTCCTCTCCCTGGATCGGAGGTCGACCTCGAACCAGTCTACCTTAATCTTCACTTGCCCAAGGACCAGAATTTCAGGCTGGAGATAGTGTGATTATTTTTTCAAGAGTGTTTATTATTATAATTGTCAATTGTCAAGTTGTAGTTTACAAAGAACTTATGCATTTGAGTAATACACGTACATATAATGTGTTTATGGTGTGGATCTGTAGTGTACAATTATCATTTCCCCACATATATGGTAGGGGTCACAGACGTCAGAGCCTATTGTGGATTTGAACAATAGATGCGACGCAACACCGCGGACCGCAAAGCACCTGTGTGATTGTCTTATTCAAAATGTAATCATCGCGTCTTATGCTGTTGATTTTTTTCAGTATTTTCAACACTATTATTGCAATATGCTGGTTTGGAATATATGTAATCCTAAATATTCCTTTCACCTGATTGGCTTCCACGCGTCTCCCAGTTGTTGCGAATTCACGAATTTATCCTTTATTATTAAGGTTTTCAGAGCAGATCGAAGAAATATATTGGAAATGGATCACTCTTCAAACATGGTATACCTCTTTTTAATAATCGTAGTAATACCTAACAATGCGCAAAATAAATGCGTTCTTTCAGTTTCCAATTCTCAGCCTGCCCAACGAGATATTGACAAAAGTTATCGAAAAAAAGCGCATGGAGGACCGAACTAACTTTGGTTTGATGATTCATAGATTCTTTGGACTCGAGAAAGAAGCTGGACATCGATACTTTGAAATGATTACATTCGCTGTATGTCGTCAACATTCTCAGAACATTTTGATCTGGCTCCCAACGCGAATAATCCTAATCAATCGAATATTTACAGAGTGCTGATCGTGTTTTAAATGTTTGGGAAAATTTTAAGCCAAATAAATTGCCGGTTGACTATGCGGATGGATCGTATGAAGTTGTAGTCTTATACTTCAACAATTCAGTGACAGATGAACTCATACTTGAGGTATACATTCCTTTTTGTTATGTGCATTATTATTATTATATGGTAGTTAAATCTCCTTGTATGTTCTGAGATATAAAATCCATCAGATCACTGAAGATGTTGACCTCGATATTCAACATTTTGGAGACAATACAATCCAATAGCTTGAAAGCAAATTTCGGCAATGACTGTTCAGAAAGGTGAAAAAACTGATAATGACATTCACAGTCATATTCAACTATATTTATTACAGAATTTTGAAAAAGTTGCTCACATCATCCAAACGCTTCAAGGAAGTTGATTTGTTTTGGAATATTTTGGACAAGGACTTTCCGAGCGTGAAATGTAGTATTATGGAATTATTGCCGATGGATTTGTTTTCTGTATCTGCATCACATGTAAGAACAGGGAAGCAAATGTAAAAGATCCACCTCGTCATGACGATTCATATTAAAGTTAATATCTGTGTAATTTTCAGTGCATTCACGCTCTCATAAATGATGATATCCTCCTTCATCTAGTAAACATATGTCGCGATGTCGAACTTCTGGTTCGCTCAACAATCACTTCTTCTGGACTTGTCAAGGCATTCGAGGTTCACTAATTAGTGTTATATATTTTAAATTGCAACCCATATTTTCTGACTTTTCAGATGATATGCGCTTCTAAGGTGAAGAGAAATGTATGGCTGTATATTGATCCCAGTATGATTTCGCACTGGACTAGTCGATTGGACCTCTCGAAGTTCTCTAAAATGATGAATAAAATTGTACACCTCGATTCAAAGTCGCGCTTGAAATTTGGTCCTTCTGGTCGTGAAGGCACGAGAGGAATGAGCTACGCCCACTTCCACACCTAATTACATCTAAGAAAGAATGCCAACGACTTGAGATTATCACATATTTTCACAATTTATAAGTATAAATTGTATCAATGTATGCTATATATCTGATAAAGCATATTGTTCACACGCTTTCAATATTGTATTGATCTTCCAAACTATTTATTGCATTACAACATTTTAAGCCAGCTCTCATCAGTAGCGGACAACTTTTATGTTGAACAGACCGCCCAATAGGCACGTATCGACAGATGGTAGCTAGTTGCTTGAAAACAATCCATAAATCTAAATGCTATGAATTCTCAGGGTCTCGTTGAGCGCACGATTCCATTTGGCATTGGCAAGATATCAGGTTGGTGCAAAAGTTTCGTTACAAGGCTTTTTGCCTATTTTCTTGTGAATACTTCTCCTGAATCAAATACCACCTGGGTATTATTTGAGGCAGTGTTAGGTCATAACAATGGTTGGTTTCTACCCGATCGATCCAATGTCCTTCCGTATCAAAACTCTGATGAGTTAAAATTAGCAAAATTACCATGTTTTTGGGTGTTCAACACAAATCATCGCTAAAACTAAACGAATTCTATACAGCTCCCACCCTTCAGAGAAACTGATGAGTAAGGGTGGATGCTCACATTGAACACGTTAAATGGAAGTTTCGGGCTTCCACGAATTACTATTGAGGCGAAAAAGGCCGATTTCGTCGTTCAAATTTGATGTTCAAAACCATAATTGCGAAAACTCTCGAATGGAAAGATTAATCTTTACGAATTTGCTATGGTAGCATCCTCATGGTAGATACTTCTGATTTTGTTTCATGTGAAACCCCACGTACCTCCAGCAAATACTCCCTTGAAAATATTCAAAATCTGATAGGTGCATTACCTCATTACTCCGGAATACGAGCCTATTTTCTCAGATTGTTTTATGGCTAATGCCGATCACTCGCCATGGTAGAATAGCTAGTCATAATACTTCACGAAAATCGTGTTGGATTTGCGCAATTATTGCTGCGCAAGGAGTAGTTATCAATCAACAAGTTCTTAAAAAATTGCAATTCTCAGAATTTGGAATGCTGTCTCATAGGTATTACTGATTGATAAAGTGCAACTCAATGTGCGCTATGTAGAGCACACATGTACTAACATCATACAAGAAACCATATGAGGACGCTGCTCGAGACCGAAGCAAGATAGTGCTCAAAAACTTTAATCGTTATTTTGTAACGAAACCTTTGCTCCAACCTAATACATGGTACGAGAGAGGAACTGACGAGGACTGAGTTGTTCATTCGAACGGTAATACGACCATACCCCGTTGAGAACACGACATTCCGTTCGATCTTTCAAGTTTTCGTTGCGCATTCGAGCGTAGATAAATTACATATAACGCTCGTTCAGACATTGTTGTTGGTTTCCAGCGTTTTCATTCTTTTCGATTACAGTGGATTCCCAGTCAATGTCCAAATAATTATTAACGCAAAGTTCGTTTTTAGCACCTCGAACCAGCCTACCTTAATTCACTTGCCCAAGGACCAGAATTTCCATCTCGAAAGAATGTGATTATTTTCTCAAGAGTGTTTATTATTATAATGTTACTTTTGCGATGAATAGCAAAGGCGGGGTGCGGAAAATTCAAATTTCCCGCTCGCTGAGCGTCGTTCGCTCAGCGTGTGTCGAAATTTCTCCCCTTTCCAACCTCATTCTAGGTGCTTACGTAAGGGAAACGTTCCCTAATTACTTTTTGTTGTTGTTTACCATTTATTCATTCCCCTCTCTCCCCTCTATTCCCATTTTTCCATTCATTCCAAGTCTTTTCCTCTCCCTCGCCCAGTCCCTCCCATTTCGTCATTTCCTCTATCCCTATCTTTCTTCCCCATTTCGTCATATTCCCCCCTCAATTCCCAGCCCTTTTCCAGATCGATGTCTCAGCTTCCAGTCATTTTCCAACACTGAACGATTTATTTATTTTTCAGAGCGAATAGACATTACCGAACTGTGAAATGCAGCCAAATGGGGCTGAGAGAAGGGAAATTCTCCCGCAAGCTACAAAAAATGAACCGAACCTTGGTCATGAACGAAAGTCTGGCTAGGATCATCCAATCCTAAAGATCAGCGTGCACTAAAGTTATTTTTGTAGGATATTTTCAGATCCGCGTTGTTATTGTTTATATTCCAAGGTGTCCTAATAAAAATCTCTAACGTACGTTTTTTTTCAAAGTGTCCACACGGTAGTAGCACGCTTCCCATGGTTGAATTGCATATTCCATAACTTCAGCGCCCCTTTTGCTTTGTATCTGACTGACAATTCCATTCGACTATCTGAGAGAACTGAGCAAAATCTATATGCGTACAACGAAAAATAATATTTCTATCTGAAGATTGATCTTGGGGTGACTTTTCACATAGAAAAAAATCGACCCTGCGCACTTGGAGTATGGCAAATCTGCACGTTCTGATACGGGTGGAATACACTACGTGAGCATGCGTACTTCGTTCTGAGTGAACTCATCCTCTAATAGTCTTATAAGAGAGGAATCGCGAGAGAATTGCCTACTCCGCGGCGGTAGGGATCAAAATCGTCGTATCCGGAAGAAAATTTGACTCAAAGTATTTCAACTGATGCTCTTTCAAATTGCGTCGTCCGAATTTTGATAACTGTCGTCACCTTCGAGATTCAGAAGGCCAAACATGGGGCACTCACTATTTAGGGGTCAAAACGAGCTCACTTAAACGATCATAAATCCCTTTAAAATGACGATAGAAACTCGTTCTTTGCACAGAAAGAAAGCTGAAAACATTCTCTACAACTTTCATGTTGAAAATCTCATTCCCTGTGTACGTCCCAGTGCGAAGTGGTCGGGTGAACCAAAAACTACCGAATTCGGGAAATCGGAAAAATGATTAAAGCCCCTATGCGCGATCGATGGTGCCTATGGGTGATACGCAAGAAATCTAGGAAATCGGAGGTGGTAAAAAAAAAGGGCGCTGTTTTTTGTCCGTTCGCCCCAAAAGTGGGTAAACCCCCTACACGGTTTCAACACTTCTAAGACCCCTATTAACAGCTAGTGAGGTCAAATAACTCGAAAGTCAATCAGAACAAGATTTGAAATTGTTTCCCGACTAGCTGTAGCACTTTCATTGGTCAAAAACTACAGTATGACAGGAAATTCAAAAATCGACATTTTGACCCTTCTCAACTTTTGGCGTATGCGCAATTGAATTAAAATGGTTCCATATAGTGTAGATACATTCCACGGAACCACTCAAAGAAAGGGCGCATATATAAATATGATATTTCGGCAGAGGAAACCAAGGAAAAGCGCTAAACTATACTCCAGGTCAACATTGTAATATGGGCCCGGCTCAATGCTAGAAATGTAGAGCTCGATGAGCTGAACATGTTATCTGTTGAAAGTGAGTCTCTATCTTTTAAATGAAGCATGCTACAGAGCCTAGAAGTTGGGCAGAAATATGATAGAATCCCCCGAGAGCGCGCACTCTAACCGTCTGGCGCTCGCTCCGCCTGACCTCCCTCTCCCTCCCCTCTAATTAGCGCTCTCATGGGCGCCTCCGCGGCCATTTCTGCCTAAGTTCCAGGCTATGTAGCATGCTTTAATGAAACGATAGAGACTCACTTTAAACAGATAACACAGGTATCGCGAGTCAGTGGAGGTGCGTGGGAACAATTTCCAACTTTTATTTTTTGTTTGGCTTCATATTATGGTAGGAACATACACTAGCGCCAACGTCTCGAAAAATCTAGGTCATAGGTTCCAGAGCCGGCTTTTAGGAAAATTCCGGTTTTGCATCCGGCTCTACTATATTTCAGCTCCCATATGAGCTACAAAGATGGGAGTGGGCTCAAAATGAGCGCAAAAATATAATAAGAAAGTTTTATGTTTTGACCTAAGCGATTGGACAACATTTGGAAAAGATATTTTTTGAAAACCATCTTTTAGACAAAATTAAAATCTACATCAATTTTGTGAGATACCTTTCCCTGAAATTTTATTGCAGAATATACAAGCTGAAGTGCATATGTATAAAATAAAATTAAAAAATTGAAAATCGAAGAGGGTTGTTTTTTGGAATATCGGTCCAAATCTCCGATCGTGTGAATGTCGATGTGAAAATTGTTAATTCATGAACAGCTATATATGAAATCGGAATGACTAATGTAGATTAAGTTGTTTCATACACGATAAAGTAAGATTACGCTGTGAAACTCTAAGTATAGTAGAGCCTGAAATATAGTAAACCGGAATTTTCCTAAAAGCCGGCTCTGGAACCTATGACCTAGATTTTTCGAGACGTTGGCGCTAGTGTATGTTCCTACCATAATATGAAGCCAAACAAAAAATAAAAGTTGGAAATTGTTCCCACGCACCTCCACTGACTCGCGATACCTGTGTTATCTGTTTAAAGTGAGTCTCTATCGTTTCATTAAAGCATGCTACATTGCCTGGAACTTAGGCAGAAATGGCCGCGGAGGCGCCCATGAGAGCGCTAATTAGAGGGGAGGGAGAGGGAGGTCAGGCGGAGCGAGCGCCAGACGGTTAGAGTGCGCGCTCTCGGGGGATTCTATCATATTTCTGCCCAACTTCTAGGCTCTGTAGCATGCTTCATTTAAAAGATAGAGACTCACTTTCAACAGATAACATGTTCAGCTCATCGAGCTCTACATTTCTAGCATTGAGCCGGGCCCATATTACAATGTTGACCTGGAGTATAGTTTAGCGCTTTTCCTTGGTTTCCTCTGCCGAAATATCATATTTATATATGCGCCTTTTCTTTGAGTGGTTCCGTGGAATGTATCTACACTATATGGAACCATTTTAATTCAATTGCGCCCACGCCAAAAGTTGAGAAGGGTCAAAATGTCGATTTTTGAATTTCCTGTCATACTGTAGTTTTTGACCAATGAAAGTGCTACAGCTAGTCGGGAAACAATTTCAAATCTTGTTCTGATTGACTTTCGAGTTATTTGACCTCACTAGATGTTAATAGGGGTCTTAGAATGTTGAAACCGTGTAGGGGGTTTACCCACTTTTGGGGCCACCGGACAAAAAACAGCGCCCTTTTTTTTTACCACCTCCGATTTCCTAGATTTCTTGCGTATCACCCATAGGCACCATCGATCGCGCATAGGGGCTTTAATCACTTTTTCCGATTTCCCGAATTCGGTAGTTTTTGGTTCACCCGACCACCCCGCACTGGGACGTACACAGCGAATGACATGTTCAACATAAAGGTTGTAGAGAATGTTTTCAGCGTTCTTTCTGTGCAAAGAACAAGTTTTTTCGTCATTTTTTATGATTTTTTCGTCATTTTTTATGACGGATTTATGATCATTTAACTGGTCCCGATTTGATGTCGAAAAGTGATAGTATCATGTTTGGCCTTCTGAATCTCGAAGATGACGACAGTTATCACAATTCTGACGACGCAGTTTGAATGATAATCACTTGAAATACTTTGTTTTAAAGTTTCTTCCGGATACGACGATTTTGATTCCTACCGCCGCTAACCCCCCTAAAATAGGCAATTCTCTCGCGATTCGTCTCATAATACCTATTATTGTCGTATAAGCTATGTTTTCATTACAATTACTTCCGATTGTATTGTACGTTGTTATGACATTTCGAATAAATCCTGGACATAATTATCAGCAAAATGGTAGCTCGTTGAGCGCGAAACCGAAATTCATATTCAAATTTGATGAGTAGAATGCGCTGCGGTTCGCTTCGCAGTTTCAGCGTCATTTGCTCTCACTCACTCACCACTACATTATTCCCGGCCTTTCCACTCAATTCTGTCTACATTTTCTATTATAATTGGTGTTTTGTTTTGCTCAAACACGATTGTGTTACCCATTTATTATACGTCTACCTTTGGCACTGATTTCGATGAATCCTCAAAGCTTTACATTGCTCTCAAAAATAGGGCAGAGGGTGTGCGATTATCGATCGTGCCTTTGTTAAAGCTATATGGTTCGTTTTTTTCTCTGGAGTCGCCTTGTGAAATACTTGTTACAGCGGCTCCTCGCATTTGCACGATGTCACATTTGTATGTTTTTAAAGCTGAAAGGAGGAGATTTAAGATCTTTAGATTTCATATGGGTTGAAATTTGACAGCATTTCCGTATGCACACTCTCTTATGAAATCATGAAGCATAATTCA
This sequence comes from Pristionchus mayeri, assembly GCA_036245805.1. NCBI lineage: Eukaryota > Metazoa > Nematoda > Chromadorea > Rhabditida > Neodiplogasteridae > Pristionchus > Pristionchus mayeri. The sequence continues at coordinate 9,755,201 of BTRK01000002.1, forward strand.
TTTTCTCAATTTTGCATCAATCATTCATCGAATTTAATAATATAAAAACATCATTTCTCGAATTTAATGATACAACTTACAGATCGACACAACACACGGAGGGCATGTCCATTGAAGCGGTATGCAATTATAGAACAAATACATACAAAAAACATTCTGTTTTTTTCAGTTATCAAGACAATACAATTCGACTATTTGAACGCACATTTGCGAAATGATAGTTCGGGACGGTATGTAATACAGTTGCGAAAAAAAATCAACAATCGCGCATTTCAGAATTATGAGAGAACTAGTGATGGGACGAAAATACATAAAAGGCGTTAGAATCACCTTACATAATATCGACCAGGAGATTGAGATTGAGACTGTTAAAAGTGTTCTTCTGGAGTTTCCTCATATGAACAATCTTTATATAAGAATCAAAAATGTAAGAAGAGGCACATGCTAATAGAGTACATCATTACCCCTTTCTAGTGTAGTCTTTCCCTGATAAACGATGAAATTCTGCTACATCTAATCAACGTATGCCGTGAAGTGAAAATCTACGCTCTTTCAACAATCACTATGTGTGGAATTACTAAGGCATTCGATGTACGGTACATATTTTAATCTAATTTCTACATCAGTTTTTCTCAACTATTTTAACACAGGTATCACGAGTCGATGGAGGAAGCCATGAACGATTTTTTTTCAAAGATTTTCAAAATAAGTCATATATTGATAGTATAAGGTACCAAGGACAAGAAATCGAAGGAACCAGGTTATTTGTCCCAGAGCCGGCTTTTAGGCATTTTCCGGTTTTACTACCGGCTATACTTTATATCAGTCCGCAGAAGAGCTACAGATATGCCGGAGGTCTTAAAAAATCGGGAAAAATATGACAAATAACTTTACTGTTGACAACTTTCTGATTGGACCAAAAATATGAAGGAAAAATTTTATACCATATTTTTTGATAATCGCGGTTAAAGGTGAGGTCCCGAGGTGACGAATTGGAAATAATCGAAATCTTCTACATTGTACGTTGAACTTCGGCCAGCATTATGCTGTTTTATTTTGTACAACACCGTATACATCGAAAAATGTTCAAAGGAGATCGGATTTAGTGGTTCGCAAAAAATCGATTTTCAACACTCGGATTGTGGCATGTTTAGGGGCATGTAAAGTATCATTATCAAAGTGAACTTCCATTGGTCATATGCTGATGTTCAAGTACAGTAGGCAGTCTATCAACATTCACAGAACTCGGCCCTTGCAATTACTCAAAACATCTAGATATTCGCAATCGAATTTACGAAAATGAAAGAGTCGAAAAACAAAATAAATCGGTTCTACCCAGATTTTGCGAAAATCGATCAGATTTGAACATCTAAATTCAGTGTATGATCATAAAAGTATGAATTCCCAGTGAATACAATTATACTGCTTGTTTCTGGAAAAAAATTATTTCCACCTCTTCGAAACAAAAAAAAAAATCAAATGGTGCGCGTTGTACCAATCAGTGTGCTTGATGACTTATATGGTATGAAAATGAATTTTGATGTTCAAATCTGATCGATTTTCGCAAAATCTGGGTAGAACCGATTTGTTTTGTTTTTCGAATCTTTCATTTTCGTAAATTCGATTGCGAATATCTAGATGTTTTGAGTAATTGCAAGGGCCGAGTTCTGTGAATGTTGATAGACTGCCTACTGTTCTTGAACATCATCATATGACCAATGGACGTTCACTTTGATAATGATACTTTACATGCCCCTAAACATGCCACAATCCGAGTGTTGAAAATCAATTTTTTGCGAACCACTAAATCCGATCTCCTTTGAACATTTTTCGATGTATACTGTGTTGTACAAAATAAAACAGCATAATTCTGGCCGAAGTTCAACGTACAATGTAGAAGATTTCGATTATTTCCAATTCGTCACCTCGGGACCTCACCTTTAACCGCGATTATCAAAAAATACGGTATAAAATTTTTCCTTCATATTTTTTTCTAAGACACTTGACAGATTGGTCTTTCATATTCCGCAATAAAAACCTCTGCTTTCTACTGCGTGATAGGGAAAATATTTATTTTTAAATTCAAAATGTGGTTTTTCGATCCCAGAATTATGAGTTTTGGTCCAATCCGAAAGTTGTCAACAGTAAAGTTATTTGTCATATTTTTCCCGATTTTTTAAGATCTATGGCATATCTGTAGCTCTTCTGCGGACTGATATACAGTATAGCCGGTAGTAAAACCGGAAAATGTCTAAAAGCCGGATCTGGGACAAATAACATGGTTCCCTCGTTTTCTTGTCCTTAGTACCTTCTACCATCAATATATGGCTAATTTTAAAAATCTTTGAAAAAAATCGTTCACGAAGGGGCTAGTTTTGCTTCACTGACTCGTGATACATGTGTTAAGGTGATTCGCACTTCTCAAGAGAAGAGAGAGGTCTTGTTTTATACTGATTCCTCTACGATTTCTCAATGGATTACCGGATTGGACCGTTCGAGATTCTCAGTTGGAAGAGATCGGATTGCCCATATTGATTCACAATCGGAAATATCGTATAGCCGGGCTGCATTTGCAGGCACAACTGGCTTGTGCTACGTTAAAATGGAAACCCACAATCAAGCTGACTATGAAAGTGTTGCCTAATATATTAGGTTGATGCAAAAGTTTCTGACTATTCCCTTTTCGAAGTTTTTTCGGCGTATTTCGACTACATACCATTCATTCATGGTTTTAGTAAAGGGCTTATAAGTGGACTACAATAGTGTTTACATCGAATATAGCTCGTAGGGTGCCTGAAAAAAACGCTCCTGCATCAAAATATGCAAAAATTGAGATTTTTTAGTGTTTTCGACTGAACCCTGCTCCTCGCATATCTGTGCCCTACCCAAGTAGCCCACTATATCAGTGGTAGGGAAAGAGCTACTTGTTCAGATAACGTTGAAAAGACAGGTCTACAACGCTCATGGGGGAACTGAAACAGTTAAAAGTGTCGTTTTCGGCGTTCAAATCTCTACACCACCATTTCGAAACATCGTAATACTAAACAGGTAGATGAATAATTTCCCAAATGTAACTGCGTACTATTGGGGTGTCCGGAAAGTTCGTATAATTTTTGTTTTTATTTTTTATTCAATGCTTCACAATTCTCAGTGACCAATCTATGCCCCCTTCTTTCTCACTACCTCCCTACAGCGATTGGGCAGGGTCTCGATTCCTCTGTTCCAGAATGCGGGTTTCTTCGAGACCACCCAGTTCACGAAAGCCCTCACAACTTCATCTCGATTCTTGAACTTCTTTCTTTTGCAGAAGTCAGAGAGAGAGCGGAAGCAGTGGTAGTCGCATGGGGAGAGATCCGGGGAATACGGTGGATGGGGAATCCTCTCGATCTTCAGCTCGTCCATTTTCTTCTGGGTCATCTTCGCTCGATGTGGGCGAGCATTGTCCATCAGAAGAAGAATTTTGCCCTGGTTCAGGAGTCTGGGAGGGACTCTGATCGCGACATCTTCCAGTTGTTCAGAGAAGAGGTCGACATTGATGCTGGTGCCAGGGGCGAGGATCTCCCAGTAGATGGGACCGAGCACTGAGAAGAAGAAGCAGAGGAGTTCCTTCTTTCCGTGCTCTTCCTTCTTCGGGACGGGCGTGGGCTTCTCATCTGCATCCACCCATTGCAGTCTCCTCACAGGGTTATCGTACGTGATCCACTTCTCATCTGTAGCGATGATGGAATTGACCCATCGAAGATTGGATCTACGATGGATTAATTCCCGACAGACTTGAATACGATTTTTCAGCTGTTCGGGGGAGAGGTCATGGGGAATCACTTGTGGGAGTTTCGGCTTCTTCCCAGATCGATGGAGGATATCGGACACCGTTGATCTGGGAGTACCAGTATCCTTCTTCAACTCACGCACACTGGCCATGGGCTTGCGCTTCAGTGTGCGGAGAACGAGAGGCTGATCGAGGGAGGGAGGGCGTCCAGAGCGGGGTTGAACATCGAGACCAAACTCCCCTTTCTTGAAGCGGGTGAACCACTTATAGCAGAAGGGTATGGAGGGGGCGTCAGCTCCTTCCGACTGGGCCAGGGCAGAGTGGGCCTCCTTCACGGATCGGCCAAGACGGTAGTAATGAAGTAAAACTGATCGGAGGTAGAGATGGGAGTCCATCACAAGAATCAATGTAGCAACTATGAGACTGATTAAATCCTCTCACTACTCAACGTCAGAATGATGCAATACATTGTTGACAAACAGATTGCGCAATCACTGCATTTGATCGCGAACTGACTTTTTTCCGAAGCATTATACGAACTTTCCGGACACCCCAATAGTTCGGAAGGGTACTTCTAAATGTGCAACAATTTATGTTTATTGATCGAATTTATGTTTATTGATCAGCACTTGCAAAATCACTGCAAATATATATTCTCAGAATTTCAACTAGTGCTGAAACTGGCTTGAGAACCGTATTCAAGGGGACGTTTGAGGCCAGCACTTTTATGCTAAGTCCTTTAATATTACAAACAGTGCCCTTAAAAATAATGCATTAGTTTTGCTGATATCACGGTTCTTACATGAAATACAATCAGTTCAAAATTCGGATTAATCGAGCACTGTCTAGACTTTGATTGTCAACAGTGCTATCCCTATTGATCGAATTGGCCCAGTGTAGCGCTAGGTATAAAGTGTCCCCAGAGCCACACCAACTGTTGAAAACCATTAGTTGATTGATCGATTCCTAAGAACGGGGCACGTTGTTATGTCCGAATATGAAAATAGTCAGAAACTTTTGCATCAGCCTGATACAATTCAAATTATCATTATCCGATTTCACTTCATTTTTAAATTGTATTTTTTTTCAATTTAAAAATACGATGTTGCTAGACTGATGCTTCTCCATTACAAATGTATTAGGTTGTCTCAAAAGTTTCTCCCTATTTTATTTTTTAAAGTTTTTCTCGCTTGCTTTTCCTGTCGGTAATTTCCATTTAGTGCAAGTTGGGGTTATGTAAGTAGAATGCAATAGTAGGTTTGAATCTTTTCTAGAAAGCGTTGTATGCGAATAATTATGCGATATCTCTAAAACTCAGAAAATGCCCATTTTTGGGTGCTCTTTCTTCGTCACTACAATTTGAATACGAGCTAATATTTGATTACGCCCTCTTGATATGTGATACTATAAGGGTTGCTCTTCAAGATTATGGCAAAATATCCGGCATTCAAGACGTATTAAGAACAGGGTAGAGCAAAAAATGCTGATTTCGAAGGACAAATTTCGCCATCTAGTTTTCGAATACTACTGTTCGCGATCAGGTTGTTGTAGACTTCCCGAATGTAAAGTTTATAACAAACATGCCGAGCACTTCACTGACCACAACAATTGAGCTGGCCGGGTCAATCGCAAAAGTTTCAGGGCTATGCAATGTTTATCAATAGAAAACTGCCTGGCGTGATTTTACGAACAAGAGCTCATCCCAAGCGGGGATAATCAGGCCTGCTCACTATAATGCATACAACAACATGCCCATATATCGTGCTTTACAATAGTGTGTCAGTTATGTGCCTATCACAATTCTCCATTCAACTAAGAGCAAATAAATATAATGGATCTGGCGCAATTTCGCTGACTTTGGAAGTTTGCTGTGCTGGTATTACTAATTGTGTAGACCTGTGATAGCGTATTTTCGAAAGAGTAATCAAGGATCATTCGACCACAGAAGGATTTGTGGGGATTCATCAACATTGAAGGGAATGATAAATAATAATCTAAAATTTGTAAAAAAGGGAGAAACTTTTGAGACAACCTAATAACAACACAGATAAAAACAAATTATTTAAGACCTTTTACTAATTCAACAATGCTGTCAAATCAGTTAGTTATTCCTGTCATGTAAATTTTTGAATTTCTACCTATGTGATGATTTGAAACATCAAAAGTATAATCGTAGAAGTAACTGAGAGGATGAATTGTGCTTAATTGCTGTTGTCACTTGAAGAGTACATAGTTGAACAGGTTGACACTCCACATAACATAACATGACCATCATCTGACTCCTTCCCATTCTTCACCGACTCGTACGTCGACGCATTTATTGAATAAGGTTTACTTAAGGTAAAGGTAGTTTAAAGGTAAGGTTAAGGTAAGGCCCACGAGATGTGTGAAAATTTCATCATTAATAAGTGGTTGGTTACACTGCAATATATTAGGTTGTAACATAAGTTTTGTCGCATTTCGGAGGTTCACAATATTTCCATGAAGAATACTTCTCAAACATTATCAATGCCTGACCTCCTAGTATATGTTTGGGGTGTTCATGCACATTCAAACCATAGGGTAGAGCTGAACTGCGCACGCTGGCTATGCGAAAAATATTAATATGAACTGATTTAAATTTGGTGCAGATTTTTTTAATTCGTTTGATCAGGTGCTAGTTTGCAGAGATGAATAATGAACCAAACTTCTACAGCATGGTGATATACCCCGTCAATGCTCTTTCAAAATATACGCCAGATATGGTGCTATGTTGAGCGGAATCAAAGATATACTTCACTGAGTGTAAGGTTAGCCGCTGATTCGTAGCCAACTTGACCAACTCTTCTGAATCGAGAATTGCAACAACAGTGACTAACATAAGTGCGTTCCAATTACCACTCATGGAGGTATAATTTATCATTAAACAAGTGAGAGAAAGAACACTCCACTTGTGGGAAATTTGAATTTTTATTAATTCAATTCGCACAATTTTACCAAAATATGCAAGTTTAGGTGTTTCGAATTAAAGATTGTCATTCAAAAGCTATTTATTTCCAAAATTATCCCAAGTAGATAATGGTAAGGGAAGGGTTGATGGTTCGGATGGACACAACAAATCAGATATTGAACATGTGTGCGAGGTAGGAATGTGAACAAAGTGCCGATTTCATTAGTTTAATTTACATACCATCTCTGCATACTGACCACTTTGGGTGAACTATATTACACCACTATTTGGATCTGGATATCTATTGAGAAGAAAATTCGGCTTGCGAAAGTTTTCGCGACCGTCACCGACCATCCACATTATACAAACTCGTCTACATTTCTAGAACGATTTTCGTTTGTCATTATCCGTGAGTGGTTCAAAATTATGCACATATGTAGTAATTTACGCAAATCACACAAAATCGGCATAATTTATCCTTTTCAAGAAGAGCTGATGCGTGAAAATGATTTGTAATCCTTATCTCAGTACAACTTTGTCTGACTAATGTGCCTCCTCAACTGCCTTGACAGGACTGAAGTAAAGCGCGTAAGAAAGAGTACGAAGGCCCTCACTGATGATGAATAACGAAATTGAGATTAAATTAATTCGAAGAATTTCTGAGGTTAAAATGCATAAGAGATTGGACGCGACAAAACTTATGTTACAACCTGATATGAATTCAACTTCCTAGTACTTTTTCTTGAGTTTACATTGTTGTTCGTGATTTTACAAAACGCAATTTCAGGCAACTTATTCAGAACATCCATCGCTCCTTGAATCTCTTTGTCAAGATTATTCCATGTCAACTTTCCTAAAAGTATTCTGCGCCCACTCAAGAAATCGAGAACTATTCTGAAATATCCCGACGGTGATTTAGCTGATTCCATAGTACTTGCTTACCTTCCCGAATAATCGCAATCGAATAATGCTTCGAATTCGTTGAATATGAACGTTTGGAACACGGGATTGCTGGCAACATTGCTTCCCAATTCCGCCTAAATATTAAATATTTTAAAAAAAGTATAAGAAAATATATTTTGCTTCCCTTGATTTGCAGATATTTAAAGGTTGCACTATTGAATAGTATAGCAACTTCTTTCGCTGTAGATGCAATTTCGATGCCTCTGCTATATCCTAGTTGTACATCGGTTTTGATCGCATTGCCAGGTCCCTTTAAGTATGATATTATTAGAAATTGATGATCTTAAAATGTTACAATTCCAAACAAATTCACGTCAAAGTTTAGAATTAATATTGAAAAAAATGATTCGCCATTCTTACAAAAGTAAAGCGAGTCCTTTCTAATCGACGATATGATGTCTTCTTTTGCAGTCCGTCCAATCGTATGTTCATTGGACCGAAGTGCTTTCGATCGTATATGCTCATTTTCTCGATAACTTTCGATAATATTTCATTTGGTAAACTGAGTAGCGTGAACTGAACAATTTAATATTTACAATTTTCTTTAGAACCTACTTACCATTTTAACATATATTTAATTGACTCTACCGGATAAGCGTTCTTCAATTTTAAATATTACTATTTTCATATAAGTTGAGGAAAATACTTCGTGAGAATTCTCGACACTCATATATTAATAATACATAATTATGCGGACATATAAATACAAAATATTGAAATGAAAATGGTAAAACACAAATAGTAATAAGTTATATTTAGTGAAATAAATGACACAATGGTGAGGAGAGTGGAGTGCCAAGAAAAATGCCAGTGTGGATAAAGTGTGGCGCCTGCTGCATCGCGGAACGCAACGCACCAGCGTGTCTTATTTATTCAAAATTAATTGGCGTCCCTTCTGAGCAGTCCTTTAGAGGAACTCATCATTCTAAGTTGTAAATATCGAATAATATATTTGAATTACAATGTGTGTGGTAGTTGTTTGACTACAGGGTGCGAGAAAAGTATTGTGACACAATTCAATTAAGCCCCACTTGGTGCGCAGTGTTTTAATTTATCCCAATTTTTTGCACCATGTACCTTAGCTATGTAGCTATTTAGCGCTCATGTATCAAACAAATATTTCTTTTAGATTACGAGATTTAATTTATTAAAAATTTAGTGAAGAAAAACGATCATGTTTCTCTCACTGCATGAGTCGTATTCTTTAATGCCGCATTACAACAATGTAATAGGTGGCGCATTCCATTATTTTTTCTTAAGAAGGGCACTTGTGCCCGAGTCTAAATATGTGTCCATTTAATTTGGAGATTTGGTTATACAGCTTAAAAATATTTAAAAGTAAGCTGTGACGACCGGCCCTCGATAAAATTTTCTCGAATAAAGATGTCGCGTCCTTCAAATAAGCGTCCTGATAGAAAAATATAACTGTATATATTATGGTACACGTCCATTCAGTAGTGCAAATATGCTTTCAGTTTAAATTGGGAAAGCGAATCTGCTTCTGTACAAGTTTCGAATCTGTCCCAAGTGTCGTTTTCAGCCATATTTTATCATGTATGGTTCAGTAGTTTAAACCATGTTTTCATTCAGTTTGACGCTATTAAAATTCATAATTCGGTCCTCGCATATAACATACAAGTTTATATCACAATATATGGATGCTGAGAAAGAAATTCGAAAATGTGATTTTTCAATAAGATAATTCCGTATCAAAGTGTGATGCAGTTATTTTCATATTTCTCCGTTTCCTGATATCGTATTTCCGCCTAAACAAGTATACTTTAAAGATGAATGGTTGCTCTCCATACTCAAGTTGAGAAAGTGAGGGAATTATTATCCGAAGATTTTTTATTATTAATTAAAGAGAAAAATGAGCTGCGGGCCAAGGGCCCATTTTTTCGAACTTGAAAATCGAAAAGCTCTGAAAGACAAAATCGATATATGGGGAACTGTAATAAAATTGTTGGAGGTACTGTTCGCAGGCATACAATGGCGAAAGCAGAAATCTATGCTGTCATTACTTCGCGAGATATTACATAAAAGACTTGTCACCATACTTTTCTCGCACCCTGTACATGTTGTTTATTTGATGTAAAAAATATGGAACCAATGTTTTTCTTTGCAATTATTAATCTATCCGCTGTTATTTATCACTACTCCGGCTGCCCCCGCCTTCGGCGGGAGCCCTTTCCTAGCGGAGTAGGTTTCGCAATCACTCATTCCGAAACTTGTTGACGCGCGATCTCGCTCCCTCCAAATTTCGTAATAGTTTTGCAATCCGGACATACGGTAGACGCACACAGCGCTTTATATATAGATTATTTTCCGTTTATATTCTGTAATCAGGCATTCCTCATCGTAGTTATTCAAATATGATAGTTTTGTTATTGTCCATTTTGTTATTCAAACCTTGTATTGTAAGATTCAAATGCTCAGCATTTGCAATGCTCTGTTTAGCATGCTCCGCCTATAATCGGCCCAAATTGTTAATTATCGGAACGCTTTTTCAATGGGCTTAAGATTTCGACTTGCGATTTTTTTCATTCGAGCAATTTAAGCCATTTACTAAGCTATTGTTTAAAGTAGTCACTAAATCGACGTAAAACGAATTTCAAATGTGTCAACACAACACGAAAGAACGAGTTTGGCGCAGTTTGCACTGCCGCGCACAAATCGCACTCGCACGCGCGATTGTTGAATTCGGCTGCTCCCATTTTCACGATGCTTAATCTTAAGAAATGCGCGGAATGGCTTATCTTCTTACAGTACAATTAGTTGTTTTCAGGTAAGCACCGGAGTGTAGAGCAAGCTATCGATTGAAATGGTATGACATGTTAATGTAACAAGATAAATGCTAACACTTTCAGTTTCCACTTCTCAGCCTACCAAATGAAATATTGACGAAAGTTATCGAAAAGTTGGGCATGGAAGACCGCACTAAAATCGCATCGATAAACGACTTACTAAGCGGACTAGAAATTAACACTGGTTATCGTCGATTTGATATGCTAAATATTGAGGTGGTAAGTTGACGAAAATATTACTTTGTTGGAATAAAAACTGCATAAGAATTTCGACAGTAAATATTTGCAGAGAGAAGATGCGTTGATAGATATAAACACTGACTATCGCCCAAATTCTTTAAATAACGGGGTCGTCAATTACTTCAACCATGCAATTATTAAATTTCTTAACATCAAGGTATTCATATCTGTGTCAAGAAGAAATATATTTAATCAATAAACAACATTCAGATCGGGTCAGATACTGAAGGGGAAATTATCAATACTTTGAAGACAACACACTTCGACAAGTTGAGAGTAGAATTGAAAAATGATTTTCCGGAAAGGTGAACATTTATGCACCTAGGAAGATTCGCGAATTCAGTTTCAGAATGTTGGCAAATTTACTGGAAGGCCGCAAAAGTGTAAAAGATGTTCGAATTTGCTGGGAAAATCTCGACACGGGGATTGAGAATGCGAAATTCGTTCTCGTGTCACTTCCTCCTATAGACATTTGCAGTGTCACTACAAGACATGTAAGAACCTGCTAAAACTCTTGACATGATTTTTTTTATACTATATATTTTGGGAATCAAAAGCGTTTAATGTCATTCCCAACTCAGTTCATGTATCCCCTCATCAACGACGAAATTCTGCTAATCAATCAATCAATCAATCAATTTATTCTTATCAGGCGATAAACGCTCAGAAGAGTATGGGTCGGAATTCTTCAAAGGTTGCACTCCACCAGTGGGTGCCAATAGCTCGGCTTAGGTCGTCTCTCCATCTTGCGCGGAGCTTTCCGGGGGGAAGACTTCTGTTGTAGGGCGTCCAGACAGTAGTCGCGCGGCTCCACTGCTCCACTTCCATTCGTCTAAGCTTGAGGGCCCAGCGTGCTTTCCGCTTCATTCCTTCCTCAATCCAATCCCGCAGCTTCGTCATACCACGCACGCGCTCATTCCTCCAGCGGTCTCTCAGTGTTACTCCCACCATCTTCCGTTCCATCTTCCGTTGAGTCACTGCCAGTCGCTCTTTCTCACTTGCCCGTAGCGCCCACACTTCGCTTCCGTAGAGAACGGTGGCCGTGATGCAGCTCTCGAAGACTCGCCTCCTGATCTTCATGGGGAGAAGGCGGGAGGAGAGCAGATGCGATAGCTTACTCCAGGCCAGCCACCCCAATCGAATCCGCTGTTCTATTTCGTTGGAATGATCCAGGGGAAGAGTGATTCTACCTCCTAGATAGGTGGCACTTTCGACGAATTCGAACTGCAGATTATTGATGATGATAGGTTTGCGGGTAGAGGTGCAGGAGGTGAGCAGATTGGTCTTGTTTGCATTCACTTCGAGACCCACTCTGCTGCACGCGTCCATCAACTTCTTCAACATCCGTTCCAATTCCGGCCGAGATTTTGCGACGAGGGCCACGTCGTCTGCGTACTCCAGGTGGCAAAGGTTCCTCCCATCGATTCGAATCCCGTCGTTCTCCCAATTGATGCCGTCCATGGCTGATCGTAGAACTGCGTTGAAGAGACGAGGGGAGAGGGTATCCCCTTGGTGGACTCCTCTACGCACAGTCACGGGAACGAGCTCCTCATTAACTCGGATGAGTGTGGAGGAGGACTCGTAGAGACGCCGCAACACGTGGACGAGGGAGGGATGGGCTCCGAACGAGAAGAGGGCTTGCCAGCAGGCATTCCATTCTACACAGTCGAACGCTTTCTTGAAATCGACGAATGCCAAGTAGAGTGGGATACCGTACTCGGAGGTTCGTTCAGCGACCTGCTTGATGGCATGGAGGTTGTCGAGCGTGATGTACCCGCGCCGGAAACCGGTTTGGGTGGACGATTCAGTTTCTTCGAGCACCGCCTCGAGCCTTCGCAGAATGACCTTGGTCATGGTCTTCAGGGTTACGGTAAGGAGGGAGATAGGACGGAAGTTCCCGATGTTGGTGGGATCTCCCTTCTTGTGCAAAAGAGAGACAACAGCTTCGGTCAAATCTGATGGAACTGCGTCGTCGGCTACCAGGAAGTTGAGAAGATCAGCGATAACGGGGGCAAGGTGGTTTCGCGAGCGGTTTAGCATATCTGGGAGAATGCCATCCGACCCGGGAGAGTGACCACACTTGAGTTGGGACATCGCTTCGCTGACTTCGTCGGGTAGGAAGGGTGGGAGGGGATCGAGAGAGTGAGGAGGGACTGCGAGTGGAAGCTGAACTGCAGAAGTGTAGAGATCTCCAAAGAAGCCCTGGACTACTGTCTTGGTGGCTGCTTGAGAGAGAGCACCAGTTACAGGGTCGGGAACTAGAAGGCGCTTCTTTGAGGTGTGCAGGCTCAGCATGCTCTTCACGATGCTCCTTCCCATAGTTGCTGCTTGCCGTGCTTGTGCCTCCTTTCGCTTCCTGATGTCATCGACGAAACTCGTCCGGGCAGCTTTGCAGGCAGTTGAGTAGGCTACAGCTTCTTGAGGGTTGGATTGCAGTTGATGACGCATCGCTAGGAGCTTCCGCGTTCCACTCGAGATCCAGGGAGGGGTTTGATGCTTCCTCCAGCAGTTCGTTGCCGCGGTCTCCGTGAAAGCCTTCACCGTAGTGTAGGCATCGGCGGCAGAACTGGGGCGGGCAAGGGGCAGTGACGCAAGAAGGGATGCGTTGACAGTAAAAGCGGTTCGATCGAAATCTAGCCGCTCCCTGCATCTTTTCTGCCTCATCTTGCCAGGGAGGGAGAGGCACATCCGGACAAGGCGATGGTCGGAGTCAAACTCAAACCGGCCAATGACTCCGCAATTGACTACTCTCGCTGTGGTGGGCGCTGCAACGTAGTCAATTTGGTGGAATGAGGAGCCGTTGGGGGATCGCCATGTCCAGATTCGACCGTGCCGTCTCTTGGGGAACGTGTTCTGGATGCGCAGTCTGTTCCTCACGCAGAGCTCAGTGAAGCAGCGTCCGCGTGAGTTCGGTGTGGGAGAGGCGAAGTTACCGACAAATGTTTCATTGCCAGGTTCCCTCGCCACTAGACAGTTGAAATCACCGACCAGAACTGGCAAATGACCTCTTGGGGCACTCTGCAGCGCGGTCTCAACCTGGCCTAGGAAGTCTTCGTACGCGTCGTCATCGTAGGAAGACGTGGGGGCATACGCGCAGACCAGGAAAAGCCGTTGATCTGGGAGGAGCAGAGTGGCTAGGCAGGGGAGAGGCCATTGAACACTGCTCCGCGAGCGAGTTGCGGTCGAAGCAAAAATGCCACGCCATGGGAAGCAGTGGGCCCGCCCGAGTGGTAGACTACAGTGCCTGAGGATGTAAGATTGAATGAGGCACAACCCACAATCCTGGCTTCCTGCACTGCAATCACGTCCCACTTGATCTTGTCGAGGGCGAGCTCCATCTCCGTCTGCTTTTCCCTTGGGCCGAGCGTCCTGGCGTTGATGGTGCCGATGTAGAAATGGCGACCCATCGTGGCGGCGTACAACTCCCGCGTGCCAACGCTCCTGGGAGAGGGAATCCGGGAACCGGAGACGGAGAGACGAAATCGCACTCAACCGCTCGCCACACACTTGAGAACCCAGAATTCTGCTACACCTAGTGAGATCCACCCATCATCTCGATCTCTTTTCCCTCACAACAGTCACAGAATATGGGCTTGCCAAAGCATTCTATGTGCGGTATACATTAGAATGTTTTAGAATACTTCTTCAAAATTGTTCAAAAAAATATTTTTAAAGATTATATGCTCGTCTAAAACGAGGAAAAATGTATGGTTCTACATGGATACCTCAACGATTTATCGGTGGATTAGTTTATTAGATCGTTCGAGATTCTCTATAGAGCGAAAACATATTGTCCATATCGATTCAAATGCGCACTTGGAGTATTACAAATCTGCACGTTCTGATACTGGTGGAATGTACCACGTGAGCATGCGTACGTCCTTCTGAGTTAAACGATCCTCTAATTATATTGTTGTATGAGATATTTTTGTCATTACTATTACTTCCGATTGTTTTGTACTTGTATGGTGTTTCGAATAAATCCTGTTCATATTTATCAGCAAAATATCTAGTAGCTCTTTCGTGAGTACGATGCGCTGCGGTTCGCGTCACAGTTTCAGCGTCGTTTGTTTTCACTTTTCTATTTTTTTTCAAATCCTCTTTGTTGATTCATCCATTACTCGGGTGATTTTAGCACCGAACACTCGATGAATTGCTCAAAACTTGATATGTCTCTCAAAATATCGGTAGACAAAATGCTGATCATTCCTTGTTATGTAAAGTGCTGTTGTTCTTTGTTCACTGGCGTAACATTTTTAAATGCTCGCTACTGCCGCACCTCTCCTTTGAGCTACATGTTATTTTTGAATTTCCGAAGGGAGGTTTCTAGGTTCTTTTGTTTTGATTTGGGTCTACATTTGACAGCATTTCTTTTACTTTATGCAAAAATTAAAATTTTTTTTTCCAGTTTTGCATGATAATATTTTTGCTCGAATTTAATAATACGAATTGCACATCAACACAGCGCTAGGAGAGTCATCATGCCCATTGACACGGTATGCAATTAGATGATAAAACATCCAAAAACGTTATGCTTTTTTTCAGTTTCCACTTCTCAGTCTTCCAAATGAATTAGTTACCAAAGTTCGGAAGAAAAATTAAGCTCGGAAGATCGCGTTAACTTCGCTGATAGAGAATAACATGTTTAACAAACTAGAAAATAAAACGGGATGCCGTCGCTTTCACTTTAGCATAAATACGGCATGTTTCCAAACTATTGCACTTTTAAACATTTAGCTACAGAGTATAGCTTACACTTGCAGAACGTTAACAACGTAATTACTTCATGTGACAGGCCATATGAGAGGAATCGCGAGAGAATGGACCACACCGCGGCGGTAGGATTCAAGTTTGTCCTATCCCTCTACAATTTTGCCTATAAGTATTTCAAATGATGCTCTTTCAAACTGCGTCGTCAGAATTTTGATGACTGTCGTCATCGTTGAGATTCAGAAGGCCAAACCTGGTACTATCACTTTTTTAAAGTCAAATCGGGCTCACTTAAATGATCATAAATCAGTTTAAAATAAAGATAGAAGTCCGTTCTTTTTCACAAAGAAAGCTACCATCATGTTCTACAACTCCACTGTTGACGTCATCATTCCTGGTCAACTCCCTGGTGCGGGGCGGTCGGGTGCACTAAAAATGTCGTAGATTTGGAAATCGGAAATACCTTTTGGGTTTTCATGCTTAAGATGTAGTACATATATGTGCCTGACTTTTTGCCAAAAATGAAGGAAATCGGAGTATGGACGAAAAAAATGGGCTCACTGTTGTGCGGCGACCTCAAAATGAGTTCTGAACAAGAATACTTCCGTATCTTCAACTGCCCTCATTTGCGCTCAAAATAGTTCAAAAACTACCAAAACAATATTAGAAATTGTTTCCCCCCATGATATCACACTTCCATTGGTCTAAAATGGCCATCGGACCGAAAATTTGAATATCTATATTTTGACCCCCATTAACTCGCGGGATGGGTCCAATTGACCTGAATGGGCTTCGAATAATGTAAATACTCCCTTCTAAATAGCTTCTGGAATTGCGATATTTCTATCGATTAATATCGAGGAAAGGTGCAAAAGTAATGCTCAGGCAAAAATAGAGATAGAGACCCGACTCGTAGAATTGTAGAGAATGATGAGCTGAACATTTCATCTGTTGAAAGTAAGTCTCTATCTTTTCGTTGAAGCGTGCTACAGAGCCTAGAAGTTGGTAGAAAACGACGAACGAGGCGCGCGGAGGAGCGGTAAATAGAGGGGAGGGAGAGGGAAGTCAGGCGGCGAGAGTGTCAGACGGTTTGAGCGCGCGCGCTCTCGGGGGATTTTAGCCTGGTTCTGGCCAAATTTCAGGCTCTGTAGCACGCTTCAACGAAAAGATAGAGACTTACTTTCAACAGATGAAATGTTCAGCTCATCATTCTCTACAGTTCTAGCCACGACTCGGGTCCCTATCTCTATTTTTCCCTGAGCATTACTTTTGCACCTTTCATCGGATTAATCGATAGAAATATCGCAATTCCAGAAGCCCATTTTCTTTGAGCTATTTAGAAGGGAGTATTTACATTATTCGAAGCCCATTCAGGTCAATTGGACCCATCCCGCGAGTTAATGGGGGTTAAAATATAGATATTCAAATGTTCGGTCCGATGGCCATTTTAGACCAATGGAAGTGTGATATCATGGGGGGAAAAAATTTCTAATATTGTTTTGGTAGTTTTTGAACTATTTTGAGCGCAAATGAGGGCAGTTGTAGATACGGAAGTATTCTTGTTCAGAACTCATTTTGAGGTCGCCGCACAACAGTGAGCCCATTTTTTTCGTCCATACTCCGATTTCCTTCATTTTTGGCAAAAAGTCAGGCACATATATGTACTACAACTTAAGCATGAAAACCCAAAAGGTATTTCCGATTTCCAAATTTACGACATTTTTAGTGCACCCGACCGCCCCGCACCAGGGAGTTGACCAGGAATGATGACGTCAACAGTGGAGTTGTAGAGCATGATGGTAGCTTTCTTTGTGAAAAAAGAACGGCCTTCTATCTTTATTTTAAACTGATTTATGATCATTTAAGTGAGCCCGATTTGACTTTAAAAAAGTGATAGTACCAGGTTTGGCCTTCTGAATCTCAACGATGACGACAGTCATCAAAATTCTGACGACGCAGTTTGAAAGAGCATCATTTGAAATACTTATAGGCAAAATTGTAGAGGGATAGGACAAACTTGAATCCTACCGCCGCTAGCCCCCCCCCCCCTCAAATGGTCGATTCTCTCGCGATTCGCCTCATATAGTGATTGCTCAAAAAAAGAGGGCAGCCAATTACTTCTTGAATGCAATTACCAACGTAGAGTTAAAAGTAAATAATGATCATTCTTAAATGGTAAAATAAATCAGATCGAGACAAATCCCGAGGGTGAAGTTAACAACGTTATCAAGACAATACAATTCGACGAAAAATAAGTTTAAATGATCCGGGAAAGTTAAAATGATGAAACTCTCACCCAAGTGTTCCCCGAGAAATGGATTCTAATCATTTTTACTGACCCATAAAGTATCAGTGTGCACAGTTCATTTTGGTACTCCTTAGAGGGGTGCGATTACGACAGCCTTTGAAAGCTATTATCGCAATTTCAGTGAGATATATAGCAAAATTTACATCTGAGTGACCCCAGCTCATTTTTCGAGCTCTATCGATCTCTATCGATCTCTATCGATTCAAATCCTCTGAATGTGCATTTTAGCAAAGCTACATTCAAGGTCTTTTTTTCTAGAAAACGAATGGAAAAAGGCAGCTAAAATTTTGAGAGTTAATGCGCCTGAGCAAGAGCTATCTAATGAGGTGCTAGCGCAGAAAATATGAACACTTGGGTGAGAGTTTCATCATTTTAACTTTCCCGGATCATTTGAACCTATTTTTCAACATCAACTTGTTACACACGCCGCTCTCTTCTGAGCGCGCGGCCAAGAATGATCCATTTCAAGGCAAATTATCTGTTGAAAAGGAAGTTCAAATGATCCACGAAAGTTATAAGGATGAAACTCTCACCCAAGTATTCGGGGGTAGGGCATTTGCGCAACGGACATTTGCGCAACGGAGCGCCGTTCGAAGGGAAGTTAGTCTAGCCACTTGGGATTTGTATCATTATAACAAGTGTGTGATACTCTACAATTACATATAAAAATCTCATTGCCAGGCGATCATGAATTTTACTCGTCGCCAACGACCATGGGGTCATGGTCCAAAATTGTGAATTTGGCCTGAAATTCATGGCTAGATAAACCCAGAGCACCGTGACCAATTGAGATTCAAGTGCCCCTGTACCCAATGTATCCCGGTAACATGGGTATATATTGGTTTCGTCATTTGGCGTTTATCTAATCATGTTTTTTACTTAAACTAGCGACCTTCGGTCGCTACGTGGTTCGTGGGTTTGTGTTTTAAGGATAACAATTGGACGCGACTGGTGAGAGCCTGCTTAAAACGTTGTAAAAGGCTCGTGAGGCCTCGGACAATTCGAAAAAGTTGGAACGGGGCTTCTTCCCATCCCAACTTTTTCGAATCACCCTCGGCCTCACGAGCCTTTCACAACGCTTACGCTGCGGGGAGTGAGAGCAGGTTGGGATGGTGTGGCGGGTGGAGCACGGGGTGCATTTGAGTTTTCTGCGATTTGGTAAAATGCACCATGTTGTGTGGTGTGCTGAAAGTGCTCGTCATGAGGATGCTAAAGGTCCGACGTCACGCGGACGTGTTTGAGCCAAGTTAGAGCAATTTGAAGAAAAGAGATCAAATATCAAAGATCAAAGATCAAGTTTCATATTTTAAAAGAGCTCGCCATGGGGATGCCAACGGTCAAGGTCTTATCCTTCTATGATGATTTTAAAGCGAGTTAGAGCCATTTGAACAAAAAGATCAAACTACAAACTACAAATATCAAAGATCAAACTTTAAAAGCGCTCGCCATGGGGATACCAACGGTCAAGGTCCTATCCTTCTACGATGATTTTGAGCCAAGTTATAGCGATTTGAAGAAAAAGATCAAACTACAAACTACAAAGATCAAAGATCAAATTTTGAAAGTACTCGTGAAGGGTTTTCATATGGTCAAGGTCTTAGGCACATAGGATGATTTTGAAGCGAATTAGATCGATTTGAAGAAAAAGTGTGACAGACAAACAAAGGGACAGACAGACAGACAGACGGACAGACAGACGTTACGATATGTCTTTATCACGCGTTTTCTGAGAGATTGCATGAATTTAAGACCTAGTGTTACAAAATATTCATCATGATCCGTTCTTGACGGAATTTGGAACAATGATTCATGTTAGGATTTATAGTTTTTTTTTGAAAAGTCGGAAGCCGTAAACTGGAAAATGCCTAAAATCCGGCTCTTAGAACTTCAAAAGTTCTATAATCAATAACTTGGTTCAAATTTATCGTAGAAGGTCGCTCAAAAAACAGAAATGATCATCTCAACGAGTTCTACGAATTTTCGTTGGGGTCATGGCCCAAAATTGTGAATTACTGCATAACACACGTCTTCTGATAGAACGAAGGTGCAGTGTTACAAAATATTCACAATGCTCCGACCTGGACAAAAATTGGACCAATGATTCATCATAGGATTTATAGTTTTTTTTGAAAAATCTGGAGCTGTAAAGTAAAAAGTGCCTAAAATCCGGCTCTTAGAACTTCAAAAGTTCTATAATCAATAACTTGGTTCAAAATTATCGTATAAGGTCGCTCAAAAAACGAAAATGATCATCTCAACGAGCTACAACAACGCTAAAGCTCTCGTCGAGTGGCTACGAAATCACATGGAAAACTTCGAAAAATCGAAAATGTTTTTACAATTATTAGCCGCCCTGAAAAATAGTTTGCCTTTTTCCCGTTGGTCTCCAGATCATTTTACATCGGATACCTCCATTTCAGAATTTTAAAATTTAATCCCGGGCACTCATAGCTTTCAGAAGACCAAAAACAGCCGATTTTTCGAAAATTTCGAAAAATCATAGATAAATAACTCCCGAATTCGTGCTTCCAAACTGGAACTCATTGGGCTAAAATATCATTCCGGGGTCAGTACAATCAGTTTTGAGGTTTGAGAGCGTTTTGAAGCAATTTTTTTATCGAATGTTTCGACACTTTTCAAGGATACGAGGAAATAGTGGCCTTTTTAATCCCGAAATTTTTTAATCTCGAATTTGCCTCTACACCTCAAAACTGATTGTGCTGACCCCGAAATGATATTTTAGCCCGAGAGTTCCAGTTTGGAAGCACGAATTCGGGATTTATTTATCTTTGATTTTTCGAAATTTTCGAAAAACCGGTGTTTTTGGTCTTATGAAAGCTATAAGTGCCCGGGATTAAATTTCAAAATTCTGCAATGAAGGTATCCGATGTAAAATGATCTGGATAATTCGATTTTGCAATATACCAACGGGAAAAAGGCAAAATATTTTTCAGGGCGGCTAATAATTGTACACCCATTTTTTGTTTTTCGAAGTTTTCCATCAGATTTCGAAGCCAATCGACGATTACTTTAACGAAAATTCGTAGAACTCGTTGAGATGATCATTTCTGTTTTTTGAGCGACCTTCTACGATAAATTTGAACCAAGTTATTGATTATAGAACTTTTGAAGTTCTAAGAGCCGGATTTTAGGCATTTTCCAGTTTACGGCTTCCGACTTTTCAAAAAAAAACTATAAATCCTAACATGAATCATTGTTCCAAATTCCGTCAAGAACGGATCATGATGAATATTTTGTAACACTAGGTCTTAAATTCATGCAATCTCTCAGAAAACGCGTGATAAAGACATATCGTAACGTCTGTCTGTCCGTCTGTCTGTCTGTCTGTCCCTTTGTTTGTCTGTCACACTTTTTCTTCAAATCGATCTAATTCGCTTCAAAATCATCCTATGTGCCTAAGACCTTGACCATATGAAAACCCTTCACGAGTACTTTCAAAATTTGATCTTTGATCTTTGTAGTTTGTAGTTTGATCTTTTTCTTCAAATCGCTATAACTTGGCTCAAAATCATCGTAGAAGGATAGGACCTTGACCGTTGGTATCCCCATGGCGAGCGCTTTTAAAGTTTGATCTTTGATATTTGTAGTTTGTAGTTTGATCTTTTTGTTCAAATGGCTCTAACTCGCTTTAAAATCATCATAGAAGGATAAGACCTTGACCGTTGGCATCCCCATGGCGAGCTCTTTTAAAATATGAAACTTGATCTTTGATCTTTGATATTTGATCTCTTTTCTTCAAATTGCTCTAACTTGGCTCAAACACGTCCGCGTGACGTCGGACCTTTAGCATCCTCATGACGAGCACTTTCAGCACACCACACAACATGGTGCATTTTACCAAATCGCAGAAAACTCAAATGCACCCCGTGCTCCACCCGCCACACCATCCCAACCTGCTCTCACTCCCCGCAGCGTAAGCGTTGTGAAAGGCTCGTGAGGCCGAGGGTGATTCGAAAAAGTTGGGATGGGAAGAAGCCCCATTCCAACTTTTTCGAATTGTCCGAGGCCTCACGAGCCTTTTACAACGTTTTAAGCAGGCTCTCACCAGTCGCGTCCAATTGTTATCCTTAAAACACAACCCCACGAACCACGTAGCGACCGAAGGTCGCTAGTTTAAGTAAAAAACATGATTAGATAAACGCCAAATGACGAAACCAATATATACCCATGTTACCGGGATACATTGGGTACAGGGGCACTTGAATCTCAATTGGTCACGGTGCTCTGGGTTTATCTAGCCATGAATTTCAGGCCAAATTCACAATTTTGGACCATGACCCCATGGTCGTTGGTGACGAGTAAAATTAATGATCGCCTAGTAATGAGATTTGTATGTGTAATTGTAGAGTAGCACACACTAGTTACAATGACAGAAATCCCAAGTGGCTAGGTTAACTTCCCTTCGAACGGCGCTCCGTTGCGCAAATGTCCGTTGCGCAAATGTCCTACCCCCAAGTATTCCTATTTCCTGCGCACCTCATTAGATAGCTCTTGCTCAGGCGCATTCAATAACTCAAAAACTCAAAATTTTGGCCGCCCCTTTCCATTCGTTTTCTAGAAAATTCACCTTAAATGTAGCTTTGTTAAAATGAGCATTCAGAGATCGAAAATTGAGCCGGGGTCACTCAGAGGTTAATTTTGCTCCATCTCTCACTGAAATCGAGGTAAACGCTGTCAAAGTTAAGTCTGTCGTAATCGCACCCGGTCAAAGGAGTCCCAAAATGAACTGTGCACAATTACACTTAAGGGTCAGTAAAAATGATTAGAATCCATTTCATTTCCCCTTCATTACCTGGCTTAGCTCGATTCTCTCATGAGAGACCTGATATGGGCCAGATACTAAATACACAAATACGGGGGCGGTCAAGTACTTATTGCAAGTAATTACTGAGCATCTTCACATCGAGTTATCAGATAGGCAATACTTTCGAGTGCTAAATTAAAAAAAAAGGTCAGATTGATGAAAATACCGAGGAAAATATCAAAATTCTCAAGACAATACGCTTCGGGTGCTCGAACGCAAAGTTGCGATATGATTGTTCGGGAAGGCGAGAAAAGAAGTTGCAATGAAAATCACTAAGCGCACTTTTCAGAATTTTGGAAAAAAAATCTGACATTCAAGTCATCTAGATGCGATACATGATTTATGATTGAAATAAACTCCTGTCTCATATAAAAGAACTTATTACTGCAATTTAGTCCATTTCAAATCTCTCCGTCCTGCCTCGCCCAATTTCTCCGTTTCTTAGATGAATATTATTAGAAAACCCGAAATACTAAAATTTTAAATTATTATTGTTCAAAGGATTGTTTCAATTCGTTTAGCACGTTGCGCGAATTGACGTTCTTGCACGCTTCTGTTTGATAGTTCTTCAGATTTCAGTTTGTAATAGGAAAATACGAGTAGAATACGTACTTTCTAGTGATCAGCAGTTTGAAAAGTATGCCCTTTCCAATATTTTTCAAATATTTACCATTCATTTTGCATTCAGTATATATTTTTTAATGTCCTTCGAACAACTGCGCACGTCCGAACAGTTAAGGGACAAGGCTCATCTCGTGATTTCTATGGAAACTGCTTTGCGGGTCACACTTGAGATTTGCTGATACGCCTATGCGCTATGGAGGAATGTAACAGCGGTTCAACTTTCAAAACGAAGGAATCACGCGCAATTGAGAGGTTTTGAGATGCATCGCGCACAACTTGTCATCGATTGAGGCTACTATCAAAGAGGGAATTTTACTGCATTTTGCAACGATGAAAATCATCTTCGCTCTACTCCTTCTCGTCGCATTCTGCGCTACAGTGTAGTGAGTTTTTGCCCCTATTGAGTTGAATTCAGATTCAGATTCGCGTAATAACCATAGTTTCCCAACACTGGCGGCGAGGTGTTTTCAGACTATGAACTTTCAGACCAGACCATGGTGTTTTCAGACCATTCATGGGTGTGGAGAGCCCCTGTTTTGAGGCCGCTCTCCGCAGGGACGTATAGGGGGTCATGGTCAAAAAAACTATTGGTAGGTCAATGGTAGGTCAGGACTAGGTGCCGAACCTAATCGATAGTACCGTACCTCCAGATACCGTATACCACTACCGTACCCCCGATAATCGCACACTAGCTGTATTTTTATAAAGTTCTGGTACCATTTCCAATCGATTATACAGTACCAAAGTAGCTACCGTAACCCAGTTCCTTGGGTCAGATCCAGTTCCTTGGGTCAAACATTTTTTTCTAAAAATGTCACACTTTTATTAATAAAAATCCTAAACCTATCATACAATTATTCTACATTAATTAGAGATACAGTAGGATACTTTAAAATAATTGTATGCTCAATTTTGGATTTTTAGAAAAATGTTTGACCCAAGGAACTGGATCTGAACCAAGGAACTGGGTTACGGTAGCTACTTGGGAACTGTATAATAGATTGGAAATTGTACCAGGACTTTAAGAATAAAGTTAGTTTGCGATTATCGGGGTTACGGTAGTGGTATACGGTATCTGGAGGTACTGTACTATCGATTAGGTACTGCACCTAGTCCTGACCTACCATTGACCTACCAATCGTTATTTGACCATGACCCCCTATACGTCACTGCGGAGAGCGCCCCTAAAAGCAGGGGCGCTCTCCACACCCATGAGTAGGGGTTCATGGGGGTCGCCGCCGGTGTGGGCAACTATGAAAATAACGTTAGGTTGACGAGTTAGAGAAGACACTTATGTAGTCTTGCATACTTATGGAGATACACAAGATAAATGCAGACCAAGCATATATAAACTGTTGTCATCTACTGACACAAGTAAACGAATGTCAGTTCCGTCGTCGATCGATAGATCGGCGGCGAGTTCGAACTCTCATACGGACTGGTGAGCTAGAAAAAAAAGAGATATTGAAACAAAATAGATAGTGAAAATCATGCAAAATCAAACAGAAACAAATATTTACCTAAGAATACGCATCTTAATGTAATTACGCTTATTCTGTTCAAATTATTGAAGGTTCAAGTAACATGCTCTCTATTCACACATTTTGTTCAGTAGAGTTCGCAATTCGGGTCACCGTCTCTTCATTTATCACACTATCTAGCCGCTCGACCGGACGAGAGAATTAGGGAAATGAAGATACGGCGACCCGAATTACGAAAACTATAATAATATTCATAATAATATCAATATTAATATTCATAATATTCATAATAATATATACGAATATTCAGGTTCCTCCTGCTGCTGTAGCTGCTGATGGGGAATTCGGTAGACGCGCCAAGAGAGTGCCGCCCAAAGGCTATTACATTCCGGGCGGAAAGTAAAGAACTCGCTTGATAAATGTCTGATAATTGCTCATTTGATATACAATCACATAAAAGTTTTATGCAAATGCGTATATTGATGCATTGCAAGTTAGTTACGTATATTATCAAGGTTAACGATTGCGAATCATCCATGTTTAACAAATGCCGATGACCATTTTAGTTTGATTCAGAAAAAGCCATTCCCATTATCGATTCAGTATGTGCGCATTTCCTAGCCCGAGTATGTCGTCACTATATACATGAGAGAGTATTTTTGTTCGTGAAATGTTAGTAATTATGAAAACACGAGCTTTAAGAATGAGTATCGGCAACGGCGCGCGGATAGAGAAACGAGAGGGTCACTCTCTCGCTAACAATTATTTTCACTCGCTTGTAAGAGAAGTCGTGTCCGGAGATGGTTAGGCTGATTGAAAGAAGGAGAAGTAATGCATGTGGCGCAGAAGAGGGCTGGGGTGAGAACAATGGCTTGTCGGGAGAGGCTGGGTGTTCAATAGTGCTGTATTTGATCGCTTCTACGATGCACTGTCTCGAAACTCTTTCATTCACGTGATTACCGTGTTTTACAAGTGGAACCACTGCTGGAAGTTACTTTGCATTCCTCGTCGCATAGGCGACGCTCGAGTGTGACCTACAGTACATCTTCCTTTAACCTCACGACAAGAACCTTGAAAGCTGAATTGATGAAGTAGAGAATGAAAGTATAATTGCGATTTCCCCTCCATTCCCAAGAATGTAGATTCAAGCTCCATTCTCTTGCGAATGGTATGCTTACCGTCGCAGGCAATCTGCATATCCAAAACGGTATAATCACTGCCTCTGTTCCAGAAGAATACAAAAATATTTGTGAATGAATGAAGATAGCAACGTTGAAGTAATAGGTAACATAATAGTTCACCAACACGTCCAATTTGTTTTATCATAATAAACTAATATTGCAGGTAGTCAATCAACGGAGTCAATAAGCACACACGAATCGACGTTCAATTAGGATGCTGCCAATTCAAAGGACTCCACTTTGCAATTGTAATTGTTCCAAAAACAATACATTGTAGATAGTTGTAAAAAACAAAACAAGAAACATTTCACTCAATGTGCTGTGTCAAGAAGTTCATCACCTCTATTAAAATAGAGGTGATGAACTTCTTTTGAATAATATCCTACAAATAAGCGCAATAAATGAGGAGCAAATAATCATGTAGTACAACCAATTTTATCTCACTCAGGAGGAGGCGCCCACGTCGGAATCAGCCCTGTTTTCCTTGGCTGCCTCCCCCTACGCTAAAGTGACTTTACAAGTTGGATCCAAGTTATCAAAAGTTGGATTCAGCGCTGGATCCAACTTGTAATTGACTTTAGCTTATGGGGAGGCACCAGCGGATCAAACAGGACTGATTTTTACTTGGACAACTCCACCTGTGCAGTTGCTGTGAAAAACATCGATATACGATAGATCGCAAAACAAAGGAATTTTTACTTTTATTGAATGCCACCTTTTGGTTACGAATTTATTTGTAAAATTAAAAAGCAATATTACATTATAGGTTTTGATATTGACATATTGGCAATTTTTTCTCTAGTGCATATACAATGAATGTGAGCAAAGAATTATTCAGGACCTTTTTCTACTTCAACCATGTTTTCCAATTAGTTAGCTATGTAAAAAATAGACATGGTTAGATGATCACATTACAGTATGTTTAGACTTACAATCTATGTGACGATATGGAACATCTAAAATACATGCTTAGTTATCTGTGCTACTGCCAGGCACGTAGTTGAACAGGTTGACACTCCACATAATGTCCGCGTGATCCTCATCCGAGTCCTTCCCGTTTTTCGGCGACTTCCACGTTGACCACAACGGGTTGTTCATCGTGCCCCGGACGACGCCTGTATTGAAAAGAGTAGATACGAGTAAGGTAATGATAAGGTTAGGTGGTTAAGGTAAGGGTAAATGTGGTAAGGGCAGGTTGTTAAGGTAAAACAAAGGTGCTGCAAATTCAATCGATTTTACAATCATCAAGAGACGACTAAGCTAATGTAAGCGGTGTAGTGCGGTGAGGCCGAGTACTGCTAGGACAACGTATCTATGCTGTCCAAAGTGTTTTCTGCGAACGTTACCTTTATTATAGCTCTGGACGTACTTGAAGACGTGTAGGCCTTGCCTCGAATAGTTGTCGTTACGTCAGACATATCATATTTGTATTTTTATGTACATTTCATATTTTTGGTATACGTTGTAATAACAGGACTACTGTGCCTGTCGCCATGATACATATGCACATATATGTAAATGAGTGATGTGAATAGAGTCGCCTCTGCTCATCCCTTTCCGCAACAGTCTACAACTCACCGGGCAATAATCTGTCCGCATAAATTCTCTGCAACCGTCCCCAGCCCCTTTCCGCGATATTCATCAAGTGTGAAGAGATGACAGAGCTGAAATGTGATTTGAATCGACCATTCGAAGGGGGTGTGGGGTCAGCGGTGATAGCATCAAAATGGTTCAATTCTCTTTCAATTATGTTCTGCTGGCATTTCGATGTTACGGGCTCGCTAAAGAGCGCCTCAGAATAACGGTGACCGATTTGGGGAAAAATGAATGATATTGCGTTAAACTGTGTTGTCAGAATGTTGGTATCTGTCCTCTTCGTGAAGATGCAGAAGGACAAACAAGATAATATCACATATGTAATATGTTGCTGCCTGAATTGACATAACTCAGACCTGTGAGAAGGAGTGCGCCATTTCCCATGTCGCTAGCTCGCCGTCTTCAGTGCGAATGCAAACCGAAGGAAGACTGTCCAGGCGCAATCTGAGTACTCTCATTATCCCATATTCACTCTCACTTGTAACTGATTGGCATATGCGGTTCACCACCTGGATATGACATCGTAGTTATCATGCTGCTAATTTCCCCCCGCAACGTATATAATTTGAATCCTACTCTATTGTACAGTAGCTGTTCTTGCCGTTCAGTGAATATTATAGACCTCTTACCGATCAAAATAATCTAGTATGTACCATTTGCAGAAATGCATCAAAATTTCCCTTAGAATTACCTTAATTATCTTAGTAACTACCTCATAATTTCGGGGTGAGAAATGTATCCCAATGGCCACACGGAAAAGATCTGCTCGTACTCGCGCGAAACATCAATTGTGTCTGTGCGAAAGCCCTCGGGAACGTCAAACTTCATCTAAATTTTTAAACTGTTGAGCGTGAATCAATGAGAAAATATAAACTTTGCGAAATATGAAATATGAAATATTGAATTGTAATAGCTTATACATTGTTTCTAAAAATATTTATGAGGCAAAGTCAGATCTCGACAATTTTTTGCCTTTGGTCTTCGTCCATGAAGAAGACAAAGGCTTCTCCAGATAGGAAGACCGTCTCAAACGGAGCGCCTTCCTTTTGCAGTTCGAGAAACTGTAAATAGTAAAGCTCAGCCTATGATATAACATAGTATGTGTGCAATGTTGATCTCGAAAGAGTTTTTAAAAGAGAGGTCTCGCAACAGCTACGGCCGGAATGCACAAAACGATTCAATAGTTGCAATTGCAATTTCTCAAACATTTGGCAAGATCTGAAGAGATTTTGTGTTAAAGATCGGTGAACGGGGACGCATTTTCTCACCATTGCACGCGTGATTGTGTCCGCGTCGAGCAAGAATTTGCCGTGCTTAGCCAGTTCGGGCGCGATCTTCTCAATTATCGCAGCTAGACTTTCCCGCAGTAACACGCTGTGAAATTCGCCATATGTTTATGCCACAAAAAAGTCAACGGGATATGAAGTATTTGAATTCCCACAATTGTCCCAGTAGAGATAGCGACTAGAAATCGGAGATCTTAGATGTGGAAATGGGGAAACGAAACGGACCTGTTATGGCCAGCTGAGGGAGTTCGAACGAAGAGGTAGGGACTAAACAGTTTTATTTAGGTGAGTGCCGTGTAAAACGTATAGTTTTAGATCCATACATAGCTTCTAGCCAAGGCGGTATCGATCTGGTTCCGGGAAAAAACAACGTTGCAATCAAATTCCATCGTGCAACGAACTTCGATACATGCCAATGAAACGCAGTTGTCGCTTATATGCATTTAGCCAACTCACAACTGATATTCATTCTCCTCAAGCATAAATATATGGTATGGCTCCTTCTCCGGGTATCCGAAAATGCGCATGTGTCCTGCTGGAAACACGCCTGAAACGAATATTTAGAAAAGAACGAATCTTACGAGTCCAATCACCTTCCAGAATCCATTTTGAGATGTTCTGCAGGGTCATGTTCTCGAATCGGTCATTAAGTCGCCCTGAATTGCTACTGTTAACTTTATTTTGACATCGTTCGCTTACCATTGTCTGTGATGTTTTCCACCAGCTGGCGAAGTTAATCGGGAGCTGTGAAATCGCCAAGAGCAGAAGTCGACATGAGAAACTACCAAGTAATCGGTTTAAATAAATAATAATAATAATAATAATAATAATAATAATAATAATAATAATAATAATAATAACAATAATCATAATAATAATAATAATAACAATAATAGTACTACCAATAACGATAAGGGAATAGGTCAAACACGTACAAGTGAGAGTGAATGAGAGAGAATGAGAGGTGTTGTGCACTCACCCGTTCTCTGCAATTCCGTTTTATCGCTACTCAATCGTAAGGAGCAATCGTCTGACTCTCTTCAGTTTGCACGCTCTCTCGTCTCCCCGACCTGCGAGAGAGCGTGCAAACTGAAGAGAGTCAGACGATTTCTCATCGTAAGCGTTGTGCAATCGGTTTGGCTGCTTCCGCGTTATGCTAAAGAATGGTGTGCGAGAAATGAAGCGATCACTTTGTTTGATATCGGGTGATTGTTGAGCTTGCATGCACATGGATCGGCACGGAACTGTGCAGTCGTGTGTTGAGATGGGGATGGGATGAGGTTGGCTATTCGGAGCAGAATTGTGATATCACAATTCCTCCCCGTAGCATATTGAGAAATTTGATTAGGGGAGGATTGCGATATCACCAATCTGTTCCGAATAGCCAACCCTAGTACGGGAGTGTATCATGAACCCTTTTATTAACGCACTATATTATGAAACTTAAGTCCTCTAATCAATAATCGTTTTCATTTGTTATTAATTCCAATGAATATTTCGTGAATAACAAAAGGTGATCACTGATAAGTCATTTCTCGCACACCCTCCGCGTTTTGCATCACGTCTAATCAGTCAAACCGCTTGCGAAAATTAATATGATTTTACTTGTACCTCATCTGGTAAATGATTACCTGACTATTATTTCAGCGTGTTATAATTGTACTATATTTGTTGGTTTTCGTACTCGTATGTTATAATGATATATTTGCAGATATAAGCGTTATAGACACACTTGCTGCTATGTTGCATAATATTACCTGAAAATATAAGTTACAGTAACCCCGTTTCATGCATCAGGCGCGAAACTTCAAATCACCTACTTAGACGCGCGAGATGGGTGTGGCGGGAAAATGGCGTCTACATTTGTAGCATTATGTGCTGACGTCTTATTGTTGGGTCCTGCTGCATAATAAAGGTAAAGGTAAAGGTACATCCCGTCTTCGAGACTGGGCTCGCGGGAGAACACTGCTAGGCCAGTGTCAATTTGGGCGTATTCAGTCCGGAATGCCCACCTTTCGCCAGACTTATTTACCTGCGTGATCTAGTCACGACTACCAATTCCCGTCCTGAATGGGTAGGCGCCTTGGTGAGGCGGAGACGGTGTCACGACCGGGAATCGAACCCGAGTGGGATGGAATGGGAGGGCGCGCCATAGACCACTACACCACTTCGTCTCTTTTTTTTTTTCTGCTGCATAATATAATTGATTATTCCCTCCTCCACTATTTCATATTGTACCACTCATATCATAATCAATAAACACACACAATTTGCAGATCGTATCATGTCAAGCCAAAGATATGCCAACGGTCAAATTAAGCCCCCGGTGATGGTAGGAAGTATTGCATAATATAATTAATATTCAGGATTTAAGTTTCCTCTTCTACGGATGCCAAATGAAATAGTGGTTAAAGTGATTGAGAAACTGGGATTAGAAGATCGAGAAAATATTGGATCAATCAATGAACGATTGGACGATCTACAGAAGGAGGCCGGGTGCCGCCATTTCAACCGACTCCGGCTTGTAGTGGTCAGTTCTCTAAAAAAAGTTGTGATTATTGTTTTGATTATTATAAGATTATATAAACATGGGTGACTTTTCACTATTGTCGTTCTCTTTCAGAACTCTGGCAAACGAATGCGGGCCCAGGTGTTCGATCAGTTCTACCCTCTCGATGACGCCACTCCTGCAAAGGAAATAGCTAGATATTTCAAGCATGCGACTACGCAAAATATCTATATCAAGGTTACTTAAAGCAAATTGCGCTTTCTCATTAATACAATCAGGCCGAAAATTATAACGACGCAGAATTTAAAGACATGTTCAAGACCATTAATTACGATATTTTAGTTGCAGTATTTGGAACAGACTATTCGGGAAGGTGCGCTATTTTCCTAGACAAAACATATTATACAGGGTGTCCAAAAAGTATTGTTACACGGATAAAACCATGTATCTTTCTTTAAAAGCAACATAGACAACTCAAACGGGGCACAGTATTTATCAGTGACCATATGAACATAACAATGCACGATCACTCGATCTGGCCTCCATTGGCCGCGATGACCTCTCTGAGACGACGAGGGACCGAGTCGATGACGGCCCGCAGGTAAGGGACGTCGATCTTCCCCCATGCCTTGAGAAGGGCTGCCTTGAGGGAATCGCGGTTCTTGTGGCGAGTAGAGCAGGCCTCCTTCTCCAACACTGACCAAATGCTGAAGTCCAGAGGGTTGAGATCGGGGGAGTTCGAGGGCCATTTCTCACTCGAGATGAAGTCGGGCAGATGGGCGCGACACCATGCCTGCGTCACTTTTGCCGAGTGAGCAGGCGCTGAATCCTGTTGGAAGGTCCAGCGAGCCCCTTTGAAGTGGGAGCGGGACCAGGGGAGAAGGGCCTTCTGGAGAATTGCCCTGGTGTAGTACTCCTTGTTGATCTTGACCCCGGGATCCACGAACACGAGAGGAGTCTTGCCCGTCGAGCACACACCAGCCCAAACCATCAGTGCCTGGGGGTGGGCAATGCGAGAGATGGTTCTACCTCTGGCGTCAGCTTGCTGAGGAGACTTGGCGATGATCCTGGTGTTCTGACTGTTGTAGACCTCCTCGACTGAGAACAGCTTCTCGTCAGAGTAAACGGTAGTCAAGTGCTCCCCACGATCGGCCCGCTGAAGGAGCAGCTTGCATCTCTCCAGGCGCTTCTGCTTGTGGACATCAGTGAGGCCATGGCCCTTTCTCATCTTGTAGGGGTAGGACTTGAGAAGAGAATGAACGATGGCACACACGGATCCTTTGGAGATCTTGAGATCCTTAGCCATCTTCCTGATGGATCGTTTGGCATTGCGATTCACTCTCTTCTCCACGATTCTCCTGTTCTTCTGAGTGAGAGCGGTCTTGGGTCTTCCTGATCTTGAACGGTCCTTCGCAGTGCCCAACTGCTTGAAACGGGAGATGGTGCGATAGACTGTCATTCGGGAAATACGAAGCTTCCTCCTGATGGAATCTGGGGGGTCGCCGAGGGTCCAAAGGTTGATAATAGTTTGATGATAGCGATTTGGACGAACCATGACTATGGGAAACTAATTAGTAGGTTCCCTCAACGCACCGAAGGGTGGGCTCAAACGTGTTATTACAGGTTTTGACAACTCGACCTACATGTTAAAAAAATTCGCGTTTCAAAAGTGTAACAATACTTTTTGGACACCCTGTACAAATTGCAGCATATTGCATGAGCTCTTGCACGGACGAGAACACGCCAATTCAGTTTCAATAACTTGGGAGAATCTCTTCAACGATATCGAGAGTGCACAGAGTGTCCTCTTAGATATTCCACACGTGTACAAATGCTATATCAGCTCTAACGTTAGACTTTTTCTTGCATATATTGGTACAGTTTCATGCTGCGAAATAGTCCAAATTAATTCCTGGAAGTGCTCATTTCATTCATCAAACTGTAAAAACACCGTTGATTATAGTGGGACAATTTCCTCATAAACGATGAGGTCTTCATACATGTCGTGGAGCATTCAAGAGATCTCAACCTCACAGCTTCGTCGACCGTAACGGCGTCGGGATTGGCACGTGCGTTCGAGGTTAGACTTTCAAAATAACTAATGAACTAGTACATTTGACCGCTCCGAAATGGAAACATAATGGAGAGACCAGAGAGTAATTTCCATACAAAAGTGATCGCTTTTTAGTACATGTTAAAGTCTATTCGAGGTCGATGTAGCATTTGGAACATTCATTATGTTTTTACATTCAGTTGGTGTGCAGATCTCAGCAGGCCAAGACCATTTCGTGCTTCATCGAGCCCAGATCGATTGGCCATTGGCGCAGTCAGCTTGATCATTCGACATATTCTTTCACCTCTGCAAATAATATCAAGCACCTTGAATCGCAGGCAGCATTTCATTATTGGGGTGGATCAAATCGCTTGGCGCATGTGAGCATGTACTCGAAAGATTCAAGGAAGAGCTCTAGGTAGCTTCACATGTATTTTTGTATTTGTAAATATACTACCGAAAACGTCCGAGCATCCACGTGTTCCAATACGACCCTCCAATCAGCATATACTATCCGAGCTGCTGCTTTTTTGTTTGTATTCGCACATTTCCCTTGTGCGATGAAGACAGGTTACCATCTGTTGCAAAACATCTAATTTTCTAAAGAAACCCACGATAGACTTCAGGATTCTCATAACGATCATTTGACTCTATGTCATATGATTATGATCGTCTTATTTATGGATAGCTCAAACATGAATTGATTAAACTGCTTGTGATATGTTCCGTATCTCGTCTCTCTCTATGTTCCCGTTCGCCAAATCTCACAACGTAATCTGCATGGCAATGAATCCTCAATAGACCGGATGAGAGAGAAACTGACACGATTGATCCTGGTGCAGTGATCACACGATAGTGAGTGAGGCATTGCTTTTCCACTTCGCACTTTCTCGCCACGCTCTCTACTAGAGTTCGTAATTCGGGTCACCGTCTCTTCATTTCCCACATTCTCTAGACCAGTTGAGCAGAGAGAGAGAGAGTGTGGGAGAAATGAAGAGACGGAGACCCGAATTACGAAGTCTACTCTCTACGCCTATCGTGGTTTGTGTGTGCTGGAGACCAAAGGAACAGGGGGAGTCCGGAATCAACGAAACAGATGCATGCTCATTCATGTGCTTTCCTCCTCCCGTTTGCATTTGCCAATACTGACCCCACAATATCGCTCAAAGCAATCACGAGGAAATCAAGGCAAAAAAAACACGCGATTTGGTCTCGATCTGGCAACCTTACTGAAAGCTAGCTACGGGGGAAGAGACCTCCAAATCCCCCGATGTTGCTCGAATTTATAGGGGTTCGGCTTGAGTTCGTAATTCGGGTCACCGTCTCTTCATGTTACACACTCTCTCGACCGGACGAGCGGCGAGAGAGTGTGTAAAATGAAGAAACCGTGGTATCGTTTCACGAACTATAGACTCGGCCGACTACCTTGCGTGCAGTCTGGGCGTGTAAGTTGTGGTTTGCCCACTCTCTTCGCGCACCCAACGACCGGAAAGCACTTCACTTGCTTGTGATGCGTGTTCCGTATCTATACAATACAATCGAATTATCGAATACAATCGTCTTGTCTTCAAACAAGTCCTGCATTGTCGTGATAATCTCATCGAACTTGAGTTCCGATGGCTTCTTTGGTCAAGACATAGAACTAGGTAATATCTCTGAACGGTTACAAACATTGCAGTTAAAGTACGGCCAAGTGTACTGACGGTTTGTGCGAACATGCTGAAATAGTGTGGAGGGAGGATGAGAAAGCGCGAGATAGAGGACGATTGAGTATTACGCAATCGAATGTGAGCCATTCTGACTTGTTGACCGGTACATCGAAACAAGCGAGTAATGCACGAATAATGCCTAGTATCATACTACACATAGACATAAATGAGACTATTTGTGGGTGCGCCATCCTCATAAAAGTAGAATCTTTAATTATAAGAATCTGCACTCCCTTATTGATGGCTTTATGCCTTGATGCCTACTTTCCTAATATAGCAAAGATTGACATATTTTCAGGAATAATGCACACCATGTATCACATGTATTTAAGGTATGTCTAAAAACAAAAAAAATACACAAAAACAATCACGTTTTCAGTTAGTTTGCAAGTCGCAAAATGATAAGAGCATATCGTGCTACATCGAACACGGCGTGGTTGGTCACTGGATCGGGCAGCTTGATCGGTCAAACTAATGGGTGCTCGTTCTCGTATAACGCATGTCGAATCGAATGCGGTCTTATATCACCATTGTGGATATTCAGCAACGAATGGAATGGAATGCGTGGAAATGTATTCGGCCACAGCAAGGGAACACTAAGTTACTTGTATTATGCTGTTTTTTTACTTTCTATTCATACTACCGATAACATCGGAACGTTTATGTGTTGATTGTAAAAGCTCCCAAAGTCTCAGACTTCTATCAATTCATATTAATACCAATAAAGTTTCGAAAGCAAAGAGAGAGAAAAAAGATGATCGAAAGCTTGCGAATACATCAAATTACCAACAATCCAGACATGGGAACCACATGGTCTTGTGGTGTAGTGGTTATCACGTCTGCCTCACACGCAGAAGGTCGCCGGTTCGATCCCGGCCAAGACCTACGTTTTGCGAGCTTACTTCGATTTTTTTACAACTAACCCTATTCATTGTAGTGTCATCGCATCAATTCTCCGTGTGGTTGTGTTTGGTTTTAACATTATTTGCGTATCTTATGAAACCTGCCTACATAAATTATTCCTCAACAACATCAATTTGCATCATTCACTCTAATCAAATGGCCCTCCTCTCCCTCTCCTCTTCCATTCCACCCCTTCTCCCCCACTCTCTTCTCTGTTGCTCGTCATGAGCGGTCGTCAGGCGTCTCTCCTCTCGCATCTTCGCAGGATCGCTCGCTATGGCGCCTGGATGTTCGATGACGTAAGGCTATTTGAACGTTGGCCTTTAGTGACACATCGGTCCTAGTTTATCTTCGATCTTTCCCCATTTCATGAATACTTAATATTTTATGTAAATTTACGCTGATACACGCAATATCTTTGATATTTACAGACCCGCACAATTCTCCTCCCGGTGCTGCTCTCCATCGGGCTCACGCAAGCTCTCTGGGTCGGCTTCTACGGCTGTCAAATGACGCGAAATGTAAGCTATTTTTCGTTATTTTTCATATCAACCAATTGAACTCTATTTTTGGTATATGTTTCGACATAGCGCACTCTTCTTTCGTATACAACGATGTATTTTGTTATTATAAATGCGTTAAAATCGACAATTGATCTCCGATCTTGGCTGTGCAGATGTTCCTCTCGCCCAGCATCGAGGATGGCATCGTAAGAGATTGTCTGATGTTTGATCTCCAATATTTCTAATTTACTCGGACTATTTCTATTTCTCTTGCGACCTTGTCGAAATTTAGAATATTTCTAAATTTTCGGCGCCAAATTCAAATTCGAATAATTGCGCAGGCAAACGCGGGCATCGCGGTACTCGTGATGGTCGGCGTCTCCATCGCGATGCTCACCCTCGCCATCTTCCACTTCAGGCGCGTCGTCACGGTGAGATCAAAGATCAAACTACAAAATTGATCAGGCAATCAAAGTGCACAGAACATAGGTCAAAGAATACCTGAACTTTGTTATTTGCTCCTGGGTGCAAAACATAAATATCAAAGATCACTCCAGACATGGCTGGCGCTCTCGAGCCTCGTCAGCTCCTTCGTCATCGCTGGCTCCATCCTCTGGTTTATGATTAAGATATTCAAATTTTCAATTGGCGCCGGAAATTTTCGAAAATTTGAAAAATCGGGCATTTTTCTACAGTGACGCTGCGTCGCTTCTGCCCCTCGAGGAGCACCACCGGGAGACGATCGGCCTGCTGGCCACGAGCACGTACGGAGGCGGCGCCGTGCTGGTA
Organism: Pristionchus mayeri; assembly: GCA_036245805.1. Lineage (NCBI taxonomy): Eukaryota > Metazoa > Nematoda > Chromadorea > Rhabditida > Neodiplogasteridae > Pristionchus > Pristionchus mayeri. The sequence continues at coordinate 9,792,383 of BTRK01000002.1, forward strand.
CGGTAATCGGGGTTGCGGTAGGATACGGTGACTGGGGACTGGGGTTGATCAATAACTGCGCAAAGGGGTGTTAATTATCGAAAAGCTACTAAATTAAATAGGTACGGTTGGATAAACTATTCAATGATTATCGTTTCAAATTCAGGCAATGTTCACGACGCACCTACCCGCGTCGTTCCAGCAGTTGTACGGGGTAAGTGGCTCTCGCACGGAATATAGCACGAGTACGGTAGCCACCGTAACCTACCGTAAATTTAACCCTAAAATCTCACGAATATTAACTTCGCCGTCGTATTAGAGGATGTCCCGTATACCTAACTATATCTGACATTTTATAGCGGGCTTATCGTAGGAGCAAGACTAAATCGCTAACACTTCCGTAGTCTACCGTAATCCCTCTCGATCGATAACCTACCGTAATCCCTCTCGAACGATAATCTCTCGTAGATCACAAACTGCGCTGCTATCTCGACCTTCTACCTCACGCGACTGCCCGGGTACACAGCGTGGTTCCTGCTGGCGGCCGTCGTCATATGGGGTATGGACTGATCTCTGATCTTTATTTTGTTTTTTCTTTGTTTTGTCTGACTTTGAAAATGCTCAATGTTCTCACCGAAATTCATTTTTTGTTAATACTTGTCTCATTTTTTTTCAAATTTGGCTTGATTCAGGAATCACGGAACAAACATTATTTTTAAATTTAAAAATACGTAAATGTCATATTTGCAGATATCATTGCGATGATCTCCCCGTTCGATCGCATCGTGCTCGAGCGCGCGCAGGACTACAGTGCCAATGTGAGACTGATTTATTTGCATTCTTGTTTTTTTTCAGGAACTACTGTAAATACGGTATTTATCGATCGATTTATGCAAATTGTCTTTACAGGTCATCCGCTTCCTCGTGTATTCGGCGCCAGATGCGGCTGATGATGATGCAGCTGCAGTTCGGAGGCAGGGAAATTTGACACTTATTTGTGCAGTCTTAATTCTAAAGTCAACTATGCTATCCCGGCAATCTTTATTCTTCAATGGAATTAGTGTATGTCTGGTATGTTGAGCAAAGAAAAATATGATCACCCTTTCCAAACTGTTCAGGGCGCACTCTCCGGAGTCGGATACGGAGGATTCGGAGGATGATGCTGTTGTGTGAGTCACAATTAACATTTCGAATGTCGAGCATTGATTTCTGACCAATAAAAACAGATCTTCCTTGACCTACCTACCGTTCCTCCTACATCTCGTCGTTGCATGACCTACCGTGCTACTACAGTAATCTCTCCTGACTTTTCAGCGTGCGCCGCCCTGCCCACCGTCTCGCAGGCGGCCAGGAGCAGATGGACGCTGCGGAGAGCGGAGAGGATGAGGTGAGGGGAGAGGAAACGGTTATCAATGATCAGATATCTATGGCATGAATTAGAAATAACGAGACAAAACATGATGAGAGCGAAGGATGGAAAGAACGAGCAAAAACGTTTCTGAACGAGCTAAGAAAAATCAAATACATTTTTTTTTGTGAATCAGGGCTTTACGACCAGATAAGTTTTACTCTTGGTCGGAAAAGAGGTCCAATAGCTAACTGAAAGATCTAAGATCAAAGGATGAAGATCAAATATGAAAGATCAGAGATTACAACGCAGGGGCGCAGCTCGAGCGCTGCCTTCAGTGACGAGAGCATCTTCGGAGGATACGAGCAGCTGAGAGCGCGCGAGGCTCTCAGCGTGGGAAGTGAGTACGATAAAAAACTGTAGAGAGTACTGTAAGGAGGTAGGGAGTACTGTAGGTAGCACTGTAGGTTGTACGGTAGGAAGTACTGTAGAATAGCGTATACGGTATACGAGTATCCGTCTAATGTTTGTCACGGTTGTAGCCTTGAACGTTTATGCTATGCAATCGATTGCTTGAACACCATTTGACAGTATGATAAATATCAAAGATCAAAGATGACCTTCTCAGCGCACCTCGGCTACGGCTGCCTGATCTGCTGCTCCATCCTCGTCGGCAGCTCCATGACCGTCGATAAGTCTAAACAGGGAAAGGTCAAAGATCAAAGATCATACAATTCCAATCCCCATTCTCTTCCCAATCTGGGCGTCGCTTCATCCGAACTGCAATTGTCAAAATGGGAAAACTCTGGGACTTATAATGATCTAACAATCGAATTGGAGCATACAAGATGAATGATCAAAGATCAAAGATCAAAGGCCAACCCGATCGTGCATTCTGCAGGCCTTCTCCCTGCTCTCGCTACGACTGCGGGCGTGCTCGCCGGCCTCGCCTACACGCTCAACATCCACAATGCGCACCTGGACCTGCCCGGCCTGGCCATCAGGTATACGGTAGAATGAGGGTACGGTAGTATGGGGTGCAATAGGGATACGGTTGCAATAAATATATATATATTTATCTACGCTCGGCGGCGCAACGAAAGACGAATAATTACTTATGTGTTATGATACAAGAGAGTTGACTCTCCTCACACTGAGGTCGAATACGATAGGAAGGGGGGAATGGGGGGGGGAAGGAGGTGCAATCGTAAAATGCGAAGATCCAATCGGCTGGTCTCATCTGTCTTCGTCTGTTCTGATGGGGAGTTTTATCGAGGAGGAGGCACTCGAGGTAGACCAGGTAGACTCTGCTCCGAGATCCAGCGTCAGGGTGAGATCCAGCGTCAGGGATAAAGTGAAGGAGGTGTACTTTACGGAATTGAACTGGTACAGTTAGTGATGTGGTTCCGTTGTACGTGCAGTAGTACTGAGTGGTGTAGGCGATACAGTTGGATAGGATACTGTAATTTCTAAGAGTACGCAAGGGTACGGTACTTTCAGGATACGGTATCTTTGTAGCATCGCAGCTGGCATGGCGGGCCACTTCATCACTGTGGCGCTCCTCCGTGCCCTCGAATGCATCGCCAATGCCCTCCTCTGAGATGCCACCGTAACCCTACCGTATCTGCAGATACAGCACCCTCTCGTACAGTATCCCCCATGTAGATACCGAATCTGTCCACCGCTAATTCCGTGTTTCTGACTATTGATTTCGTTTGGAGTTTCGCGGAAAGGAATAAAGTGATAATTCAACTTTTTCACTGTCATGTTAATCTTCAAACACTAATTTCTGTTGGTTATTTCACGGTAAATAGTCCTGCAAACACAAGAGCGAAATGAGTTCTACCCACTCCTCAAAATGCGAAAAAAATATTCACTTTATTCTTGAAACGTATTTGAATGCAGTGCTATAGATGCAACCAACGCAACAAATATGTTTTTAACAGAAGTTATCGAAATCCCCCTAAAAAGTGTACACCACTGCCCACTGCCACACTATTATTACGAGATATTGGGCTATTCGGCAGTACCAACTGTGGAGTGACTGCGGAGAAAACTAACTGTAGAGAGTAGAGGTAGACCAGAGGGTTTACTCCAACCTTCGTCATGCTTGACTCCGCCCATTAAGTTCCGCCATCCTGGGTATTTAAGGCTACAGAAAATGATACAACGGTCTGAGATCAGTCTGAGTTCTTCTATCAGTCAGATCCACCTCCCAATCATTTTCCCTCGTCTTTCTTCTCGTCAGACATAAATCACACTGTTCCACCCATTATTCCCGATCCTTCAGTCCATCTCTATCGTAATTGAACGGACATTCAACACTTTTCGATCAATTCATTATGCCATTTTTTGAAATTTGATTTTCGGGGTCATTGGTGCTAGAAACAGTCAATCACTGCGCCAAACAGCCAATAAATTTGTAGACGAATCTATCGTGGACACTGGCCTAGTAGTGTACTCACCGCATGACATGAGTGATGCGGGAATATCTTTACCGGCACTATGTCGGATGAGAACCAAAAAAACATACGCTTCTCCAGCATGATCACAGTAGGTTATCAAAAGTGTCAAAAATGCTTCTGTGAGAGTCCTACAGAAGGGTCCATTTAGTGGTTCTCATCCGGTGGGTTCTCATCCGACGGTTCTCATCCGGTGTAGTGCCACCTTTACCTTTACTAATGGCAGGAAACCGGATCCCATCTCACCCATGTCATGATTGGCATACTTGAATAATTCAACAACCACATTTTTGTTTTCTTGCATATATTCTCAACAATCCTGTATATTATTGTTAGAGTTATATTTTTGTTGTATTTTCGGATAGGTGTCAGGCGCGTTTTATTAGTTATCTAAACAACCTGAAACATACTATGAAAAGCCACGAAAGCTTTCTAATAGGAAAACCTTAAAATACGCTTCTATTTCAGTGATGCGACTCTTCTTCATTGTCCGTGTCGCTCCCGCGTTCACTCCTCTCTCATCTGCTCTTAAATGCTGTTCCGAATTTATCGATAAGGATGACAAGATAATTGATCCACGGGAAGAGGTTTGTTGGATCCATATTTAGGGTCATCATATTGGCCCATTTTTATGGTGTTTCAGGAGCGTTTGATAACGGATGAGTTTTTGATCATAAAGCGCGCCTGAAACCTATTCGAAAAAACTTTCCAATAAGAGAACTGTAGTCATTTTCCGCGTTGTTTATCTGAATTAATAATTAGGGTTTTTATATTGGAAACTTTATGTATCATTTTCAGATATGTTTCATGTACGCTATAGTCCAGATATATAGTGCACGTGAAGAATATCTGAAAATGGTACAAACATTTTCCAATAAGACAACCCTATTCATAATATTCAAACAAGAGATGTTAATAAAACGTGCGCTTCTGATGAGGATTATTGCACCATTTTAACCTCCCCGGACGGAGTATTCAGAGAATGCGAATGACCTCAATTTTGCGCGAAGATTGGGGTTAGTGATTAAATTTATTTCCATATTTTGAGCGTATAGACATTTTTTGCAACGTTTTCGTGTATGTTCCATTTGGGCTAAATATGTGATCTATATTGTGCACATGAAACTCAAACGAAAATGATCCAAAAATACTCAAAAACTACCAAAAGGGGAGTCCCTAGAGAAGAATTGAATGTTTTATTCAGAGTAAGTGTACACTAGACGTAACAAAAACGGCCGAATTATGCTGCTGCAAAGGCGATCTCTGCAACAAGGACCACCCATCCACTGGAACACCCAGTAATAAGGACCACGCCGCTAATGCGACCACCATGCATATATCTCCTAAATTTCGTCAATTGTACACAATTCCAATTATCTAATAATTACCATGAACATAGCCCTTGCATGTTATCGCTGAAGTTTGGAATACAATCTGAGTAACGATGTTTCACTGTTTTTTATCAACCTGAACAATTATCCCGTGATTGCTAGTTGAGCAACAGTTTCACATGATCGATACAGTATTCTAATAATTAGGTTGAAATCACTAACTGCTGCTAGAACAAAATATATATTCACTGTATTACGAAACGTATTCGAATGCAGGACTTTTCAAGAGTATCAAGAAAACTTTCCAGAGTATCTAGAACTGTTGACTGTGGAGGTACAGCTGACGGTTTACTACAATCTTCGTCACGCCCGTCCATTAAGCTCGGCCCTCAATGATATAAGGCCAGATAAAATGGAATAACGATCAACCTGAGTTCGTCTAGTAGGCGCAAAATCCACTACCACTCGTTTCCCTCATTTTCTCCATCCATCAATTATGTCCATGTCACACCGTAATCGAACGGTTCTACCCATTTTTTCCGAACATACTCAGTGTACCTTCGTACTTCCTTCAGAGCTTTCTCCCGCTGATAGCTTCCTCTCGATCAGCATTTTTGTTCCGTAAAAAATCGAAGATAAAAGAAAATCCAGTTGAGAAATGGAGAACTGAACATGAGTAATTAATCAGTGAAATATAAAAGATTCAATCGATGAAATGTGTTTTCAGTTTACTTTATCGGCCATGCGAAACTGTTGCTCAACTAACAATGACGGGACAATTTTTCATGTTATAAAAGTGATGAGATATTGCTGCTTCATTCAGCGATTGAATACAAGGATGATGTGCATGTAATTATTGGACAGTTGGAATTGAGTACGATATGAAGTTGTGAAATTTGGGTGATAACTGCATGGTAGTCGAATTGGAAGGGTGGTCCTTGTTGCACAAATCGCCCTTGCAGCAGCACAATTCTGATTCTTGATCCTCGCCTTTTACGCATCCAATCTAGAAAAAAACACACTTTGAAATATACACAACCAATCAATCACTAACCCCAAGCCGTGAGCAAACGTTAGGCCCATCGCAATCTCTGGCGACACCTTGCGGGATGGTGAAAATAATGCAATAGTCATTATCAGACGAACAGGTTTTCTAAAAGTACATTTTTAAATATTATGGTTTCAGTTATACAACGAGAAACATAAATCAGTCAAACCTCTTCTCTTGGCATAACTGTCTTGCCATCCTTGTCGATAAATTCGAAGTAGCATATATGAGAAGATGAAAGCGAAATGAGAACGGGAACGATGAGGAAAACGGAGAAGAGTCGCATTACTGAATAGGCGTATAATGCAAATAGTTGAGCATGTAAAAAGAGTAAAACCGTGCGGTTACGGCGTAGCAAGGGCAACATTGCATGAATGGAAAAAAAGTGAGGGAAAGTTAGTTGGTGGCGAATTTGACGACTGCTGAACGCGCTCATAAAGAGAATAAGGCAACGGATCCAGTGGGAAACTACCACCCTCTCTCCTCTAGCTTCTGACTAATTGTTATGTCACTCTAGACTTGACACTACAACCTCGTCAGACTAGACTCACTTGCTAGGAAAGATGGTGAGTTGAGTCCCTGGCCAACCTCTCCACTTGATGGTAGAGCAAATTGAGTCCCTGGGTCGACGCTGACGACTCCTTAGTGCGATCTATAATGCATTTTTCAGCAGAGCCTCCAGTGAGGGTACACAAAATTCAGATCACGAAACTCAGTTCTAGCTACCCGCACACAGCTGCAGCACACCGAGTTGTAAGACCAGAGCACCGCACAAAGCTGCTCTGACGGACACGCACACTGCAGTCCGATTTAAACACGACGGAACAAGAAATAAAGAGAAAGTCAAGGTACGTTCACGGCTCCAAACCGTTTCAGTATTCAAGACTAGACTTCGAAAAATAAACAAACTAGTTGTTCATTCTGAGTTCACAACTGCTTATTTAGCGGTCTCGTAACTAGTTACGAGCGAGACAACTAGTTATCAAAATCTTTATAACTAGTTGTTTACAATTGCGCACGTCAATTCAATTTGAATTCTACGTTCAATAATTGTTTGTCTCTCCACTCTCCACGTTTCGATAATAACTGCTCGTAACTATAAATAAACAACTAGTTGTCAGACCGCTTTCGTAACAGTTGTGAGAGGAGAATGAGTGGTTGAGAAATTCGTTCGCGACTAGTTATATTGTTAGTAAAATGTTATCTTTCAAAGTCTATTCAAGACAGACACAAAGGTTTAATCGAATAAATTTATAAAAGAAAGAACAAGGAAAAACAACAACAACCGGCGGCAACGAGGTAAGAAGAACTGGCCTAAATTATATTCGAAAAGTTACGAAAGAATATAATTGTACGGCCTAATAATCGGTAAAGGCAGTAGGTGTAATTCTTATTGCAGGCGGAACAATAAATAACGTAGCTTTTACTGGCCGGGCTAGGCCAGTAATTCAAAACGTGGCTAAATTACTTAAATTATTTACTTATTTGTTTATATATTATTCACAGGTGATTAATAATCCAGGGGAACCCAGTTCCTCTTCACTCAGACTGATCGTTAATGAGTGCGGAGCATTATGGGCGGAGAGAATAGTGACGAAGATTGTAGCCTACCCTCTGGCTCACCTCTACAATCCACAGTAGCTTCTTTTGATACTCTGACAGTGTATGTTTACTGTCCACCCTTACATTCATTATTTTGAAATATCGAATATACTCGAAATGGTTGATATATCATTCGAGTTACCGTTATCTTTTCTCCGACTCTCGAATTTAAAAAAAAAATACTGCAAAACAAAAGAACAATATGAGTTCTACCCACGAGTATCAAGAGAAGACAGCATTGAAGGCACTCCAGAGGGTTCGCTACAATCGACGCCACTCTAGACTCCGCCCATTAAGCTCCGCCCACATGGGTATTTAAGGCCAGAGTAGATGCAATAGCGATCAGTCTATTCGTCGAGCAGTCTTCATCAAATCTTTGTACCTCTATCAACCCTCATTCCATCCATTTCTAGCGCGGTTTTATCCCTTTTCCCAATCCCTCCATCTCTATCGTAATTTCACGCTGATTCCAATTCTCCTTTTCGCCTACATGTCAGCCTTCTAACATTTAAAACTAAAATTTAATACATTAGGTCATTATTTTCTGAATTATTTTTATTTCTTGGATTATTATTTTTACTCGAAATAGTTAATAATTGCGTCGATATGCCCATTACCGTTTAAAACCATGTCCATACAAGACGTTCACCATAGAAGCGTCTTACGAATGGCGGGCAATCGACTGCCATATCATCCGAGCGATTGTCATAATTGCATAATTACCACACCTTTGTTTTCTCGAACATGCGATTCTCACCTATCATATATTATATTGAGATATTTGCTTTCCACAATTTCAGTAATGCGACTCTTCTTCGTCGTCCTCATCGTTCTCACCTTCAATTCGCTTTCATCTGCTCATACATGCTACAACGATTTTATCGATAAGGATGGCAAGGTTATTGATCCAACAATCGAGGTTTGTTTGATTCATCTTCCTCATTGCTAATCTTAAATCATAATATATTATATATACCAAAAAGTAATACATTTTAAAAACGGTTTAGAAAACCTGTTCGCCAGAGAGCGACTATTGCATCACTTTCACCGTCCCGGAAGGAGTCGACAGAGATTGCGATGATATTAACTTTTGTTCACAAATTGGGGTTCGTGATTGAGCGGTTGACAATTATTTCGCTTTTCGGGTAATGGTCTATTCATTTCCCACACCATCTCGACCGGTCGAGTGGTCAGGCAGTGTGGGAAATGAAGAGACCATTACCCGCACTCTATTATGTATGCTTAATTAAGTGGCACTTCTTCGATATTTGACCAACCCTACTCCCCAATCATTGTTCATTGCATCTCCATCAAAAATTGTTCCAATGGGTCAGGGATCGACACCTAGAAATGAGTGAAATAAAATATCGAATAAATACCGAATACGTGCTGTTCAGATTAAGTGCATAGCAGACGGAGAAGGAGACGAAATATGCTGCTGTAAAGGCGATCTGTGCAACAAGGACCACCCAGCCAATGGACCACCCAGTAACAATGAACACCCCGCTAAATCGACTATCATTCAGATATCACCCAAATTCCGTAACACTCCACTGTACACAATTTCCATTTTCTGATAATTACATTCACACCCTAATTCATTGCATGTTATCGCCGACATTTATCAATTCACTCTGGGTAAGAATATCTTTCTGATAGCTCATTTTACAATTTCGCGTTACCGATAAAGCATTCTAATCATTTGACTGATTTCACTACCTGCTGCTGCCACAAGACTCATGCCGTGGAAAAAGTCGAAGGAGGAAAATTCAGAAAATATGTTCCTCCTTGCTGTCATTTCTGTTCAAATAGAGCTAGAGACTTTGACTGGAGGAAATTTGGACTGGAGGTGGTAAAACCATTCAGGAACACTGTATTTCGTTAGGAGCCATAAGGTTGAGTTTGAGCTCCGCTATGCGTTTTCTACTATTTTCCTCCTTCGATATCGCAGGAGGAAAATAGTGGAAAACGCATAGCGGAGCTCTAACTCAACCTTATAGCTCCTAACGAAATACAAGTGTTCCTGCATGGTTTTACCACCTCCAGTCCAAATTTAAAGTCTCTAGCCTTATTAGAACAGAAATTACAGCAAGGAGGAAAATATTTTCTGAATTTTCCTCCTTCGACTTTTTCCACGGCATGATTCCTACAAAACCTTAGCAATACAATTACGTGTATATGTAATGGAACGTTTATGAATAAAGTTAACTGTGTGTAGTGGTGTTTCAATGAAACAACATTTTTCAAAAATTTCTGGAAAAGTATAATTGCGTATTTGAGGGAACTTGTCGTTGAACACTGCCGAGATTGAAGTTCGCCATATCGAAAGGGATATGGCGGTTGAAACACTAGCAAGGGTTACGATGTATTCATGTTTATCGCACAAGAGTTCGAATATTGTTGGCGATATGCTATGTGGAGTTGGAGTTAATCAATCACACTTTCTCTCTACAGTGCTCCTCCTACAGTAGACCTACTCGGGCATGGAGGACAGAGACCGGTCTAGGAGCTCCTTCAGCTTCTTTGCCGAGTTTTCTGGCTCCTTTGCGGCGGTCGGCAGGGGAGTGGGGCAGGAGGCGGGGCTAAAAATACAATTGTTTGTCAATTGATGTTTACCATTTTGAAATTCTAAGGTCGAATAGTAAAATGATAGTATCTCTGGGGTTGATCGCACATTCATGATTCGAAAATTCCCTTTTGCATTCGGAACAATTCTTTTCAGGAAATCGTACACAACACATTACTCACTGGGCTTGGAGCTGGATCCATCGGAGACCGAGCCGAAAAAGTACAAGCTTTGGTACCACCCATGGACCCAATGGAACCATAACTGGTATCATACTTTCTGGGTTTGAAAATGGATCTATCGGAGACGGGCATGATGTGCGTGGAGAAGTACACCTATCTGAGACATTGTTCATATAATATGTAATGCCGAAAATTATTCTTACTGTAAATCATGGTACTTTCTCGATAATTTATCCTTTACCGATCGCACTTGGACGAAGAGTGCACCATGCCTTGCGGCACTGAGGAGAAAAAAAAGGTTTTTCTGAGAGCGGATATCATTCTTCTCAGCATCCTCGGAAGAATTCCCCTGAGAAGCGCAAGACAGCCAATCCCGGAGCTCGTACGGAATGTACTGGATGTTAGAGAGGTCCAATCAATACCCAACCCCTAATCTCTCGCCGGCTTTTTTTTTTTTAACCATGGAATTTATCCATTGGTGAATGATCGAATCACTGGGGTTGTGATCGATTGAGGGATGTGAGGCAATATGAGGGTACCGTCCCCACCCGAAGGCAGGATACGGTAGGGGGGATGGATACGGTAGGAGGGAGAGAAGACGACAGGGGCAATGTTGAGACGACGTTGAGACGGCCGCTTAGGGAGGGCCCATGTAGCACGACTGGTCCATGCGGGGCTTCGTGACGCCAGGGGTGCTGGAGCCGCCGCCGGAGCCGAAGCCGCTCGATCCTCCAGACGATCCGCCGCTGCTGCTGCCTCCCCAGGCGTACTCCTCCTTGGCGTATCCGGATCCTCCACCGCCAGCCCCAGATCCGGGCGCTCCCATGTAGGCGGACTTGCCCATAGTGAAGAGAGAGAAGAGAGGTCGAGACGAGTCGAACTGATTTATATATCAGCCAATTCGAGCGGGCCGAACGGATTCAGATGGAATTGGGTGTTGAACCAGTTTTGTTTATTTTTTCATGATAAATATTTCAATTGCGCTCAGCAATAGCCAAAAAACAATAGACTGGAATTGGATTAACTACAAATGAATTAACTGGAATTGGGTGTTCTCTCAATTACTTCGGCCTCTAACCCTATCATTATCAATTCGTGTCAATTCTCAGCGAGAGAGCTCTAGTAAATATTGAGAGGAATTTGTAATTGATATTGAACGATCATCTAAAGTGGGCATCGCCATCATGAACTATCAATCCATCGTCATTTTCATCGCTACGTGTGGATTTCATTTTCATTTTGTATTGTATCAATTGTAAGAGGAAAAGTTAAGGCCGAGGCAGGATCATTCTTCGGACTTACTCTCTGTTTCTCTCGGTACCTCCAGCTGGTTCCACTCACGTTTTGGGGGCGGAATGTTTCCAAGCCAACTGAGCTCCGTTTACGTTTTGTTCGTTTACGTTTTGTTATCCCCGCGTTCGATACCTCTTCAAACACTATATTGCAACATTCAGTTTCTACATAGTTCGTGTGGTTGTGTCTAGAAGCTACTGTAGTAAGCCGGATAAAACGTTTAAAAAAAATGTTGTCAAAACGCGCGTGTGATCCGCGGCGCACGCACGTGGTCATGACGATTCCGCGTGCTGTAATCTACTATAAAACGTTCTCGATAACTGATGATATACTTCGTCCTCGTCGCCATCCTCAGAAGAATTTCCCGGGAGTATACAAGGCCCTGGAAAATTGCGGTGTTCGTAGGGAACGTAATGGATATCGCCTTCATGAGCTTCCAATCCACATGCATCTTCATCGCTACTCTGTATTATACGGTATCAATAGAAAGACCAAAAGCTAAGGCGGACTAGGATCATTCTTTGGAGTCACTCTGTGTTTCTCTCGGTCCCTTCAGCTCGTGTCAATCACTTTTTTGGGGGCGAAATGTTTCATTCCTGCCGAGATCAGAGAATGAGAGAGGGATGGATGCCCTAGTGTAATAGTTCTTCTGTTTTCGCTCTCTTCCTCGCCCTATTCCATCGTTCCAAGCGAGTTCATTGTATTTAAGCGATGTCTCAAGAACTAAAACCGCTTGTCCCTCCGAAATATCAACACGTGATCTTCTCATATCACGTATTGCCATGCGCCTATAGCTTGATTGACGTGTGCACTTTGATCTCGTAAAAGCTTAGGTTCTACTCTCTTCAGTTCTACCTCTCTCGATCATACGCAAGGCTTCTCTCGATCATAGGCAAGGTGAGACAGTGTAGTAAATGGAGAGATGGGCCCCTCAGATTGTTGACTGTAAAACCCGCACAAGCAGTAAGATTGAGAGGTCATCGCCGATAAAAGGAGGCGCCACGTAGAACACATCATCTTGTTCATCATGTTCCATCATTTGCATTGCCTTGGTCTAAAGAGCCCTCCGCTCCGTCCCCTCGGTTTCGGTATAATTGCGTTCATTCCGGGATGCTTGTTACCCTTGCGGTATCCTCTCTTCTCCTCGTGACAGTATCGACCTCCGATCCCGAGGTTGCTCCCACCCTTGCCCCAGATCAATCGGAGATCTTTCTCCATCCCTCGTTTCCGCCATCATGTTTTTATTGGCGTTGCGTCAATTCGATCGTCACTCGGCTCGTACCGTGCCTCTGCAGCGTCTTCTATCCTCCTCCTCCTCCTCCTTCCGCCAACAAGTCCGACGGTGAGTAATGTGATAAAATACGTATATAATTTTAATTTCAAACGATTACCTATACAATATATTTTATTTTTGAAGAAATCAAGTACGAAATGGTCAATGCGGATGACAGCAGCAGAGACGAAAGAGGTACATTAACATCTCTGACAATCGTACCCCTACCGTAACCTAAGATGATACAGTAGAATCATTACCATGCGTAACCCTTCAAACATTCAGACAATCGTCCTATTCGATCGCTTAAATTCTATCATCCGGTGTTCCCTCGTTGCTGTCTTCAGTGGCGATGCTGGAATTTTCACGAGGAGAAGATTCCTTGCTCCTGCTATCGATGGTTCTGTGAACACGGTGAGACCAGTCCTGTTATTAATGATAATTTTTGAGCAAAACGATTACCTACACAGTTTATTATCTTTTAGATGGGATCGAGGAGGAGAGACAGTCCGATGAGGAAGAGGAGGTAATCACGAACAAGAGGTAATGACGCCATCAGTACGATATTTGACCTTTTGATATTTGCAGGCCGGATGGACACAACGAGCATCGTTGGAAACGAGACGATGGATATTCTCGGCTCAGCACCAAAGAGGTACAGTAATATCCATGTCAAACATAACCGCATCACAGAAAAAAAATATCATAATTTAGATCTGGCTGGCTCAACTTCCTTCGAGGCTGCCTCTGTGGACGCCCTGGACGATCAGTTGAAGGACTTCCACTCTGACCCTGAGGTGGGACCTGAGGGGGGAAGAAGGGAAGTAGGACAGTACGAGGGGATACTGTAGCAGAAGTGTAATCCATTGGAAGAAGCGGTATGACGTGATGGAAATTCATTAATGGTATCTTATTGCCGTTTATCTGTTGGAGAAACATCAGGGTGCCATTATAGCAGGAAAACCATTTTAAAGCATTTTGGCGTGTATCAGTTGGGCAGAAGTCGGCTAGGAAATATTGTGAAGCATTATTTTCCACAGGTTGTTCACCTCAGTAGAGCCAGTTTTCGATTTGATTCGTGTACCGTGTTCTGTACTTACAGATCGCTCACTCGGACAAGGTTCGTGCCTCTCCTCAAATCGCCAAGAGACGTCTTGAGTCGCGCGACTGAATGGTGTACTCCACCTCGTTTCATGATTATCGATTGATTATCCAACATCCACGATGATGTCTGATAAAGTGGATGCATTCCCCTCCAGAACAATTTGCTTGTTACAAATTCAGAGAAAACGTGAACACTTGGCTGAATGTGAGAAAGGAATCGGAGGAAGGTGAATTGACAATTTTTGAATTTGATTAAGGGATGAATAAAAGGTTTTAGATAGCGAAAAACGTTCTAGTTGGAACCCGATGCATATTGGTGGATGATGTAGTACCGATTCTGCTACGCATCTCACTGGCCCGATTCCACAATTCGAAGAGGAAAAGGCGTGGCGGAATCGCTACCACGCATCTATTGGACATCCATAGTGTAGAGTTTCATCCAAACAACTTAGATGCACACGCGACGTGGGTGCATTTGAGTAGGGAGATCGTTCTTTTTCTCTTTTCCCTCCCTTCCCTTCGGCATCGGTTCCTTTCTCTAGGTTGTGCTCGCTAGTTGTGGTTCTCTCTCCATTATGCATTGTCTAGCATAAAAGGACATAGAAGATCCAAGATGCATCAAATCCTTCAGGAACTCGATTCGCGCATTTTTTTTGTAAATCAGGGGTTTCATTTGCATGCATTCTCTCACCTCTGATATTTAGTCAAACCGTTGTGCAAGATTATCATGAATACTTTTCTCACAAATTTCAGACAGCTTAAACGGATCGATTTTTATTATACTGCGACAATACAATTCAAGGATGAGTTTTATTTAGTTAATAGTAAAAAGATAGTTGTATATTAATGGACTATGCGAAATTTAGGAGAGATTTGTATGGTAGTTGTGTTAGCGGGGTAGTCCTTGTTACTGGGTGGTCCACTGTTCTTTGTTGCACAGATCACCTTGGCAGCAGCACAGTTCGGCTTTTTTGTTTCGTCTAGTATGCACTTAATCTGAATAACACATATTCAATTATTCAATATTGCTTAACCTTTTGTGAGTTTTTTTGCATTTTTGTAACATATTCGTACAGGTTTCATAGTTCATATATACAGTGCACATGAAAAAAATATTCAAAAAAATGTTACGAGAGTGCGTAAAACACCCAAAAAGGAATCCCATGTTATTCAAATCAAATAAATCACTAACACCAATCTTCGCGCAAAATTGCGGCCATTCACACTCTCTGATTACTCCATCCGGGGAGGTTAAAATGATGCAATAATCCTCATCAGACGCGCACGTTTTCTGAAGAACTCGTTTAAATATTATGTGTTCATACAAATAACGGGGAAGATGAGTACAGCTATCTTATTGGAAAGTTTTGGCCATTGTTTCGGATAGGTTTCAGATGCGCTTTATAAGCAATAGCTCATCCGTTATCAAACGCTCCAGAAACATACTAGGAAACGGGGCCACATAAGTTTTTTCCAATATGATAGCCTTAAAGATGGATCTATCAAACCTCTTCTCTTGGATCAATTATCTTGCCATCCTTATCGATAAATTCGGAGTAGCATTTAAGAGCAGATGATAGTGGAATGAACGCGTGAACGACGAGGTATATCAAGAAGAGTCGCATAACTAAAATTGCGGAAAGAATATATCACAGTTAGGGTGGTTAACCTATTATAGGAAATATTTTAAAAGCCGGATTCCCTATAATAGTAAAACACAGAAAGGGTGAGAGCCGCGTACGAACATGGTTTCAAATGGGTGGACCATTAAGATCACATCACTCTGACGAGATCGAACACAGGATTCGACTAGGGTGGTTCGCCTGGAGTAAGCTCTCCCATCTGCTGTCCTCCCGCCTTCTATCCTTCAAGACCAGGAGAAGAGTTTTCGAGAGCTGCGTCACGGCTAACGTACTAAGAGACCCTCCACCATAGAACGTAACAACTGTACAGGGGTGCACGGATGGACAAAAAATCGATAATTCCCATACTTTTTTTCTGAAGTGTAGGTGCCGAGTGCTGATTGATGGCCGCAATAACTAAGGCTGGGGGTCGGTTTTGAAAAAGTTTCGGGTACCACCTATTTTTGGGGTCGAAAACGTTGATATCGTAGAACGAACGGAGAAGTAGGTTTTCTGGTGGATTTTCACTCGTAGAAAACGAATTTCGGCATTAAAATGCGAGAAAACGCGAAAGAAAAATTTCGAGGTCTATAAACCACATTTTTGACCAAATTTTACCTATTTTCAGATCTTTGGAAATTTTTCTGCACACTATCGATATGATTTTCATAATCTACATCCCGAACTACGTCTAATATGAAAAATTCAGATTTTTAAAAATGGGCACTTTTTGGGTATTTTGATCCAAAGTGTGCCAAATTGAACAAATTGACAAAATTGTGCGTATGTCTAAGGCTGAATTTTCGCGCCGAATACATATAATGGCTCAGAAAGACTATAGTATACGCAAGTAATATATAATATACATGTTTCAATTTCCAGAATGCTAAGATAAACAAATTTTGAAATTTCAGTTTTTTCGACCTCGTCATTGGTATCAAAAATGTCGATGTCTTAAAACCTTATCTTGTAATTTTACACATATTCCATCGTAGGGACCGAATTTTCACAAGAGAGCTTATAAAACATTAGTATTGTGTAGTTATGATTTTTTGAAAATTTTGACCTTTGACAGAACTTCGAATTTTCGAATTTTTCAAATTTACTTCTTAACAATTACTTCTTCAATTACTTCGAATTTACTTCTTCTTAATACTTCTTAAGTCATATTAATGCATTTTTGAGTCATTATAGGAATTCGGCGCGAAAGTTCAGCCTTAGGCATACGGACAATTTTGTCAATTTGTTCAATTTGGCACACTTTGGATCAAAATACCCAAAAAGTGCCCATTTTAAAAAATCTGAATTTTTCACATTAGACGTAGTTTGGGGTGTAGATTATGAAAATCATATCGATAGTGTGCAGAAAAATTTTCAAAGATCTGAAAATAGGCAAAATTTGGTCAAAAATGTGGTTTATAGGCCACAATTATTTTTCTTTCACATTTTCTCGCATTTTAATGCCGAAATTCGTTTTCTACGAGTGAAAATACACCAGAAAACCTACTTCTCCGGTCGTTCTACGATATCAACTTTTTCGACCCCAAAAATAGGTGGTACCCGAAACTTTTTCAAAATCGACCCCCAACCTTAGTTATTGCGGCCATCAATCAGCACTCGGGACCTACACTTCAGAAAAAAAGTATGAGAATTATAGATTGTTTGGCCATCCGTGGACCTGTTACGTTTTCTCGTGGATGGTCTCTTAAAAATTACTGAATGTGGACAAAACGGGCGAATGGTAAAAGGTCCAATTACGTTATAGATGAACTGATGAACCGTGAAGTTAGGGTGTGTCGTCGGCATAATGGATGCGAGAGGAAAACAAATGAGAATGTGTGGGAGATTGATATGACGAATGCTTGCCGAACTCAGGCTGATCATTATTTGAATTTTCTCTGGTCTTATATACCCATGTGGGCGGAGCTTATTGGGCGGAGTCAAGGGTGACGAGATTTTAGCGAGCCCTCTGGAACACCTCCACTGTTGAATATATATTTTCTTGATACTCTCGAATTGGAAAATATCTCGTAATATTGTAAGCGTGATCAAATGTGGATAATGGC
This sequence comes from Pristionchus mayeri, assembly GCA_036245805.1. Classification (NCBI taxonomy): domain Eukaryota; kingdom Metazoa; phylum Nematoda; class Chromadorea; order Rhabditida; family Neodiplogasteridae; genus Pristionchus; species Pristionchus mayeri. The sequence continues at coordinate 9,810,259 of BTRK01000002.1, forward strand.
GTTATTTAATCAATACATTCGGGGTTATACATCAATAAGATGAGTAAAGATACAACGTTGAACAGCATTCTACCTAGTGCTTCGTTGAAGCTTTCGAGTACATTCTTGCATGTGCCAGGTGATTTTTCGCTAAGCCAGTGCAATAATGAAAGAAGACTACTTGTGATTGAAGATGGTTGATAGTTGCAGCCGTAATGATGTATGCCAAGTGATCAATATTACTAAGCCAGCGGCAAATCACGCTGGGAATAAAGCTGGAATGATCTCGTACGCCAGCTGAATATATCATGCAATTCATGTTTGAAATACTTCATCTACCTCGAATGAATGTGCCACTCCTGACCGCGTAAGGATCGATAAACATAGACGCTGAAATGTCTTGAATATTGTATGAACAAATGTATGAATTAGTCATCGTTTTGAGAAAGTTGTCCCACTATAATCCAATATAAGTATCAGGTTGGTGCAAAAGTTTCGATACAAAATCACGATTAAGGATTTCGAGCACTATCTTGCTTCGGTCTTGAGCAACTCTCATGTGGTTTCTTGTATGCTAGTAATACATGTGTGCTCTCTATAGCGCACACTATATCGCATCTCATCAATCAGTCGCACCGATGAGAAAGCATACCAAAATCTGAGAATTGCAATTTCTTTTAAACTTTTCGATTGATTATTAATCTTTGCACGGTAATAGTGGCGCCGCTTCAACACAATTTTCAAGATGTATGATGACCATATATGTTACTGTAGAGAATGATCTGTATCAGCCTTAAATCAACTTGCCAAAATAGGCACGTATTACGGAAATATGGGATATTGCGTCTTGCAGATTTAGAATATATTCACATGATTTTTTTGCTCGGAGAGACTGGGGTCGCAAATTTAACACAATTAGAAGTAAATATCATGCGAATGTTACCATAGAAAGTTGGTGAACATTCACCTTTCCATTCGAGAGATTTCGCAATTATGGTATTGACGAAATCGGCCTTTTTTGCAATACTAGACATCCGTGGAAGCCCGAAACTCCCATTTAACGTGTTATTGGAAGCGTCCACCCTTACTGATTAGTTTCTCAGAAGGGTGGGAACTGTCTATCGTTCGTTTAGTTTTAGCGATGGTTTGTGTTGAAAACCCAAAATCATTGAAATTTCGCTAATTTTCATTTATCATTGTTTTTCAACGAAATGGCATTGGATCGATCGGGTCTAAAGCAATAATCGTAATGACCTAACACTACCTCAAATAATGCCCAAGTGGTGTTTGATACATGAGAAGCATTCACACGAAAATATGCAAAATATCTTGTATCGAAACTTTTGCACCAACCTAATATATTCAAGGAAATACACAGTTTGGTGAGCGGAATAACCACATGATATGTAAGTATGAACAACTAATTCTACATTTAAAGCTGACATAACATTTGTGTACATGTGGAATATTTAGTAGAACATTATGTGCGCTCTCGATATCACTGAAGTTATTTTCCCAAGTTATTGAATTTGAATGTTCGTATTCGTGCACGAGATCATGCAATATCACACCTTTCACGAGAGAATCCATAAAGAATCGAAATTCTGGTGAATGGGAGGAAAATCGTCAAATTATCCGGTTTTGTTCACCCTCGGGTATGTATGAATTATCTCCAAAGTATCGATTTGCACGGTTCATTTTGGAGCTTCCTATACCAGGTCGGCTAAAATTAATAATTTAAAAATTCATCTTTTCCTAATTTTTATATTTTTTCCGATTCTCGATTTGTCGTACAAAATTTACTTAAAAATGATAACTGAATATGACAATCAAAGGAATAAAATCTACGTATCATAATCTATTTTCTTGTGCACAATAACATGATAAATATTGGGGTGTCCGGAAAGTTCGTATAATTTTTGTTTTTATTTTTTATTCAATGCTTCACAATTCTCAGTGACCAATCTATGCCCCCTTCTTTCTCACTACCTCCCTACAGCGATTGGGCAGGGTCTCGATTCCTCTGTTCCAGAATGCGGGTTTCTTCGAGACCACCCAGTTCACGAAAGCCCTCACAACTTCATCTCGATTCTTGAACTTCTTTCTTTTGCAGAAGTCAGAGAGAGAGCGGAAGCAGTGGTAGTCGCATGGGGAGAGATCCGGGGAATACGGTGGATGGGGAATCCTCTCGATCTTCAGCTCGTCCATTTTCTTCTGGGTCATCTTCGCTCGATGTGGGCGAGCATTGTCCATCAGAAGAAGAATTTTGCCCTGGTTCAGGAGTCTGGGAGGGACTCTGATCGCGACATCTTCCAGTTGTTCAGAGAAGAGGTCGACATTGATGCTGGTGCCAGGGGCGAGGATCTCCCAGTAGATGGGACCGAGCACTGAGAAGAAGAAGCAGAGGAGTTCCTTCTTTCCGTGCTCTTCCTTCTTCGGGACGGGCGTGGGCTTCTCATCTGCATCCACCCATTGCAGTCTCCTCACAGGGTTATCGTACGTGATCCACTTCTCATCTGTAGCGATGATGGAATTGACCCATCGAAGATTGGATCTACGATGGATTAATTCCCGACAGACTTGAATACGATTTTTCAGCTGTTCGGGGGAGAGGTCATGGGGAATCACTTGTGGGAGTTTCGGCTTCTTCCCAGATCGATGGAGGATATCGGACACCGTTGATCTGGGAGTACCAGTATCCTTCTTCAACTCACGCACACTGGCCATGGGCTTGCGCTTCAGTGTGCGGAGAACGAGAGGCTGATCGAGGGAGGGAGGGCGTCCAGAGCGGGGTTGAACATCGAGACCAAACTCCCCTTTCTTGAAGCGGGTGAACCACTTATAACAGAAGGGTATGGAGGGGGCGTCAGCTCCTTCCGACTGGGCCAGGGCAGAGTGGGCCTCCTTCACGGATCGGCCAAGACGGTAGTAATGAAGTAAAACTGATCGGAGGTAGAGATGGGAGTCCATCACAAGAATCAATGTAGCAACTATGAGACTGATTAAATCCTCTCACTACTCAACGTCAGAATGATGCAATACATTGTTGACAAACAGATTGCGCAATCACTGCATTTGATCGCGAACTGACTTTTTTCCGAAGCATTATACGAACTTTCCGGACACCCCAATAATTAATTAAGGAAAGTCTGTCGTAATTCGTTGCCCTTTCCATTACGTTTTACTGATAATCGTAATTCATTGCCCCTTTTCCAGTATGTTTTACTGATATGATGTTTTTGTTCGCATTTCAAAACGTTTCACGCTGTTGTTCATAAGGTGTCTAATTCTTCCCATGCATAAAAAATAATTGAATCGATAACGACCCGATCTGGAGTATAGACAGTGCAGTCTCCCAATATTTAGCGGGACGTAGTTCCCAGCTAGTTTAAAAAAAAATGTATTAATTGAAGAACGCCAATATCCACTATTGATCATGCCATTTGCGAGTATATAGGGTAGATGGGCAACACTGGAGGTGCTCCAGAGGGTTCTCTAAAATCTCGTCACCCTTGACTCCTCCCAATTAAGCTCCGCCCACATGGGTATTTAAGGAATATAAAATGCAAAAATGGTCATTCTCAGTTGGCTAATCATTTTTAGATCTACCTATCTCATCTAATCTTTCCTCTGCCACCGTAACTGCACAGTTCTATCCCTTATTCCCGATTCCTCACTATATCTCTGTCGTAATTTCACGGTCATCCCACATCTTCTTATCGACTTCATTCCGTTTGTCGTAATACAAATCAAATATTTCAATTCATTTATCTTTATATATTGTTTCTGGGAAGATCATTGGTAGTCGAAACTATCAATCATTGCTCACATATATGCATATCCTTTCACATGCGTTTTCGAACGAGAATCTTTCACGCTTACTGTGTATTTCTAATGGCGCGAAACAAGCTTTCATCTCACCCGTCTCATTGCATAATCAAGCTACCACTATTGTTCTCTCAACGTGTAATTCTCAACAATAGTATACGTATTGTTACATATATGCTTTCCACAATTTCAGTAATGCGACTCTTCTTCGTCGCCCTCATCGTTCTCACCTTCAATTCGCTTTCATCTGCTCATAAATGCTACAACGATTTTATCGATAAGGATGGCAAGGTTATTGATCCAACAATCGAGGTTTGTTTGATTCATCTTCCTCATTGCTAATCTTAAATCATAATATATTATATATAACAAAAAGTAATATATTAAAAACTGTTTAGAAAAGCTGTTCGCCCGTCAGCGACTATTGCATCATTTTCACCGTCCCGGAAGGAGTCGACAGAGATTGCGATGACATTAACTTTTGCTCGCAGATTGGGGTTCGTGATTGAGCGGTTGACAATTATTTCGCTTTTCGGGTAATGGTCTATTCATTTCCCACACTCTCTCGACCGGTCGAGTGGTGAGACAATGTGGGAAATGAAGAGACAATTACATGAATAGCGCACTCTTTTGTGTATGGTTGATTGAGCTGCACTTCTTCGATGTTTTAGACACCCTAACCCCCAATCGTTGTTCATTGAATCCCCTTCACAAATGGTTCAAATGGGTCAGGGATCGACACCTAGAAATGATTGGGGTAGGATAGGAAGGGATGGGCGGGCCAAATATCGGATAAATGTCGAATATGTGTTGTTCAGATTAGGTGCATAGCAGACGAAGAAGGAGACGAAATATGCTGCTGCAAAGGCGATCTGTGCAACAAAGACCACCTATCCAATGGACCACCCAGTAACAAGGACCACCCCGCTAATAAGACTGCCATGCAGATATCGCCCAAATTTCGTATATCCAATTTGAATGCAATTCCCATGTTCTGATAATTACATTAACAACACCTTTCGTCTTTGATCTAATTTTCTGCTTATAAGCTGAGTAACAATATCTCACCACTTTTATACCCCGAACAACTATCACAATATTGCGAGTTGAGCAACAATTACTGGTTACTGATAAAGCATCCTAATAATTTGGTTGATAGCACAAACTTCTGCTAGACACAATACGCAAGACATAAACCTAGAACACCTGACCGTTCTGAAACGAACACGTGTTTCTGTTCAATGATAATGGAGCTTTTATGAGTAAAGTGAACTTTATGAAGTGGTGTTTGAATGAAGCGAAATTTTTTTTAGAAAAGTAAAAGTGCGTATTTGAGGAAAATTGTCGTTGAACACTGCCGAGATTGACGTTCGCCATATCGAGAAGGATATAGCATGTTGAAACTCTATCAAGCGATACGATGTATTCATGTTTATCGCACAAGCGTTCGAATATTGTTTGAGATATGCGATGTGGAGTGTTAGTCAATCAATCACACTTTGTATCTACAGTACTCCTCCTACAGTAGCCCTACTCGGACATGGAGGGCAGAGACTGGTCCAGGAGCACCTTCAGCTTCTTAGCCGAAGATTCGGGCTGCTTCGCAGCGGTGTTCGGCTGAGGAATCGAGGGGGCTGGAGGCGGAGCTGAAACAATTGTTTACAAAAAAAAATGTACATTTATCTTTTTTAGCCTAATTGATGTGAAAGTATCTCTGGTTTGTTAAAACATTGATGTTTTCGAAAAGTATCCTTCCAATAAGGGAAACTTTCCAGGGCAACAGCAAGGCACTCACTGGGCTTGGAGCTGGACCCATCGGAGGCCGAGCCGAAAAATACTAGAGTTGGTACCACACATGGGCCCAGATGGAACCATAGTCCCTGTACCACACTCACGGGGTTTGCTGGATCCATCAGAGGGAGGCATGATGGGGGCGGTAACGGAGACAGCATCCTCAATATCAATCAATTTCAATATTGTAGGAGTACTGGAGCATGTGTGAGCAAGCTTTTGCGAAATTTTCTGATGAGTTTCAAAGGCGGTTCAAGAAACATATCGATTCGGCTAAATTGATATGATATCCGCAGTGAATTTTAGCAAATGTGGAATATAAAAAAAAACTTTGATCCATGATCGCTCACCGCTTCCTCCTTGGGTGTCTTGAGCGAGGGAGTGGGCACGCGACGACCGCCCGAGAAGGATACCTTAATTAGTTAATTAATTAAGATCGATAATTACTAATTAGCGCTACCTCAGGCTGCTTATCCGAGGGAACGCTAGAGACCTGCTCCGTGGGAGGCGTCGGCGGCTGAAGAGGTTTCAGCTCAGAAATCAGAGTTCAAAATTTAGAAATCGTCATCATCTTCCCACATTATCCGATTACAATAAGAGAGTTTAGGTACTTTAAGATAGTACGCTTACAATATATGTCAAAGATCGCACTTTGGCGTCGACTTCTCCAATATGCTCCTCCTTGCGCTTCCTGCGCACCATGCAGCAGATGATGACAGCCATGACCACTGAAATATGTTTAATATTTATTTTTAAATTATTATGTTATATTATTTTTAAATATATTTAATAATTTAAAAATAAATAAATAAATCACTCACCAATGACGACAATCACGACGACGACGATACCGATAAGAGCTCCGGTTGGCAGACCGCCGGTGGAGGGCGCGGATGAAGCAGGGGACTGAATGCGATTGCCTTCTAAAGTGCTCATAAACTGAAGAACATCCTTTCACATAATAATTGTGATTTATTGAATAACTTGATTTTTTTCAAAAATAATATTAAGCCTCACTTCAGTCGTTGTTCCGCCATCGCTCGCGTGTTGTTCGGCCGCTTCAGCCTCTTCATTGGCTGAAAAAAAGTTTTAAAAATAAATTACGTTTATTAAAACTCACTCAGACACTTGATCTCTTCCTGGTTGGGATTGAATGTACCATTGGGTCTCTGTGAATGCGATAATATTTTACTTTTCAACAGTGATCAAAGCGCACCTGTGACCACACTCCTGTCTTGTCGTTGCAGGCGAGACTCTCGATGAGCTGCCACTTGGAGGAGGACGAGGTTCTGGAATGACACTTATTCAAAATGCATGTAATTATGTTCGATTGTGTGAATATTGAGCATATGGTTCGCTAGTACGAGCTTAATAGACCGTCCACGAGAAAACGTAACAAATAGAAGAGGTCCACGGATGGTGAAAAATAGAATCTTCCAGTATTTTTTTCCTGAAGTGGTGGTCCAAAGTTAGGAACACAGGCACCAATAGCTAAGGTTCTATGTCGGTTTTGAAAAAGAATATTTAAAATATTCACCTTGTAGCCAGACGATGGTCGCCAATTTCGCAGGTGATCTTACTCGACCACGGATTTATCTTAATTTATTAAATACATATTTCTTTAATTTATACAATTAGTTTTGTACCATCGAGCACGCAGGGCTGTCGCAGACCACACGCAATGGCGTGACGTCATTACACAGTACTACAATTTTAAATAGTTATTTTAATATTTTCTTAAAAAAATAATTAAGTTAATTAATAAGATATATACCGGAAGTAGCACAAGCGGCTGCGAGGAACGGGCGCTCATTGCCTGCTTGGCTAATCGTCCAGCGAAAGTCGCCAGGGGCCTGGAGAATCCTATTTAAATGCCCAAACATAAAAAAATAGAAGTCAACATGCAAGTAATACAATTTAGATATAAAAGATCTATTGTGCTATGGAAAAGGAAGAACCCGACATTCTCATACTCCTTGCAGAAGGGCTTGGCGACAGTCGCGTTGCCACCCTCGACCTCGATGAGATCACCAGGACACTGTAACGATTAGTCGTAATTACTGTTTGATGATGGAAATATGGGTAAATTCAATATAAGGTGATCTTTACACAGCTATTTTTTAAGGAACTGTGATTGACCAACCGTGAGCGTACCGCACTCGTCTCCTCTGGCCTTCTTATATTCCGGCTTGGTGCTCTTTCCGGGCAGCAGAGATACGTCATCGCAGAGAGTGCACGCTCAAGAGATCAGAGATCATCAGGTTATGTTCAACTTATTAAAAAACATATCAGCTGTGAACACAACAATGAGGCGAGATCAAATATCAACGTGCCAGATCACAGATAGCTTTCTGTTTTTCTCCAAATAATATGTTCACATAAATTCTAATTGAAGATCACTTTCAAATTATATTAAAAATACGAACTTTTGGCCATGCAGGCGACTCTGCGGCCAATCCCGTTGTTCATCTTGCCCGCCTTGCTGCGGTCTTTCGGATTCGATGGCGTCGCCTCGTACTTCATATTATTTTCTTAAATTTGTTTTTTAATCGTGAAAACACTATAAATTTCGCAAATACGTCAACGAAGATCATCCACATACTGTTGCACTTGATGGTAGCCTCAGCCAGGATGCCGTCAACAGCGATGCTAAAGATTATCAATAGTAAAGCACGTAATAACTTCATAATTTGAGTATTAATTAGAAAACGAGAATCACAGATTGTTGTTTTTAAACAAACGTTAGTTGCGCCTTCATTCCGCGTGCATAGTCCTCCTCGCATTTCAGATTGTCGAATTCGAGCAGCGGCTGAAACATATTTGACACATCATCTGACCCGCCGTACCCTATTTACAGTAGCCAAGCCCGGTTCAAGACCGGATGAATACTATGACGCCTTCCGCACATACATCAAATGTGCATGACGTCACAGTTCTCATCCGGCCTAGTAACCCAGATTACTCCATCTACCATACAGCCGAATTTGTGACCAGACTTTATTCAGTGCAATGGATTGGCCGGTTCCAACTACCCTACTCCCGATACCGTAGCCATTCCCCGATCGCGCTCGATAACGTACCCTTAGCAGGCTGATGCCTGGCTCGATCGATTTCTGCTCGGGGTGTTAAAGCGTATTACCATCACACCTTTCTGAGAAAAAAACATTGTTAAGGTCATATGTAAATAAACGTACATGCGTACTTATTATATAATTTAAATGGTTATTCAAAACATACTATATATTTAGTAATTTAAATTGTAATTAGCTTATGTTTTTTTTTCGAATAATAATCACATTAAGAAAGGTGATAATTCAATCACTTGTATTGATAACGTGCGATTTTAATACGTTGGCCTTAATCGAGTATTTCAAATTATTTTTTCCGTTGGACAAAATGAGTTGAAAGTCATGTGAGGACCATGGATGATCCATCTGTAAACGAAATATCAGACCCAGAGCAAACCTAATTTACTCTTATCCTCGTTAGCATTTTATTATGTAGTTGAAATTTCAAACGTGTTGATTTGGCAAGAAAAGGTTCCCGACAGATTTTTTATTATCCTGATTGCAAATGTGGAATTAAAGCAATTAATCACCGCATCAACGGAGCCAATTACAGCAATTTTGCACAATAAATAGTCATTTCGTACAACACTCTTGTAGACTCCTGAAAAATTAAAGGGATTTACCAGTCAAAAATCAAGTGCACTTCAAATTGCGCCGTTTTCGTCCCTCATTTCAATGCATTAACTCAAAAAAATTAAATAAATTTTATTAAGCCTAAAAACAAGCAAAGCCGGAAAATGGAAATATTTAATTCCGGTGTAAGTCGACGTATTGTGATTACGGTATTTGAAATGAATCGACATTACGGCGTGATCGCAGTACCCCATCTCATCGACGATTTTTCATTGGTTTCATTATATTTTCGGTTAATTTTCGTTGTATTTTCATCAAATGTCTCTGCCTTGTAATGCTAAACCGTATATTCACGTGTATCATGGTAGTTAACCTGTCTAACTGTACTTAAATGATTAACGATGAATCCATGTTACGTAAATTTCCTTCTAGTTCGATGTCCAATTATCTATGCGTTGTTTGCCTCAAACTGCGACTGATGTGCGGAGTGTGCCTAAGAAGGATAGCAAAAGGAGGGAATGGTTCATCCGTCTGAACTTGATCGACGAGGAGCTGGACGACCTGGAGAAGCGAGTGCAGGAAAAGTTCAAGGCGAAGAAGAAAGTATGGATATGCTACCGTCACTTCGATAACAAAGAAGCTGCGCTTCCGATTGATGTGAGTATCTACTGATCAATTTTGGTTTACCGATTTGTATTATATTGCCTTGTCACATACATGGAATGTACTGGAATAGTTGCATTGTACGTCTTTACTGTTTTAGCGTCGAGAAAAAACGGATGCACCGAGACTCCAAAGGGAAGACAGACCACAGGTACCGGGAATTCTAAGTTTTATACGACGGGTAATCGCACATCTAGTACCTGGAAATTCGCACACAAAACGAGCCCTGGGGAGGCAATTCGGCTAAAGCACATGTCCTGAGGAGGCAAAATAAGCACACGATACACAATAACCATTATAGAATGTGAGGGTGGAGGAGGAACAGCCGTGCGAGGATTCAGTAGGCAGCGTCGGGGACGAGATCTTCGACTTTCAGTTGGATGCACCGTCGACACAGGGAACAGATTACCTGGTAAGAAAATTACTCAGCCGAATTGGCATACTCCACAATTATAAATGTTGAAAAGTATTTTATTCATTGCGAACACTGTCATACACATAACGAAAATGAAGATGCTTGAAATGATCCTTAAAGTTACCGGACATGGACGAAACCCTGATATCACCCTGATCTCGAGTATGCAAAGTGAAAGAGCGCGAGATTACGCTGATCATTTCCGGCCTTCCCTTGAGGCTATTATTGATTTTTAGCATTTTTGTATGCTCATTCTCAACTAATTCAGCCATCGGCTATTCGATGGAGGACAAAAAATAGGGGGTCAATTTTGTCCTCGTCCGGTAACTTTAAATCGACAGCAGTAACAAACAGTCATGATAAAAATGAGTGATGTAAAAATGAAAGACATCTAGGTTTTTTATCACAATCGAAAACTAAATTCAGCTCGCCCCATCCCAAGACACGTGTTGACAAGAAACAGACAACGGCGTGCTAACGGATCCCCCAACAACAATCGATGATCACCAATTCTTCCTCGTCTCTAAGGCATCCCTACTGTCCCTCTTCGCCCGTTGCCGCGAGTGCGGCACAGCCCAGATCGAAGCCGGCTCCTTCCACTCGTGGACCGTAGGCTCAGCCCTCACCCTGCAATGGTTTTGTCTTGTGTGCGATCGGATTGTGAGGTGGAGCTCTCAAGAGATGATAGATGGATACTATGAGGGAAACCTCAAATTCACTACATCTGTTCACATTACTGGAACGCCTGTGCCAGTTAGTTCGATATCTATAGAAGATCAGATCAGAGTAGATTAGAACGAAACATATTGTTCTCGGAAAATTAATTCAGAAAGTCCTCGCGATGGGAAAGGAACTCGGACTGGCCCTCCCCTCCTACAGCACAATGAGGAACATGTTGCTGATGTGATCATCCCAGCTGTGGATGTAGTGTACGAGCAGCACAAGAAACAGGCAGAGGCGACGGTTAGAGGAGCCAGCGGGGTTAGATATTTGGGGGGTGACAATTGCTAAAACGACAATTGCTCAACTCGTCGCCGTTCACTTGTAATTTGGCGCAGCGACTTGGGAGTTGCTTCATTGTAATCAGTATGCGCTCCCGTACATGTGCATACGTTAGTCTTGTTACCAAGCGATCATGAGTTTTACACTTCTCCAACGACCAGTGGGTCATGGTCCAAAATTCAGATTTTTAGTAGAAAATCATGTCTTGATAAACACTTAGTACCGTAACCAATTGGTATTCTAGTGCCCGAGTAACTACTCTATACTAGTAATATGAATATCGATTGGTTAGGGCATTTGGTGTTTATATAGCCATGTTTTTTTTCTGAAATTCTCAATTTTGGACCATGAACCCCTGGTCGTTGATGAAGTGTAAAACTGAAGTTCGCCTGGTAACAAGATTAATATATGTAAATGTATGGTAGCGCATACTGGTTACAATGAAATAACTCCCAAGTCACTGCGCCAAATTGCATGCAAACGGCGACGAGTTGAGCAATTGTCGTTTTAGCAATTGTAACCCCCCCCCCCCCAGATATTTCATTCCTAACACTCCTTACAATTAGTTACATCTTTGACTCACCTGAAAATCATTCGCGTGCATCCGACCTCGGCCGTATACCCCGGCGTCCCCTGAAATATGTCCATGAGGGGATACGGTAGTGTCTTATGGACCCCTCCCACCCCCTCATAACCTCGTTCCCTCCCGGGCCTGCTTCAATCAAAACGTCACAGGCCTCTCGCCTAAGCCTCTCTCCGCATCTGAAATAGTATGATGTTAAAACAGAGATCACAATATTGAACGTTAAAATCCCGCAACCGTGTCTACAGAAGTCACAATGATGTTTCACAAACTTCCTTCTCAAAAAATTATTCGAATTATCAAGTCATAAGCAAAAGCTACTAGGACAATTTTTAGTTTCATCCATACATGTGCAGGGATCGAGGCGAGGGGGGGGTACCCAACATTATGGGTACCCACCCCCCTCCCTCAACGTATAGGGGTCATTGTCAAAAATCCATCGGTAGGTCAAGACTAAGTACCATAACAAATCGATAGTACAGTACACCCTGATACCGTATATGGATACCGTAACCCGCGAATATCGCAAACTTTTATTTTTAAAAAGTCCTGGAACCGTGCCCAATCGATTGTACAGTACCAAGTCACTACCGTGACCCACCCAGTTCCACGGTTCAGATCCAGTTCCTTGGGTCAAATTTTTTTCTAAAAATATTATGTCGATTATAAAATTATTCTACAGTAACGAAAGATACGGTAGGATAATTAAAAATAATTTTACTATCTATTTTAAATTTTTAGAAAAAATGTTTGACACAAGGAAATGGATCTGACCCGTGGAACTGGGTTACGGTAGTGACTTGGGTACTGTACAATCGATTGGGCACGGTCCCAGGACTTTTTTAAAAATAAAGTTAGTTTGCGATATTCGCGGGTTACGGTATCCATATACGGTATCAGGATGTACTGTACTATCGATTGGTTATGGTACTTAGTCTTGACCTACCGATCGATTTTTGACAACTAGATTTCTACCGTAATTTTATACCCATCGGCTGCAGACATTTTTAAAGTCAATTTTAATAAAAATAGTATTTTTATTATTTTTTTTGCGTTTAATAAGTTGTTTTGAGTCGATTATCACAGTCAATATTCAAAATTACAGAACGTTTTAAAAATTAAACGTTGGGACTACAAGATTCCTTTAAGCACATATTTTTGGCTTTCTCATTTCGCTTATAATTATTTTTTCATGTGATTGTTTCATTCAAACCTTCATTAAATGTATATGAATGAGGGCATAATTAGCACGAGATTTTGAGTATTGAATTTTCAAGCGCGTTTTGGTTTAGAAATAAATATATTTCATAGAAATGCAAAAATGTTATTTTAAACTAATCATCGTACACCATACAATCATCATTTTGCCTCACCTGATTCTTTCAGTGGATCCTCTAATTTGATTTTTACCGTTTTTCCGTCTTCACTTTTGCATGAGTAATACTTATCAGTGCCTATTTGGATCATGATTTCTGAAAAAAATATTAAAGACAATTATTAAATAAGTATATTCATACCTCGGCTACCTCCCGCATTTGCGTTGTTTGGAGTTAAGTAGTGCATAGTCACCATCCACGTATTTGGCGAGAACATCCTGAATGAGGAAACTTTTTTTTTCTTCAAATTTTATTGTTTGGTTTTAAAATGATGTTTTACTGTATCATATCTAGTAATTGAAATCATTTTTGTAAATTATACATTTTAAAATCGAATACATATTTTAACATGTCCGTGGGGTTGTGTTCTATGCGCGAAAATAATCCGAAAACATTATTATCTATAATTTTGAGGTATCGATTTTTTGGCCCTGGAATAGAGGTGAAAAAAAATCGAAATTTTAAATTTGCGATTGCACCTCACTTTCGAGTTGAAATATAATTCAAATGATTGTAGAAGGCATATGAAAGGGTTATTCGACCATTATACCTATATAGGGTGAACATTTCCGGGACGGCGTGAACACAGGTTGATTAATTTGACGTATTTTGCCTACTTTGGATCAGAGTATCACAAAAGTCTATTTTGTAAATCTTAAACTTTACATAATACATAACTACAGTAGCGCTCATAAGTCATGGGACACTTTTTGCTTTGCTTGGGACACATTGTAACATTTTGTCCAGGAAAGGCATCATTCTGGCACTAAGGCTGGATGTACCAAATCCATTGGAGACTATGCTCATGATATTGGGGTATGACGCAATAGCCTAGTTATTGCGTAGTGATGACTTCGATAAGATTTTCGGAATCCACTTGAAAAGTTATGTACAGTATCGCCGGAAAGTATTCGCCCACTTTGAATTTATGCCATAGTTTTTCAATCACGCGAGATATCGAACTGAAATTTTAACTGAAGACAGCACATTTAATGGGGAATAAGGTGACGTTATTGTAAACTTATGGAAATTGAGCTTGCGTAGTGATGACGCAATCGAAGTACACTTTTTCGAAAAATAGCGATCTTTTTGGAGAATTTTTCCACACCTGTCTAACTTAAGGAGTGTTGACATGTACTACCCAGAAACCAAATTTCAAGTTGCTGCGATATCGCACACTGCTCTTGCAGCTGCTGCGAATCTGAGGCTGAAATGACATTTCTCAGCTTCTAGTGAAGCTAGACACTCGTTCAAAACAGCAACATGATCATTATGATGCCCCCAAATGATCCTGAAAGTTTGGTATCGATTGGTCATCATTTGTCCTCAGGGCGCAAAAAAGTCACTTTTTCGGATGACAAGGAATCAATTCCCAAGTTTTGGTAGAGCTGGCTTCAATTTGCGGACCGTAGCTAACGATCTACGGACGCGCACACTTCTCTAGCGCGCTCGTTTTCTCTACAGAGCGAGAGAGCGGCGTAAAGAGAGAGCGTGCGTTTCGAGAGGTGCGCGCGTCCGTAGATCGTACGCTACGGTCCGGAAATTGAAGCCATTTTGCTGTTTTGAACGAGTCTCTAGCTTCACTACAAGCTGAAATATGACATTTCAGCCTTAAATTTGGAGCAGATGCAGCAGCAATGTGCGATGGGAATTGATTCCTTGGTGGTTTTTGCACCTTCCTGCCGCCACATTTTTTGATAGTTCATTTCGGAAATGGTAAGCGTCCAAAGATGGGTCATCCGAAAAAGTGACTCTTTCCTGCCCTGAGGGCAAATGATGATCAATCGATACCAAACTTTCAGGATCATTTGGAGGGATCATAATGATCATTTTGCTGTTTTGAACGAGTCTCTAGCTTCACTAGAAGCTGAAGTATGACATTTCAGCCTTAAATCTGGAGCAGATGCAGCAGCAATGTGCGATGTCGCAGCAACTTGAAATTTGGTTTCTGGGTAGTACATGTATGCGTCTCAACACTCCTAAAGTTAGACAGGCGTCGAAAAATTATCTAAAGAGATAATTTTTTTCGAAAAAGTGCACTTCGATTGCGTCATCACTACGCAAGCGTGATCAATTTCCATAAGTTTACAATAACGTCACCTTATTCCCCATTAAAAGTGCTCTCTTCAGTTAAAATTTCAGTTCGATATCTCGCGTGATTGAAAAACTATGACATACATTCAAAGTGGGCGAATACTTTTCGGCGATACTGTATTATGTACAGTAGCGCTCATAAGTCATGGGACACTGTTTGCTTTTATTGTAACTTTTTGCCCAGGAAAGGCATCATTCTGGCACTAAGGCTGGATGTACCAAATCCATTGGAGACTATGCTCATGATATTGGGGTATGACGCAATAGCCTAGTTATTGCGTAGTGATGACGCAATCAAAGTGTACTTTTTCAAAACGGCATTATTCTTACATGGATATTTTCCTACTCGCCAAACTTTATGAGGTTGGAGATATGACTGAGAGGACTACCCAGATAAAATTTTTGAAGTTGCGGCGCGACCGCACATTTGCAGCAGCATTGCTGCAAAAACAAGGTCTGAAATTTAGAACTCAGCTCCTAGACTAGAGACTCGATCAAAACGCCAAAATGATCGAAATCATGAGTCGAGTTGATCCTGAGAATATGAAAACAATATCTCGAAATTTGCCCTCAGGGCATGAAAAAATCACTTTTTTTAGTGACGATTTTTTGGCCAATCATAACTTTGTCGGAATGGTAGGTAAAAATCTGGTTTCTGCATAGGAATGTTTAAAATGTATTGAACAACGGAATCCCAACTTTTTAGAGTGATTGGACATCTTTCCTGCCTGCGGCGTGCTTTTTTCGGGGGAATACTAGGGTCGGGAATCACAGTGTTTACGCGCTCTCGTCGTCTGTCTCGCCATAGGGGTAAATAGGGTGTTTTCCGACCCTAGAATACCTCTGAAAAACGCACGCCGCGGGCAGGAAAGATATCTAATCACTCTAAAAAGTTGGGAATCCGGTCTCCAAGACATTTTGAACATTCCTTTCCAAAAACAGATTTTTACCTAACTTTCCCATAAAGTTATGAAAGTCCAAATAATGGTCATGTAAAAAAGTGATTTTGTAATGCCCTGAGGGCAATTTATGAGATATCGTTTTCATATTCTCAGGATCAACTATACTCATGATGGCGATCATTTTTGGCGTTTTGATCGAGTCTCTAGCTAGTCTAGGAGCTGAGTTCTAAATTTCAGACCTTGTTTTTGCAGCAATGCTGCTGCAAATGTGCGGTCGCGCCGCAACTTCAAAAATTTTATCTGGGTAGTCCTCTCAGTCATATCTCCAACCTCATAAAGTTTGGCGAGTAGGAAAATATCCATGTAAGAATAATGCCGTTTTGAAAAAGTACACTTTGATTGCGTCATCACTACGCAATAACTAGGCTATTGCGTCATACCCCAATATCATGAGCATAGTCTCCAATGGATTTGGTACATCCAGCCTTAGTGCCAGAATGATGCCTTTCCTGGGCAAAAAGTTACAATAAAAGCAAACAGTGTCCCATGACTTATGAGCGCTACTGTACATAATACAGTATCGCCGAAAAGTATTCGCCCACTTTGAATGTATGTCATAGTTTTTCAATCACGCGAGATATCGAACTGAAATTTTAACTGAAGAGAGCACTTTTAATGGGGAATAAGGTGACGTTATTGTAAACTTATGGAAATTGATCACGCTTGCGTAGTGATGACGCAATCGAAGTGCACTTTTTCGAAAAAAATTATCTCTTTAGATAATTTTTCGACGCCTGTCTAACTTTAGGAGTGTTGAGACGCATACATGTACTACCCAGAAACCAAATTTCAAGTTGCTGCGACATCGCACATTGCTGCTGCATCTGCTCCAGATTTAAGGCTGAAATGTCATACTTCAGCTTCTAGTGAAGCTAGAGACTCGTTCAAAACAGCAAAATGATCATTATGATCCCTCCAAATGATCCTGAAAGTTTGGTATCGATTGATCATCATTTGCCCTCAGGGCAGGAAAGAGTCACTTTTTCGGATGACCCATCTTTGGACGCTTACCATTTCCGAAATGAACTATCAAAAAATGTGGCGGCAGGAAGGTGCAAAAACCACCAAGGAATCAATTCCCATCGCACATTGCTGCTGCATCTGCTCCAAATTTAAGGCTGAAATGTCATATTTCAGCTTGTAGTGAAGCTAGAGACTCGTTCAAAACAGCAAAATGGCTTCAATTTCCGGACCGTAGCGTACGATCTACGGACGCGCGCACCTCTCGAAACGCACGCTCTCTCTTAAAAAACGAGCGCGCTAGAGAAGTGTGCGCGTCCGTAGATCGTTAGCTACGGTCCGCAAATTGAAGCCAGCTCTACCAAAACTTGGGAATTGATTCCTTGTCATCCGAAAAAGTGACTTTTTTGCGCCCTGAGGACAAATGATGACCAATCGATACCAAACTTTCAGGATCATTTGGGGGCATCATAATGATCATGTTGCTGTTTTGAACGAGTGTTCATGTAGCTTCACTAGAAGCTGAGAAATGTCATTTCAGCCTCAGATTCGCAGCAGCTGCAAGAGCAGTGTGCGATATCGCAGCAACTTGAAATTTGGTTTCTGGGTAGTACATGTCAACACTCCTTAAGTTAGACAGGTGTGGAAAAATTCTCCAAAAAGATCGCAATTTTTCGAAAAAGTGTACTTCGATTGCGTCATCACTACGCAAGCTCAATTTCCATAAGTTTACAATAACGTCACCTTATTCCCCATTAAATGTGCTGTCTTCAGTTAAAATTTCAGTTCGATATCTCGCGTGATTGAAAAACTATGGCATAAATTCAAAGTGGGCGAATACTTTCCGGCGATACTGTACATAACTTTTCAAGTGGATTCCGAAAATCTTATCGAAAACTATGCACCCGAACAGTTTTGCAAGGATAGACTCGATTTTTTTTGTCTGAAAAATGGGTTTTTCAGCCGAACTTTTTTTATTTCGCAGTTTCTCACATTCTGATATCGAAATTCGTAATTATCGAGTGACTCTAGAAAATACTCTAGAACTCTAGAAAGTGACTCTAGAAAATACTCTAGAAAATTTATTTCCCGCATAATTCTGAGATATCAATTTTATCGAATTTTATCGATGAAGGGGCTCCCTGTAACTTTATTTCAAAATCGACCCATCATTAGCTATTGTGGCCGTCAACACGCACTCTATACCCGCATTTCAGAAAAAAAGTTCGGAAATTATCTCATTTTTGGCCATCCGAGGACCAGATCTCTTAAATGTTTGATGTGTTGCGGATGAATTATTGCATTTTTTTTAAATGCAGAGTTATACTCAAAAGTTGCTCACTTATATACTAGCATGGCGATGCACTTCTTGGCTTTATCCTGATTGATGGCATTGGATGGGATGAGATTTGAAGTCGAATCACCCGGGAAGAAACACGCCTGAACAATGAGAAAATATTTATAATCATGATTTATAGTATCAGTTATTCAATAATATCACGCCAGTCACGAGAGAATCGAAGAGGATTTTCATCACTTGGGAATGGAGCCGAAATTGTGAAATGAGTTAACACCGTTTTCGGTCATCTCTTGACATGTCTTTCGATCCCCCAAAGTGTCGTTGCTCTCAGTTCATTCTTAAGGTCACTGCACTGGGTAGTCTACTTGAGTACTTAACTTTGACCGAGTATATCTCGCTCCTGATGCATATTGAAGGGGAAATGTGCCCTGAGGGACCCCGCATGATTTTTTGAGCTCTATCGATCTATAAAAATTAGAACTCCTGAAAATGAGTTTGAACCGAGTTATGGTTAAGGCACCTTAAGTCAAAAGTGTAGGAAAAGATTCTTTAGCTTTTTAGATATGTGATAGCTCTCGTCGAGCTCTTTCGAATAAGGTATTTGCCGTTGCTAAAAGTGCTGTATCCAGGGTGTGTTTTGCCCGTTGAAAAGTTTGAGTTGATTTGAACTCATTTCGTTACATCCCTCACCGCGCGCAAATAGCGAGAGACAATGAAGAATGAAGAGACCATTCTCTCTCAGACCGCTCTCCTTCGCGCGCGCCTTCAGGAATGACCAGTTTAACGCATTATTTATCAGGTTGGTCATAAAGTTTTGCGCGATTTTGACTAAAGTGCATTTTTGCATCTACAATCGTTCGTTGTTGTCCAATCAACGTAGATCTTTTAGTGGTAGATAGAGGCTTTTATACTCTCTTTAGAGTATACTATCATAGATCTGTCCGATCAAGGAAAAGAATAAGGCGATGTACCAAACTTCATGTGGATGATCAACGACCTGACTTTTCAAAGGATTTGATTTTCATTTAGAACGGAGATAGGAGCCAATCTAAACCACAGTGGTAAAGTATGATGGGAATATATCGTACTGGTGATGTTGAGACTGACCAGCCACAAAGGGCATATTAGAAATATGCGCGTAATCCGATCTGTGGGTTTTAATGGCACTTGTCAAGGTAAGTTTTGGAGTACTATATCTATGCCGACAGTTCTTGAGATTTAAATTATTCATGATTGTGAACTACCTTTCCAGTACAAGTCAAAATTCCCTTTGGGGGATAATGGGGCTCTCCATTCACGAACATGGTTCTTCGGATTTTAGGTGCACAATTTAGAACATCGAAATACACACGTTAGGCTTTTTTGTGCTAGACATGTGGTTTGAAGGGCGGTACTTTCCTGTTAAAATTAACGAACAACCCTTGCCCTATCACTCACTATTTAGGAATATTGTGGTGGTCGCTACTTTTTCTAGGGTGAGCCGTGCTTGATGACACTCCATGTCAAGTTTTTTTGACGTTTTCTTTGCAAAATAATTGAGTTACGAATATCACGTTTTTAGATGAGAGAGAAAACTGGGCTCTTAAATATTGATATAATAGAGAACCATGTAAGTAGTGATTACAGCGCCCATAGGTAGAGGTCACCTGCGTCAATCCTCGAAACAGGTAATTTGCTCGATAGAAATCTTATTTTTCTAAGTGCCTGGGTTTCATTGACCTCTACGAAGCCCATTTCGAATTCGGCAGGTCTCTCTTTTTGAAACTAGGTAGTGTACGCCTAGTGCTTTTTAATAAACTTTGTGAGTCTCAATCTAAAAATTTATCTGCGAAGTACAGCAACTTTAAATAAAATCTTATTTTTTCTGAAAAATTCAAAGTTACGCAGATCTTGATTTCTCGCTTAGTAGAAATACTTGGAATATTTCAACTATATTTTTCTAAAGGTCGAACATGTCCTGTCCCTAAATAACTTCATCAGGACAATACGTGGCGATTTGAGCAAAAGAAAATATACGAACTCAAACTTGGGGTCCGAAATCGCGCAAAACTTTATGACCAACCTAATACTTATGAAAAATATCTTCGAATCAACTCAAACATTTCAAGGGACACAACACACCCTGGATACAGCACTTTTAGCAACGGTAAATACCTTATTCGAAAGAGCTCGACGAGAGCTATCATATATCCAAAAAGGTAGAGATTCTTTTTCCTGGGCGAGGGTAGAGGAGGACAAGAGGTGTTTACGTGATTATTGATCGATCGAGTTGAATGTAATCAAATCACGTAATCAAATTGATCAAAATTGTTGTTGATATGTAGATCTCGAGTGATTTTTGAAATTAAAAAAAAAATCTTTCAATATCGATATTTTCCTTCATCCTCGCTGTTTATGATCCATTATCGTTTCGCACACTTCTTCGGCAATTTAGACTGATGTTTATATTGATCTTTGATCTCTCAAAGGTTTTTCGAAATAAATAGCGTCCAAAGATGATCTTCTCTCATCGTTCTGAAGTTCGCCTCTTCCCCATCATGTCTGGGGCAATCAACTGAAGTTCACCCTCAGGGAAGCGCCTCCCACGCCCCGTCCCTTTCACTTCCTAAGTGACCCTCCTGGCCCGACCCATTCTTTGACACCGGAACCCACCGGCCTGACCCAGCCGGATTACGATCCTGGCTGGAACCATAAAGTTGGCCCCGCCCCCCAGCCAGGGTGGTATAAAAGGGGATGGATGGGGCGAATAATCATCAGTCTCACTCAGTATTCCTCAACCTCATCGGTCCCCTCATCCACTCCGGTGTCCTCGTCTAGTCATCAAGTACTCGCTCCCTTATCACCCCTTCTGCATTTATGCGATTGCAAACACATCATTGCCCTTATTTAATCTCACTTCTTGTCTTATTTTTATTCCATACCCAATGGTCCACGTTACAGTACCAAATACCACAGGACCTTCTCCATATGCCTATGGATACCGACCGTCCCTATAGAATGAGCATCGCAATTATTCAGGTTGATGTCATGATGTAGGAGCGGTTGGGATCTCGGGATTATTGATTCCCTCCTCCCTCTGAGTCTGCCCACGTCTCCCAATATTTCCCGGGTCCGATCCAGCCCTACCATTCAAGACTGCCGGTCGAACGATATTAAGTTCACCGGGAGTTTTGGATGATCGGGCCTCGGACCCAACCCTCCCTCATCATTTAATCCCATGGACCCAAACTGTGCCATATTCTGTCCACCTTTATTTGAAGAAGTTGGCAAGAATAGTGGCGCGGTTCGGGTCCTGGGAGATGAGAATACGCCTTCCTTTGATTAGAAAATGAGCCCGAGTACGCCCAACCGTTCAAGACTGCCAGTGGATCGAAATTTGAAATATGATCACCGGGAGTTTTGGATGATCGGGCCTCGGACCCAACCCTCCCTCATCATTTAATCCCATGGACCCAAACTGTGTCATATTCTGTCCACCTTTCATTTAAAGAAGTTGGTAAGAATAGTGGCGCGGTTCGGGTCCTGTGAGTTACTAGAATATTCTTTCCTTTGTTAAGAAAGTGAGCCCGAATACGCCCAACTGTTCAAGACTGCCAGTGGATCGAAACTTGAAAATGATCACCGGGAGTTTTGAATGATCGGGCATCAGGCCCAACCCTCCCTCATTCAATCTCGTCCCATGAACCCAAACTGTACCATATTCTGTCCACCTTGAATTTGAAGAAGTTGGCAAGAATAGTGGCGCGGTTCGGGTCCTGGAAGTTATGAGATTCATATCATGTTTGATACTGAAAAAAAGTCGGCACCTTCCCAATCATTCAAGGCTGACGGTTGAAAGTTCACTTGGAGTTTTGTATGATCGGAAGAGAGGTCCCAATACTCCAATTCCTTCGCCCCAATACTATGAATTCCCTCTATACCTTCCCATCTCACCCCATGGACCCAAACTTTGCCATATTCTGTTCACATTTAATTTGGAGAAGTTGACAAGAATAGTGGCGCGGCTTGGGCTCGTGGATATCTGAGACTCTTTCTACCTGTGCAACTAAACGAGTCCAAACGCGCCCAATCGTTTAAGACTGCCAGTGGATCGAAAACTGAAATGATGACCGGGAGTTTTGGATGATCGGGTATTGAACTCAGTCTCGCACCCAATCCCGTCCAGTCCACGAAGCCAAACTATGTCATATCGTGACAGACGCGCATTGACGATTGTGAATTGTGGAGAGAACTGGGTTCAGTGAACATCATTTCTTAGTTTCCTGGACCTGTTGATGAACGTATATCAATGGAATGACGAGCACGGATGCGATGCAAGTGTTGGCCCAAATTATTGATTTTTAGACATAGGGATCAATGAAAAACTATTTGTTTGAAAATATAAGCAATTAGAAACTAATGTTTAACGTAAGTGAATCATTTTTCATCTTATAGTGCTCGATTTCTTCAAAATACACCGGGACGTTTGGACGATCGGGTATCGGACTCCCAAACTATTATTTCCATCCAGCCACATGAACCCGAGCGATGCCCTTACCGACGTGCATAGAAGATGTAGTCTGGTTTTAGTGAACGTCATTTATTAGTTCACTGCCCTATTTGTGAAAGTCTCTTACTTCACTGGCGAGCCGGTTGCAGGACAATAGCTGGGAAGTTTTTGATTTGTAGACCTAGGATCGAGAAGAAAGTAATTTCACATGGATCAGATGCGATCACTCGAATTACGTATCGCATGCTACAATTTGTCACTGCAGCATCGCGATTGACGCAAATGTGATAAAAGAGCAAGCAGAGTGAAGACAGATCCTACAGGCACACTCATTCCGAGGTGGCAACACTGTCTCAATGCGCTAATATCACCCTCATCCGATGGTTGCAGCATCAAAATAGGAAGGCTTCGCCGGAAAGTTCATCTTCGTTTGGTCTCTCGCCAGTCGTCCCTGTGAGAGAGTATGCAAAATGAAGAGGATCAATTATGGAGAAGTGATTCCAACTCCAAGTGGGTGTGACGTTCGGTTTATGGACGCGATGAAACCATAATCATCGAATCATCTTGTCTCACCCACTTTATGTCCAATACCGAATGGCTTACAACGACATACCAACAAATAACATTACAATTTTGTACACTTTTGTTATAATGATTTATCTTCACTCATTGAGCTATGACACCTCAATTTAAACAGGTAAATAAATGGGTACAGGATGAACCAATTATGGTTAAGGAAAAGTACACGACATAGATAGGAAGAACCAGAAAACGTTTGTTTTTGAAACAATAACATTGCACAGCAATTACCGATCTCTTTCTCGTTTTGATGTTAGCATACTTTGACGTTGATCATTTCCTAAAATATAATTTGTATTCTCGAACTTTTTCGTATTTTCGAAAATATTACCTCGACGAGTTTCAAAGCGAGATCGACCATTCCTTCGATTTTGTTTTCATACTAAAATTACAAATTTTAAAAAAATGTATTTAACAAATAAATAAATAAATACAATATACCATCACACTGTTGCAGGCGACTCCAACATGTCGAATAAGATCAATCTGCTCTGAATCAATGACATTACAACACAGATCTTACAAAAATAGAACATTTACCTTCAACTCGCATTGCTTCATATTTGATCTTCATTGGCTTCCCGTAAGTCACAGCCTGAATTATATTTTGAGATACAATTTCCGTAAACCCCGTTTTTTTAGCATCTTACATTTCTTAGCCTCTGGATATCCTTTGCAAGAGTGGTGTACTCAGTAACCTGGAAAAAAATTCTCTGAACACTTGTTGCCTTTTAATCACTCTACGGAGATGTAAACTTGAATCATCAGTTTTTTTTAACGCTCGAGTCCATACCGTTTTCTTGTCGCAATTCTCTAGCATTCCCTCATCTCCGACAAGCATCGGGATGTGAACTGCAAAATAACAGTGGGCATTTTAAATTGATGCATAGTTGGATATGTTATAAGCTTTTTGAAAATATAAAATATTAAAACTGACAATACTAATTATACCGTAACCTGAAAATAAATAAGCGAATATATTTACCATAAGCATGCATTACTGCGTCTTCGAACTTTTCGAACTCGCGCGCGACCATTCTCTTCTGATATTTGTTATATATATTTGTTGTAAACACAACCATTTCAGATCTACACCTTTTCCACGAGGTTACGAATATATATTAAGAAAATATAATATAGAAGTGTTTTAACTTTTTTTTTTGAAATAAACATACCACTCTGAACACATCGGCGGCGTGAATTGCGGGAGAAATTAGAAGAAGGAGAAGAATAGATCGGGATGAGATCATAATTCTGAACTGAGGTTGTTACCACTGAGAAAGTAGTAAGTTGTGGCCTATTTAAAGGCGAAATGGTCAAAGAATGTTGTCACTTGATGAGCCTAAGAATGTTTGTCGACACTAAAAAAGGTGTGACACGAAATAGTCGAACAAGAAAAAGCGAGTGAGAACGGGATAAGATAAGGGAGATCAGTCAAAGTGCGCCCAGTTCGGCTGGTACTCGTCATGAAACCGAGAAAAATCGCTTCTCGTGATAGTCAAGTGAGCACACTTACTCTATCAATAGCATTACATGAACGGATATTTTTGATTTAGCCTTCATTTAGCCAGATTAGCCAGATGTTTCAGTCAATCATATTGTTTTGTGAATCTAACATTAATCGGTGGTCCTGATATCGGACCAGCGATTAATGTTGCCATTTTACCTCCTAACCTCCTAATTAAGAAGCCCGATCGGTAAGAGTCGACCACCCCCCGGACATGCGGCCTCCCGGAATGGGAATAGGGCGTCCATGCTTCAACCACGGATACCCCTTCGCCCCTTGATACACCACATATAGACTATTACTCGATTCCGCTTTTCAATGAGTAACTTGATTTCATGTCCGAATTTTTCAGTTTTTCCAGGCTGAAAATTCAACTCGACAGGGGGGGGGGGAGTATCTCACTATGTGTATAATGTAGCCCGATGAATTCTACATCGACCTGTTCAAAAGTAAAAAGAAAGGACGTTTCCGTTTTCTTCATATCGAGGTCCGAACATGCCTGGGCATTTCAAAATTATGTGAAATCACTATGATATCCTTCAAATGAACTGTTAAAAGTGCTAATTTGGTGGAAAACGAATCTGTAATAATATTAACTAATAACTATGCCCAGAAAATGTAACTTTCGTTCATTCTGGAAAAGTCGATTTTATCGATTTCGATTTTCTCGAAATTTGAGCTATCTAAACTCAGTGTTTTCAAGCATAACGCGACGACAACTGAGTACATCATAAAGTACGTTTCCATATGAGTAATAAATTCGCAAAATATGACTTTTTTCGTTACTGTAGTACTGTCTTTTATTCTGTCCAAAACGCGAAATCGCGGGTGTCGAACAACATTTTTGGACTGAAATTTGAAGAAATCGATTTGTTTCAGTCACTTTGAATTATTTTACATTTAGAATTGTGAAAATCTGATTTAAAAAATGAAACAGTCCAAGGTTCATCAAACATGTCTACTGAACTTCGATTCTTGCCATGTTTGACCTTCTTCAACTCAACATTTCATAAACATCAGCCCAGTTATTGACTATTAATGGGTAGTATAGAGACTGTTCATTAAATTATTATTTCAAAATGTCCCACCAATTCATTCGTTTTCATGATATTCCTTCACAAATATACGTAAAAACGGGGGCGAGATGAGATGATTCGACTCAATTTCCGCCATCAGAGAATCGGTATAAGCTAACACAACTATTTTTGGAAAGAATAGATAAAGTGCAATTAATTGCGGATT
Organism: Pristionchus mayeri; assembly: GCA_036245805.1. NCBI lineage: Eukaryota > Metazoa > Nematoda > Chromadorea > Rhabditida > Neodiplogasteridae > Pristionchus > Pristionchus mayeri. Next base: position 9,836,670 of record BTRK01000002.1, read on the forward strand.
TTACATGTAAAGTTTCGGACATTTGTGTAGAATCATCTCATCTCTCCCCCGTTTTTACATAGATTTGGGAAGGATTATCATGAAAACGAATGAATTGGTGGTACATTTTGAAATAATAATTGAATAAACAGTTTCTATACTACCGATTGGTAGTCAATAACTGGGCTGAAGTTTGTGAAATCTTGAGTTGAAGACGGTCAAACATGGCAAGAATCGAAGTTCAGTAGACATTTTTGATGAACTTTGGAGTGTTTAAATTTTTTAATCAGATTTTCACAATTCTGAATGTAAAATAATTCAAAGTGACGGAAACCCATCGATCTCTTCAAATTTCAGTCCAAAAATGTTGTTCGACGCCCGCGATTTCGCGTTTTGGACAGAATAAAAGACAGTCCTACAGTTTCGAAAAAAAACATATTTTGCGGATTTATTACTCATATGGAAACGTACTTTGTTATTTACTCAGTGGTCGTCGCGTTATGCTTGAAAACACTGTTTAGATTACATTTTACAACGAAAGTACACAACGAAAGTTACATTTTCAGGGAACAGTTATTAGTTAATATTATTACAGATTCCTTTTCCACCAAATTAGCACTTTTAACAGTTCGTTTGAAGGATATCATAGTAATTTCGCATAATTTTGAAATGCCCAGGCATGTTCGGACCTCGATATGAAGAAAACGGAAACGTCCTTTCTTTTCACTTTTGAACAGGTCGATGTAGAATTCATCGGGCTACATTATACACATAGTGAGATACTCCCCCCCCCCTGTCGTGTTGAATTTTCAGCCTGGAAAAACTGAAAAATTCGGACATGAAATCAAGATTCCATACCAATTCGATCAGGGTGGTTCATTTTTGGTTATTTGTCACCCCTAATACAACGCAAAAGAGATTTTGAGTGTATCTCATCGCGTTCGAAAAATATGAAAATCCGATTTTTCAAATTTGGCACCTTATAATTACTCATTGAAAAGCGGAATCGAGTAATAGTCTATATGTGGTGTATCAAGGGGCGAAGGGGTATCCATGGTTGAAGCATGGACGCCCAGTTCCCATTCCCGGAGGCCGCATGTCCGGGGGGTGACCATTATGGTCGATTCTTACCGATCCGGTATCTTAACTCAAAGAAACCAAACCCCTCCGTCAATAAATATCTCGACCATTATGTTGTTGTGTTTGCAAATGTCATATCTTCAAATCTTTTATCGTGAAGGTCAAGTGGGAACAGTCACTCTATTGATAGCTCGTATGAACGGATATTTAACCTTGAACTGATTCTTGTGGCTAGAAATTTAGGGAAAATTGATAATAACATATACATTTGTCAGTGATTAATACGACTCCTCTAATTCTTCTCTATGCTAATTTCACTTCTTTTGCAAACAATCATTGCCACTCTGCTATTAAATTTTTCGTTTTGCACATTGATATTTTGAAGCACTTATAATATCATATTTGCACAACAGCATTGAGTAAAAGTACATTATACAAACTCAATGTGAAGTTCCTATAAAAGCGAAAATTGGAATAGCTATTTCAACACGGTGATGTGGAATCACGGATTTCTAGTTCTATCTTTCCTCACGTGTTTTACATCCGCAGCCGAGTATCTTTGCGTTCAACCACCCTGCGTTCATACTGAAAATAATTAAATTTCATTTGAAAAATCGTATTTTAGCTGCCGCTGCAAGCATAATGGACCTCTGAATCCCTGTGCTCTTGAATGCGACACGACTATCACGACGACAACGACAACTGCACCTTCAATTATCACGACGGAAAGTATCTCGACTAATGGCTCTCCGCAAGAAAATGAGAATGGAATAGCAATTGGATCTAAGGAAGATTTCGATGTGGACCTGAAGATGAAGTGCGATGAGATGTATGTTTGTTTATATTCTTAAAATTACAATATAATATTAATATATATATTTCAGAAAATCAAATTGCAGTAACATCGGTAAACCAAGGTTCTTGATTCGCAATCCTATACGATGTCGGCAGAGGTAATCTGAATAATGAAGCGAAATATCGGCACTAGGTCGGAAGATAACCTTCCAGTGAAAAACAAATTGCCCTTCCGTAGAATTCTCACAGTTTGTTTCAACACGATCACGAAGCCTTCTGCAAAGATACTGAAGAAGGGTATAATTTGTCGTTATCACACGAAACATTATCATCCGACGGTGATCATCTTACCAAGTGCCGAGTATCATCTTCAGAAATCCACTGTGGAATAAATGCGAGACTATCCGGGGACTATCTGACATTGGCACCGTTACCAAGACTCCCCTTCCTGAATCGGGAAACAATCCTACAGCAGAATATACTGATGATGAATTAAGGAGCAAATGCGAGACGATGTGATCAGATTACCATATATTTTCGCTTTTATAATTAAAAACATTATTAAACTCATTAACCATGATATATGTGCTGCATCACATAACTGTTACTAAACTGCAGCGTCGTTAGTTGCCAGGGAAAAGCCAGCAGAACAACCGGACCCGGATTGAATGAGCGACATTGTCGCGAAAGGTATGAGGTCGAGTTCTCGACAATTACTCCTGTAGAGGATCCGGAAATATTTCTAAAATTATCTGATTACATCATTCGATTTCCTTATTCTGTCAGGAACGAACTGTGGAAGCAATGCAAGGCCATACTGGGAATTTTCAAAACAAAACCGGGCAACAAACTCATCGACGCGTTCGGAAGCATTCTCGAAGAGATTACTTCATTTTGAATAAATACCCATTTCTTAAACTTTGTCACAGCTGGATTCGGAAAATCGGGGGGGGGGGGGGGGTGACAAAACCGCAAGCGACAAAACCGCAACGGAGCGCCATTCGCTGGGGAGTTGGTCTTGTTACTTGAGAGTTGTTCATGGTCCAAAACTGAGAATTTTAGTGGAAAATCATGGTTCGATAAAGACAAAGCTCCGTAACCGATCGATATTATAGTAACCCAGGAACAACTGTAGCCGAGTAAAATGGATTTATATTGGTGACAGCATTCGCTGTTTATCTAACCATGATTTCCCACTAAAATTCTCAGTTTTGGACCATGAACCCCTATACGGTGATATAGAGTGAAACTCAAGATTGAATTGTAAGATGATCTAAACAGGGTGATGTAGAGGAGCACATACTGGTTGGTTACAATGAAACAACTCTCAAGTAACAAGACCAACTGCCCAGCAAACGGCGCTCCGTTGCGGTTTTGTCGGTTGCGGTTTTGTCACCCCCCAGGAAAATCTCATAATTCCAATCCACCGCATACTCCTCTCCTCTCCTTGCGTTCCATTATCTCTCGGATGGACGATAGATTACGATATATTCTAACTTTCCTCACTCTCGTCCTCTAGATAGCATCAAGGCAGAGCGGCACGATTCTTGCACTCCCCTCCCCCTCACAGTGGAAGGGGCCATTCCTCATTCCGTTGCGTTTCGATCATTCCCCCCCCCGACTAACAACGTTTTCCGCCTAGTCGTTTTCATTTCTGGTTTTAGTATTTTCGGTTATTTTAAAGCGATGGAAGCAGAATTGCTCTTTTCATTCTGCTAACTCTCTCAATTTTTTGACTGGGAAAAAATCGAATAGATTTCATTCTTGCCAAGCCATCCTTGATTCACCTTCCTACTTGATACATAAGCCTATACTATACTTGATACTATACTTCACGCTTGACACCTATACTTGATACTTGATTCATTAGACTTGACTCACCTCTTCTGATCGGGCGCTTATCATTTTAGAACTGGTCATCTTAGAACTCTACAGAGGGTGAAATATAAAATGTTTCAAGTACATAACTGAGTTCTAGTACAAAGAGTTCTAAAATGAAACACCTCTTCTGATCATCTCATTGCAGAAATCTGCGCGTTCTCTCAACTGTGCATTAATCCAGAGAACAATCACACGGTCAAGCTCGTATTCGTCGAAAGAATATCCAGTGATACGTAGATGAGCCTGGTTAGATGGATGTTAGCGAATTCGGATATGAATCAATCTGATATGAATGAACTGGTCGCCCCGATTTTTTCTTCCTTTCTTTCACTAACATTCCCGTCTCCCATCTATACGAGTAACCGGCTGTTCCCCAGCATGAATGAGATGATAAGGTCATAACAAAGAAAGTAAACATAATTTATCTGTGAGTTGAGCATTACCGAACATTCACGATTTAAATTGTATTGAATAAATGATTCATTGTTTTCTTACGTCTTACATGGTGATTGGCAGAAGTCGTTCGTATATGTTTGCTAGTGGATAATGTTGAAAGGCGCTATCAAATGAAATATTCACTTTAACACAAAAAAGAGTATGTTTTGCTTCAACCTATTTTTCTACCCTTTCCACGCGCTTGAGTCCGATTAAGATCGTCACTCTCTCCTTGCCTTCCTAGAGATCTTGTCCGAGGCTCGCGCTTTCCCCTCAAAGAGGAAGGAACCATTTCTCATTCCATTACACGTCGTCTACTGTTCGCAACTGTTGTGTTGAACTCAGTTCGATGTTTTCGTTAGGTGATTCAACAAGGGAAAGACATCGAAAATAGTGGCTTTCTTCATTGGGAGTGATTTCTAATCTCTGACTTGCGAGAGAGTACGTAGAATGAGATATTCATCTCATGCCAAGCCATTCCAAGTTCACTTTTTCATCCTCTCATTGCAGAACCGTACACGTTCGCTCAACTCTGAGACCCCAGTGATGCACGGAATAGTTACTTTGTCATGGCCATCTTTATCGATCCACATCTCACTATTGTGTGCAAAAGCATAGACTATTCTCCTCTACACTTAGTGGCTGACTTCGAAGGATGATGTACTACAATATCGTCCACTCATCGCCCTTCCGATTTCGATCTGTGCGTACTGCCGAGTGTGCAGTATCACAAAAGCGAGGTGCAAATATCAAAATGTTGAAGCAAACCCTTCGCCATTTATCGATTTTTTGGAGATGTTCAATCCGGCGATATGATTTATCTGAATACAGTTTTTTGTGCACGTGTCGATATGTGGGGGTTTGAGCTGTTAATGACTGTTTTTGCTCTGAGGTACTCATTTTCGGTGAAAAAATGAGATATTTGGACTCGTATTCAATATCGCTTGATGTATCCCATTGACAAAGTAAGACTTTATCAACATTTAATGTATCACTGAATTTGTTCGGCAGTCACAAAGTAGGGCGCATCCTCTCAGTGTTTCAATTTCTGAGCAATCGTCTGACTCTCTTCAGTTTGCACGCTCTCTCGTCTCTCTGACCGACGAGAGAGCGTGCAGACTGAGGAGAGTCGGACCATTGATTCAATCTCTCCCGAATCGAAGACTGATCTCGATCTCCTTCCCTTTCTTCGTATTCGTTTCAAGATCTTATCAAATGAGAGTTGTACGAATCACTCCCCTCTCGAAATGGAAGAAACCATCTCTCATGACGTTACACACAACGTTTTCCATTCCAAATGTCATCATTTACGAACTGATATATTTTTTGCAACTGGTTTGTACTACATACAGTACATGCTAATCGCCTTGCCCATATGCAACCGCGGCGGCCCGCGGATTCCGCGGATCGATTTTTCGGGAAGCATGCAATTTTTGGCTCTGTGCGAATATCGTGGTACGTGTTTTATCCTATGCGACTAACGTGGTACGTATTACGTACCATGTGGTACGTATCATTTATCATGGTACGTAACTTTTTATCATGGTACGTAACTTTTTATTATGGTACGTAACTTTTATTTGCAAAGCTGACCAAATAAGTTCTATATGCGCATAATTGCATAATTGATTCCGTCTCCAAGCGAATCCAAGCTTCCGCATGGTCCCACCCTTCATTCCTTCTCATCTGCTCCTCCCACTTCTCTTTCAGTGGAGCACCTGTCCTTTGACTAGGTGACCTGAAAGTGATGCGCTTCTAAGCCATCGTCATGCTTCTTCTCGTATTGGGAGAAGCCCGTCGGCATTAGTGTGTTCGGGCTGGGCTGCGCAACGTCCAAACAATCAAATATATTATTTTCACCATATATGTGTACCTCCCAGTACTGTGAGAACCGCAAGATCAAGAAATGTTGTTCCAGTGGTCCCTATCGGGAACCTTCAAAAATCCCCCCCCCCCCCCCCCCCCCCCAAGATCGGAGGAATAAGATGAGGACCAAGATCTGCAACTGCGAAGGATGGTCATAGGCACAGGCGCAATGGAAGTACCTACAGTCCGGTCAGATCCCTACATGAAAACGGGACACCCCGGGTGTCCCCGGGTGTCCCCCCGTGTCCCCCCGCCATTTTTCGGCTCGGGCAGAGAAAGAACTAATTCGAATTTTCGGTTTTCAGACGCAGGGGGTCCTTCCCGATCGATTGGCATACAATTCATAAATTTGCTATTTATCGTAATTAAATTTTGAAACTAAAGATAATTAATTTGACACACCCGGAACTACAGTAGTTAATTTGATATTCACCGGTCCGGCTCTGAGACTCGATTTCTGCGAGCTTGCAGTTTGCTGCCACGTTTTCGCTCGTTTTTGCTTTCAAATTAGCTAATTTTGTATTTCAAAACCTTCGCCTGGTTGAATACGTTGATTCTAGAGCGGTTACATCCTATCGTCGATTATCGGTAGCTCTGTTTTGGAAATGCTTGATTTTCTGGTCATTTTCTATGGATTCTAGTCACTTTTCCTTCGATTTTAGAGCTTCTTTTGTTATAAATTTAGGATTATTATTGTTTCTGCAGCTCGCCCTTACTGCGACACGCCCCTGGAGTCTGGGGCGTCATGAGCGACTCTTCTCTGCTAGTCAGGTCCGACTTTTTTTCCATTTTCTTTTCTATTTTCTATGCGGTGTCGGCTTGTGGTTTCCTTTTTTAAGGACCTCTGCTTGCATCACAAGGGAAGGAACAAGAATTTATATACAACGATGCATCAACGGAAACTTCTTAACGGTCAGGTATTTTTGTATTTACAAAGTGATGGGGTAAACTTCTGATTTAGGCTAGTTTCAAAGAACTTCTATTATTGTAAATTTGTATAATTTAACGGGGAATAACTTCAGAAATGGAGTTAACGTGTTATTCATCGTTAAACATTGAATTGTTAGAAGAGTAAAGTGTATGTTGAAGATTGACTCTTCTTGTCAGATTATTGTAGTTGTACCTTAGCATCCTCTTTTGTAATAACCTTTTGAGTCTGCATAACGAACCTGGACACGAATCTATTCCAGTCGGTAGTGCACTGTCTCGGGTTAGTAGGATGGCGAAGTTTACGGTATTGCTAAAAATGTAAACTAAAAATGTAAGACAAATCTGCCGACTTCTTGAGCGAATCGAGTCCTCATGCGATCCCTTTCCTGCACTTTCTTTCCAGTCTCACTCGGAAGGCAAACGGTATCAAGTAGGACACGAATGAAGGAGGAATCAGAGTGATTGGACTCAGCCAATTGATTGACTTCCTCTGCTGCCATGAACTCAGGTCCGTTGTCTATAGTTTTGATAGCTTTTACAATTCATATGAATCTGGATTCTAAAACGATTACTTACATGAAGACGGTGTCTTCACTGCCATATTATCATAGATAGTCTTCATCAATTGATCCTGGTCCTCCTGTTTCTTGATCACTTTATTGAGCAAATCCCGTAGCTAAATTTATATCTTATTCATTGGTTTATAAACCTCAATATGTGAAGCGGAAGGAATTGCAGTTGGCTGCACGATCGGAGAGACCACAGAGAGAGGAGAGGAGAAGTGGGGAGGAATCCCTTTCTACAATCGATTGTGTTGTACTATGGTGCGGATAAAACGCTATTTTTATTAATTATCTTAACTGTTTCCGATTCACCTCTGTTGTGTGATTGGAGTAGGAAGGGCTGGTGCCGATAATTTCATAGGGGGCACACTATTCCTCCTATTGGATGCGATAGTCTTTTTATCTAGAATTCCCTCTGTAAGCGGATATTTATGAGTAGAAATGTAAAATACTGGGACGAGTAGGAATGCGAGCGGTGGCCTTGCTCGAAGATTGTTCGTCCAATGGCATTTCCTTCACTCTCATCTCGAATGGTGCTCCTTTTAGCAAGCAACACCGTTGGTATGTTCCTGTGGACTTTACTTTTCTCTCTCATTCCCCTTCCCATCGTCATGTATTCCTCGATCTGTTCCATCTCCATGTCAATGTCACCCTCATCCTCCTCTTCGTCTTCATTTCCAGCAACTAAATTCCGGAAGATTAATCGAGGTTGGATCAAACTAACGATTGGTGATTCTCTTCATGGCTGCTCTACATTGCCCTTTTGTTCCCATGTGGTAGATGACTCTCTCCACTTCCACTCCCCCATCCATTCTGTATGTGACGATCTCTTCCATCTTCTTCTTTCCCTTTGTGACCATTCTCGATGGAAAGATGTCGAATCTCTCGACAGTGAGACATTTACCCAACACGAATGCCATCTGATGAATAAAGGAATACATCAACGGGAATAAGAGCAACAGATTCACAACAACCATGATCGAATTGTGCAAAATACATTTGAACAAAATAAAAAACTGCACCCTGTGTGGTCTGAATTGTCAAATATCTGCGGAATAAGTGCGTAGCATCCCATGCTTTTGTTCTCTTTATATTTTCATTGATTTTCATCGCAGCCATCGCACCGTGACGGTAATCCGTTTTCCCTATTTTCACTTGCTTTATTCACTTTCAAATGACTCGACTCTCTGAGCATGCTCAGGTAGAGCTTCGACTGCAGAAAAATCTAGGCCAATCCGCACATCAAGCCTTTATCCATTTGAGAAATGTGAAGAAAATTAATGTGTCTTATCCATCCGTGCTAAGATACTACAAGGAGCTCGAGAAGACAATTGCGGAGAAAAAGTATCGGTACACAATTCAGTTCCTACATGATCACTATTACCTAAAACTTTTGCTAAACAGTTCCTACGTTCTCGGAGACACAACACAAGATGTTGGAGTAATGGTCAAAACATTGTACATGGAGGACAAGAGGCGCTCCGAACAAATGGTGGAAATATTTTACAATTCGCAAAGATTAAGCCACTATTTTCTGGAAAGAAGTATCTTGAACAAGTGAAAAAAAGAGTAAATTATTCAAGATATCGGACTATTTCAACAGAAAATAGTGGCTCGCAACACAAATAAATGACTCAAATAGATTGTATCCCTTCTATCTTCTCGATTCGGCGTCGCCGTGAAGAGAGGAATCGTCCGAGAACTGAAAAAAATGATGCATCTTAAAACTGTTCCTATCATGTGCGTTTTATAAATATTCTACGCAATTTAAGTGAGCTATTTCAGCAAGGTTCCGTTTATCAATCCAACCCAAAGGATGAAGAGATTTAATTTCGTTTTTGATCTGGTGCATAATGAAGAAACGTTTCAACATTGGGTAATAAATAATTAGCAATGGTTGAGAATTGACTCGGTGACTTCAGGTTTCGTCGGATGAGTCTATCGTTCAGCTAGGCGGTAACGCAGGATGGGTCACTGTTGAAAGTGACTACGATAAGGACCGAAGGTATTTTAGTTCTCATGACAAAAGCAAGGTTGTCGTTCAGGTCCAAGTTTGGGCCGCAATTACGTTCGATGGTCATGGACCGCTTTGTTTCCTAAATCAAGGAGAGACTCTCGGAGCAGAGGCGTATCAAGGAATTCTCGAGGAATACCTTCTTCCCTTCCTCGATGGATGGATCGGTCGTGGTGCAGCCATCTTCCAGCAGGATGGCGCTTCGGCGCACACCGCCCGATCGACCATGAAGAAAATGGATGAGTGGGGAGTCACCGTGTCCCCGTGGCCTCCTTCCTCCCCCGACATAAACCCAATCGAGTTTGTATGGAGGGACATGAAGGAGTGGATTCGAATCAACCGCAAGCCAACTACTCTAGAGGAGCTAAAGGAAGCCATCCTTCACTATTGGGAGTTCCAACAGACTAAGGAGAAATGCATCAAATATATTAATCACGTAAAAGAGAATGTTCAGTTAGTTTATGGGTGCGGTGGAGGCCCCATTGTAGATAAATGGAAAGATCATAACCTCCAGTAGCTATTAATTTGTTGTTGATACTAGCCTAATTCAGAAGTTTACCCCATCACTTTGTAAATACAAAAATACCTGACCGTTAAGAAGTTTCCGTTGATGCATCGTTGTATATAAATTCTTGTTCCTTCCCTTGTGATGCAAGCGAGGTCCTTAAAATAGGAAACCACAAGCCGACACCGCATAGAAAATAGAAAAGAAAATGGAAAAAAGTCGGACCTGACTAGCAGAGAAGAGTCGCTCATGACGCCCCAGACTCCAGGGGCGTGTCGCAGTAAGGGCGAGCTGCAGAAACAATAATAATCCTAAATTTATAACAAAAGAAGCTCTAAAATCGAAGGAAAAGTGACTAGAATCCATAGAAAATGAGCAGAAAATCAAGCATTTCCAAAACAGGGCTACCGATAATCGACGAGAGGCTGTAACCGCTCTAGAAGCAACGTATTCAATCAGGCGAAGGTTTTGAAATACAAAATTAGCTAATTTGAAAGCAAAAACGAACGAAAACGTGGCAGCAAACTGCAAGCTCGCAGAAATCGAGTCTCAGAGCCGGACCGGTGAATATCAAATTAACTACTGTAGTTCCGGGTGTGTCAAATTAATTATCTTTAGTTTCAAAATTAAATTACGATAAATAGCAAATTTATGAATTTATGAATTGTATGCCAATCGATCGGGAAGGACCCCCTGCGTCTGAAAACCGAAAATTCGAATTAGTTCTTTCTCTGCCCGAGCCGAAAAATGGCGGGGGGACACGGGGGGACACCCGGGGACACCCGGGGTGTCCCGTTTTCATGTAGGGATCTGACCGGACTGTATTAGGGGTCACCGGGATCGATGTTTATGCTAACTCTATATTCATTATATTCATCTTATTCATTGCAACTATATCTGTTAATATGTAATTAATGCATGCTTTATATTTGCTGTGTAGTAAAAAAGTAAAATTTGCACTAACTGAGCGAGATCGATGAAATGAACGCAAATACCACAAATGGTTGGGCCAATAAAGCACATATAGATCATATATTTGACCGATTCAGCAATAAAAGTTACGTACCATGATAAAAAGTTACGTACCACGGGGGATCGGTACGTACCATAATAAAAGTTACGTACCATGTGGTACGTAGTACGTACCACAATAAACGGCACGTACCCCATTAATCGCACAGAGCCCAATTTTTCACCATTCGATTTTTTGATTTTCAAATTCTCCATAAAATTGCGCATCGGATGGACTGTTCATTCATATTTTTAAAAAAATGCATAAATCGATAATATGAATGCCGCAATGCCTCAACCTACCGTAATCTAAGTTGCGAAAGCGACTGGCAAAGTGATATCGCAAACTGCGTTTACGGTAGGTTAAAGCATTGTCGCATTCAAAATATCGATTTATATATATTTTGAAATATGAATGAATAGTCCATCCGATACATAATTGTATGGAGAATTTGAAAATCAAAAAATGGAATGGTGAAAAATTCCATGCTTCCCGCAAAATCGAACCGCGGAATCCGCCGCGGCCGCATATGGGCAAGGCGATTAGCATGTACTGTAGTCATCTTTTCCGATTGTTTCAAAAATCGTCATTCTGCGAGCACTCTCTCTGACCGTTTCGCGGAATGTTGTTCCCCTTTTCAATCTGATTTTATTCAAAAGGAACCATCTCACAAGCTGAAGAGGATCAAAATTTCGATTTTTGAATTTTAGGTCATACCGTAATTTTTGACCAATGACTGCGGCATAACTATTGGGGAAACGATTTTAAACGTTGATTTGGATGATTTTCTGTACTCACTCTCTAGAGTATGCAGAGTGAAGGGCGTTAGGTCGAATGAGAACTATGGCGTCAAGCCCCCTGCGATATATCAAAGACGGCTTGACGTCATAGTTCTCATCTGACGCAGTGCCTAAATCGTCATTTCTTGCCAAGTCATATCTTCCTTCACCGCTTCTTAGACTCACATTGCAGAAGTCTACTCGGTCTCACTAGTCCGAAGTCGTGTTAAATCCGTGAAAGACGTTTCCACGCTCATCTTCTTAGAACTGATCACACTTCCGTTTTGTTCAATTTCCCTAATATAGTCATTTCAAATATCGACATGGGTGGTTTGACAAAATCTGTTGGGACTTGTACGCAATTTATCAGCAGATAATATGTTGTTGAAAATTTGCTTGTTATTCACAACGAAGGGCACTTCTTCTGCTCAGTGTTCAATCTCCTCCGAATCGGGGACAGATCTCGTCATCATTTCCTGTATTCGCTCTCGTCACTAGATCTGGTCAACACAAAAAAGTTGTGCTGTGCGCACTATTTTCTCGCGAAGGAATGAGTCCGGCAATGCATTCAGTGTATCGCGTCATTGTACATTTGTGATATTTACCTTAAACAATTTTCACTTTAAACAGTTGTAGACGACTGCTAATCTTTGTTGAGAAAACCGCTATCGAATTTAGTCGTTAATATATTTTCGGTTCGTAAATTTATTTATTTTGTCTCCGATTACTCGATATTCCCAGTGAGTAAATAGTTTATCAGTGCGATTCTGAACGAGACATACATATATGATTACGAGAATTATGTGTATGAATCATGATGGTGACCCACTGAACTCAGAAACCCTCTGCAGCCTCCGAAAACCGTGTGTTATTAGAAAATAGTGGGTTTCCCTGTTATGACACATCGTATACCTCTATTTCCCCATTACATTTATAAATATTTTGTCTCTTAATGTTCGGTAAGCATTTATCAGACTGTGATCGAAATTAACGTAAATATTATGTTCGAATCATGATGGTGTCCCACTGAACTATCTCAGATACCCTCTACATTCCGATTCGCACTCCTTCAGTGTGTTAAACTGATTCTCATTGCCCTGACAGCCTCCGTACACGAATTCCTTGCAATTTCCACTGACCGTGTCATAGTAGAACATGGGCAAGTACGCTCTGAAATATGGTATAAGTCTTTAAACTTAGGGAGGCTAGTGACACCTATCATGAACTTGGTCGTCTGACATGACGCAATGGGTAGTTCGGTGGGTCAGAAAGATAAACGGAACGGACTTGCAAGGTCCGGTGTCCTTGGGCAGCTTGCACTTCTCGGAAGCGAGGAGAGCAGACGAAGTGATGAGAAGCGATACGAATAAGAGAAGAGTTCGAGTCATTCTCGTAATTTAACTGAAAAAAAAACTTGATAGAGTAAACAGTTTACATGAAAATAGATACGAACGATACACATTGCACCATGATTCACAAATGTGTTGAGAATGTAGAGGAGTGGCGAAAATAAGAAGACGATTATCACAAGTGAGATATCATGTGGAAATAGTGTTCTTGGTAATAGCGCCTGGGTCAATTCTGGGTCGTCTGGGTCAAGGCATCCTTATCACATTCAATTGTTATCTATTTGAATGCTCGTAGTTGAGGAAAGCGAAAAGTTTCATGGACCAGTTTTGCAAAAGCAAACGTAATAGAATGTGGACAATAATGCAGGCAGCTGATCATTATTTCTACAACCCGAGAGACGCAAAGAGAGAAAGGCTGATAGAGGGAAAGAAAGAAATAGGGGTTCGCTCCACACACTCACAAATTGCAAAGACGAGGATTTCTGATCAGACGAGGGAGGCTGCAGGGTCTGTTCGTGATATTTTCATTCTATCCCCCCATTTCTCTCTTTCCCTTCCACCCTCACCCCTCTCTCTATGCGTTCGTTTAGAATGAGAGTACACAAGATGTGCAGAAGAAAACGAGGGAAATCACAATCCATGAATCTATTTTTGCCGTTCAGTGGGGAATTCTTCGCTCCGTCAACAACTCTTGTTTTCTTCGTCTGATCTTTGTTGGTATTCTCATTGTTGTGTAATCAGGAATAGCCATGATCATAATCTCCGATGAATTTGGTGCATCATACCTTAGCATTTTTTTTGGATTTTTTTTTCATTTCAGAATGATGTTTTTCCGGACCAAAAGAGTTTCCGGAAATTCAAGGTGATGAAGTGTGAGATGCGTTCAGTTTATTAAAGAAGGTGTAACAAGAATAAGAGATGAGAAGGTAATGCATTCTGATGAGCGTGTTAGGTAGATATAATGTTTCCCCTCAGCCCGAACCAACGGTGATCATGGCTCGTGCGCGTCAAGCGTAATCTACATGGATTCGAATCCAGCTAGGTGCGATTCGTTTTTACTGCCGTCTCATTCATTTTAAATACGCGCGCTCTCGCCTGCGCTGAGGCCCGATCTTCTCATTCTTATATCTCGAGATAGAGTCATCTGTGTCACTTCGGATAAAGTGATTTCTCATCGGATTTCTGTCCTCTACTGCAACCACTATTCCACATGTACAATCTATTTTTCGTGTTACTCCTTCTATAAACTCATCCAGCAACAAAGTTGACGTCATCACTAATGTCTTTCGATATTTTCGTCAATAGTTCGATACTCGTTTTCAATTCTCATATCCGGTGTCTCTCTCCCGAATTGTCGAGAGATTGCGACATCATTTTCTTCCCTTTCTCGCCCTCTCATGGTCCTATCGTCTTTTCGCGAACTCGCATTCAGCGTACAAACGCGTCAATGAGTATTTCATCACTCGTGTACTGAATTATATTTGATTCGTATTTGTGTATCTATTTTAACTGACGATGTTTTGCTATTTCATCGTTCTTATCGTTATTCACTACTCAAGAGTGCATATCACCCCTGTCTTCAGTCACCCAAAAAAAACATCAAAAAATTCAAATTTGCAGAACTCTGCATGTTCTCAACACCTTTAGTGACAATCACATTGATGATTATCTAAACGGGACAGTAACTATTCGATGCGGTTAACCTCGAGTGAGTGTTCCGGCATGTGTTTCACTTTAATTTATGTGTATATTCATCACATATTTCAAAACATTATATATTTCTTTTTTTAGTGCATGCCTAGGGCGATAAGTTGAAAGGAAAGCCATAGTCACTTAAAAATGTGTTTGTGTTACAGTATGGGTCTACATGTTTCAATGTATTTTTTCGAATACTACAATCAACGATATCGATCGTGACGCAACTTGCTGTTATGAGAAGATTCGAAAAAAAAGAAGCAGTACCGAATCTCCTGCATGTCCTGATGCCTTTGACTTTCTCTGCACTATTCTTACTTGTACACTTTAGTGAATAAATATTACATTTTGTGCATATTTCAATTCGTATGGCAAGATAGCCAGTCCACATAGCCAAGTTTACATTGGCGCTAGCGATGGAAAGATTCACTGGTAATAGCCCGTGCGCGGGAGTAAGATTGTCATCTCAACCCTCTCTTCCTCTTCCTTAGATCCGATCATCGCAGTAAGGCACTGCTCTCGCGATCTCATCTCATCCAATAAATGCATTTCAACGTTTATAATATTACATTCCCTGATCATGTTTTTTTTACCTGCCATCATTTTTGTGTGTTTGCGTACATTCTATTAAAAAACCGTCATTCCTCACAGATAATCACACAGACCCTACGTAAGTCGATACGGTTTTCATAGTAGTAATTCCTCCGATTTATGTACTTTATTGCATTCACTCTTTAATCGGCGCGTTTTCAATAACCGACCACTTCTCAGAAATACATTACAGAACTCTACGCGTTATCTTGCGGGCAACTGGAGCGTATATTGCAAAATCTGAAGGCTGTTAAAGAACGAAGTGGTGAGAAAGTTGCAATCCGAAAATTTCGAATCTGACCATTGCAGAACTACAGTACGTCTCCTATACTTTCTTGTAATTCACCAATGCATGACTCATAATACCGAGTGTCTGACTCTGTATAGCTCTTGAGAATTAGGAAATGAATATAAAAGATAATGATATGTTCGTCAAAGACTAACACAACATTTATCATGTATTGGGAAGGTGAGGTCTCATTGGTGAGATGGGCTAGAGAGTCAACCTACCATATTGTCTACCTGACACGACAAGCGTGTGAGCGCTAAGTAGCATATTCTTATTGACTAAGAAGACTAAGACTACGGTTAAGACGATTTGTATTGAATAATACAACTAAAAGATCAAGAAGACTAAGAACTTTGTTCGTATTGATTCACTCTATTCTCATCTGTTACGATATGGCCGAAGAGGCGACAGATTGCGATCTTTTCTCCTCTCACTCCAACTCTCTGATTATATCTGCACAGAGAGGCGCGAGTCCCGCACTCTCATCTGGAAAGGGAAAGCGCCTCTCTTCGTGTTTCTTCACTAATTTTACTGAAATTTTACTGTATTAATTTAAAAGATTCGTTTTTATGAACTTCTTCAACATTGCTGTTGTCAATTTTACACCTCTGTTGTCCACTGGCGTACGATAATCCAATCAAATTATGAATCAATTCGCTTCCGAGCAATGGTCTGACTCTCTTCAGTTTGCACGCTCTCTCGCCGGTCAGAGAGACGAGAGAGCATGCAAACTGATGTGAGTCAGAAGATTGCTCTCGCTTCCTTTCAGAACTCTATGCGTTCTCTCTATTGTATGCGTCAAGCGACTAATTATGCAAATAACAGTGAGTTTCTAACATGCATGATCTCCCTTTCTCTTATTTTTTTCTCATTTCTATCACTTCCGCTCTGCATAATTATGAGGGTGAGGATATGAGCGAATCATCGAGCAACTTCATATCGCGGACAAAACATAGTTTTAAATAAATATACGATTAAATGAATTGTGCACTCCTGTATGCTAGTGATTAGTTATCTTTTAATTTACTCATTGAAGGAACCACGTACTACGTCACCTCAGCTCTGAAGATATCCAGCTAATCTTATCAATTGTACGAGCTCGAAGAAGCGCGAAACAATAGATGTGATATGCACCACGAGATCGGCAAATACGAAATCACTTCACCGATTGAGATACAAATCTTTGCAAAACACTGAAAGCTATCGTGTCATGATTCGAGAATGCACAAACTTTCAATGTATGCGATGCTGGTTGCACTACACACAGCAAGTATCATCACTCAGAATGAATTTGATTGCGAGACTCGTGCCTTGTATCGTTGAATGTTTCTAGTTTATGGGAGTGGATAAGATCGTGATTTCGGTTCTGCGTGCTCCCTCACCGATGAGATCTGCGATAGAACGCAAATAATGATGATGCACCCCATAACGCCAATGCATTATCTGCCTGACTCCCGAAGCAAGCGTGCTACGCATTACCTGTGTTTCGATTTCTCGCCGAAAAAGGCGACAGATTGCGATCTCTTCGTCTTCTTTTCCCTCTCTCTCTCTATCTAGATCTTATCAGAACAGAGAGGCACGAGTCTCGCATTCTCATCTCAAAATGGACAGAGCCAGTTTTTTATTCTCTAATTTTTCGATCGTGCTCGCGCCAATAATGAATTTCATCAAGCATTGTGACACAGGAGTGCCTAACAGAGGATGTGGGTTCGCTCCCCTCCCTACAGTTTTTGTTTTACACACTATTGCATTCATTTTATTAGCAAGTATTCCATTCTGCTTTGCAAAAAGATTGCTCTACCCTCACAACTTCAAAATCAAAGATCCACTCAGGATCTATACCGTTTTTTGCCTCGACTCCCAATAATCCAATTGAATTTTCCTTTGCTACATTCTTTAATTCGGCTATTTTTCACCAACTTTGCGGGCGTTTCACAATGTATTCGCGTTATTTTCACAAGCACGTGAGTAGATTAAGAAGGTAACTTTTAACCTTCCACTTCGCAGGTATACGGTAGGTCAAAGTTGACCACTTCCCAGGTATACGGTAGCTAGCGCGGGAGCCATCAGGTATATGGTAGCTAGTGTGGAAACTAATCGATATATCACCCAATTTATTGATCACTTGGTAGATCACGTGGGTAGACCTGTGGGCTACGGTAGCTCACCTTTGCTCTTTGATCTACCTCAGGGAGTACTGTAGATCTCTCTTTTTTATCTACCTTCTTAATATATTGGATCGATAATGTAGGTGTTTGGGTCCACCTTTCCGGAACACCACTGAATTGCCGTTCATCCACCCTTTTAAGAACCATTTTTCCCCATATCAATTCATGCCCATTTATAGTCATCCAGATCTAGAGGCCACCCCTTGGAAGAGAGATTGACCAATAGTGTGAGAGAAGTACATGTCAGCTGCTTTGAACTTTACAACATGCCCTTCTCTCCCTCCTTTTCATCACTTACATATTGCGAAATCAAGTCAATCAATAGATTACACATCTTTTTCTAACAAAGACTCGCTGATGACTCAATTATCTGACCTCAAAGTCATCCCCATGCACAAGACACATGTCAGAGGAGTGGGGGCAAAGACACTTGAAGGAAGATAGGAATTGAAACATTCCGCTGAATTGCCACTCCTCCCTTTTAAGAACAACTCTCATTTGCCATGCCTTCTTTATATCAACACAAGCCCATACATGGGCATCCAAATCAATAGGTCAAACCTAGAAAGATAAATTGCAGGAGAGTGTGAGAGAAATAGGTGACAGCTGCATTGGACCGCACATACTTTACAACACGAGAGAGAGATTTCATATAGATCACCCTTGTTCTCATGACACTTTCTTCTTACGAAATCAAGTACATATCAACTCAATCAATACATTACACATCTTCTAACAAAGATGACTTCTCTCTCTAAAGACAACACAATTTCATAACACACACGCATGAAAGCCAGAGGGGTAGGGCAATGGCACTAGCAGGGATTGAACCATCAACTTTGATATCATGATTAGGATGCTCTACCACTGGGCTATGCCTACGGATACTCGTTCTTTCGGAAACTCACAACTAGGAGCTCCGAAATGAGGGTGTATCGT
Organism: Pristionchus mayeri; assembly: GCA_036245805.1. Classification (NCBI taxonomy): domain Eukaryota; kingdom Metazoa; phylum Nematoda; class Chromadorea; order Rhabditida; family Neodiplogasteridae; genus Pristionchus; species Pristionchus mayeri. The sequence goes on from BTRK01000002.1 coordinate 9,855,540, forward strand.
TTTAGAACTCTCATTTTAGACCTGGGTCATTTTAGAACTGGTCATTTTAGAACTCGGTCATTTTAGAACTCTTCAACCAAAAGGCGTCTGGCCTCGAAATTTCACATGAGCTTATTAAAACTCGAACAGTAAACAATGTCGTGGTCATTTTAGAACTGGTCATTTTAGAACTGGTCATTTTAGAACTCGGTCATTTTAGAACTCTTCAACCAATCGGATTCTGGCCTCGAAATTTCACATGGTCGTCTTAGAACTCCAATAGTAAACAATGGTATGGTTATTTTAGAACTGGTAATTTTAGAACTGGTAACTTTAGAAGTCTTCAACCAAAAGAGGTCTGGCCTCGAAATTTCGCATTACCATTTAGTAACTATGACGGTCCGACCAGAAAACTTCGCTCATACGCATTTTTAGTTATGATTAGAGAGCGGAGCGGAAGAGGGAAGACGGCTCTGTGCGACGAGGAATGAGAATTTATCTTTCGGAAGAATGAGAGGGTGGGAAAAGTCTTCCGGAAGACCAGTCTCGTAAAACTTGCTATGGTGACAGTCAAAATTTCATGCAAATGCACCTTGCAGTATCCTAATACCACAGTTAAACTAGTTCTTCGCAAAATGGATTAAAATCGGGGGGTGACAAAACGGCAACGACATAACGGCAAGCGACAAAACGGCAACGGAGCATAACTCAGTGGAGAGTTGTCCTAGAACATCGGGAATGGTCTGTATCACATCAGTAGATTTTCTACGTAATTATCAATAACATGATCTTTGATCTTTTGGAGGTTGACGACAAAACGGCAACGAGCGATAGTACCACTCTGAATAATCCCAGAGCTCTCGGGAAGGCATCAATCGATGGCTAATGACGTGCCCTATCCATTCAACATCTGATCTTTGATCTTTGACCAAATGACGACAAAACGGCAACAAGCCATACAACGGTTCAGAAAGATCCCACAGCGCTCAGATCGACACCAATCGATAGCTAATGACCTGTCCTATTCATTCGACATCTGATCGTTCATCGTTGACCAACTGACGACAAAAAGGCAACGAGTAATATCTATGTTAACTCGAGCTTCTGGATGATTCTGAGTAGTGTTTTGACTCGTTGCCGTTTTGTCGCTAATTGGTCAAAGATCACAGATCAGAGGTCGAATGAATAGAGCAGACCATTAGCTATCGATTGGTGCCGATCTGAGCGCTATGGGATGATTCTGAACCGTTTTATGACTTGTTGCCGTTTTGTCGTCAGTTAGTCAAAGATCAAAGATCAGATGTTGAATGGATAGGGCAGGTCATTAGCTATCGATTGATGCCTTCCCGAGAGCTGAGGGATTATTCAGAGTGGTACTATCGCTCGTTGCCGTTCTGTCGTCAACCTCCAAAAGATCAAAGATCATGTTATTGATAATTACGTAGAAAATCTACTGATGTGATACAGACCATTCCCGATGTTCTAGGACAACTCTCGACTGAGTTATGCTCCGTTGCCGTTTAGTCGCTTGCCGTTATGTCGTTGCCGTTTTGTCGTAAATAAGCCGTGTTGCCGTTTTGTCGTTGCCGTTTTGTCACCCCTCCTTAAAATCCGCTCAAAAAACGCTCTAAAACCATTTTTCCTGGCCCTACTCTTCCGGAAGACTTTGCACTTTCCCCTCCCTCTTCTCCATTCCTCGCTCTCTCCCTCGAAAGAGCGGCAGAGTCTTCCTCATCCTCTTCTTCTCCGCACTCTAGTTATGATTCGACCGAAGATCATCTTTCTGGCCACATTAGTCCGATTTAGTATGGTAATATGTGACCGTTATGAAATGTTGAGGCATGGCGTCATTTGGCGGAAAGTTCTAAAATGACCAGTTCTAAAATGACCATCTCATTGTTTACTGTTCGAGTTCTAAAACGAACATGTTAAATTTCGAGGCCAGACGCCTTTTTGTTGAAGAGTTCTAAAATGATCAGTTCTAAAATGACCAGTTCTAAAATGACCAGTTCTAAAATGACCATCTCATTGTTTACTGTTTGAGTTATAAAACGATTCTGTGAAATTTCGAGACCAAACGTGTTTTGGTTGAAGAGTTCTAAAATGACCGAGTTCTAAAACGACCGAGTTCTAAAATTATCATTCTAAAATGAGAGTTCTAAAATAATACACCCTCCTCCGAAATATACAGATGAGATTATCACTTTTATTCAATTTTTTTATTCAAAATATTACACTAATCACCCACAACATCATATTTTAAACCATACTCACATGATATGCATACATTCTACTCGCAATTTCAGTCTTTTTGAGCGTATTCTGAGCTAAGATACCCGTATTTCTTCCTAATAAGGCATCTTTCATGAAAATGACATGTTTTTGAGTGGTTTTTGATTGTTTTTTTTTGATTTTTTTTTACCCGCGCATTTTGATTCAACAGAGTATACAAGTCTCGTGAAAATTTTATCAAGAGTCATGAAAAAACATGAGATGATGATCAATTGATAGCCAGTAAATAGATCATTCACTCTCAAATCGATGACAGTTGAATTGTAGTGTGTAATAGTAACATATGTCGAATAGGAGCTTCATCCTGATCTCAACAAGATAGCCTCAACAATGGGTCGAATGAAATGGTGAGCAATGATTAGCAACATTTCTCGAGCTTTTTCAGCGTCTTGATACCTTCCAAGATATCGAATAGTTGGTAGGAAATTGAGGATGGCTTTCCTTTGAGCTCTATCTAGTACAATTGTCTCAATCTTGGCTAGCATTCCAACAAGCCATTGAATCTCCGATCTGCTGGCTTGTTTAATTGCCAGACGAGTGTGTTGAAGAATTTTATGTAGAAATTTCGAATGACAAGTCATACGTGTGTGCATTGCTACCACTCTGAACTAAGATGTATCCAGAGAATGAGTTGTTGAGTAGTCAAAATCTGCTCATAGAGCAACATTTTTGATTACCATTTTAGTTCAATAGCACGAGCTTCAAATCTCATGGCGTTTTTAATTTGTGTGATCTGCCACCCTATTGAACACGAGATTGATATAGAGATGTCTCTCAAATTCGTCATGTCCTCATCCGTTGAAATTGTGTGTAGTATGCACGCAGAATATGCCAAATTGGTTCAGAATAGTTATCAATATGTCAGATTTACTCTAATCATGATCATTCACCCCTTTTTAGTACATTAAAAGTTCAAAACATGCATTTTCGGTGAAGAAAATGCATGAAACAGACTACATTAGATGAAGTACGGGTATTTTTGCTCAGAGAACGCTCAAATACATCCGAGTCGGGCTCAAAATGGATCGCATAACATGTCAGTTTAGCTCAGACTACTCAGAAAAATGCATGCGGCTGAAATTGTGGTAAAACACACACACAAACTGCACCAGTACGGCTCAAAATCCATGCAAAGCATGCCAGATCAGGCCAGATATTGCCATAATCATGTCAGATTTGCTCTGAACGTAGACAAGTCTGCCATTTTAGTGCAGAATACACTAAAACCATGCATTTTCAGCAAAAAAAAAACACATGAAGCATACCATATTTGAGGAAATACAAGTATTTTTGGAACAGAATGCGCCCCAAAACACATGTGAATGTGGTTTAAAAAGGAGCACAAAACATGTGGGGTTAGCTTAGGCTACTCAGAAATATCGACCGGTTTGCATGCAAAGTATGCACGATCAACTCAGAATTGTCTTAAAGATGCCAAATTTGCTAGATCTGTAGTGCATGATATCCTCAAACATGTCACCTTCAGCACACAAAAAAACGAGAAGTATGTTATGTTAGAGGAAATATCTCTGTTTCGGTACAGAAATCGTCCAAAAACATGTGAATTTGCCTAGAATGTACGCAAACTATGTTAGGATGATTCAAAATGCTTACAAGGCGTATCAGATCATCTCAAAATTGTCAGAAACAAGTTCAATTTGCTCTGAATGTGTACAAATTTACCTTTTTTAGTGAAGAAAACAGTCAAGAACATACCATTTTCAGAAAAGATAACTGAAAGCACACCTAAAATTACTTTGGGATGGCTAAAATCATGCTACTGTTACTCTGAATGTGAACAAAGTATGCCTTTGTGCTGAATGCACTAAAAAAACGCCATTTCCATGAAATATATCGCAAAAGCATGCCTTATAAGGAGGAAATAGGATATCTTGGCTCAGAATACTCTCAAAAACACGTGAGTGGTTCAAAAAGGATGAAATTGTGAGTCGAATGCACATAAACTATGCTAGGATGTCTCAAATCATGCAAATGTCCTTCTGAATGTGGACGAGTCTGCCAATGTTGTTCAGAATGTACTCAAAAACATGTCATTTTCATGAAAGATATCACAAAAGCATGCCTTATTAGGAGCAAATACGGGTATCTTGGCTCAGAATACTCTCAAAAACACGTGAGTGTGGTTCAAAAAGGATGAAATTGTGAGTCGAATGCACATAAACTATGCTAGGATGGCTCAAAAACATGCTAATGTACCTCTGAATGTGGACAAGTCTGCCAATGTTGTTCAGAATGTACTCAAAAACATGTCATTTTCATGAAAGATATCACAAAAGCATGCCTTATTAGGAGGAAATGCGGGTATCTTGACTCAGAATACTCTCAAAAACACGTGAGTGTGGTTCAAAAAGGATGAAATTGTGAGTAGAATGCACACAAACTATGCTAGGATGTCTCAAATCATGCAAATGTCCTTCTGAATGTGGACGAGTCTGCCAATGTTGTTCAGAATGTACTCAAAAACATGTCATTTTCATGAAAGATATCACAAAAGCATGCCTTATTAGGAGCAAATACGGGTATCTTGGCTCAGAATACTCTCAAAAACACGTGAGTGTGGTTCAAAAAGGATGAAATTGTGAGTCGAATGCACATAAACTATGCTAGGATGGCTCAAAAACATGCTAATGTACCTCTGAATGTGGACAAGTCTGTCAATGTTGTTCAGAATGTACTCAAAAACATGTCATTTTCATGAAAGATATCACAAAAGCATGCCTTATTAGGAGGAAATGCGGGTATCTTGACTCAGAATACTCTCAAAAACACGTGAGTGGTTCAAAAAGGATGAAATTGTGAGTCGAATGCACATAAACTATGCTAGGATGTCTCAAATCATGCAAATGTCCTTCTGAATGTGGACGAGTCTGCCAATGTTGTTCAGAATGTACTCAAAAACATGTCATTTTCATGAAAGATATCACAAAAGCATGCCTTATTAGGAGCAAATACGGGTATCTTGGCTCAGAATACTCTCAAAAACACGTGAGTGTGGTTCAAAAAGGATGAAATTGTGAGTCGAATGCACATAAACTATGCTAGGATGGCTCAAAAACATGCTAATGTACCTCTGAATGTGGACAAGTCTGCCAATGTTGTTCAGAATGTACTCAAAAACATGTCATTTTCATGAAAGATATAACAAAAGCATGCCTTATTAGGAGGAAATGCGGGTATCTTGACTCAGAATACTCTCAAAAACACGTGAGTGTGGTTCAAAAAGGATGAAATTGTGAGTAGAATGCACACAAACTATGCTAGGATGTCTCAAATCATGCAAATGTCCTTCTGAATGTGGACGAGTCTGCCAATGTTGTTCAGAATGTACTCAAAAACATGTCATTTTCATGAAAGATATCACAAAAGCATGCCTTATTAGGAGCAAACACGGGTATCTTGGCTCAGAATACTCTCAAAAACACGTGAGTGTGGTTCAAAAAGGATGAAATTGTGAGTCGAATGCACATAAACTATGCTAGGATGGCTCAAAAACATGCTAATGTACCTCTGAATGTGGACAAGTCTGTCAATGTTGTTCAGAATGTACTCAAAAACATGTCATTTTCATGAAAGATATCACAAAAGCATGCCTTATTAGGAGGAAATGCGGGTATCTTGACTCAGAATACTCTCAAAAACACATGAGTGTGGTTCAAAAAGGATGAAATTGTGAGTAGAATGCACACAAACTATGCTAGGATGTCTCAAATCATGCAAATGTCCTTCTGAATGTGGACGAGTCTGCCAATGTTGTTCAGAATGTACTCAAAAACATGTCATTTTCATGAAAGATATCACAAAAGCATGCCTTATTAGGAGCAAATACGGGTATCTTGGCTCAGAATACTCTCAAAAACACGCGAGTGTGGTTCAAAAAGGATGAAATTGTGAGTCGAATGCACATAAACTATGCTAGGATGGCTCAAAAACATGCTAATGTACCTCTGAATGTGGACAAGTCTGCCAATGTTGTTCAGAATGTACTCAAAAACATGTCATTTTCATGAAAGATATCACAAAAGCATGCCTTATTAGGAGGAAATGCGGGTATCTTGACTCAGAATACTCTCAAAAACACGTGAGTGTGGTTCAAAAAGGATGAAATTGTGAGTAGAATGCACACAAACTATGCTAGGATGTCTCAAATCATGCAAATGTCCTTCTGAATGTGGACGAGTCTGCCAATGTTGTTCAGAATGTACTCAAAAACATGTCATTTTCATGAAAGATATCACAAAAGCATGCCTTATTAGGAGCAAATACGGGTATCTTGGCTCAGAATACTCTCAAAAACACGTGAGTGTGGTTCAAAAAGGATGAAATTGTGAGTCGAATGCACATAAACTATGCTAGGATGGCTCAAAAACATGCTAATGTACCTCTGAATGTGGACAAGTCTGTCAATGTTGTTCAGAATGTACTCAAAAACATGTCATTTTCATGAAAGATATCACAAAAGCATGCCTTATTAGGAGGAAATGCGGGTATCTTGACTCAGAATACTCTCAAAAACACATGAGTGTGGTTCAAAAAGGATGAAATTGTGAGTAGAATGCACACAAACTATGCTAGGATGTCTCAAATCATGCAAATGTCCTTCTGAATGTGGACGAGTCTGCCAATGTTGTTCAGAATGTACTCAAAAACATGTCATTTTCATGAAAGATATCACAAAAGCATGCCTTATTAGGAGCAAATACGGGTATCTTGGCTCAGAATACTCTCAAAAACACGTGAGTGTGGTTCAAAAAGGATGAAATTGTGAGTAGAATGCTCATAAACTATGTAAGGATGGCTAAAAAACATGCTAATGTACCTCTGAATGTGGACAAGTCTGTCAATGTTGTTCAGAATGTACTCAAAAACATGTCATTTTCATGAAAGATGCCTTATTAGGAAGAAATACGGGTATCTTAGCTCAGAATACGCTCAAAAAGACTGAAATTGCGAGTAGAATGTATGCATATCATGTGAGTATGGTTTAAAATATGATGTTGTGGGTGATTAGTGTAATATTTTGAATAAAAGTGATAATCTCATCTGTATATTTCGGAGGTCCTAGTTGTGAGTTTCCGAAAGAACGAGTATCCGTAGGCATAGCCCAGTGGTAGAGCATCCTAATCATGATCTCAAAGTTGATGGTTCAATCCCTGCTAGTGCCATTGCCCTACCCCTCTGGCTTTCATGCGTGTGTGTTATGAAATTGTGTTGTCTTTAGAGAGCTGAGTCATCTTTGTTAGAAGATGTGTAATGTATTGATTGAGTTGATATGTACTTGATTTCGTAAGAAGAAAGTGTCATGAGAACAAGGTTGATCTATATGAAATCTCTCTCTCGTGTTGTAAAGTATGTGCGGTCCAATGCAGCTGTCACCTATTTCTCTCACACTCTCCTGTAATTTATCTTTCTAGGTTTGACCTATTGGTTTGGATGACCATGTGTGGGCTTGTGTTGATATAAAGAAGGCATGGCAAAAGAGAGTTGTTCTTAAAAGGGAGGAGTGGCAATTCAGCGGAATGTTTCAATTCCTATCTTCCTTCAAGTGTCTTTGCCCCCACTCCTCTGACATGTGTCTTGTGAATGGGGATGACTTTGTGGTCAGATAATTGAGTCTTCAGCGAGTCTTTGTTAGAAAAAGATGTGTAATCTATTGATTGACTTGATTTCGCAATATGTAAGTGCTGAAAAGGAGGGAGAGAAGGGCATGTTGTAAAGTTCAAAGCAACTGGCATGTACTTCTCTCACACTATTGATCAATCTCTCTTCCAAGGGGTGGCCTCTAGATCTGGATGACTATAAATGGGCATGAATTGATATGGGGAAAAATGGTTCTTAAAAGGGTGGACGAACGGCAATTCAGTGGTGTTCCGGAAAGGTGGACCCAAACACCTACATTATCGATCCAATATATTAAGAAGGTAGATAAAAAAGAGAGATCTACAGTACTCCCTGAGGTAGATCAAAGAGCAAAGGTGAGCTACCGTAGCCCACAGGTCTACCCACGTGATCTACCAAGTGATCAATAAATTGGGTGATATATCGATTAGTTTCCACGCTAGCTACCATATACCTGATGGCTCCCGCGCTAGCTACCGTATACCTGGGAAGTGGTCAACTTTGACCTACCGTATACCTGCGAAGTGGAAGGTTAAAAGTGACCTACCGTATACCTGCGAAGTGGAAGGTTAAAAATTGCCTTCTTAATCTACTCACGTGCACATTGAAGAAGGATCAATATCATTAGCAACAGTTCCTCTCTTGTGAGTTAAGCCTTCATATTTATCATGTTGGTATTAGGTTGGCGGGAAAGTCTTTGTGTATTTTTCAAAACGTAATTTCTTGGGCAAAGGAAAATCATGCGTTCAATTATACTTGTCCTCATTATTGACAATATGTCCCCAACGTACCTGCAATGTATGGATCCCCTCACCTTAGAACCCGACTGAGTGCGAATGAAAGCATTGCTCGAGTTCAACCTCGTGAGTTCCACGTGAATTGAAGGCCCTACCTCGAACGGCATAGGTCAGGTCTGCGAAAAGCCACTAATCGGAAGGGGCAAAGTCAGGAGAATACGGGGGGTAATGGAGAACCATCCGTCGATATCCAGCCAATTCCTGCTTGACCTGATTGGAGTCCTGGGGGCGGGGGTCATTTTTCTGATTATACACTTTCGTGTCCTTCAGCATTGAACGATCGACTTCCAACTTCAAATTCTGTAGTTGTGTGATGTACTTGGTCCCGGTCATTAACATTCCCTCAGGTAGTAGCTCCGATTAGATCACGCCATCCACTCCCCACCACATTGACATCTTGTTTTTCCTGGGGTTCAGGTAATGTTTGAGGACCCCCTGTGGTGGCTCTCCTTCTCCGACCCTTTTGGTTCTCACATGGATGTCATCGTAGAGGACCCACTTCTCAGTCTACGTTATGAGCCGTTCCAGCCATCGATCCCCACCTCGAAGAATGAGGAGAGTATTGAAATCATCGGCTCGACGGTCATGGCTGGCTTGGATCAGATCATGGGATTTGAATCGACCGAATAATTTCTTCATTCCAAGATATATCAAGCCTTATTTGACAGTGCGATGGTGGACTCTAAGTGCAATAGTCATTTCACGGGCACCTTGAAATGGGTTCGTTTAAGCATCTTTTTAAAAAGTCTCAAAATGTAACTAACGCGGTCTCCAAGATCGATCCTCAACATAGAGGCAAAAGTCTTCTTCTTCGAAGCGATGGATCCAATTCTTGCTGGCGTTGTAGAGGGGGCATGAGTTTGATAAACATTCTTCAGTAGGGTCTCCGAATCCTTCATGGTGGTGTAGGATAGAGAGAGGCAAAGCAGAGCATGTCGGAAGTAAGTGGCACCAGTAACATACATCGTTGTTCTACCAAAGCTTGGTTGAAGGAAAAGGAATGGGAAGTTGTTTACTATATAGGCCAATCACTGACTGTTATTCACTAGGGACGAGGGAACACCAAAGTGCATTTGCGGCGAGCAGTGTAAAAACAAATCCATACACAAAGACTTTCCCGCCAACCTGATACTTCTATGTTTTTATTTATATTTATATTTATATTTATTTTTTAAGTGGTGAATATGACAAATATGCCTGCAGTACAGCCATCTACACGTGTCCAACATAGACTTTCAAGAGGAACTAAAGAACTAGCGCATTCGTAGGGAAATTACTCTCAGGTATCTTAATTTTATGAACACTTTCCATTTCGGAGCGGTGAATTACTGTAAAAATTAACTAGTCCATTAGTTCCTTTTGAAAGACTAGTCCAACACATCAACCACGCAGAGCTACTCAAAGTGAAATGACTATATTACCAGTTAACTCTATTTTTTTTCAGAATGCCCAACACCAGTTTTCCATACCTCCGCTCCACAATGTGTAAGACTGCCCTATCCCTGTTATGAGATATTTGTTTCCTTGTCTGACAAATACTGTTGAATCTCTCTTCATGTTCATCTAAGCTAAATTGTTAGTGATAAAAATTGAATGAAGTGAAATCGACTATGAATTGAAGCAAAATCTTCAATTTTGGGATTCACTGACAGGGATAATAGAGCGGACAAGGAAAATATATGTAAGGCGATTGGAAAACAGCGTATTAGCCCGTTCAGTGTTACTTTTTTTTATCTTTCGTTCCTAATGATTTTGGTCCGTGTTCCAGCAACTAATCTGTTGTTAATGGGATAACGGCACCCTTTTTAAAGGAGCAACAACGACAAAGCTGATATTTTCATTACCATTACCTAGCTTTCCTCAACGATAAGAGATTCTGAAAATTTCACGTTTTCTACGCGCAGAACTGAGTTATCGCAAATTGGTTGATTGCCAGCCATGGACATCAGGGAAATAGCTCAGAGACGAGAGAGCACTCGAGTGAGAGAGAGTGGCCCTCTCGTTTCTCAAACCGTGCGCGGTTGCAGGAACTCCACCTTCAAGTCTGCAAACGATAATGCACTTATAGGCATGCAATCATTCGAACATCATGATTTCTTCCCTCCCGTGCAGTTGAATGCCAAGTGAGATGTATCCGAATCCACGTTTTCAATTATTTTTTTCTTGATTTTGTACAAACAAATATAAATGTTATTCGATAAGCTGGGTGATAACGCGATCGGCGGTTCAGTGGTAGGATGATCGCCTGCCCGGATACGATTCCAGACCAGGGTTGTGCAAAACTTTTTCGTTATCTTCATTCTGCATACTCTCTCATACTGTCTGACTGGTGAGAGTATGCGGATTGAAGAGACTGTACAATTTTTGTATAACCCAGTTCCAAACTGGTGTACCACGAGCTGGCTCCAGCAACACCGAGGTGTCACTTTATCGGATGCGAATGCACTTGAACACATGATACTATCAGGGTGAAAGAGAATGATGGAGCAAAGATAGAGACCGCAAGGCACCTTGCCGATTTGTTCATTCGAATCATTTTGAATGTCCAATGAATGCATATGGGTATCATTAAAGTCATACTTTTTGCCGTTTCCCGAAATTTCATCTCTAACCCATGTTATCGCTTGAAAACAATGTGAATGGCCAATAGTGAGAGGACGCCCCAAACAGGGAGTGGAAGTGAGGGGGAGGAGCCTATTCGTCTCCGACCTCATGCAGATCACAAAAATTTTGGGCATAGCTTCGCCCTTTCCCGGTTGTGCCTTACCCACGGAGGAGAGGCACCAAAGAGACGCGGACGCGCCTTTTCGTATTTTCAACCGCTCTCTACACACGCCGGGTGAGAGACAAGGCGCAAAAGCACGCTCAGACTTCGCCCCCTTGCACTCCCATTTGTGCGCGTTCAGCTACCTTAAAAATAAAACTACAAATCAGAAAAAATTCCTAAAATTATGATTTCGATGTCAATAGACTCCTACATTCAGTGAAAATCGAGTAGACCATGCTAACACTTTTGAGATATTTCTGACATGATTTTTCATGACGGGCACCCTGTCGTTTGTAGAGGCTCTTCAGCCCTACACAAAAATATTTTTTTTTCATATTTTTAGGTTGCGAATTCGCATTGTAGTCGCTCGGGCCAGATTTTGAGGCAACCCTTTCTCCCTCTAAGTGGGCGGAGTCTGCGGTCTCTAAGCAAAGATGTTCATATTTTCTACCATTGGGGTGTCCTCGTTCGTATCTTCCTGGATGTGAAAAAGGTCAGCATCAAGTACGACTTAAAATTGACATTTGCACACCATGGGACTATCCAGAACTAGGGCGAGAAATTGCCTTGGCATGCGTGATTCGTTGAAGCAGTATCAGGTATGTGGGTATATGCCGATGCACCATTTGTTGTTGAAATCTGGTTAATATAGCCATTAACATATTTTTTCGGCAAAAATTGTACCTTTGAAGCTCAGAACTCTTGTGTGTGATAATCATTCTTAGTCATTTTGCATGACTTGAGCATTTGAGAATGAGATCGTGTAGAGATCTGCAATTGTACAGGTCAAGGACGAAGACGCACGCAAATCAACCACAACGAGTAAAAATAATGTAATAGTACAAGTTTGTATAACAGACATCAATCGGTGCAACTGAGAGGGCAATTCCAGTTCCTCCACACAGATTCTCCTTCTCCTCCACTATATTACAACGGGGAATGGTCTGACTCTCTTCAGTTTACGCGCTCTCTTGCCGGTCAGAGAGACGAGAGAGCGTGTAAACTGAAGAGAGTCAGAACATTGCTCGTTACAACGGGGAATGGCGGCCGAGTGAAGATGAAGCCGCTTTTATTTCTCTATCCCTCTTCATCTCGCTTGCAGGAGACCTTGCCACTGATTATATGGCAACATGTAACTTGAAGTAGTATTGTGATGAATGATGTACGTAACTTGAAACTGCAGGATTGCACGAACCATGCCGTGGAAAAAGTGGAGGAGAAGATGATTTTTTTTTGAATTCCCTCAATTTCTTATCTCGCCTCGCAGTAGTGCTAGCGACTGGAAATTAGGAATATATGTTGGGGGGTTTAAAATCCAGTCACACCCCATATTCCAAATTTCAAGTCGCTAGCACTACTGGTTGCCGAGATATGAAGATATATGGAATTGGGAATTCAAATAGTTCCTCTTCTCCTCGACTTTTTCCACGGCATTATTCTCACGTTGTCGCTTCTCGTGTGTCCGAGATGTGTGTACTAGTGGTTTCCTCTCTAACGTTCCCAGAAGACTCTCTATACCGGTCGAGCGGTGAGAGATTGTGTAAAACCGTGGTATTGTTTGTCGAACTCTACTTTCCAGGGATAGATAGTGCCCGAAAAAATCGTCCGAAATTCTCTCCATTCTCGATAGTCTAATAAATACTATGACAAATATGGAATTGGGAGTTTGTCGTTCTCCACATCGAACAGTAACTCAGGGTGGACGATATGGAGAATCTTCTAATTGACTCTGGCCTAGCATAGTTCTCCCGCATGCCCGGCTCTTCGAAGACATCAGTCCTTCCGGAATCGCTCTCGAGTCCATTTCCTGCACCGTCAATAAACTAGTGCTTGAGAAATGTTTTCAGTATTCTCCGGTCTCCCGATTTGATCTCTTAGTATACATCCCATCCAGGGAAGACAAGCAGAGGAAAGCTCTGTTTCCCTCATCTCATCAAATCCTAGTCGCCCCATCTCTATGACAATTGCGGTAGGCGGAAGTCGCGTTTGCCTCCAATAGATTGCCCCCCGAAGTAAGTCTATCGGGCTCATCTCACCCAATGCGTTCCCTCGTTCTCCTCTCCCTTCTGGGAGTGGTAAGCAATCTTTCTGACTCTCTTCAGTTCCCGTGCTCTCTCGCTCTGTATGACTAGCGGGAGAGCACGTGAAATAAGGCGAGTCTGTGCCTAATTAACAGTAGGCATTTCAGGCCCGAGGCCAAATGTATCAGGTTGTAACATAAGTTTTGTCGCGTCCTATCTCTTAAGCATTCTAACCTCAGAAATTCTTCGAATTAATTTAATCTCAATATCGTTATTCATATTCAGTGAGGGCCTTCGTACCCTTTCTTACGCACTTTACTTCAGTCCTGTCAAGACAGTTATGGAGGCACAGTAGCCAGACAAAGTTGTAGTGAGATTAGGATTACAAATAATTTTCACGTATCATGTCCTCTTGAAAAGGAGGAATTATGTCGATTTAACGTGATTTGAGTAAAGTACTATATATGAGCATCATTTTGAACCACTCACGAATAATGACAAACGAAAAGCTTTCTAGAAATTTAAACAAGTTTGCATAATGTGGATGGTAGGTGACGGTCGGGAAAACTTTTGCAAGCCGAATTTTCTTCTCAATAGATATCGAGATCCAAATAGTTATGGAATATAATTCACCCAAAGTGTTTAGTATACAGTTAAAGTTTGGGGTCGATTGGGTTCTGTTCAGATAAGTGGCTCGATGCAGAACGACGGTATGAAAATGAAACTACTGAAATTTGCACTTTGTTAAAATTCCTACCTCACACACATGTTCAATATCTGATTTATTGTGCCCATCCAAACCATCAACCCTTCCTTTACCATTATCTATTTGGGATAATTTTGTAAGTCAATAGCTTTTGAATGACAATCTTGAATTCGAAACACCTAAACTTGCATTTCTGGCAAAATTGTGCGCGAATTGAATTAATGATCATTTCAAATTTCCCGCAAGTAGATTAGTATCTGCCGCACATGTTTAATGATAAATTAGACCCCCATGAGTGGTAATTGGAACGCACTTATGTTAGTCAATGTTGTTGTAATTTTGGTTTCAGGAGAGTTGATCAAGTTGGCAACGAATCATCGGCTAAACATAGATTCAGTGAACTATATCTTTGGTTCCGCTTAACATAGCATCATATCTGACATATCTTTTGAAAGATCATTCACACGGCATATCACCAAGCTATGGGAGTTTGATTCATTATTCGTCTCTGCGATCTAGCACCAGGTTAAACAAATTAATAAAATTTCCACAAAATTTAAATTTGTTCTTACTAATATTTTTTTACATAGCCGGCATGGACAGTTCAGCTATTCCCTACAGTTTGAATGTGCATGCACACCCCAAACATATACTAGGAGGTCAGGCAACGGGAATGTTTGAGAAGAATCCTTCATGGAAATATTGTGAACCTCCGAAATGCGACAAAACTTATGTTACAACCTAATACAATGCGTTCAAATCGAACAGGGAGAATTTGCTCGGTCCATTCAAAGTGGCCAATAAAGCAGCCTGCGAGCTGGCATGTAACTGCGCAAGAGGGGATGCGAGGTACTAACTAGAGTTCGAAAAGCAGGCTTTCATCTCTTGATTTTAAATAATCACGTAACATAAAGCACATGAATAGATGACGGCCCATTTATCGAACGCTAGCGCTAACTCAATTAAGATCCAATAAGCTATTTTGTAGTGGCAAAGAGTGTGCGCAGTTCGAGGGAGTCATCGAACCGGTCAAATGCACCGTATACTACTACACAACCGAATGGTGCTCGTTTCTGGGTGATTACAAGCCCAACTCGTGCATGCTGCCCATCGTGAGTTGCATCCAAAAACTAGATATCAGCTGAAATTGGCTCTTTTCAGGTTGAATTCCACTTGTATCAGGTACGGATTATGATGAATGTTCAGTTAGATGGCTGTGTATGAATCACTATGACGGTTCAATCGAATTCGAATTTGAAAAGTCCACTGGTTTCACAATGAAGCCGATTATAATCATACAAGGATGCTAGTTTAGGGGAAAATAGTAAATTCAGCCCGTTGCCACGCCTACCACTAAATCAACTACCTCCACGACTACTAAACCACCTACCACCACAACAACGGAGGCACCGACTACCACGACCACTAAGGGAACTATCACCACGACCACTGAGGCACCTACCACCACGACCACTAAGGCACCGACTACCACAACCAATAAGGCAACAACCACCACAACCACTGAGGTAAAAATTACTACGTCCACTGAGGTAACTACTACTACGAACATTAAGGTAACTACCCCCACGACTACTAAGGCACCGACTACCACGACCACTGCATCACCTACCACCACGACCACTGAGGTAACTATTGCTATGACCGCTAAGATAACTACTAACATGACCACTAAGGTAACTACTACCACGACTACTAAGGCACCGACTACCACGGCCACAACATCACCTACCACCACTACCACTATGGCAACAACCACCACGACCACTGAAGCAACTACCACCACGACCACTAAGGCACCGACTACCACGATGACTGAGGTATCTAAAGCAAACGGACGCACCTTTATTTGTTGTTGTCTGATTCAGTCGATTTTACAGAATCGAGTCGGAATCTGGAGTGATTGGAGTGAATGGTCGAATGGAGGCGTGTGCCCGACCACTTGCGGCGCCTGCAGCAATCTGACTAGAACGAGAGTATGCGAGTGTGCGGCCGGTGGTGCAGAGTGCACTTGCACGTAAGCCAAACTACTATAGAGTTCGTAATTCGGGTCACCGTCTCCTCATTTCTCACACTCTCTAGACGGGTGGAGAGGCGAGAGAGAGAGTATGGGAAATGAAGACACGGTGTCCCGAAAGACGAACTCTACAAACTACTATGTTTCATTTCGTCTCGATATCATTTCGTTGACACTGCGTTCTTTCGAACGGGGATGGCTGTACAGAAAATGCTAATGATACGAGTATGCGTATTGGAATGTATTTATTACTAACCCAATTTTGTTCAAAAATTATTGGGGTGTCCGGAAAGTTCGTATAATGCTTCGGAAAAAAGTCAGTTCGCGATCAAATGCAGTGATTGCGCAATCTGTTTGTCAACAATGTATTGCGTCACTCTGACGTTAAGTGGGATGTGGGTTGGATCAGTCTCGTAGTTTCTACACTTGTTGAAGTGGTGAAGTATAGCCGATATTTTGATACAGTTGTGTTGAATTACTGTCGGAAATCGCTCCATCGTAGATCGGATCTTCGATGGACAGATTCCATAATAGACATGTGCGAGGAGTGAATCATGTATAATAACCCAGCGAAGAGACAACAGTGTTTCGACACCGATGCGAAGCACAAACCCGTTCCCTTGAAGAAAATGAGGAAATTCACTGATTCTTTCTATCATTACTTGTTCCGATCTAATAAGAGATCCTTCCTACTGGAACCGCCATCAATGCCGACCTCTTCTCTGAACAACTGGAAGAAGTCGCGATCAGAGTCCCTCCCAGACTCTTGAACCAGCTCAAAATTCTTCTTCTGATGGACAATGCTCGCCCACATCGAGCGAAGATGACCCAGAAGAAAATGGACGAGCTGAAGATCGAGAGGATTCCCCATCCACCATATTCCCCGGATCTCTCCCCATGCGACTACCACTGCTTCCGCTCTCTCTCTCTGACTTCTGCAAAGGAAAGAAATTCAAGAATCGAGATGAAGTTGTGAGGGCTTTCGTGAACTGGGCGGTCTCGAAGAAACCCGCATTCTGGAAGAGAGGAATCGAGACCCTGCCCAATCGCTGGAGGGAGGTAGTGAGAAAGAAGGGGGCATACATTGGTCACTGAGAATTGTAAAGCATTGAATGAAAAATAAAAACAAAAAATTATACGAACTTTCCGGACACCCCAATAGATTTGCAGTGGTCCATCTGTCGATCAATCGCCATATGGCACACGCCCCTGCAATTTCCCAGCGAAAGATTGCTGCACGCCCTACGTGAAGGGATTTTATGGTATAGTCATTGTTTTATAATTTAAAAAAATGGCAAATATTCATTTTTTTCTGAAAAAAATGACTCCATTTTTTTGAGGAAAAGACATACTCTGCAAGCTGGGAACATAATCGCGAAGATATTCATGAACATTTTAAACAAGCATGCTATACAATTAATAATATGTAGATTTCGCGTCGTAACCATCATGAACACCGCTTAACCAATAAACATATATTCCCGATTCATCCAATTAATGAACACCGAAAACATCACCAACTACTGCATAATGTTGAAATATTTGAATGAATATTTGTGCGAAAACTCCACATAACAAATGGGCAATCGAGGATATTTTAATTGCGGAAAATAAATAAAGACTAATCCTAGAACTCTGATTTCCTTAAACATAAATGTTAGGCTCGATGCTCGCCAATACCCATCGATTCAGGCAGAAACTATAGCCAAATACGACGTCACCTAATCATATTCATCTCATCGTGCTGACTTCTCGGTACATACTATCAAGCACAGAACGATTCCCTCTCGCTTACACTCACTATCTAGTCTCATCTCTCCCACAACCGACTTTCAGGCGATAAGTATAAAGAGAGGGGAAAGCACCAACAAAGCACGCTCCATCGGTTGCCTGCTGATTGCGGAGTCTTATCACTAGTGTCTCCGTTGTTTACACTCTGTTTCCTTCTCAAATTGATATCCTTTTCCAGAATTACAATCATGCCCGAGTACAAGCTCGTCTACTTCGCCTTCCGCGGTCTGGGAGAGGTACGGTAGCCTTGTTTATCGATAACTGACTTTCAAAAATTCCAACGATTACAATTTTATTCCAGGTCCCACGTCAACTATTCTCTCTAGCCGGAGTGAAATTCGAGAACGTCCGAATCGAGGATGACGACTGGGATGCGAATCCCAAACACAGAGAAAGTGAGTCTCAGAGTGCGCACACTTTATTTACTTACGCAAAAACTGAGGCGAAACGGCTTTTGATATGGCATCTCTAACTTTTTAACAGCTTCAGAAGGCGCCATGGAAAAAAATGACAAGAATCAGCGACGTAGATTGAATATCTATAATGTCTCTGATTTCTTGGCTCTCTATCTTTGATCTCTCACAGACACTCCCTTCGGCCAAATGCCCGTACTCTTCGTTGACGGCAAGCCGATTCCGCAGTCATTCGCCATCAACCGCTACATCGCCAAGCAATACGGTAATTGATCAATATTTTCATTATTTTTTCGATCTCAATTGCGAGCCGAAACACTAGAGCTCTTTACTTTGTTGTTTCTAGCATCAGTAAAACTCAACTGAACTCGGGTGAAACTGTGAATAGAAGGAATGGCTGGAAAGACTCCCTTCGAGTCCGCGTGGGTTGACGCGATCGCCGATCAGTGGAAGGATTTCAACGCCGAGTTCAAGAAGTACTGGTACGTACAGCTGGGATACGAGGAGGGAGACAAGGTATGTTTGAGTTTTGGAAATGTGCCAAGTTTAAATTTTCGAAAATCCATCGATCAATTGCAGGAAACCTTCAAGAAGGACATCGGAATCCCCAATCGTGATAAGTTCTTCCCGCTGATTGTCAAGCAGCTCAAGGTAAGGTTTTCCTTCTCAAAAAATATCATCTGAAATCATGGCTTTGCTATGCTTGTTGTTGTTTCTGTGAAGAGAATGAACCATTGTAGAATTAAATCTGCACGAACCATATATCATTCTTGAAACGTAATCAATCTGAGGGACGAAACAGAACAAAATGTGTGCAAATTCAGGAAAACGGCACTGGATTCATCGTTGGTGACTCCCTCACTTGGGTCGACGTCTTGATAGCCAATCACGTTGATGGAATCACACTCGAGCAGCCGGATTTCCTCAATGATTACCCCGAGGTTTGTTTTTTTCTACCAAACTTTAGGTAATGAAGGTAATGAAATTGGAGGCTGGTTTGAAACTGGTTTGAAATTTCAGGTCCTGGTTCATAAGCAGAAGATTCACGCAATTCCCGCACTAAAGAAGTGGCTGGAGATACGCGAGTAACCGCTTGCATGTCGGACCTATGCTTTATTGTGAAAATAAATTATGTTCTAAAGCAATGAAATGATCGAATATAGCCTGTAATTGAATTTTTCGTCGATTTCCTTCACGTGAGCTGACTTTCTCCAATAGTATCTGCCCTGAGGGCTAATTAGTGACGTCAATTTTTCATTTTTTGGACGTATAGGGAGGGGGTCATGGTAAAAAAATCGTGTTAAAAGTTTGTGTTGGATCTAGACAAGGGACCAATGCCCACACAATCTACGATACACCCTCTTTAATTTGTCGTCTACCGTATTCCGATACGCCATAATCTATCAGAGATATGGAAGAGAAAATATGGTAGTTATGTGTGAGCCTACCTCAGTTAGGTTATGGTGTACCAAGATACGGTAGCCGATAAATGAAAGAGGTTGTATGGTAGATTGTGTGGGCATTGGTACCTTGTCTAGTTCCAACACAAACTTTTATCACGATCTGAAAAAAATATGTCACTTATTTCAGTGACGAGGGGCAGATAATACTCATCATTAGTAATTAATTGATACCAAACACGAAGTTCATACTCCGCTCTGTACTAAGATATTTCGGCCCTTCTAGCGGAGAGTGCCCCCCCCCTTCCCCTCCCCCCTAGACCACTCCAAGAGCGGGAATGAATGGAAAATTAAAGGGCGAATGGAGGGATGGGGGGGGGGGGGCACTCTCCGCTAGAAGCGCCGACATTTCGAGTTGCGCTTTTGTCGTTGCGCTTCTGCCATATCCCACCACAACTAACGGCTCTCTCAGAAAACTAAGTCTGAACTCAAATTAAAGCATGAATAGATTGGCATGGATAAAAGGTCATTTTCAGCTATGTTGACCGTGCGACAATTCAGCAAAGAGTAAATGTTAATGATCAGTGACAAATATTGTGTCGATGTTGTGCCTTAAGCTCTCCTTTCTTCACAATTCGATCACCGATTCGTCACAGTCGAATTATCAGCTGCGATCACTATGACAATAAAGTGCTACTCTGCCCAAAGCTCAGTCCAGTCCCTCATTTCGAAAGAATCTCTTACTGTACCTCTGTGACAATTCCGGGAGCTCGATGAATGTGGTCCTTCTGATATCACTCATGTCATTTTTTTCGCGAACCCATCTGCTGATAACATTCATTTGAGAAACTTTTTATCGGATCATTCCGTTCGAAATTTTACTCTCAAAACTATTAATTCAAAACCCGGAACTTTGTTTCGGAATTTGTGGATTCAATAGCTACCGGATCTCCAGACGGACTCTCCGTAGGCGAACTGTCTTTCCAATTCGTAAAATTCTACGGCCCCGATTAATCGCTGTAGCAATCAGGCGACTCAGCGTTCGGCTAAGACTGGCTGGACCAGTCCCTCCTCTCCAATTCAGTCGGCATATTCTTGCAGGCTTTGGAGAGTCCCATTCTTCCTCTCATCACGCGTATCTGGTTCACCGACTTGAATGCGCACCCTCCTCCTTCTCTCCCTTCTGGGAGTGGTAAGCTAAAGTTTCCAGAATTTCCTATTTCTGCCATACTGTCTGAGCAACGAAAGAGGGCGAAATGAGGTGGGTTAGTGTTCATGTGCGCTGTTCAGGCCAGCGGCCAAATATACAATGCGTTCAAATCGAACCGCCACAGGGAGAATCTGCTCGGTCCCTTCAAAGTGGCCAATAAAGCAGCCTGCGAGCTGGCATGTAATTGCGCAAGAGGAGATGCAAGGTATGGATGAGTGCTCGAAATTCGGACCATCGACAATATTCTATTCTGAGTTTAGGTCGGTCTAGCGGTGATAGGGTATAGGACATGAGGCGAAAACCTGAATTTTCCGCTCTTGTACTCATGCAAGATATGCGCTTTCAATTTAAAAAAATAAATAAATAAAAAATAAATAAATGATCTTATAGTGATCAAGAGTGTGCGCAGTTCAAGGGGGTCATCGAACCAATTAACTGCACTATATACTACTATACAACGGAGTGGTGTTCCTTTCTAGGCGATTTCAGGCCAAATTCCTGCATGCTTCCAATCGTGAGTTGCATTCTAACTAGTTCTCATCTGAAACAGGCTCATTTCAGGTCGAATTTCACTTGTATATCTCACCCACTAAAGCAAATACTGCGACGACTTCAGAGGTGAGCAATCGTCCGACTCTTTCCAGTTTGCACGCTCTCTCGTCTCTCTGACCGGCGAGAGAGCGTCCAAACTGAAGAGAGTCAGACAGACATATATCTTGTAGGTTGAGCACCTGCAAGAGGGACAATCAACTACTGCTCTAGCCATTGTATCAACTACCACCACGGTACACAAGCTAACATCACTACAATACAAATATTGATCACAGAAGCCTGCAGACACGTGTACAAACGACGCCAACTTTCTCAAGACTGTTTTCGGTATAGGATTGCGTCATTTCTTATGCTAATGGCCAACACCTCTCCTAATAGAACCGACTCATTTCGTGGTACCTCGCCCTGATGTTTGACCTACCAACCCCTCAGTTATGGGAAGAGATGCGGCAAGGGGGGGGGGGGTAGACATTAACAAAAGTGTTGATGTTTGTGGGTTGGGCGCATTAAAGCACACAATTACCTACTTAGATGGTTGTGGGTGCGGAGAGGTGTGTGCTTACAACGCGTCGGCTCGCGGCTACTGCGAACTCAGGAGATACAAAGGATGCGATTCGAATATGATGGTGGAGACAGACTGCACTCTCACGTGTCCATATTCAAGAGCAGGAGTTACGGTATGTTATTGTGTTTGTGTTGTTTATGTTCGTTTTTTTTGTTTTTTCTTCAAAATGGCCATACTTCAGTTCCGAAACAGCACCTCCATGTATTTCGAGAGCTCATCATTGACCTGCAAGAACGGACAGATAACAACTAAGGAAGGCAAATCGGTGATCAATCTGAGAACAATGCGGCCTACTTGCGGTTTCAAAGCTCGTGAGTAATTATTTTCATGTTGCAACTGGCTGGATTTTTCAGAGTGCAACATCTGCCCGCTTACGTACGAGAAAACATGTCCCCAGGGATATTCCTGCGATGTGAGTACTTCCTTTTTTTTTAGTATTTTCTTGATAATAATTTTCCCTTTTACTAGTTGGATTATGCAATATAAAAAAATCGAGGTAGAAATTTGATTTATCGTAACTCTATTCTACCTCGCTTGCTCGAAGACAAAGTGTGAATATGTAATTGCCCGAATTGCGATCTCGAGTTTACTTGGAATATTATGATAATTGCAGCCCGACTACTTCGTGAAATTCAACGATTCAAATGAGTGCACTCATGTGAAATGTGTTAGAGAAGCCAGACTCACTGTATGTTTACCCTTAATCATTTACGTGTTTGTAAACATTCGAGTAGTGAAAATACCCGAACGGGACGGAATTGACCCGAGTAACGGTTCCTAAATAGGTGGCAAATATCAACAAACAGCAGGGAAAAACCAGAGAGAACGCAACAAGCGAATCTCAGTATGGTCAGACAGAAATCTGAAAGAACAATTTATTTATTCGTCAACTATTCCCACCATCATGGTTAATTTCGTTCAGATTTACAATTCTTCGAAGAGTGTCGATTAGTCATATCAACCCAGCCAACTGTACTGCACTATGAGCGGAGTTTGGTAATTAATTTAATGATATAAAATACTCCGGGATTCGCCAGTTGTGCTAGTAGCAAAATTTGCAGGACAAACTATTCGTACGACGGACAGTCTGGCGGTTATTCACCTTGGGCCAATCCATTCAGTGTCAACTGCGCTATTAAATTAGGTATGGAATATAATTTTTGTTTGAAAAAGTATACCCTATCTTTGGGGATGCTTCTGGCGCGGTTAATACATTAATGCAAAACAGCAGTTTAGTCCACCTGAAACTTATCCGAAAAAGCAATAATATTTTCCGATAATTGAACTCTAGATCGTGTCTTCCAACATATATATCGACATCATACGCCCATGTGAATAATTGATTTGTTTCAGGCTGTGAAAAATGCACTGTGTCATTCGCTCAACCTCCATCCGATCTCCCCGAAATCTTCCGATCTGGCTACAAATCGGTTACGGTAGGGTTCATTAATTCCATACATTTATCCCATGTGGACATTTTTAAATCATTATATTATTTTTTCGCTGCATTTTCTATAGGTAGGTGGTATTTATATTATATATTTATATTATTTATCGGTTCTCTCAGATAGGCACTCATAAATTATTGCACATATTATTATATTTTATCGTATAAGTAGCGTACAATATAATTCGTTATTCGGGTAATTTTATCCTAATTTTACACACTCTCTCGTTAGCAATGTGTATATGGAATGAAAAGAGTATTGCCCGAATTGAAAACTCTACCACATACTGAAAGGTAAATCGTCAAATGGAATATTGGTATAAGATGAGGAAAAATTTATCAATGAATGTATTCAGCCAACGGTGACGAAGGCCGTCGCTTTTTGCCCGGTCGTCACTTGCCCCCCATCAGTACATGCTTATGGTAATTATGAATGTATATATTAAACTATTTATTACAACTGCATCATATACAGTGTCGCAGGAAAATATTCGCGCAGATTTTTAAATTTGCTAGTTTTTCGAAGCCCCTAATAATTCCCTAATAATTTCGCCTCTAATATGGAATTCGAATATGTTCCCTTGATTTACAAATATTGCATATAACTAATTTGATATAACTAATTCGAATATTTTCTCTTGATTTACAAATATTGCATACAACTAATTTGATATAACTAATTCGAATATGGGCGCTTCTAGCGGAGAGTGCCCCCCCCCTTCCTCCCATCCCTCCATTCGTCCTTTCATTTTCCATTCATTCCCGGTCTTGGAGTGGTCTAGGGGAAGGGGGGGGGCACTCTCCGCTAGAAGCTCCCGAATATGTTATCTTGATGTACAAATATTACATCCAGGGATTCAATGGTACAGACGATACGCAGAATGGAGAGAAATACACGAACCGTGGATTCTGGAAATGTTCGGATCATCTTGGGTAAGTCGCGCTAGTTTGAGCATACTCATAATTATGAAAACGGTGATAAATTCAATATTTTTTCTTATGGAAATACGATAGAGAAATAGCATGTTTCCGATTTTATAAATATTCATTATTGCATAACATGATATTCACATTATCCGATATCAAACAAGTGTTAAACAACTTGTACATGTGTAGATAGTGCTTGTCCTGATCAAGACAGCGTGCAACATGCAACAGCGTGTAATTGATAAATTTTAGGACATACATGTATGGTGGGTATATGAATAATATAAGTTATTTTGCGTATGCTCGAGATGTGAAGACAATCTGCATGCAGAAAATCACACGTGAGTATTTCAAATAATCCAATCCGTTGTAAAGAGCAATGGTCTGAATCTCCCCATATCACACACTCTTTCGCCGGTTAGAGAAAGCGAGAGAGCATGAGATGGAGAAAGTCAGACGATTACTCGTTGTAAATATCACCTAGCGTGCCCTCCTTTCGACATCCTCTACGGCTTGGGAACCGAGGCGAAAAAAGTAGCTATCACGTGTGATGAAAAGACCAAGATTTCTTCAACCAGCTGCCCCGCAGGACAGACGCTTTATGTAAAACATTTTTTTCAGCACTTACAATGTAACACGTGTGTCACGACTCAGTGAATGAAAAAATTACTCGTCGGGAACATTTTGAAATTTGTTGTCTCAGATTTGATCCATATTATGTTGGTATAATACCCTGGAGTGATGATTTTGAAAAATAAGGGACATCTTTAAAAAAGGGCAGAAGAAAGTTTCTGGAGATAATTTTCCGCGCATTTTGAGATCAATGCCACCTTTCTAGCTCATCGGGGAGCAAAGATACAGTAGAGCCGGGAGCAAAACCGGAAAATTCCTAAAATCCGGCTCTGGCACTATCTACACATGTACAAGTTGTTTAACACTTGTTTGATATCGGATAATGTGAATATCATGTTATGCAATAATGAATATTTATAAAATCGGAAACATGCTATTTCTCTATTGTATTTCCATAAGAAAAAATATTGAATTTATCACCGTTTTCATAATTATGAGTATGCTCAAACTAGCGCGACTTACCCAAGATGATCCGAACATTTCCAGAATCCACGGTTCGTGTATTTCTCTCCATTCTGCGTATCGTCTGTACCATTGAATCCCTGGATGTAATATTTGTACATCAAGATAACATATTCGGGAGCTTCTAGCGGAGAGTGCCCCCCCCCCTTCCCCTAGACCACTCCAAGACCGGGAATGAATGGAAAATGAAAGGACGAATGGAGGGATGGGAGGAAGGGGGGGGGCACTCTCCGCTAGAAGCGCCCATATTCGAATTAGTTATATCAAATTAGTTGTATGCAATATTTGTAAATCAAGAGAAAATATTCGAATTAGTTATATCAAATTAGTTATATGCAATATTTGTAAATCAAGGGAACATATTCGAATTCCATATTAGAGGCGAAATTATTAGGGAATTATTAGGGGCTTCGAAAAACTAGCAAATTTAAAAATCTGCGCGAATATTTTCCTGCGACACTGTATATGATGCAGTTGTAATAAATAGTTTAATATATACATTCATAATTACCATAAGCATGTACTGATGGGGGGCAAGTGACGACCGGGCAAAAAGCGACGGCCTTCGTCACCGTTGGCTGAATACATTCATTGATAAATTTTTCCTCATCTTATACCAATATTCCATTTGACGATTTACCTTTCAGTATGTGGTAGAGTTTTCAATTCGGGCAATACTCTTTTCATTCCATATACACATTGCTAACGAGAGAGTGTGTAAAATTAGGATAAAATTACCCGAATAACGAATTATATTGTACGCTACTTATACGATAAAATATAATAATATGTGCAATAATTTATGAGTGCCTATCTGAGAGAACCGATAAATAATATAAATATATAATATAAATACCACCTACCTATAGAAAATGCAGCGAAAAAATAATATAATGATTTAAAAATGTCCACATGGGATAAATGTATGGAATTAATGAACCCTACCGTAACCGATTTGTAGCCAGATCGGAAGATTTCGGGGAGATCGGATGGAGGTTGAGCGAATGACACAGTGCATTTTTCACAGCCTGAAACAAATCAATTATTCACATGGGCGTATGATGTCGATATATATGTTGGAAGACACGATCTAGAGTTCAATTATCGGAAAATATTATTGCTTTTTCGGATAAGTTTCAGGTGGACTAAACTGCTGTTTTGCATTAATGTATTAACCGCGCCAGAAGCATCCCCAGAGATAGGGTATACTTTTTCAAACAAAAATTATATTCCATACCTAATTTAATAGCGCAGTTGACACTGAATGGATTGGCCCAAGGTGAATAACCGCCAGACTGTCCGTCGTACGAATAGTTTGTCCTGCAAATTTTGCTACTAGCACAACTGGCGAATCCCGGAGTATTTTATATCATTAAATTAATTACCAAACTCCGCTCATAGTGCAGTACAGTTGGCTGGGTTGATATGACTAATCGACACTCTTCGAAGAATTGTAAATCTGAACGAAATTAACCATGATGGTGGGAATAGTTGACGAATAAATAAATTGTTCTTTCAGATTTCTGTCTGACCATACTGAGATTCGCTTGTTGCGTTCTCTCTGGTTTTTCCCTGCTGTTTGTTGATATTTGCCACCTATTTAGGAACCGTTACTCGGGTCAATTCCGTCCCGTTCGGGTATTTTCACTACTCGAATGTTTACAAACACGTAAATGATTAAGGGTAAACATACAGTGAGTCTGGCTTCTCTAACACATTTCACATGAGTGCACTCATTTGAATCGTTGAATTTCACGAAGTAGTCGGGCTGCAATTATCATAATATTCCAAGTAAACTCGAGATCGCAATTCGGGCAATTACATATTCACACTTTGTCTTCGAGCAAGCGAGGTAGAATAGAGTTACGATAAATCAAATTTCTACCTCGATTTTTTTATATTGCATAATCCAACTAGTAAAAGGGAAAATTCAAGAAAATACTAAAAAAAAAGGAAGTACTCACATCGCAGGAATATCCCTGGGGACATGTTTTCTCGTACGTAAACGGGCAGATGTTGCACTCTGAAAAATCCAGCCAGTTGCAACATGAAAATAATTACTCACGAGCTTTGAAACCGCAAGTAGGCCGCATTGTTCTCAGATTGATCACCGATTTGCCTTCCTTAGTTGTTATCTGTCCGTTCTTGCAGGTCAATGATGAGCTCTCGAAATACATGGAGGTGCTGTTTCGGAACTGAAGTATGGCCATTTTGAAGAAAAAACAAAAAAAACGAACATAAACAACACAAACACAATAACATACCGTAACTCCTGCTCTTGAATATGGACACGTGAGAGTGCAGTCTGTCTCCACCATCATATTCGAATCGCATCCTTTGTATCTCCTGAGTTCGCAGTAGCCGCGAGCCGACGCGTTGTATACTATGGGAAACTGGAGGACGGACTAAGTTAAAAAATACGCTCCCGATTCGGTCGCTGGTACTGATCGGTTACGATGCAAGTCCATCGTAAAATTAAGCGAAGACGAATTAAATTCACGAAAAACAACCGTAATCATCGCGGGTGACTCCATCACTTGGGTCGTCATCTTAATATATACAATCAAATCACGCTAGATCAATCGTATTCCTGCTGATGATGGGTTTTCATCCGTTCCCAGACACCACTTAATGACTTATTTTTTTGGATTTAGTGACTTCCGGGTCTCCAGAAGGAGGACTCTCTAGAGGCCGACTACCTTTCCTAATTCGTAACCAACGACTCCGATTAATCGCTATAGCAATACTGCGACTCTACCAAAAATTGGCTTTCTCCCGGCCTTCCTCTTCAGTACGAGATGATTCATCGGAGCTGAATGCTCTTCGCCCTTATGTTCCCCCTTGATGGGGATGGTTTGTTTCCTGCAGAGTACTCAAATAGAGCTGAGTTTAACAGGTCCACGCCACAGACAAGATCTTCTATTCGGCAGTCAATTCGAGTCACCACAGGAAGAATATCTTCGGACCCTTTCCCGTGGCTTCGCAAGCGGCCTGCGAGCTCGCATGTGGCTGCGCGAGGATGCGAGACAAGTTGTGGAGGTAAAGAACTCACTGTTCCTTCGTATAGTTCGCAATTTGGGTTATCGTATCTTCACTCTACACTCCTGGTCAAGCGATGAGAATTGCGAATTATATTTCGAGCTGACAAGGGAACTTAATTTCTAGGGGAAAGTCAAACATAAATAGGATATTACCACTAGATACTGACCCCTGGGGTAAGGCCAACCAATGTCTAAGTTAATTGGATAGTTGTTTCCTAAGACCCGAAATATAAATTATGAAAAATCTATTATGCGTGTGACAATGCCGATCTTCTTGACTAGACTAGTAGTGGCAAAATCCAATTTGTGTGTTGACTTTCCCCTAGAAATGAGGTTCCCTTGTCACAAGGGCCTTGCGAATATATATTGTATTTACAGAGGCGCTGAGTGCGAGCAATTCGCCGAACGCATTACGCCTATGCGCTGCGCCATCTACTACTACACCGAGTCGTGGTGCTCGTTTCTCGGGGAATTCACGGAGAACAGCTGCATGCAGCCGATCGTATGTCACTTCTTCAGCAACAACCCGAATGCGCTTTCCAGGTGGAGCACCACTTGAACTGCTGGGGAGACTACAGGGGCAACTGGGGCGAGTGGACGAATATCGGCGAGTGCGCGACTACGTGCGGCTCGTGCAGCCAGGCTCGGAGAAGGAGGGAGTGCGTGCCTTCGAAGTGTGGATTCTGCCCGTGCCCGTCAGTCATTCATCTTCTGGGTTGTTACTAAATTGAATTCGGAATGATGATGTTGTATCTTCTTGTTCTAGTTCTTTCACATTCCCCACGGATTGTGATGGATTCGGACTTGAACTCGTGCGGTAATTGCTATACCGGCAACTGGGTACTTGAATGGGCAAGAAGATTGTCTTCACGAGATCCCACCATGCTTACTTTCAGGGGCGAAGCAGAAGACGTCGGACCATGCGGCACCGGCCTGTGCTCCTTTCCGGCCAAGTCCTGTTGCGATCCACACACCAAGTCTCTGAACAGTACGTCAATATGAGCGTATACTTTACTAGATTATCCCTTATTTCAGATGAACTCGAGAGATTCTTCTGTGGAAATGGATCTGTTCCGTCTTGGAACATCTGTGGAGATGGAGACAAGCCGAAGTGGATTGTCGATTTCAGTAATGGCATCGTGGATACACCGGTTGGATGATTCATCCCGGCCATTGACTACACCAGCTACAGAACAATGCTTAACATTGCGTAAACGCTTTTTCAAAGCACGTAATCATTCAAGTAAATGTTCAATAAATATTGAAAAATATCTGGAGCATCTCCACAAAAATAATTACTTTGCATGACATGTAATAGTTTGTATTTCATTCCCGAAGAAAGAAATTTGCGACAAAACATCGCTTTTCCATGAAGTCTGCATTTCCTCAAAACTAAGATTTACTTTCATCTCGCACTACCATAGCATGTACATGTCATCAAAGAATAACATTACAGCGTTCTCGTACTGTTTCTCAGCCAAATCGAAACAATTAGTCCTATTCGTATATTGGCTATTAAGGCAAGAGCGCCACTCTTAGGATTTCCCTACCCCAATACACGCTCTCACACAATCAACTCTCTTGTATTCCCATCACTATTGTAGATTTCAACAAAAAAATGAATCAGGAAAGGTTTATCACATACTGATTCTAGCATAATTAAAACTGTTTGACGTCGAACTTTCGCTCCTGCAACATATTCTCCCCTCTGATAGCACTAGCAATTACCCTGATATCTTGCACATTCGTCTCACATGTACACATCAGCACATGAAACGGGAAGGATTTAGTGATCTATGGATTTACTGATTTTCCATTTGGATAGATTACTATTGTACTTGGAACCTTCTATTCAGTACTCTTTCTCTCTGAGCGATCACAGTTCTTCAACGCTAACAGTTAGCCGTGCTCACCAACTTCAAGATTATTCACGTCATCGACGAAGTATTCCGGAATGTTTCACTGTCGTCCATGCTCACTCTATCCCCTCTATAAACCACTACTAAATAAATTGTCTGGCCTATGTCCCCACACGCGCCACAACCACCAATAACGAAGAAAACTAACTCTGAACTCAAATGAAAGCATGAACAGATTTGCATGGATTAAAGGCAATTTTCAGCTATGTTGGCTTTGAGACAATTCAGCAAAGAGTAAATGTTAATGATCATTGAATAATATTGTGTTGATATTGTACCTTCAGCTCTCCATTCGTCACAGTCGAATGATCAACAGCAATCACTATGACAATAAAGTGCTACTCTGCCCAAAGCAAAGCCTCACTCAGTCCAGTACTTCGAAAGAATCTCTTACTGTACCTCTGTGGCAATTCCGGGAGCTCGATGAACGTGGTCCTTCTAATATCACTCATGGCGCTGGTATATTTCCCCATCCAAAAAGTCGCGAGCGCTCTCTCGCTCTGTCTCAGAAGAGTGTAAATGTAGCGTCATAATGTTCAGGTCCGAGGCCAAATGTACAATGCGTTCAAATCGAACCGTCACAGGTAGAGCCTGTGAACTAGCATGCAATTGCGCAAGAGGAGATGCAAGGTATGGATCGAAATTCGGGCCATATTCTATTATTTATCTAGATCGGTCTAGCGGTGATAGAGTATAGAACATGAGGCGAAAACTCGAATTTTCCGTACTCCCCGCTAATGCTAGTCCAGGATATGCTCGTAGAAGTATTGGAATAAATTATTTTGCAGTGATCAAGAGTGTGCGCAGTTCGAGGGAGTGCTCAAGCCAGTCAACTGCACCATATACTATTACACCCCGGATTGGTGCTCGTTTCTCGGCGAGTTCTGGCCTAATTCATACATGCTGCCAATCGTTAGTTGCATTCTAACTAGATATCATCTGAAATATGCTCATTTCAGGTCGAATTCCACTTGTATCAGGTACGGATTATGCTGGATGTTCAGTCAGATGGCTTTGCATGAACAACTACGACGGTTCATTCGAATCCGGATTTGTAAAGTCCACTGGTTTCACAGTGAAGCCGAATATAATCATACATGGATGTTAGTTTACGGGAAAATAATAAATTCAGCCCGTTGCCGCGACTAACGCTAAATCAACTATCTCCACGACTACTATATCACCTACCACCACAGCAACTAAGGCACCGACTACCACGACCACTAGGGGAACTACCACCACGACAACTGAGGCATCTACCACTACAACTTCTACGGGAACTACCACCACGACCACTAAGGTACCGACTACCACTACCACTAAGGCACCGACTACGACTACTACTAAGGCTCTCTCGACCGGCGGAACGGCGAGAGAGTGTGTATAATGAAGATACCGTGGTTTCATTTCTCGAACTCTAATGTGCACATCAGCAAAGGAAGCATCAGGAAAGGTTGCGGTATGTGCTGGATCTATGGCGAAAATCAAAACGTGGAATCTTTACTGCTGCTGTCTCAACTGCATGACAGTGTGAAATGGAGGGATCTTCCGACTCTCTTCAGTTTGCATGCTCTCTCGTCTTTCTGACCGGCGAGAGAGCGTGCAAACTTAAGAGAGTCAGACCATTGCTCAATGGAGGTCAGGGTCGTCTATCCATATTCTTTCTATCATTCCCCGAAACTAACATTTATTCTTATGTCGGAATTTTCATCGCGATTGTACACGTCAGCAAAGACACGTCGGGAAAGGTTTCGCTATCGCCCATGCTGACTCTAGCCGCCTCTACTTTCTAGTGTACCCCCTGTTTTCTGCCCGCACACAAACCACAACCACCTCTAATCCAGCGTGCTCTCTCACTTTCCTGCATTATTTCGCCCTACTCTCTTTCTCTCACCACATTCGCGAATCTCTTGCGTCTCTGGCCGACGCGTATAAAGGGAGGCAAGCATAGTAGAGAGGCACACTCAGTAAACACGCGGCCTCTCCCCTCAAGTTCTCAACTTTTCTATTCAAAACTTCGCCTTTTCCATTACTTTTTTTTTCAAATTTCCATTCAAAAGTGTCATTTTTCGTTGAATTTCTGACCATTTGTATCAAGCTACGTGGTTATTGCAGAAGAATCATGCCCGAGTATAAGCTCCACTATTTCGGCATCCGCGGACTCGGAGAGGTACTGTAATTCGCACAATCGACAACTGAGTGAATTCCCATATTCAGGTCCCCCGTCAAATCTTCGCCCTCGCTGAGGTCAAGTTCGAGAACGTCGCAGTGACGAGGGAAGACTGGCCCGAGTTCAAGAAGAGTGAGTGTTGATCTTTGATCTTTCCCACACTCTTCATCTTGTTATCATCAATCATATTGCTTCTATAATGACACTCCTTTATTGTGTTTTTGGTGTGTGAGCTTTTTGGCACATTAGGGATCTCAAATAACTAATTCTGATCTTTGATCTCTCTTCCAGAGACTCCCTTCGGCCAGATGCCCGTCCTTGAGGTCGACGGCAAGTTCATCCCCCAGTCTTTCGCTATCGCCCGATTCATCGCCTCCCAGCACGGTATGTGATCTTTGATCTTTAATCCTTGATCTATCAGTTGTCCACAACATCCCAGCAGCGTTCCTAAGCTGATTTTCATATTATTGATATTCTAAACCGGCAAAAGAATCATGAGCGCTTCAGAGAGTTCTCATTGATTGTGTATTAACAGTGAAACCAATCCGAATATCAAATCTCAGGTCTTGCGGGCAAGACAAAACTAATATCAAATCTCAGGTCTTGCGGGCAAGACTCCCTTCGAGGCCGCCTGGGTTGACGCTCTGGCCGATCAGTGGAAGGATTTCCAGAACGACTTCAAGAAGTTCTGGTACCTCAAGCTCGGATTCGGCGAGGGAGACGTGGTGCGTTACTGGGATAACTGCTAAGATTCACATTTCATAAATTCCCGCCAAGACCATCCTGAATTTCAGGACGCCGCCAAGGTCGAGCATGGCATCCCCGCCCGCGACAAGTTCTTCCCCCTGGTCGTCAAGCAGCTCAAGGTACGGTATCTCTACTTAAAATGAATTAAGTTAGTTGTCGATAGAAAATGGGGCTCGTGAACCGACAAGTTGGGGATTACGGTAGTCGATTTGCAGAAGAACGGTAGCGGCTTCCTCGTCGGTGACGCCGTCACGTGGGTTGACGTGCTCGTCGCGAACGCCGTCGCTGACCTGGAGGAGAAGGAGGCTGGATTCCTGGCTGAGTACCCCGAGGTCATTTTATCCCCATCGGAACCGAACAAATATGAGTATTTGATGGGAGGGGGACAAAAGCACAACGGGCAAAAGCACAACAAATCACCATTAATTTGCGACTGGACTTGGCAACTTGGGAGTTCCTTCATTGTAACCAGTATGTGCTCCCCTACATTTGCATAGGCAAATCTTGTTGCTAGGCGATCATGAGTTTAGCTCGACACCAATGACCAGGGGTTAATGGTCCAAAATTGAACATTTGAGTGGAAAATCATGGTTAGATAATCACCAAATGCCGTAACCAATTGATATTCCAGTGCCCCAGAAACTACTCTAAATTAGTAACATGATGACTGATAGGTTACGGCATTTCATGATTATCTAACCATGATTTTACACTCAAATGTTCAATTTTGGACCATGAACCCCTGGTCATTGGTGTCGAGCTAAACTCATGATCGCCTAGCAACAAGATTTGCCTATGCAAATGTAGGGGAGCACATACTGGTTACAATGAAGTAACTCCCAAGATGCCAAGTCCAATCTCAAATTAATTGTCAATTGTTGTGCTTTTGTCCGTTGTGCTTTTGTCCCCCTCCCTATTTGATGGACTCGTACCCGAACGGGTTCTTTAATATTGTAAAACGCATTCGCTCTCCCTATTATGACTGAGTGTGAGAGCATTGCAAAACTGTTTCACCCAGTATAGTTGTGATGCGTTTCACTCTATTTTTAAAAGTTTGGTATGGTGAGCGTCTTCGTTGGCAGAGGATTGGCAAGTGCAAAAAATATTTTTAAAAAACAATAATTTATTTCCAGGTCGTCGCCCACCAGAAGAAGGTTCACGCGATTCCCGCACTCAAGAAGTGGCTGGAGACCAGACCTTATTAAACGACACACTTGTAATTACTACCCCGATCTCCACCCGCAATTCCGTGATTGTCTCTCAGGAGTATGTAAAGATGATAAATTATGAATCATTCAGTTCCTGTGCACGCGGGGACAATATGCTAAAGTCCAATACGTGAAATTCATGATCAATATGGGTTATGAATGTGACAAACAAAGGGCTCACAACCATTGTCTCTCACACAACCATCGTCCTGATAAAGGCGGCGCACATGTTATCTAGATAACAATCGAAAAGCGGGGTCGACGTTGAGATCAACTCTTGCGATGAAACAAAGAATTCAAAGGCACAGCATCAAAGACCGCAAACGGAGAGCGGCATTGTCTCAAACAGATTGATAGGGGTGGATACGTTACCAACGTCTTTGGTGTCTGACACGAAATACGCTGATCATGAATCGGGGTCAGGATGATTATTCTCGCAATTATTTCGTCATGGGCTCCCTCTAGACGCTCAGTCTAGATAGTAGTGTGCACTCAAAACGCTAGCACGCTCTCACTTCCCTGCGATCTCTCGCATCCCTTTTTCTCTGTCGTCCATCTAGCAGTTACAATGAAAAGAGCGGGGAAAGAAGAAGAGGACGCGTTCATTCGGCGTGGCTCTTTTGAAAAGCCATTCACATTCGTTTTTTCCGTTGTTTATGTGCAACATAATGCGCCATTTTCTCATATATGTCGCATTTTCTTGTTCCTTCTTCCCTCTTCTATCTCTAATGTTCATAATGTATACCATTTACATTCAACATATTCTGGCAAATTTATAAATTTCTATTCATTGCTCATTTGCAGTGCAATGCCTCAGTACAAGCTCTACTACTTCGCGTTCCGCGGGCTGGCGGAGGTCAGAACAATAATTTCAAATATTTATTCAAATTTGTGCAACATAAAGTAGTCCGGATTGAAAAGCTGACTTTAACTAAAACATGCAGGTCTCTCGACAGCTTTTCGCCCTAGCCGAGGTCGAATACGAAAACGTTGGACTGACACCGGAACAGTGGAAGGAGTTCAAACCTAGTTCGTGATCTTTGATTTTTAACTCTGGATTTTCTCCTTCGTATCGCTTCTCTATTACCAGTTCGATGAATGTAAATATATTTCTAGATTTTTGATCTTTAATCTTTGATCTTTCTAGAAACTCCTTTCGGTCGCATTCCCGTCCTCGAAGTGGATGGACAACTGGTTGCCCAGTCACTGGCCATCGCCCGATACATCGCCAAGCAGCACGGTGAGTGATCTTCGATCGTTGATCTTTAAATTATTGCAAATGATCACGAACAAAATAATAGTCAGACTTGATTAAGTTTGGATGTATTAATTTATCGCACACGAGGATGAACAGAAACTGCCGGTAAATAATGAGAGTAATATTAACCAATATAAGCATGCAAGTATGAAAGTGTGAAAATGCCACCAGCCGTAATGCAAATCGTTATTACGAAATTGAAATCATAACTGGAAATCAATTATGATCGAGCGAGCATGCGCATAATGAGTTTCGAAAAAAGTGGTTCAAAAGATATTGTTATATTTTTATAACCGGAATTGCAAAACATACAGTCAAAAGAGAATTTGAATTGATCTTCTCAATAGATGGAATAATTGTTGATATTTTGCAACACTCGATTTCGTTGTTATTTATTTCTCATGACTGAATTTTGTACAGGTCTGGCTGGCAAGACTCCCTTCGAGTCCGCCTGGGTGGATGCCCTTGCCGATCAATGGAGCGACTTTCACCGGGTCTTCAAGAAGTACTGGTACCTCAGATTGGGAGTGAGACCGGGAGATATCGTGAGTGCTGTTAATAATAATTAATAATATTTTATCATGTGTGACAGCACAGAGTTATAGAATAGATTGCTACGGGAAATAAGGACATGATATTACGATGCCATAACTTGATGACAAAGGGGAAAATGATTGATGGTTAGCAGTAGGAAGATGCAGAGCTGTGATATAAATAGACTAAGTGAACTTGTCCACTTTGTTGAAATCTTGTGGCACGGTTTTCAGGTTAATTTGGCTCATTTTCGGGTATGTTTCAGGTGCGCTACTTAGCTCAAGATCAAATCAGCTATCTGGGGCACCAGAAACACATCCGACCATGACTCACAATTGCCTTAAAATTGAAACCTAGCACGGAGTCCACGATAACTGCGGTGTCGAGAAACCATTTTATGTCTCTTCATTTCCCACTCTCTCTCTCTCTCGATCGATTGTCTAGATACAGACAATCGATCGAGAGAGAGAGAGAGTGGGAAATAAAGAGACGATTACCCGAACTATGAACTCTAATTTTCAGGAAGGCTCCAAGGTCTCGGTCGGCATCCCTGCCCGAGATAGTTTCTTCCCGCTCATCGTGAAACAGCTCAAGGTGAGTATTGTGGTGATTGAAAGAACTGAATTATTATTGATTAAAGTTGTTTTTTTAAGTCTCCCTTCGCTTCGACTTATTGATGGCAATACAGTTCTTCGTTGCAAATAGCTTTTGTGAAACAAATATGAATCTTTTGAACGAGTGACACTTTTTGGGCGCAATATTATCAAGATGAAACCGCTAGTAGTGAGTACGACTGTCCGAGATCTTTACTGAGAGACGGAAACGAGCCCTTTGTAGTCTTACCTAATTCTTGCGAGATATAAGTTGCATCTTTTTCAGGAATCTACCTCTGGCTTCCTAGTCGGTGACGGCGTCACCTGGGTCGACGTCCTGATTGCCAACGCCGTCGAGGACATCAACAGCAAGGAACCGGAATTCTTGTCGGAGTACCCCGAGGTTCGCTTCAACGTTATCATATTCATGCTTATAACGATTGAAATTAACTGATATTCTGCCAAGCGCTATATTTTTTTGATTGGGAAATTGTTGTACTAATAATAATGTGCGAGATGAACGGTTGTTTTGCAGGTCGTTGAGCATCAGAAGAGAGTTCACGCCATTCCCGCTCTGAAGAAGTGGATCGATACTAGACCTCCCTCCACCAATTGAATTACGTTTATATTGTTTGATACATTTTGTTTTTCAAAGTTTCAAATCAAGATCAGTGAACTACGATATGATATAGGATATCATAGTTGTGCTCTGTGTTTATAACTGAACACACTTTGTCATTCCCCCGCTCTCAAGTCACAAGCGAGTCACAGTCCACGTATCACAGTGGAAGCGCATTCTATAACAGCGACCAACTGCGCATGTTTGATCCACGACGATATGTGCTTGCAAGCGAGATTATTCGAGATTCGAAAAGGAAGGCCGTTGAGTTCAATGCCAGAGGAGCTCATCCAAAGGAGGGATCGCAACAGCAAAACGATAATATTTCAACTCTAAAAAAAACGATGGCTCAAAAACGATTTATCACTGTGACGAGATAGAGATCGGAATCAGTCGATTCGTGAATGAAAATGCGTCGGAACATTACTTTGGTTATACGTCAACTCTACATCGAGCAAAACGAAAGTAGCATGGAATTTGTTTGATCCTTTCGAGAAATTGGTAGTGCTGGCTGTCTTGAAACATTGCATTCAAGCCTTGGTATCCGGTCTGCTCTCGATCCACTTCTTGATCTGCGGAATCGCGTGGATCTTCTGCTCGTGCTTCAGAACCTACATAAAATTTAATTTATACCATCACAGAAAGCAATAATAATGCTATATGTTCCACTAAAATAGTAAGTTAATAGTTATTTTCGTCAACCAGCGAAGAAAATTTTTTTTCTTGGAAATTGAAAGATTATGCAATAATCGACCTCGTACTCACCTCGACGTACGCATCCAGGAATCCGGGTACGGCTGAGTTGATGAGTTGAGTTTGCTCGGCAATGAGAAGATCGACCCAGGAGACGCTGGAGCCAACCAGGAAACCGGTGCCAGTTTCCTGAAAGAGACGTTGATTTTCGGCACCAAATTGGATGAGAACGATGACGTCATTCCGCGTTTGATATATGAAAGGCGGCATGATGTAATAGTTCTGATTTTAGCTATTTCGTCTAAAACAATTAGGAATCTGGATATTTTGACTATGAAAAATGACAGTTTTGACTTGCCTTCAGCTGCTTCTCGAGCAGAGGGAAGAACTTGTCACGAGCGGGTACACCATGATCTTTCTTGAGGGCCTCCTTTAATTGCATTGTTTACACAATATACCCGCAGGGTAAATGTTTGCAGTGCGTGCACACAAGTTATTGTGATCTCGCGAAACCTACATACACTCGCAATCGATTTTGTATTTCTCCATTAAGCGCTATTACATTGACGAGGAAAAAATAGTTTGGAGATTGTGAAACCTAATCATCCTAGATTTAATATTTATATTTTTTAGAGTTGAAATATTAAAATTTCGAAAACCCACCAGATCTCCCGTGCCGAAGCCGATCGACGGGAATAGGAACTTCTTGAACTCGGACTGGAAGTCCTTCCACTGATCGGCGATCGCGTCAATCCATGCGGCCTCGAAAGGCGTCTTGCCGGCAAGACCTTAAATTTACGTCGTTGTCTTCTCAGCGATTCGGTTATGTTTCACTGTGTATTAGTGGGGGAAGAACGAATACATGGGCAATGTTCTGCATAGTTACGTTTCATGCAATGTATAGTGCTAGTGTATATATCTTGGTGAGATCGAATCTTGACTGGCTGTTAAAAATAAACAAACAATATGTCAAAGCAAACGGCATCCTGACCATGCAGCTTGGCGACGTATCTGGCGATGGCGAATGACTGCGGGATCTGCTTGCCGTCAACTTCGAGGACGGGCATCTGACCGAAGGGAGTTTCTGAAAGAGAAATCAAACATCATAAAAAGCGCATCTTGATTCCTTTCGAAAGAAAGTGTTATGTGATCGCTAGACGAGTGAAATCTGAGACGTAAAGATGATAGATCAACTCACGTCCTTTGAACTCCTTCCAGTTGTCCACTCGGATGTCCTCGAACTCTACGCCTGCTAGGGTGAGCGTCTGACGGACAAGCTGAAATATAATTTATTCATAATTTTGCAAACATTTAATTGATAATTCGTCCTATAATGTACCTCTCCAAGCCCGCGGATTCCAAAGTAGTAGAGCTTGTAAGCGGGCATAGCTTGCCTTGAAGGGAAACTATAAATTCACGCTGTTTCAAGTCACAAAAGAGTCAGAATACAAAACTAGCGATTTTAAGACAAAAATAACAGAAATATACAAAGCAGGCGGAAGATATTGAACTGAAAATGCATCACACGTATCGAGAGAGCGACCACCCCTATTTATTGAAGATCGGAAGATGATATTGCACGGGAAGGAGAGAGAGAAATAGTATAGTTTGTGCCGCTCGCCTCCAAAAATTGCACGCGGTGTGACGTCAGAGAAGCTCTACTTGCATCCGGTTGTCATTTTTTACAGAGAAAATACCTGTATTTTTTGCTAATAATAACATTAATATTATAAAATAATTGTTTTGCTTGGAATCATTTGCTCTCTCAGCGAATTGGACTATTGCAAGTAATCACAATCCTTTGAACCGAGAGAGACGCTTGACGAAATGTATTTTGTTTGCCAAGACTACAAAGGATACACGCATTTCTTGTAGTAAATCATCCTAAAAATCGGACTATCGGACATTGCGATATCAGTTTCGCCATATTTTGCTATATTTCTTGTTTCCCTGTTCTTTCATCAAAAACATTCTACAATCTGTTATATAACCCTTATCAGTGATCGCTCTAGCCAGAGCGGAAAAATGGTAAACATAGCATAGCAACAAGAGACGATACATCTGAGTACAAAGAGACTGGGAAACAATGTTGTTTACTTCACATGACAATAATTATTGAACAGTTTGGAGCACCAAAATCATAAACGCCAGTTCTCATCCTCCTTCGTGTTTTCACTAGTGCTGGCATCTCGATAAATAACTATCTTCATTCTGATAGATCTTTGGTCGGTCTTTCCAGGGAGAACGCAAAATGAATACTAAATTCGTTCCAATGACGACTGTTACCACTGGAATGCCAGATGCGCATTGTGACATAATTTATTCACCAATTGTTCACATATTGAAGAGTATTTCCAAAAATACGAGATTTTGCTGTTCAATAATTCATCTGCGGTCTCGTCTTGATCCACTTGTTGATCTGCGGAATCGCATGGATCTTTTGCGGCTGTTTGAGAAACTGGAAACATTGTGAATTGTTACGATTGTATCATTAAAATCTCTTAAAATCTATAGTACATTTTCGAGTACTACTGGAAATTAATACAATTTCCATAGTAGACTCACATCCAGAAACTCGATGATTCTACCATGCCGCGCTGCCGTAACCCTCATCCATTCCTCGTAAGACTCACCTCAGGGTAGGCGTCGACGAAGCCAGTCTAAGCTGTGATGATGACAGATACCTTTAATTTCTTTAATAAATTTGGTGCACTCGAGTACGAGTGGAAGCTCGATAAACTCTCTCCTTCCTTTGTCTTTGTTTATGCACGTAATATCCTTGGAAAAGCGATTTACTGTCGTTAAACAAACACTTAGCCATAACAAAAAATAATCAACCTGATCTGCTATGAGGAGATCTACCCAGGTTGCAGTGGAACCAACGAGGAACCCGGTGCTATTCAAGTGTAATTGATAATCGATTGGTTAATTTCGCGCATCAACTTCTAGGAGTTTCTATCGAATTATTGGAATGTGCGTGTTTTGTTAGATGTGTATACTACCAAACATGTCTCCAGAATCAATTCGACGCAAAAATTCTCCATCTTGTATCATTTGTGAAGCTCATCCAATTCTCGGCGTGAAAACGCATTTGTCTACTGCACGCTTTCGACGGCATAACGAGAAATGGTAATCGTCACTCAGGGAAGAACTTGCCAATTTGCGAGATCCGAATTAAAAAATAGGAGTACGTGCCAGGTCTCCCTCGCCAAACCGAGCTTCGGGTAGAGAAAATTCTGGAAGTCATTGTGGAAGTCCTTCCACTTATCGGCAATCGCTTCAACCCAGGCTGCCTCGAAGGGCGTCTCGCCGGCACCTTAAATTTACTATTGGCATTTTCACATTTTGTAAACAGTCCGTAAGTGCATCCAATTGCGGTTCATCAGTGATACAATATATGGGGGGGGGGGGGGTGACAACTGGTAAAACGACAACTGGTAAACTCGTCGCCGTTCACTTGCAATTTGGCGCAGCGACTTGGGAGTTGTTTCATTGTAATCAGTATGTGCTCCCCTACATTTGCATACGTAAGTCTTGCTAAAAAGCGATCATGAGTTTTACTCCAAATCAACGTAAAGTGCATTCCCATGACCCCCTATACGTTGAAACTCATGATCGCCTGGTAACAAGACTAATACATGCACATATATGGGATCGCATACTGATTACAATGAAACAACTCCCAAGTCGCTGCGCCAAATTGCAAGTGAACGGCGACGAGTTTACCAGTTGTCACCTCCCCCCCAATATATGAGGTTTTATTTAACATTCACTAGTAGTGACAATCCGCGTATAACAATAACAAAAAAATTTAATTGTAGCGATACGATCGTCATTTCACGCACGAATTTCTCGATTTGTCGATCAGTGGAGAAGGTGCGCCAATAGTTGAAAAGAGCATCGGTCTGAC
Source organism: Pristionchus mayeri (assembly GCA_036245805.1). Classification (NCBI taxonomy): domain Eukaryota; kingdom Metazoa; phylum Nematoda; class Chromadorea; order Rhabditida; family Neodiplogasteridae; genus Pristionchus; species Pristionchus mayeri. The sequence goes on from BTRK01000002.1 coordinate 9,897,866, forward strand.
TCTCCGGTATCACGTGCTCTCTCGCTCTAGCTCGCTCCTTGTAAGGACGAAGCAGAAGATTGGGAGCAGAGAAAAGGGAAAAAAGGCTCAGCTTCGTCTATTCGGCTAGAGAACACGAGAAGGAGGGAGAACCCCAGCAGAAGAGCACAAACTAGAGGACAGAAAGGAAGCGGGAGACTGGGAGTGAAGGCGAAAACGCGTGTGCCTACACAACTTACTCATTTCCCTACGCAATAGCTCTTCACGTGTGGAACCACGTTGTTTGCCCAATTATGAACACGCAATGACAAGCCTTACAGGTAATTTTGTGAGAATTTCGGGGGCGTTTCAGTAGAAATAAATATCATATCATATAACACAGGTCTTCTGAGAGAATGTGTGAAATCCAGACACTCGTTTGACAAAAAATTCAAAAAGCTTGAATCCAAAAAGCATGGATACCCCCAAGGTCAAGAAACTTTTATTTCAAGTTTCAAAGCCGTAAATTGTAAACAACCTAAAAGCCGGTTCTCGAAATTTCGAAATTTCAAAAAATCATAAAATCCTTCAAAGTTAACGAAAAAGGTCGTTCAAAAACCATTGTATTCGTCTTCACGAGATGAACAACTTTTATGTGAAAATGAAAACGATTGGAGTAAAGGATCATGTCGAAAAGTCCAAAAAAATGGTTTTTAGGTGCAAAAAATAGCAAAAAAGTTGATGTCGTGTAAAAAATTATCCCGCACTTCCAGTAGATTTTTGCAGATTCGAATTCCTCGTATTTTTTTAACCAAAATGCGCTACTTCTCGTAGCTCCCAGACCGTTCCATTTTTTTTCTGTGAGTTCAAACAACGAAAACCAAACAACGAAAGCTGTTTTTCGAAAATTCCTCAATTTCAACTATTTGAAATTTTCATATGCAGGCTTTATAAGCGTTCCGATGGGCACTAATTTACTTAGTTCCTAGTAATGTCTCACATTTAGAGGTTTGAAGTCGAAATACAGCAGGTTTTCGGTGTTTGAACCCATAGAGCAAAAAATGGAACGGTCTGGGAGCTACGAGAAGTAGCGCATTTTGGTTAAAAAGTACGAGGAATTCGAATCTGCAAAAATCTCATGGCAGTGCGGGATAAGTTTTTACACGACTTTTTTTGCAATTTTTTGCACCTAAAACCTTTTTTTTGACTTTTCGACATGATCCTTTACTCCAATCGTTTTCATTTTCACATAAAAGTTGTTCATCTCGTGAAGACGAATACAATGGTCTTTTGAACGACCTTTTTCGTTAACTTTGAAGGATTTTATGATTTTTTGAAATTTCGAGAGCCGGCTTTTAGGTTGTTTACAATTTACGGCTTTGAAACTTGAAATCAAAGTTCCTTGAACTTGGGGGTATCCAACCCTTCAATGCTTTTTGGATTCAAGCTTTTTGAATTTTTATGTCAAACCGCACCTACGATCTCTCAGAAGGCCTCTGATAAGCTCTAACGCTATGTAGAGCACCTGAAAAATATCAGAAGAAAAAATAAAATTTCCTGAAAATGGAAACTAGAAATGACTCTGCAGCTTCCATTTTTAGATAATTTCGGGTAACTTTCGGGTATGTTTCGGGTTCGCTACGAGATAATCATTTAGCAGGCTTGAAACATACCCAAAATATATCAAAATATACCAAAATATATACCCATAGCAAATGATCAGAATAATAATTCTTTATCATGCGACAGAAGTATAAAATAGATGTTACAGGGAAAATAAGGTTCATGATACCTACGATGTCATATCTAGATAACAAAGGGAGCATATCCGTCAGTTACAAGTGAGAGTGAATTAGAGATAATTAGAATAATCAAATGAAGAGAACATTTCTTGCTCGGTCACCCCTATTCGTTTTCGTGCCTGAACATGTGTTTTTCCCGATTTTTCATGAATCTAATTTCACATTTTTCAACCAACTTTCGGAAGAAAAACGTTCTACCAGATTATGAATAAAACAAATTTTCTAGGAGTATCCATCCAATTTATCGTATACGTGGATAAATGCGAAGGGACAATTCATTGAGATCAATCGATAAGCGTTTTTCAATGCTGGGTTAATAAATCAATAATCGGGCAAGATAAGAGAAAGTAGGTCATTCAGTCGCGAGACTCGGGATGCGTATCGATCCACTTCGCGATCTGGGGAATGGCGCGAACCTTGTCCGAGTGATCGAGCACCTGCGATCACAGTACACGTTTGATGCCGTACCCGAAAAAAATATCGAAAACTGTAAAAATGATGTTTCACGATTATATTCATTTATGTTTTGTCCTACTGTTACGTTTAAAAATGTTTTGAAAATTGATTGTGGTTTCCTCCTATAATTTGACCTTGACAGGCTTTCCAAAAAGATAAATAATATATCAGGTTGTTCGGAAGGTTTCTTTCTTTTATTTTTGTCATGCCAATAATTCTGGCATTCGACTCCAATTATTTTTTCTATGGAATAAGTAAGGGCCTTGGAGGTGGAATACTACGGTATGCTCAAATCGCATCTTGGTCATATATCATGCTAGAAAAAATATTAAAATTTAGCAAATGGCAAAAACACCTCAAACAAAAGTGTTTTTTTTGTAATTTCTCCCCGAGAACTAGATGCCTAGCGATATTAAGCCGGTAATTTATGATAGGGCAAGAGCTGATATTAATGATAACAAAGAAAAACCAGGGTTTCAACTTTCGAGAGAGACGAGAGATCTCAATATGTCACCATTTCGATGTTCAAATTTCGGCTTAAATATTCTGAAGAAAGCCTGCTCTTGAATACGTAATTGGATTCCTACCTAATTAGGGATAGCGGCCGTGTAAAGTACTTCACAAATAACAATCGCTTTGTTCTCTAGGTTGTTCGGGGGAAGCACATTAAGTTCAAAATTCTGCTCGGAAAATAAATCGTGGCGCGGATTATCCAATCGACGCTTCGCTAGATTAGGTAATACGTGCTAGATTTAAAACTTCATGTTTACTAATAACCGCATTTGACGTACTTCACAATAGTGGGTCATTTGTATGCGTATCTTTATTCTTTATGAAATATGCGCCCTTAAAAATCTCGGAGAAAAGTCGACTGGGCTAACTTCGGACCTCCTTTGCACAAGATCTATTGATCGACACGGTATGTAATACTGGTTGGGGAGTATCCAAGCCCACATCAACTATAGAGAGTATCCAAGCCCACATCAACTACAAAAAACATACGATGATTGGTCAAGTTTAAATAAATGAGAAGTGAAAAATGTCCATACATGAAAAAAGAAAGAAACTTTCCGAACAACCTAATACTAATTCAATACCACAAATTGAAGTTCATCGCGCCATACCGCTCGTCTCCCCTTCGGGAATATGGACGCTTCAGTACTCTATACTTGCGTAATCGTTAAGACTACAGTCCCTCTTCCTAACCGGACTCATCTCAGAATATCTAAATAACCCCCTCACACCACCTCGACTTCTCCTCAGGACCCACCTCAGGATACGGGTCGAGGAATCCGGGCAATCCCTTCCTCAGCGTAGCCGTATGATCCGCCATCAGCAGGTCCACCCAAGTCACCGAACCTCCGACCATGAATCCGTTGCCGTTGCCCTGAAATGCGACCACCGTAAGCCGATGATGTGACTATCGTAATCTCAGGTTGTCGACAACTGAATTTCTTCCAAACTATAGCACCCACTGAGAAACAGTATTCTAGAATCAATCGACAACTGATTCCTAAGGTACAGTACCCTACCGTACCTTGAGCTGCTTGACGATCAGGGGGTAGAACTTGTCGCGGGCGGCGCCGGAGAGAAGCTGCGCCTTGGCCGATTCCTGAATAATTCAAAAGTGCGGGAGTTCAAAATTCGAAAATTGGCGGCATGAAAGCAATCGGTAATTGCTAATTAATGATTAATTAACTTATTAACTCTAACTCTAATTAACTCACCACGTCCCCCTGCATGTAGCCGACGAAGACGTTCCAGTGGGGTTTGATCTCGGCGTGAAAGTCCTTCCACTGATCGGCAAGCGCGTCCACCCAGGCAGCCTCGAAGGGAGTCTTGCCCGACAGGCCTGAAGTTACTCACTACTACATTTGCACAGAAAATGCACGATTACTAATTGCTTCATGAGGTTTATCTGGCACTCTTTATATCGCGCAGTCTCTGAGATGGTAAGCACTAGTGATGCCAAATCGGCGCGCGCTCTCCTCGTTTCACCCGCTCTCTCGCTCTGTCTGACATGTGAGAGAGCGTGTGAAACGTGAGAGCGCGCGCCGATTTGGCATCACTAGTAAGCACGCAATCAAGAGCACATCGTCGTTGCACAAGCCCCTTCGGATACTTTTCACCCCGAGTGGAATATGTTTCACCATATCCCTAATAGACCATTGATTTATATTTTTATAATGCACCTGATGAGGGCAAGTGAAAAAACAGCTATCAAAAGCATACAAAAGCGGAATATTTACTCGCCCGCTGACCGGAGCAGATACGTTTCACGTCACATATTCAAGCAATGCACGAATCGTGAGTTCGTTGATATTGAGTCATATTGTTCCAAAGGAACTGAAATCTTCACGATCTCTCACCCGACTATTAATCGACATGTTTAGTAGCTATCATTATAATTGCTAACTTTGAAGACCCAGTATCAACGACTACCCAGTGGGTTGTGCAAAATTGTTACGGTCTCTTCATTCCACATACTTTCTCGCTGGTCAGACAGTGCGAGAGAGTATGTGAAATGAAGAGACGTAAAATTTTTGCACAACCTGGCTACCCACCGTGCTGGGAGGCAACATATCTGGCGATGGCAAATGACTGCGGGATCTGCTTGCCGTCAACTTCGAGGACGGGCAACTTGCCGAAGGGAGTCTCTGGAAGAGAAAATAACAATTGAGGATCAGATCGAATATCAAAGATCAACGGTCAGAAGAAGGTTACTGTGGGTTTCGATATTATGTCTTTACTCTGATCTAATGATATGCGATTCAAGAATGATGTCGAAAAAAAGAAAGATCAAAGAACAACTAACTCTCCATAAAACCGCCATACCAGCTCTCGACGCCGTCGGTCGGCTTGGAGGCACTGCAAACTTGTTCGGTGTTCCATGTTCACTAGTCAGCTCTAAGTTAGTATTCGACCCTTCAAATTTTTTTGAATATCCGAGTCAAAACTACTTGATCATTTCTCACAAACTCAGATAATGGTTTGGTTTTTTTTCAAATATGGATTGTCTAAAAAATCGAAACGCTACTCCTCTAAGCCGAAATTAGTTGACTATGAAACACATTCACAATTGTACACTGTGCAATTCGAGTACTTGGTTATTCATTCTCCACACTCTCCTGACTGGTAGAGCGGCGATAAAGTGTGCCAAATAGGGGGCCGATTACAGGAGTTGTACACTCTAAAACTTAGAAATCTCACCCTCCGCCGCCGTTGCCGTGAATGCGCACGTCCGCAAACTCGACATCTGCAAGAGCGAATAGCTGCCTGATGACCTACAATCGATATTATTAATTAGCCAGTTATCGATTGATCTACTTCTAGGATCAATCGATAAACTACCGCACCTCTCCGATCGACCGTACGGGAAAGTAGTAGAGCTTGTAGGCAGGCATCGCTGTGGTGAGGGAGGCTGCAAGAACGTGTGTAGAATAGAGCAACATAATCGAATTCCGGGGGACGAACAGAGCTGAGCGAAATAGCTGTGAAATAAATTAGATACGTCAGTAATTACCGATCTTTTTTTCAGGAAATAAAAAGAAACCCATTTTCGGATAAAAACTCATCGACATCAAGCGTTGGATAACAATGAACGGGTGGAAATACAGATCAGTCCTTTAAAACAACGCTCGTACGATGACAATTCCGGTGCGGGTGCAGACGGAACGCGACGAGATAGTGAGGTAAGCGTAGAGAGCGCAGAGCTTCAGAGGTGCGAGAGAGTGTGGGAAAGTGAGAGAGCAAACGAGAAAGCACGGGTGAGGTCCTTGCAAACACGGAAGAGGCACTGGCCGAATACACAAAGAACACGCTTGTAAGCGCGTGGAAGCATAATAACAACACTGGTGTTCAATGAGGGATGATACGAAGTATTGGTGGAATGACTGGGCTGACTCTCTTTATTTCCAATGATCCCTAGCTTACAATAGAGAGAGAAGAGATTGGAAATGAGCGAGACCAGTGGGTGTTTTCTAGGGTTAGTAGTGAAGATTGGAAGAAGTGAACGAGACAGAGATTGCAAACATGACCGTGCCAGAGGTGGCTATGGAAGCGGGCAAGTATTGCAAAACATCGGAAGTGGTAGATTGAGCATTTGATTTAAATTTCAAAAAAGTATGAGCAGTGATGTGAAACCATTTTTTTCAGCTGAAAATATTTCAATTGCTTGTCGGACTGAACTATCACCGATTGTATTTTGAATGAGTTTAATAGAGCGAACTAAACTAACGAACTTGACATTTACCAGTGAGCGGGATATATTCGGTTTAAAATAATATCGAATGATCACTCAACTATTCTTTGTAGTGGCCGTTTATCTAATCCCAATAAATCTAGACCCCGCTCCACAATCATTCAAGAGTGTGCTTGAAAAGTTATTTGGTCTATTTGCTTCTCTCGCCTGAGAGAACACGCACAATGAAGAGTAATTTTTTTTCCGAATCCATCTCTAGTCACCACTCGACCACTCATTTCTCATCTTTCTCGCTGACAATTTGGGTCTAACCTGGATCGATTTATCAATGAATTATGATTTATGAGATGATATGTACAACGAGCGGATCGGGGTCCCGTAGGTCAGCCAAAAGGACTCCGATAATTTTTAGGACTCCGACACAGAGTCCAATGAGCCGTATTCGCTTCGAGTTAGAGATGGATTCGCAATAACTTGGCATTCGATTCACACTCTTGAAGGATTTGTGGCGCGAGGTTATATTTATTGGGAATCGGCTGCTTCTGCAGTTTGTGAACATGTGTGAAGAACAAATAGTTCCTTGTCAATGAATGCGCCGACTTTATGGGTCTTTACTTTTTTAAAACGCTTCACTCGTCAGTCAGACCAATATAAAAGCACGATGATGTGAGCAACTTCTTACGAAGTCAGCACTACTTTGGTTGCCGAGACGCATTAGTCACTTTTCCATTAGGACCGACTTCAGGAGTGGTTGTAACCATGGCATACATTAATCCGATTAGCCGATCCAAACAAAGCAAGCCAAAGCACTCAACCTGTAAGACTCCTAAGATGTGGAGGCCCATTCTCTTTCTTCGACTACTCGTTGTGAGTTGTTCAACCTTAAATGGAGATAAACTTAATAGAAAACAATAATAATCAACGTTTCTATAAGCAGATGGCCGATTACGCGGCAAGCCTGTGCTTCAATGAGGAGCCAAATGGCGGAGCAGCGACTCATGTCCGAAGACAAGTTGTGCAAGCGTCCGAGCCCGTCGAAGATATCGAAGCGTGCAAGCACAAATGTTGGAATGAGGTGATTTACTGTATTTGCAATTCTATCTCAGAGACTGATATTGTTCCGGTAATATTATCAACAAGTATAGTTCGAGAAATTAAACCAGTGTCTTCTCATTCTACACACTCTCTCCCCGTTCCACCATTCGAGAGAGTGTGTAAACTGAAGAGACGGTCTGCGTGATGCTGTTGCATATCTAGTTCAGCAATGGTCTCACTCTCTCCACTACACTGTACTCTCTCGCTTGCTTTGACCGACGAAAGAGCGTGTGAAATGAATAGTCAGACGATTTGTATATATCTGTAAACCTGGGTTGAGGATTCCTGCCACGCATTGTCGTTCAAAGACGATCTCGTCCCTCGATGCGCTCTGCTTGGGGAGGAGATCACGGAATCGAATACTGAAGAAGTAATCTGGACAAAGTGCACAGGTGATTCGGAAGAAAATATTAGGGATGACTTCTCAAGAAGTACATCATTCCGCATAGTAGAGTTCGTAATTCGAGTCACCGTCTCTTCATTTCACACACTCTCTAGACCGGTGGAAATGCGAGAGAGTGTGTGGAATGAAGAGACCGTGGTTTCATTTTCGAACTCTACCGCACACTCTAGACAGAGCGATGAGAGAGCACGCATAATGAAGAGACAGCGGAGTAATTTGAGAAGCCTTCCCTACACAATATTTGACCGTTATAATGAGTAATGATAAGGCTTTCGAAATATTAGTATAGGAATTGTTCTTCGAACAGTGTTCACACAACCACCTTGAAATGCGAACCTGCTATTCAGATGACAAGTCGTGCGGAAAAGACATGCCCGTGGAGTTCATTTGCCAAGCAAGTGGGTTATCACATATAGATGACACTTACCCTACATCCATTTCTTTCTGTTGAGCAATATGTAAATATAATGTGTCCATACTTTTACTGCTCCGTTGCTTCTTTGGTCAAATTCATTTTATTTGCTTTTATTTCTGAAATTTTCAGGCAATTGCTACTGCAGAGACCCTAATGCAGGGATTGTCGGAAACGTGTCCGACTCGGCAGGCCTGCCCGTGAGTGAAACTGCACAAATTCTCTAATCACACCTAGCATTTAAGGGAGTCAATTCCGGAACCATGCTGAAATGCCAACCCAGAGAACGAATCATCAATACTATTGATGACATGATGTGGTATACGACCAACGCGCGTTCTGGCTCCAACGCTTACAAGGGTATCGCGGCGAAAGGTGAGCGCATTTTAATGTCAATGCTTACGCGATGAAACCCATTCCTGAAATAATTTCCATAGTGAGGATTAATGCTCTAAACACCTGTGCAAAGAAAACATTTATGAAAAGAAACTGTGCAAAGTGTCTCGAAATGAGGGAAAAGCTGACTAAATTTATGCATGATTAAGGTGCTTGCCGACTTGTCCAGCCCACTTCCCATCCTTCCTGTATGCGCCACCTTATCGTGATCAAGGATGGATATCGAGATGGTATAATTTTAAAATGTTGTTGTTCTTAGTGTTGCGAATGGCGTTAAACAAGAACAATGAACATTTCAAAATACTAAAATGAACTCACGTCACTATTATTCGAGTTTCAGGTGACAACTTCTGCTCTGGCGGAAAACTGGATTACTGGACAGAGGCTTCATGGAGCTCTCGAGATGCCGTCTCACCCGAATATCTTACAAATCCCGAGTGCAGGTAGGGTTGCAAATTAGAGTTAGTAATTTGGGTCACCGTCCCTTCATTTTATCACGCGTCTTCTGAGAGAATGCATGAAAACGGACACCCCGTGGAACCAGGAGCCCCAACTTTCAGCAGTATCTACGAGATAATTATGCCAGAGTATATTGGGTATCAGAAAACTTTCTACGTTGGCCGTTTTTTTCAGAACCGGTTTTTAGGCATTTTCCGGTTCGCAATCGGCTCTACCGTATTTCCGCTCCCAGATGAGCTAGAATGGTGGCATTGGGCTCAAAATGTCCGGAAAATTATTTCCAACAACTTTTATGTTGACAAAAAAGTTCGCCGACGTCAACTTCATATTGAAATTTTCGAAAAACTTCAATCAAAAACAGAAAATAAATTCTACCGGCTCGGGGACCCCACCCTTTCAAGTATGCGGTGCTCATATTCGAATTCTCCATGCCCGATTCTATCAGGAAAAAAATATGGCCGAACTCCTTAGGGGTGACAAGTGGTCTTCCCAAGGCGAAAATAGCGTCCAACTCGCTCAATTTCAAAATCACTTTTCTGAAAATCATCGGATAAAAGCTCCAAAACATGACTATATTGGCGAAAACATCATAAATAAGTAACATAACTCTTAATAATGCGAATGGAAAGCATTTTGCAACTTTTAAAAGAAATCGAAAAAATTTCGAAAAAAATTGCCTCGATTTTCATGAATTTCTATTTTCATAATTTTCATGCATCATTTGCAACCAAATCATATAAAACAATGATATGATAATGCAGAGACATTATTTCTTCGAAAAAATATGATTTCGGTCACAGAGCCGGAAATTACAAACTTTCCGGTTTTGGTTTCCGGCTTTGGACCAGACTATTAAATGTATGGAAAATCAAGCCATCTAGTTATTTTTATTTGATAAGAAATATAAATAAACGCATTTTATCCTACAAGAAAGGATTCTGACATTAAATTTCAGCGTAGATTCAATTGCAGCTGAAATTACACTTCGAAAATACAAATTACAATTTACAAAATGCAGGACTATCATATCTTGACAAAAATCTTCCTTCTAGCGTAAAATGTGTTTACTTATGGTTACTAATAAATATAAATAACTAGACGGCTTTAATTTTCCATAGAGAACATAGTTGCGTCCAAATTCGGAAACCAAAACCGGAAAGTTTGTAATTTCCGGCTCTGTGACCGAAATCATATTTTTTTAGACGAAATCATGCCTCTGTCTTATCATATCGTTGTTGTATATGATTTGGTTGCAAATGATCCATGAAAATTATGAAAATAGAAATTCATGAAAATCGAGGCATTTTTTTCGAAATTTTTTCGATTTTTTTAAAAAGTTGCAAAATGCTTTCCATTCGAATTATTAAGAGTTATCTTACTTATTTATGATGTTTTCGCCAATATAGTCATGTTTTGGAGCTTTTATCCTATGATTTTCAGAAAAATAATTTTGAAATTGAGCGAGTTGGACGCTATTTTCGCGTTGGGAAGACCACTTGTCACCCCTAAGGGGTTCGGCCATATTTTTTTCCTGATAGAATCGGGCATGGAGAATTCGAATATGAGCACCGCATACTTGAAAGGGTGGGGTCCCCGAGCCGGTAGAATTTATTTTCTGTTTTTGATTGAAGTTTTTCGAAAATTTCAATATGAAGTTGACGTCGGCGAACTTTTTTGTCAACATAAAAGTTGTTGGAAATAATTTTCCGGACATTTTGAGCCCAATGCTACCATTCTAGCTCATCTGGGAGCGGAAATACGGTAGAGCCGGTTGCGAACCGGAAAATGCCTAAAAACCGGTTCTGAAAAAAACGGCCAACGTAGAAAGTTTTCTCATACCCAATATACTCTGGCATAATTATCTCGTGGATACTGCTGAAAGTTGGGGCTCCTGGTTCCGCACGGTCCTGCAATCTCTCAGAAGACGCGTGTTATACACTCTCTAAACCGGTGGACCGGCGAGAGAGTGTGGGAAATGAAGATACGATGGCACGAATTACGAACTCTATTGCAAATGTTTTCTTAATTTCGCGCATTCTCTCGCAGATCGGAGATAGAGTGAGTATAATGAAGCGATACATTTCACAGGAAGACAACACTTTTTGCAGGCCAGAGGGATGGTTTGCTGGTGGAAGAGTCATCAATCCGAAGGTTGCTGCGTGCGCGAAGCAGTAAAACAATCGAGGAAATGTGAAGAAGAATCCACATATATATTTCATGCGAATATTTCGTGAACAACCATTTCGAATACCATCATATCATTGCTTCCTATATACCATGTATATTTATCTACAAAGTGCATTCTTACGTTAATCGTGATGTTTCAATGCATTTCATACTGTCTCATCGCAATAAAATAATTGCAACTTTGACGTGATTCCTCTAATTTTCAAGGCGTATAATCATACTCAAGCGGCCTGGTCGCCGTGTGAGTGGCATTACCAAAGCGACTACTGTACTCATCCAATGTCTCAAAAGACATGATGGCATTCTGTAACTCGCATCAATTCCGTCCGAAATACAAAGTTCATTGCACAACTAACCTCCTTTAGACAAGGAAATCCCTTTTCTTCCTTTAAAAGACCTGACTTACATTTGTCACTTGTCCATTAGTACAGACTTCGAGAGAGGTAGTAACCATGGCTGAAACTACTCTCACGAACGAAACAAAGCCAAGTCTAGTCACTCTCACTGTACGATTCCTTCGAGGAGGGGTAGACCTACCTCCGTTCTTCGTCTTCTAATTGTCAGTTTTTCTGTTAAGACATCACCGTTGAATAATCTTTTGCTGCTTGGGAAACGACTGTGAAACTAATGTAGAATGATACATATTTGGTTATCATCCGTTAATGTCTGGCAGATGCTCAAGTGTGCCGCAAGTCTGTGTTTCTACGAGATGTTTCAAGACGGCGGTGAACCTACAAAACATGTCAGAAGAAAAGTTGTGAATGCTTCCGAGCCGATCGAAGACGATGTAGCGTGCATGCAAAAGTGCTGGGGAGAGGTTTTAATTTTGGTGAAAAAATTCAATCAAGGCATATCTCTGAATCCAGGAAGCATGTCTCGTCTTGTCATTCAAAGATGGAATAGTTCCGCACTGCGCTCTTCTTGGAGAGGATATTGGGGAATCAATGTGCTCATTTGATACTGGAGAAACCATCATGACTAAGTGCTTGGGTAAGTAGGAAGGAATTCACAATTGGGCATGTAGTGGGACGTAACCGAAATACTACGACTCCATTCATTATGTGTCATGCCTCACAGATAAAATCAATGAGAGCGTTTCTAGCGGATACATCTCTTAGGCAGTCATTCTTTGGAACTAGGTAGGATGAGAACCTTTTGTATTTTCCCAGAAGAATCCTTGACTTTGTGGAAAGTTCCTTCGAAAATCCTAAAGAACGGCACATTATTTGCCTGTAGGGTTGTCATCGTCAGGTCTAGTACATATTTTTCAGATCACAAATCACTCGGCGAAGACATGCCTCCGAACATATTATGCTATCAAGGTAAAACGTATGTTCTATTAGGTTGATGCAAAATTTTCTTTACAAGGCATTTTAATTTTTTTGTCGCGAATGCTTCACTTCTCTGAAAGGACACGCTGGGAATATTTGAGGTAGTATTGTGCCACCACAATCTTTGGTTTCTATCGAATCTATCGAATGTTGTTCGGTAGAAAAACATTGATAACCGAAAATGTGCAAATTTTCCGTTTTTTTGGGTCCTCTGCACAATTAATCTGAGAATTAAAACCGATAAACTTCCGTTCTTTTGATAAGTTAATTATTAAAGGTCGTTGTGTCATATGATCAATTGAAATCATAGTTTCGTAACCTCTCGAAAAATTGTGATGCGTAGTATCCCGTTTTCGTCATCAAAAAATTCTAAATGTGGATATTGGGAAATGCGGCTCTTGAGAAGAACAATGAATCTTCATCATATTTCTATTATAGCTTCATCGTGAGAGTTTCTTCTGATTTCAAACCGTTTAAGACCATTTGGTCCAACATCAGAAATGCTGAGCACGAATAAACCAATCCTTCAAGTTCGAGAATCCGGAATTTGTGCCTCTCTGAATAAACTTTGTAAAAAAACTTTTTTTCATCCTGACAATTCAATATTACATGTCACAATAGCTCGTTCAAGTGGGCTGGTTATCAGGGTAGTTCGATAAACACGCAAATTTTAGACAATATTTCTATGTAGGGAATTCCATAAAATTTCTACACTTTCTAAATATTTAATGGTGTTTACAGCAAAAAGCTACTGCAAGGATCCCAATACGATGTTCATTGTAAATAGTCCTACGTCTTCATGTGCAATGGTAAGTGAATATCAGAATTTATTCGCAATTCCGCGAGCGATTAAACCGAATGAAGGGAACCACGTATTGCGACGATATCTCATCAAAAATCGAAAAACATTTCAGGAATATACTTCTGGAACTGAGATAATTTGCTCGGAAGGAAACACGATCAACGATATTAATTTGGAAGATTGGAACCATGAGCGGGCGCAATTTTGAGGGCAGTGCACGCAAAGGTTAGAATTGCTTTTGAATAAAACGATAAAGAGCTGAAATAAATCGTAATCATCTATAGTTCTTGCGGAAAAAATATGACAGAATGAATAGTGAAATCGTCTTGAGTCTCGAAAAAAATGCATATTTAAGACGGATGTCGTCGGGTACAGCAAACTACTTATCCAAAGTGCATGCGCGACCAGATGGTGACGAAGGACGGCTACAGAGATGGTATGTTCGGCATTCCACACCCTCAAGTCCAAGGCCAAGCAAAGCAAAGCCCAGCCTTTTCTTCGTAGTACCCGGTTCATGGGGATTTCAAATATTGCCGGAGGAGCATCTTCTATGCACATTAAATCTGTTATCCGCGGAATTTTCAGGAGATGTGCACCGGTGCACCGGAGGCACCCTTCAATACTGGACCGAAGGGGGCTGGGTGGATCCTGGAAATGCGGATAATCACATGCATCCCACGTGTACTGTCAAGGGATGGACGGTCGGAGGGAAGATCGTGCATCCTGCTGCAGTTCAATGCCTCAAACCATGAGATAATTACCTCTCAATCTTGATTAATCATACGCCGTATATCTGGATGTCGTCTGAGAGAAGAAAATTTTGCATCTTTCTGGGGTTCAGCGCATCAAACAATGATATGTATGCTTCACAATGCTTCTCGTTAGTTGCATTATACCTGCATATTTTAATTGTAAAGCTTTCCAAAATAAATGTGTTAAATTTAAAAAAAAATAAATCGGCTGGTAGTAGAGAAGATCGCGCATCCTGCTGCAGTTCAGTGTATCAAGCAGTGATGCATACTAGTGATGCCAATACGGCTCGCGCTCTCCTCGTTTCACACGCTCTCTCGCCGGTCAGGCATAGCGAGAGATCGTGTGAAACGAGGAGAGTACACGCCGTTTTGGCATCACTAATGCATACGATAATTCTTCGTATATATTGCTTTGTTTGAATAATTTATGGCTATTCTATAAGGAGAAGAAAAGTAGCATCTTTGTAAAGCGTCTATCGATCGTTTTTCGAAGATTATAAAGTTAAATTGGCACGTACTCTAAAATGTGAATGATTAGATAGGGTGTTCTCGAAGTCACCCTGCGCACTCTATCTGCTGATATAATGATACGAGAATGAGTGGAATGCAAATAACGGGGTGTTTTTTTCTTGAATCTTAATTACCGTTGGTCAGCAGACCACTGGTTTCCAGGAAATGTCTCGTTGCTACACAAACAATGGGTGGCAAACCCCGCCTTGTATGTAAAAGCCTAACACCTTTACTTTTATAGACCGAAAACAACACTTTACAGTGGTGGTATTTTGTAAAAAAATTGCACAGATGATGCCTATCCACAGATGAAAAAAATACAAATTTTGAAGGAGTGTTAGGCAGACTCAAAGTTGAGGCGACATTATGCTATACGCGACTCTCCCATTAGGATGGGAGAGTAATTGATTGTAATTGTACTTTGTTGTTTGCAGACAACCATGCGATGTGCTCATTTGTATCTAAATGCGCCCTTGACTGTGTTGTTGTTCGCGCGCTCCCAATCAATCGCCATTCAATGCATTCTCCCTAGAGTTCGTAATTCGGGTCACCATCTCTTCATTTCCCACACTCTCTAGACGGGTCAATCGACGAGAGAGTGTGGGAAATGAAGAGACGGTGACCCGAATTACGAACTCTAATTCTCCCTTGCAAACAGTACAGACAATGCTGCGGAATTTATTCAAAATGACTCAAGTGGATAGTTCACATGTCAGGTTTGTTCATATTTCCCCGATTGAAAATTATTTTTGTCTGATCACGCTTTATTTTCCGCTAGACTTTCAAAAGAACTTATCTCTATATTCAGTGTTATGGTTGATTTGAATCTTAGACAAGTATGTGAATACTTGATGCGGTTTTTCCCTTTCCTCAGATCCGTTCCTCCATATATCGCAGGTGATTCAGTATCAAGCAGACTCTATGGAGGGCTGTCCGTGAGTCAGGTTCATTGAATATGCAGAAAAAATCAAACACATCTCATTTTCAGGCCGTTCAATCATTCATCCTTTCTCACCCCAACCGCTATCCACACACTGTAAACTTCAAGTTTATCGCGCCCGGTGAGCGATTTTTGCTTTCGAAAACAACAATTCCCCTTTTTCACTCGTTCAAACTTGCAGGGAACATCAGTGATCATCTCGAATTCAATTTCGGTAATTTCGAAGATGGAAGCATCGTAACTGTGCGCGCTTCACAAAATAATAAAACAATTGGAATAGCGCATATACGGGTGCGTGATTTACTTTATTTATTTTAAGAGGTTCACGACTTAAGCATCAGAATATAACAATGAACCGAGGACCTTGCAGTATTCAAAAGAAGCTGACTACCTCGACGTATCAACATGCGACTGCTCAGAATATACCGCGCCAGACGATAGTATGAGTGAGGACGATGTATTGACATCATTGAAAGGTCCGGGAAGACAATTCTGGGAGGTAGATTCGAGAATTTTGCGCAATATGATTTCCGCATATTTTTAGCAAATGCGCAAATTTCCCGTTGAATTCCGATTTGCAATGTCGTTTTCCAACAAGTGTCAACAAAAAGTTAACCCATCCACAATATGGGCTCGAATAAGGCCGGAGCATCATGGTTTGTCGAGAAAAAAAAAGTCACTCGGAATCAGTTATTCAGATGTTTCAACTTTAGAGTCACTCAGCGCAAAAGACGGGCTAGCTGCGCTATTGTTTATTTCCGACTCGTCAATGCTAGATGCGGCCGGAGAGATCTATCAGAATGCAGGAATTAATGTGGGAATAATCAGAAATTGTCTTACTGATTAGATCTATTTCAGTTCAAATCTCTAAAGCTTCATCATCAAGTATGGATTCACGAAAAGAATGTTGACGTAAGTATACTTGCGTATGCTAGAACCTTACCTAACGGTCCTTCACGAAAGTAACGCGTTATCTCGGTAGGATGGTAGGATGCTTTTCTTCTGTCGGTATATCAGCATAATAAAAAATGCTAATAATCTGTGAGCCTATCGGTTGGTTCTTGATCTTGGCTGAGTGCAAGATGATTTCACACGGTCGAGTTCGTGTTGAAGCGATAATCTTCGACGAATCAAGAAAGTGCTTCATGACTGCGGTGCAGGAAGGATACACACCGAGGAATCACAAGCTATGATCAACCAAAGAATGATCAGAATTTATTGCATGAACTTTATTCTTACTGTCTTTGACACACTGCACTATTTACAATTCGTAATATAAAAATCGGTTTTGGTTGATAAACTGATTCAAACATCATCTAGGAAGTTGATAGTAATAAAAAAATGAGACATATAAATGATTCTGATCATGTCCATTTAGAGTTTCTAGTGCATTCAAAAAATTTAGAGTTTCTAGTGCATTCTAGTGCATTTTTTTTTTTCAAAAAAAAAAAAAAAAAAAAAAAAAGAGAAAAAAAAGAGAAACCCGCAAATGGACCTGGCTTAGTCCGAACATGAGAACTCGTAATGCAATTGATTATGTGATGAGCCTAAACCCCAGCATAGTTCAAGATGTGACTGTAATCGGAAGCTTCGATCTATCAACTGACCACAGGCTGCTAATGGCCAAAGTCCGAATACAATCGAAAGTGAAGCAAATTTATCATGCGCCGAAGCCAGTTCATACTCTCGATCAGGCAAAATTTGCTGCTGCAATACTCTCGTTACAAAGGAAAGATACAACCAGTTATGAAAGTCTTGCTTCCGCTATGAGATCAGTAGCCAATGACTCCATGAAAGTGGTAGTAAAAGAAGAGAGGTTCTCCCATCGCACGAAGAGATTGTTCATCGAAAGAAGACGCCTTAGAGACAATGTACCCACTCCAATCAACCGAGTAATGTTCTCTATCACGAGCAAGGCGTTGCGAATATCAATCCAAGACGATATCAGAAAAGGTCATTTGGAAGTTGTTCGACGAGCCGTTGAATATGGTTACAGTACGAAGAAAGCTCTGCAATCATCACAAGTAGGCAATACCAAACTTTATCAACTGAAAAGGAGTGACGGTTCGGTGGCGAATACGAAACATGAAATGAACAGAGTTGTCAAAAATTTCTACGATGCTCTGTTTCAAAGAACGAGACGCCCGAAAAGATTGCAATTCAAGGCCAGTGATCCCTTCTTACCAATAATTGAAAGCGAAGTAAAAATGGCAATTCGGAAATTGAAAAATGGAAAGTCGCCGGGGCCGGACAAGATCAGCGCTGAGATGCTCAAATGTGCATCTGACACTGTTATCAACCCACTATGCACACTTTTCAATACATGGATCTCCGAGGAATCTGTGCCCCCAAAATTGCCAAATTCATTTATCTCGCTCATTTATAAGAAAGGAAGTCACCTAGAAATCGCAAATTATCGGCCAATCGCTCTCTTGAATCTGGTGTACAAAGTGTTTACATCAACAATCGATAGCCGGATCGAACGTACACTGTCACAAAATCAGCCACCAGAACAAGCAGGCTTTCGCAAGAACTATACCACGACAGATCACATATTCGCACTCAACGAATTGATCTGTCGCTCCACTGAATACGACTTCCCGCTCTATCTCGTCTTTATAGACTTCGCAAAAGCGTTCGATTCTGTGGAGTTTAGTGGCGTGTGGAGTGCCCTTTGTCAACAAGGTGTTCATTCAAAAATCATCAATACAATGAGAGATGTATATGATCGTGCTGAAGTTTTCGTGAAAGTAGGAAGAAGCAAAGTTCCAATCGAAGTGGGCAGAGGTGTCCGTCAAGGAGACCCCCTATCCCCACACTTATTCAATTGTGTATTGGAGAGTGTCTTCCGTGAACTTGACTGGTCGAATTATGGAATCAGCATAGATGGAACGAAAATGAACCACTTACGGTATGCAGACGATATTGTTTCAATTTCCCACAACCCAAAAGAAATATCGCGAATGATGGATGAACTAGTGAAGGAAAGTGCAAAAGTCGGATTAACGATCAATAAGAAGAAAACTGTCGCCATGTCAAATAGAAATCAAACGCCATTGTTCATAGATCAAGATCAATTGATCTACGTGAACAGTTTCATTTACCTTGGCGTCCGCTTATCATTCGACAATATTCTTCTGCTAGAAATAAACAGGAGGATCGGAAGCGGTTGGAAAGCGTTTAACCGTTTTCACGATTTTCTTACAAACAAATGCGTTGCAATGGGACTAAAAGCAAGTCTATCGAATGCGTATTGAACCTGCGCTCTTGTACGGCTGTGAAGTATGGAGCACTACGAAGAAAATAAGATCAAGGTTGATAGTAGCTCAACGCTCGATGATGAGAAAAATGGCAAACGTAACGAGGATGGACAGAAAAACCAATGACTGGCTCTCAAACAAAGTGCCCCTTCAAGATGTTCGAGTAAGAGCAATGCAGAGGAAATGGAAATGGGCGAGAAGTATAGCTTTGTTTAATGATGAAAGATGGACGCAGCGATTAGCTCAATGGACACCTTGGGACAGAGAAAGACTGATCGGAAGGCCCAAAATGAGGTGGCGAGACGAACTTGTGCGCCACTTGGGAGTTAACTGGGCCGACAAAAGCAGAAGATACTCCGATAAGTGGAACGATTGCATGATTCAACAGGCCCGTGACCTGATGCTTGAATAAATTTGATTTGATTTGATTTGATTTGAGTGCATTCCGAATTATCTATTTTTTTCTCAAAATTCTTCCACAGTTGCATGCAATCTCTATCGCGAGTGGTCCACTCTCGTCATTCACCCTTCGATCCAGTAATTATTGTAAAATGTCGATGGCTACGAGCTAGAGTTTCTAGTTTCGAGTGTATTTCCAATTATCTCGCTAAATTTTGCGGATTTGCATGCAATTTTTGTGCCACGAGTGGTCCACTGCCTTCCCTCCCTCTTCCCTCTCCCTATCTCTGCGTGCGTATACAGCGTGCAATCTGACCTCACCCGTCACTCTTATCTACTCGTGTATCCCTATAAATTCAAAGATAAAGACTGGCCAGCACTGGCAATATGTTCCGTCTTCTCATCTTCCTCATGCTCACCTAATCTACTTGTATCTCCCGATAAACCCTTATTAATGTCGCGTTATTCACTCGTAATTTTAATCGTACATGATAGTTCAGAAATAAATCTTAGATGTTTGGTCTGCTAACCCTCGTTGTTCTCGCCTTCGTCACCTGGGAACTCTTCTTCTTCTACCGAAGACGAGCCAGCCTCCCTCCCGGTCCCTTCGCTATTCCGCTGCTGGGAAATTTTATCAATGAGGTGTGTACTAATCCTTTGAATATTGTCATCCATGATAATATTACGAGCGATCAAAGCTCGCTAAAATGAGTGGGTGATCGAGCATTCACAACTAATTGTCTGTACTCAATATCACAACTTACAATAACATTCCTTCAGATCCAACTCCCGTACTTGCACGTGGCCTTCAAGCGACTCACCGACCGCTTCGGTCCCGTCTACACCGTCCATATGCCGATGCCCGTTGTGAATGTCGCCGACTACGAGATATTGAGGGATGTATTTAGAAGTGAGAGTGTTAAACGTTTATTCATTCTCTTGGGAAGAAAAACAATATTATATATATTCCGCCTTGTATTCAGAAGTTATGATTTACACTTTTAGGCAACGATGTCGCTGACCGCATCCACAACGTGATGTTCGAGGTGACGAGATCGTGCGAGAACGGAGGTATTTTTTTGTTTGTTTCTTCACATGTTTTACTGAGGGACTGTTATCTTGCCACATAAGCAAGCGCAAATTCGTTTTAGAAATTCGATGTTTTTTCTTCTCGTTCTAGGAATTCCTGAGACTTTGTAGGAATCGTGACTTCGAATGGTGAAGATCACGCAGAGCAGCGGAAATTCGCAATTTCGACACTCCGAGATTTCGGAATGGGCAAGAATCTGATGGAGGAGAAGGTTGGCATTAGGATTTCCTTTTTTTCCGATTATTTTACGGGATCGCTAGTTGCTAATGAACTGACACATGGCTTTTTTTAATTGGCTTTTTTATGTTGCAAAAAAATATCAAAAAGAACAATCCTAGATGAAAAAGCTCTAAAATTAAAAAAAAATCAAAATGTTGTCTTTCAGGTCCGTCTTTCTGCTAAAAACATGATTGATTTCATCAGCAAGCAGGACCTGAACAACGCAGATCTACGGTGGCCCATTCAGGTGGGCCTATCTCAGTACTACTCAATCTATTTCATTTATCTCGTCTCTCCTATCTCTTTCCCCATTTCAATGTTACATAATTCGGTATATTCAGAGTTAGGAGAGAAAACTCCATCTTTAAGCCCTCGAGCGTATAAAATGACTCTGCAGATATTTCGAGTCTAAAAAATCTAATATTTCCATGTAGATCTTCGTCTCCAACATCATCAACGAGTTTCTGTTTGGATACCAGTATCCGTTCGATGACTGCGTGAAATTGATGGATTTCGTTCTCGGATTTAATGACGCCGTTGCTGATTTGTCAAAGTCAGTACTTGGGTCTACTATTATCAGTATCAGCATGCAAGAAATACAACGAAAAACTACTTACTTGTATTTTAATTAACAGGGCGAAATCATTAGCTAGAAACTTATTTCCAAGTTTAGGCAGACGGAAAGCAATATCGACAGTTATCTAAATCACTCGTAGGTCGATGATCGTCCCATTCGTCTTCATGCTTCCCTGGACACGGCATCTTCCCATCATCAGCTACTTCTGGGGACGAACACAGCAAAAGTTCCAGACAGTGAGAAAAGCTTCGAAATCATGAAAAACCATCTTCGTTAGATAATAATAGAGTGCTTAATAGACTGGAAATTAGTAGTGAGCATGTGATTATCATAATTTCGCATTCCTTTGAATATTTACGCACATGTATTGCAGATGATGAACTACGTCCGCGTGGAAGCGGCTGCAGTGAAGTACGACCCAGCAGACGAGCCCACCTGCTTCGTCCAGGCATTCCGGAAGAACAACAAGGATCAACGGTGAGTTCTTGAATATGTCGATTTATCAACTGACTGATAAACTAATTTGAACTTTACGGGTGTTTGAGTACTGCTTGAATACACCTCATCACATATTTTCAGTTTCGAGCAACTACACTCCTGCTGCGCGGACCTCTTTCTCGCCGGGCAGGAGACGACAACGACGACGCTTCGATGGGCAATGCTCTTCGTCGCTGCGCATTCGGACGTGCAGGTTTGCATTCTTCTTCACTAATTAAGGAAGAACTGCAAGCAACCTTCTCACTTTGTGTGATCTCTCTCTCTCTGAAATAATGTGAGAGAGGTGAATGAACACACCGATTGCCACTTCTCTACACTAGAATTCGAAACTAGGGCAATCGCCTCTTCATTTCCCTGTACTATTGCGATACTCTTGAGGTGTTGAGTCTCTACGAAATCTGCGGATATTTCTGAAAAACTGCCAGATGCAGAGAAGCTTTGCAGGATAAGGTGCGCGATGAGATCCTTTCTGTGATCGGCCGAGATCGTCTCCCATCAATGGCCGACAAGGCAAAGATGACGTAAGGACACTATTTATTACTATTTATCTAAACTAATTAATTAGCATATTAACAATTATTTATTATTATTAGATACACGAGCGCCGTGCTACACGAAATCCAGCGATGTGCGAATATCATCTCGCCCAATCCGTTCTTGCTCCACCGCGCGACAGTGGACACGAAGATTGCGGTGAGACTTACGAGACTTTGTTAGTCATAATATTCTATAATCGTATTTAGGTTTTCTATTTTTGAGTAATATTGTTTGATTTTCGGTTAGGTTTCAGGTGTGCTAAATGACTGATCAACTGTTGATCTATTTAGAAACATAACCGGAAATGATGCAACATTACCCAAAAGTATAATCCTTGAAAAGTTTAAAGACAATTCGACAAATAATCATTGAAGGGCCATTCTATTCCTGCTGGCACAGTCGTCAATGGTGACTTCCATCAGATAATGAAGTCGGATCCGGTGTTTGAGGATCCCGAAAGATTCTGGCCCGAGAGATACCTGACCGGGGATGGACTCGCGCTCAGAAAGGTTGGAAAACATGATTTTATTTTGAATCTGATCATCAATAAGAAGGAATCGGCGACCAACATTATAATGAGAACATGATTTAACAATTAATTATTATTCCGGCAGGAGCTCGTGGATCGCACGATTCCCTTCGGTATCGGCAAGCGACAGTGTGCGGGAGAGGGGCTGGCGAGGACTGAGCTGTTCATCGGATTGGTCACGCTCGTTCAAGTGAGAACTGTCGTCTATAATTCATAATTGGGATTACCATCTCTTCCTTTTACAACACAGTAGCACGATCTGATGAGATGCGTGATATTGTGGATGATGACGACCAGAATTACGAATTTATACTCTTTTCCAGAACTTCCGCATCTCGCCGCTTCCCGGATCGACGATCGACCTGAAACCAATCTACACAGTCGTTCACTTTCCCAAAACACAAAGCTTCCGGCTTGAGAGGATCTGAATATCTCAAGGGGCAATGTTCTCAGTGAAATCATGCACTTCCCTCCACGGTCGCGGATTTCTCTACCTGTCCCGTGCACTAATCATGATGTTTTTTGTGTCCGTACTTTGAACTATCATAATTATCTTGTCCCAAATCACAGTGACTAACAAACATAGCAGTGTTTAGAGGTATGCTTGTACTTTACATACACGCATTTTAATCAATCCGATACCGCAATCAACGCAATAAATTATGATAAACCCAATTGCAATTGATGCGTAAAATTTTGCATTAAAAGTATTTTACAGGATATTTGTTGGCAAAATTCACGAAAACTGCCCATACTGATATCTGCGAAGTATCACGTATACCCTTTCAGAAAATATATTTCAACTGAGTATCGATTACGTTTGGACCGAATTACATGCTATTGCAAATATACTGTCGACGATGGCTACATGAAACTTTTTCGGATTTTCTGCATCGAAAACCAGGCATAGAGGCTTCACTATGAGTGCGTTATATTCAACCACCAAGAGGCTTTATTCTCAGAACAAATATTGGCGCCTGTACCTTTCTCGTTTCAGAAAATTTAAATTTCTCATTTTTTTAAATATGCAAAATCAACATAAAAATGCAATATGTAGTCATTTACTGATCAATGCATTCCTCAAAAGGATGTAACTTTCATCATCCATGAGAAAAACTATGTATAGGGTAAAGATGGGAGCTTCATATAACCACCAGGAATTGAGCATTCATGCTTCAGAGGAAGCATAATATTCAGAAATGTGTCGTTTTCGATGGATAATTTTTCGCAATTTTAACTTTGCCCTGCTCTCGCCTCTCCGATTAGGCAATGCTGATAGGGTGCGCATATGAAAGAGTATGCACGGCCTCATTAGTAATTAATATACGTAAGGTCATCTGTCAAACTGAAAGGAAGGTGGAAGGAAAAATATCAAAAAACCGCAAGACTTTTGCACCAACCTAATAAATATGATATTTCATTAGAATAATAAAAACAATAATTTTCATTTATTGTTGAAGTGATACACCAACTTGAGTGCATACACTCTCCACTCATGACATACTTCAAACATGTGATAATAATAGATATACTACGATAGGGCAATCAATCTATAATCGGCGAGTAGATCATTCAGCCGCGCGAAAAGGGACGCGTTTCGATCCACTTGGCGATCTGAGGAATGGCGCGAATCTTGTCCGAGTGAGCAAGCACCTGCGAAGAAAATTGAATAATAATTCACAGCAAGCCTTTAGAAAATGTAGACAGTTCGTCGCAATATTGGATATGTTTCAAAGTTTTGGCTAAATTTATCACTGTTTCCATTGATCAGTGATAGAGAGTGCAATAGCGATAAAATTAATATAAAATCATGTAAGGCTTATGCCTCCTCTTTTTCCCTCGGGACTCACCTCAGGATACCCATCAAGGAAACCAGGCTGTTCCTTTCTGATAGTGGCAGTATGGTTAGCTATCAGCAAGTCAACCCAAGTCGCGGACGAACCAACGAGGAAACCGCTGCCGTTATCCTGCAAATGACCTACCGTAATCTCTACCGTACTCGTTATACTATCGACAACTAACTAAAAACGAACCACTAGACGAATCCCCTACCTTGAGCTGCTTGACGATCAGGGGGTAGAACTTGTCGCGGGCGGGGATGCCGTGCTCGGTCTTGGCCTTCTCCTGAACATGAATTAATTAGTGATGACGGAAGATTCAGTTTTTCAAAATTGGCACAGTGTCAAGATTATAAACATCGAAAAGTCGAAAACTCACGATGTCTCCCTCACGGTGTCCCACGAGCAGATACCAGAAGGGCAGCATTTCGGCGTTGAAGTCCTTAAACTGATCGGCGAGAGCGTCCACCCAGGCGGCCTCGAAGGGAGTCGCGCCGGCAAGCCCTGCGGAGGTGATATGGAAATCCCAAGGAGAGAATCATTGCCAATGATTCACTGTTCGCATTTTCATTGAATGGCCTGATACATGCTTAGCGAAAAAATTTCGCCACACTAGCCGCGAAATTGTGAATATGTTTCAACTTGCTGCCCAAAGCAATCGATAGTCACAGTCACCAGTAAACGATCATTGAGAAGACATCAGCAAAATATATAAATTCAATCAAACAAGATCAGCTCACGGTAACAGGTTAGGGATGCGCAAAAAAAATCCACAAAAACACACGAGCTATTGAAGTAACAAAGCAGAAATCAAAGACCACCGACCATGCAGCTTTGCGACGTATCTGGCGATGGCGAACGACTGCGGGATCTGCTGGCCGTCAACTTCGAGGACGGGCATCTGGCCGAAGGGGGTCTCTGAGAAAGATTATATATCAGAATTAACAGATCAAAGAGATCAACTCACTGTCCTTGAACTCGTGCCAGGTTTCGTAGCTGATACGAACGTCTTCGAACTCGACCTCAGCGAGCTTGAACACTTGGCGAGTGACCTAACCATATTGATTGGTTAGTAGACGATGGACCGATTACCGTACCTCGCCAAGGCCATGAACGGGGAAGTAGTAGAGCTTGTATTCGGGCATTCTGTACTTAATCATTTCGACCGAAGTACTTGATACACTAATAATATTCGATTTCGGACGAGCTACGGACTCGACAATTTACTCGAATAAATGAGTTTTCAAGTCCATTTAGTTATCTTTTGCGCGGTTGAGTAGATGTGGTAAAAAAAAGGTAAAGATACATCCCGTCTTCGAGACTGGGCTCGCGGGAGAACACTGCTAGGCCAGTGTTAATATGGGCTGATTCAGTCTGGAGTGCCCACCTTTTCGCCAGACCTATTTACCTATTTACTATTTGTAATTGATGACTATTGATTGAAACAAACAAAAATTGAAAACGTAATGCAAATTTGCTGTTGAAAGGAATAGTTCCGGTCGAGCATTGAGGTAAGAATGAGACGTGTTCTCAGAGCCCTTTTAGCAGAACAAGCGAGATGACAAATGCTTTTTTTCTAGATTCAAGAGAAAGACGAGAGAGCGCAGGCATGCAGGGAACTTCGATGGAGCGATAAAGGAAGATTGCAAGTGGCCGACCACTACATGAAGAACACATCAACACAGTAAACACACTGCGCTACAGTAAACGCACTACGGTAAGTGCTCGAAGGGATTAGGCACATGAGCATCTTGGCTAGAAACTCCAAACCATGTGTAAAGTAGGTTTTCAATTTTCAGGGAATTTTGGGTGATTTTTAGTTAGGTTTCGAGCGTGTTACATAATTCATGAGCTTATCTGATATTTAGTGCAACTGAAACCTACCAAAATCCATGCAACATTACTGAAAATTGAAACTACGTGTGAAGCGGAAGACGAATGAATCCCAATAGGCGTCATTGTACAACGATAATTCACGATGCCCACATGCACATCAGAGGGATGTATCTAAGATGACGGTATAGTTGTAAACCCGACGACCGCCATAGGCCAACTAGAGGCAAACTGGCAGTAAATCTCGATAGGGAGTGAGCAAACATCACGTATTCTCACGCCCGACATTGCAGAATCGCCCCAGATGTCTCTATCGACTTCCTGACTTCCACATCGAAGTTTCCTTATTCCTCTTGTTTTTTTTGTTATTCTAGGAACTCAAATTGAAGCGATACTACTGCACAACATATGGTTATCGATAAGTCGTCATCTTCGCTGGCTGTTTGATGCTTTGCCTATTATGTTCATTTCTTGCGTGATCTATTCACTACTTCGATTCAGAAATTTCAAAAGCCGGCAACCTGAAAGGTGTGAACGTACCTGAAGTATAATAATGCTCGAACATTTTTGAGAATGATGCGACTTCTACTAATTTATTGTGATCGGTAGAGCGCGCTTATTCTAGGACACGTTTCTTCATTCCCTACATTCTCTCACAGCTCGGCGGGCCTAAGAGTATGCTAAATTACCCGTTTAGCGCGTTCCCCCCTCATTGTGCTCAGATCCGAAAGTTATCGCACTAAAGCAGCTTTTTCGATATTACTATGTTACCATCTGAAACTGAATTTCTTTCTTTCCGATGTCATTTACCGAAGCTCCCTTCTACCACTACGTCATCATGGGCATTGGTTGGCCCTCGTTCTTTCTCTACATTATGGTAATAGTCGCAATTGTAAAGGTGAATTTTAGCTGGATTTCGCGTCATTTCTAACACTGCAGAATCGTATGCGCCAACCCATGTTTCGCTCGCCCTTCTACACAATGATTCTAGCACAGGTTTTTTTTATCATTTCCTCTTTTCAGGTAAAAAAGCTGACGGGCTAATCGCTATGTAACGCACTTGAAGCTAACCTAAAAACACGGAAACGTACATGTGAAGGGAAACTATACCTCTTTTCGGCTTAAACATACCCTAATCTACTATATTTGCAGAGCATACCTTGCATACTGCTTTTTCTATACTTAGAGTTGATCCTGCGTCCTCGAAGATATGGATTCTACAAGATTTTCGAGCCGCAGCTCAATTCTCGTCTGGTCCAGTTAGTACCTTGAGCGAATGCACAAGGGTTCGAAAAACAATACGATTTGCATTAGATTTCTCAAAATCGAAAAAAAATCGAAAATCAACGAATAAAGAGACCGTGATTTCTCGAGCGCAACAACGCATCCAACTCTTGTAGATGTGTCTATTTCGGGCATCAATGGCTGCGGGCAGTCGTCATTTTCTCATTCGTGCCATTCGCTGCGAATAGACTGCTCGCAGTGAGCAGACCGGAGAGATACTCGCAGGTTTGATCTTTCATCTCACGATTTCGAAATGCGGATTACCGTATCTTCTTTTTGTACGCTCTCTAAACGCGCAAGGTGACTGTAAAACCGCTCTACATTTTTACCTTTACAGCTTTGGACCACTGGAGTAACAGCTGCCTGCGTGCTAACATACTGGTCAGCATCCGCGATCATCGTCGCCCCGACTCTATTCATGCCATATGCCAACTTTTCGTAAGAATTATACTCACGGAACCGAGAAATATATTGTGAATATTATGCTGTTCCGCGAATATCGTTGTAGCTGAGAAGCTCCACATCGCTTAGAAGCAATTTAATCACAGTGGTGTAGTTTTTACTCTAATTATTCTTTCAGATATGTTCCAAACAAGGCTGTAAACGGCTTGGATGTAGTGACTGATGTTCGGACGGATTACGTTTGTTTTCATCGAGAAAATATCACCACATATGGAATTTTTTTAGCAAAACGGAACAGCATCTTTATGCATATTCGCGGTATCCTTTGCTTGCTGCTTGGTTCTATACGTCTGCACCTTTGCATATATCATTTCAATAAAAATTAAAGTTAACTACGAGCTCGCGGTGAGAAAACACTGATTTCTTAGGTGAACAAAGACATTTCCAGCGAAATATGACGAGATCGAGATCGAACGAACTTCTTTTACTTTTGTCTTCATTCCTTATGTTCAGCACACTCATTTTTGATGCCGGAGGTACTTGAAGTGCACTATGTGAAAGGTTGAGCGATCACTGCCTTAGGGTACTCGAAGTGTAGTCTTTGCAAGACGTAGTCTCTCATTTTCTAATGCATTTTCTCATGATGATACAATGAAACGGATCGTGAGATTTGAATGAATTACAGCTTGGCTTTAACAACCAGATCACGAAAATTTCACTAAATGTTCATCTAGGGAAACATTTGAAGATAACGTAGTTCGCGTTGCTGCTACACTTTCCGGCGACTCCAAGATGCTAGCTTTCGCTTACGATTTTTGGTAATTTCTCGTTCAAAAGTCAATCCAGAATAAGTAACTTCGTGTAATATTCCATTCATCTCCTACTTTCTTTCGCCATTCAAGAGAGTGTGGGAAATGAAGGGACGAATACCCGAATTGTGAACGTACATTCAAGGTACGTCACAACTGAGACGATGTGTATCTCACCGCCATGGTCCCTGCTAATTGCAAGCCCGTTGATGCGGCGGTTAGGCATTTCTTCATGTACATATTTTAAATTTTAAATTTTTTCAGCGACGTTATTTCCCTTCTTCGAGTGTTTTCTATATTTAACGCGGCATCTGTGGACAACAGCAGTCGTCGTTAGCCGGAATTAAAATTTGTGATTGTTATTTTTGAATGGTCCCTATTATCCTTCTCCTGTGCCAAAATGTGTTCCTCTATGCAGCATGTAGTGGCTCCTTCCCTTCCTCTTGAAACTTACAGCGTGAGGAACAGCGAACGAAGACAATATCGTGATAAGTGCTTTCGGTCCCCAAAAATGTTCACACGAGTATTTGTACACGAGTACACAGGACAATATTTGCTAGAAACTGCAATCAATTGTGAAGCGGAATACTCTTGCATCGGAATACTCTTGCATCCAAATGCACATAAAAAACAGATTAAATATTTTATTTCAAAGCATTCGTTATTATATTTAAAAATATGTCGTTGATATTGTATTTTTAGTGAATCATTTCAACATTTATTAGCTTCGTCATAAGCAATTACAATAGATAGCCCAACGAGGATCAAAATAGGAAAGAAATAGGCAAATACGTAAAAGTTCCTATTCGAAAATAGCGATACAATTGAGTACACGTGGCCGTTGTTTCCCGTACGAAGAAATGTGTTTGATCGTGTTTGTGTCATGGCAACCCTACTGACTACCGCAAATATATCGTGAGATGGGGGACTAGAGATCGGCATCCGGGCCACAATCCCTTATTTGCTCTCCAGGGTTTCCCTTTTTATGCAATTTTGACTTATCTTAGGGCAGGTTTCAGGTACGCTAAATAGCGCGTCAGTTAGTTAAATATTTAAAGTTGCTGAAACCTAACCGAAAACACTACAAATTGCACAAAAAACAAAAGCCTAATGGCCCAACTAAGATTAGTTTGGAGAACCGTGACCCAGATGAAGACCTCTAGTCATGGGGAGAGCAGATGGAAGCTCTACATCGGTGACGTCATCAGCTTCTCATCGTCGTGGGTCGTTGAAGTATCGCGACCTCGCGCTGCCGCTCGTCAATTGGAACAGATCGACGTTGCCGCCATTCCGCAGCTGATTGAACAATGCATCTCGCGCCTGATTCCTGAAAAGATCGCAGAATATGCAATAGTTTAAATTCTAGTTTTTTTCGAAACGAATACAAGACTACTATCGAAAAAGGTGACAATTTAATCGAATGAATAACTGTTGAAACACATGCCAGCAACAATTTGACATATGTTCTGCTCTATTTGCTGATCTGTTTTATCAGCTATTCATACAATTGACTGTGTACTATATTCTGAACACAGTTGGTGCACCGGATGAATCAAACTATATTAATTTGACATCACCTAGCACGTTGTTTTCATCTCCAACAAAAGTCACAGTGTTGGTTCTTAGAACCAAACAATTTGGCAACTCACTCTTTAACATATTTATCCAGCACTTCCTCAGGCGGCGATCGCCTCATAAGTGCCGGGTCCAGCTGCTCCGTTCGGTAGAGCAGCGCGCCTTCCGTGTACGGCTTCAACGATGAGGCTCGTGCGGGTCTGCAAATATCATTGTATGACTTAAGCTCGAACTGATTTATTTATTGGTTCGATTGATAAACGAGTTCGCGTACAATCAAATCCTATCAGAAATGTATCTGATAAACCTTGCTTGAAACTCACTTATTGTAAGGTCGGGCATCTGTTTTTTCGAATTGCGAGCAGAAGAGGATGGCCGAAGCAGTTAGGACGAGCAGAAATCGCATTGCTGAGAGTGCCTGGAATAATTACTTCATCTACCCTCAAGGCGCAAAGAAATCACAGAACATAATTGAGCGATAGTACAGTAAGCATAGGGTCTGGCGCTCCTCTTGTATAGCTAAGGGAAGAAATGGTTAGGTGAAACAAATGACTCAGTTAGTACGCAATCCGGAGGCAGAACAACAGCTCGAAACAATCAAATTTAACGCGACCAATAATACGCGAATAGGTCACACCTACGGTTGATTGCATTACGACATGTGAACAAGAATCGGTAGCGGAAATGTTTGAAAGATTAGCCATGTGGAGCACTTGAATGTATAGTTCGAGCTATCGACTCTTAAGAGACATTACACGAGAAAATGTACCAACCCACGGATGGCTTTTTTGCAACCCCCCTGAATATTTCGTTGGTGAAGTTCCCATACCAAGTGCTGATATTTGGCGCAATATGAAGGGCTCTGGTGCACTATCCGAAAAATGCCAGACCATGCCCAAAAAAAAATTTCCGGAAATCATTATATTGGTTGGATATTGTAATTCTAAGCAAAATTCCATGTGGTTGAACTTCAAATAGCAATCTGAGAGTGTCCCAAACTCTCAAAATTTCCAAAAAATCTAACAAAATCGCATTTTTTTGAGTTCATTTTCGAGTTTTCATTATTATTAAATCATTATCGAGTGCATTTGAGCGAGAAATGCACAAAAACAATGTAAATAAGCATATGAATTATTATATGTTGAAATAAGGGATTTCCGGTAATCGCAAAACTAATTATGGCGAAAAAATATCGATATTTGTGAAATGAGCGAAATTCGGATTTTCGAAAAATAAAAATTTCAAAAATTAAGGCTTCAAATTGCCTGAACATGGTCTCAAATTGTTTTATTCGATATAGAAATAAGATTCGATGCCCAAAAGAGCCCATTCGACATGATTTGGAGATAGTGTGATGGTTTTGCTCAAAGAGCTAGCCCTCAGTTAGCCTTCTTCTGGAAACTATAACTTCCGAGCGCATTCCTGAATTTTCATTCCTGAAAAAAAATTGGACATTATACGTAGTTTTTCATGGCGAATCCGAAAATGGAGTTACTTTTGGCAAAGAGCATTAAAAAATTTTCAGGACGGCCAAAAATCTTCGAAAATCAACGTTTTTGACACGTTATCGTCGTCTGATCGCTTTCAATGTATTTTTTCGTAATTTTCATCAAAAAAAGAGTCCTGGAAAACCTATAATATGCTACTTTTCAAAAATTTGAAAATTTTCGATTTTTTTTGGGCATGGTCTGGCATTTTTCGGATAGTGCACCAGAGCCCTTCATATTGGGCCAAATATCAGCACTTGGTATGGGAACTTCACCAAAGAAAAAAAATCACCAACGAAATATTGAGGGGGGTTGCAAAAAAGCCATCCGTCGACCCCTCCCAAAAGGTACGTTTTCTCGTTGAATGTCTCTTAATTCTAACCACTCTCTAGTAGTGAGAGAGTGTATAGAATTAAGGATCGTTTAACGAACTCTACTTGAACGATTGTTCATCATCTAAAATGACTTTGCAGGAAGTAATTGAATTATATAGTGCGAATCCTGATTCATTTCGCACGCCCACTTGTTAACGTTTCTCGGAAATCGCTCGTAAAGTTCGCAAACTCTACATCAGCTATAAGCTTTTTAAGGAAAGAACTCGTTAGCGCTGCAAAGAGCGTGCTAAATACAGTTCGAAATTCGAAGTATCGTATCTTCTTTGTAAACACTTTATCAGCCAGTTGGTGAGAGAGCGCTTAAAATGAAGAGACACTGATATAGTTTTGCTAACTCCATTGCTTATCAGAGAACTCGCTTGGGAGTTGGCACCAGTTTCAAGTTTCGCTGCTCGTTGACAACTAAAACTGTCTGAAGCGCTTTTTGCTGTAGTCTAGCGCCATTGCTGTGGAAACACGGACGATGTATGATTGTTAAAGGGGGTGGGCGAGAATAGATTGTTTGCCGGCGGGAATCCATGTCTTTAATACATATTGCGTAGGAGAAGCGCGCAAGGTGTAAAAAACTTTTTCGAGTAATACACGTTCGCGCGTATTCCTTTCGCACGACGGTGAACAGCGCAAAGAACAATCGACACAATTCTGCGTAAGCACATTTTTGTTGTCCGTAGTTTAAAGCCTATATCGAAGAACGGGAAAACGAATGTCAACACAATCATATATTTCCGAAATTAAAGTATTTCGTTCACAGTTCGCAACCTATACCGAAGAACGGGCCGCAACTTTCAGAATCTGAAGCCCAACCCTTGCTGCCTCTTTCCAGGAACCTCGTAGATGACGACGTCTAAGGAGATGCGTGTTGAAGACGACGACCTAACTAACTGAGCTACTCGGCGGCACAATTGAGGAGTGACTAGTGAGGCGAGTGCCATAAATAGGCGTCAAAATGGCGTCAGACTAAGGCGCAGCGCGTAATTTGAGATTGGAGGCGACGCAACGCGAAAAATGAAGGAGGCACCCTCGCACATTTGCCTTCCTGCGCCTTTGCACGGGAAGGAGACAACGACGGCCTAGACTAGTGTCGCCTCTCAAGCACTCGAAATGAGCGTCAAAACAGGCTAAACAATAGCTAGCTATTCTTGGCGCCATGAAGGTCGAACCTTTCGAACGCGCGCGCTTAGCTTGTTAGCCGTCTGGCGTTCCAGATGTTGTATGTAGTAACGTAGAGGATTTCCATTTCCTTGCAGGGCTTCATGTGCAACCTTTTCGAAAAGGCCGTCATGTGAAACTACGAGAAGACCTGCATGCTCCAAAATTTCCTGGCATCTTCATGGCTACGAAATAGCATAGTAGCGCGCTACGGACAAACAACATTCGGAATAGGTAGATCAGCGCCAGCGAATCTGGTTAATTTCCTAACTACTTACTCGCCGCCGCTATTTTGCCAGATATTTTCCGGTTACGATCTTTAACTCAGGCGAAACCGTACGACTCGAAGTGGGGGTGGGAGTGATCACCGAACCTTCTCAGCACCTTGCCCTTTTACGCATATATCCCAGCGACTTTCATACGTCGACGAATTCTTTTATGACCGGAAGCCCCGATATCAACGCTCAAAGCGAAGGAGGAGTGGTGGCTCAAGGACCGAAGAACTTTAGCTCAACACCCTACACACTCAACGATTCCACAGGGAGACAGGCCGGAAACGGGTAACGCGGGTTGATCAATAAGTAATGGTGAGGACCCCGTTATAGACAATGGCAGCACTCAACGTCGCCCTGGGGGATTCCCAAAACGGGGGGTAGTTTACCGATTATCGAACGGTCAGTGAACGTGCAGCGGAAAATAGTGGAGATGAACGATTCTCGGAAATGATGCCATTGTCTATATATGCACATGCCAAACGACACCCCCCTTACAGACTTGCAATGGCGCTCAGGAGAGAACGAGGCGGAAATACGAGAAAAGGGGCGAATCACAAATGAGCACAACCCGAGAGATGGAAAGCCATGTGGCAGCGATCCAGGAATAGATTTCGCGCGCTGTTGCGGGGTGATTCGAATTATTGAGTTAATAGATCGCAGGCTCGAAGAGGGAGCAGTGGGAGCACGCTATGAAACACTCCGAATAGGTAGATCATACCACGGTCTCTTTATTCTACACACTCTGTCTGGCCATTCGACCGGTCGAACTGGCATTGGTGTGTCAAAGCCGATGAATTCGGTAAGTATCGGGCAACACGTCTCGAGTTTTGGAAAGATCAGGATCATGAGTTGGGGCATGACTGGGTATCTGGCTGGACAAACAGCGTTGAGAGGGGCGCAGGAACTTGAGAAGGGGCAGCCCGTAAATGTCAGCGCTAATCAGGGAAGGATGTTGTTAGCGCAGCGCGCTTTTTGTGAGTGATCGCCAGTCACGCGGGAAGCCCTCTAGCGAATGTTGTCTCCATCTGATTGGAGATATTTGTGTCGACTGTGACTTGGCGCGAAATTGTAGGACCCTACGTAAATGGTGACACGGATCGCGGACACCACAAGAGTTTATAGTATTGTCAGAGTAGATCTGCGGACTAGATCCGGGTACGAATTGGCGATTATAATAGAGATAAATGTGAAAGTTATAGTATGTGAAGTCACGGATCTACGGTCTAGGTGTTGGTACCAAACAAAAAAATATAGTAAAGAAATGTTGTAAATATACATTGTGTAAGGCCAACGAGACAATATCTAATCACATTTTAGTCAGATAATGCCAAAGATGCAGAAGATTAATGGAATCGGCAGAGTGCACGCCTAGGCTTACGCGCGCAGGCTAAATGGGTTTCGCTGACAAGCTCTAGCCTGCCTACGTCGGAATGAACCGGAAAGCCATCGCAAGGGAGCGCGCAAACGCAACGCACTAAATATGTGCTAAGCCCCTGCGGCGTAATGGTCAATGCCTTCTTGCTTTGCCTGCTGCTCCCCAGAGGATTGCACGCTTCTACAACTAATCTAGCAGTACGTCATTAACTACTAGATTTCGTGAAACGATAAGGCTATCTATGCATTATATACAGTAGAAATCGAAACGCAGGTAAAGGTATCTTCATTTTCATCACCATCTCTCTACTCGACCGGTCGAGATAATGTGTAGAATGAAGAAACGTTGACTCGAATTACGACCTCTACTATGCACTATCTAGCATCTTATAGGGTGAAAGACTTTTCGTAATCTGGTGAACCGATGATTCGCATTTCGCCTTATATTACCTACTTTCGCGCGAACTGTGTGCGGTAGCAAATGAACTGCGCCTACGCACAACAACATCGCATATAGCGCGGCTCCCCCCGCAAATAAGTACCGGGTCTTTTACGGGTCGTAGCGGCAACAAATTTGATCCGAATTAGACCGCCCCCGGCTACATTTGCCTGATCGCTGAATTGGATGAGGAAATTAGGCAAATATTTCGCAGCTCGGAATTTGTGGCTTACATGAACGAGAATAAGTGGCACATCCTTGGATATAAAAACCGAAAACGTAACCACTCCAGTAGTTTTGCATAATGAGTACGAATCTAATGATAAAATAATATATAAGCCCACGTATTGGTTCTCAAAGACGGTTCTCACCCCACCTGGTTCGGGTTATTGGTTCGAGAATCTAGACAATAACACAGTGTACAACGAGGGTGTGGGAATCGACGAGGTGGCATTCTGATTCTCATGTGAGAGGCGCACTTAATTTCCGCTCTTCATATCCGGGGTTGCGGGGGTGGGGGTGGGATAGAGCGGGAGAAAGAGAGGCCGGAACACCCCTGTAGTCGATCTAATTAATCATCGCCTAGAGTGGATTAGAGGAGGAAATTTGTGGGCTTAAAATGGGATTTGGAGCAAATTGCACCTACGCTTTTAATGTATTGCGCAAATTAGCGAATCTGATTCGCTAAACTGATTCACGGCAGTCGATAATGCAGTCACTTTTTCCCCCTGAAACATCGATTAGAAAACTGATATGGAAGGGAGAGGTTATTTTTTATCGGAGTACAGTGGCCTGCTTTCCAGTATAAACAGGGAAACGGTAAATATAGTACGCTGGCGTAAATGCCATTAATCTTCGAGCTTCGAGGGGTTCTATTAATTCCCATTAAATTGCTCTATTTTAAAACCTAAAATGTTTTGCCGGAAGTCGATAAGTTGGCGCGAAAAAAAATGTCTCAATGAACATACTTGAGCTCGTTGAAAACATTTTCAGGGAAGTCGTATGTCGAATGCAAAGTTTAGTATGAAAAAAACCACTACCACCCTAATCCAGTGATTTGCAGTGACTCGAACAACTAAAAATATGCGTTTTTTCGAGGAAATAATTGAGCATACTGCCTTTTTGCTTATGATCCGGCAGAATATTGTTCGATTGTGATCATCCGATCTAGTGCCGTGAACAACATGTTTGGGCATTTTTCATCAGCGCTAATATCTGCTAGGATTCCCTCGCGCTTCGCAACGTAAAGGCAGCCTTAGGCAAAACAGGATTATGCGACATCTCATCAGCCCCGAAATTGGACACCCGATGTAGCGCGCCGAATTAGCTATCATCTTACATCGTGGATGCTTAGATTAAAAACATAAACGCGGAAGAAAAGCATTAACGACACTATGCGTTGCTTACGAAATAATTGCTACATTGCATTGACAAAGATGAAAGGCATGAATACGGAAGACAATTGCGTGACGACACTATACCATGCCTAAGATAGCATTTTTTGTACTCGTGAATGTTAGATATAGGTCGCGCCTACTCACAAAGAGCGGGAACAATGCGCTGATTGAATGAACAAGTGGCACAATGTTTTGCGCCATAAGAAAGCGGTATTCAGGTTTTGCATTCTAAATGAATTGAATCGAACTTAGCGGAAATTGGAGAAAGCCTAGAAACACTCCGACACATGACTGCAAATGTATCCGACTACACGAAAACATACGCTAAGAAGTTACGGAGGTCTGCGCCCATTACTATTCCAGGTCCCCTCCTCCGCCTACAAAAGGATGTACAGGAGAAGAGATATACGATGACGAGCGATACACCCCCTGGCGTCTATTTTGGGCTCCTTTCAAGTCAGAATTGCAACTAGAACCGCGGGTCTGAGTAGTCGGACTCGAGTAGGATGTGGAGTAGCTAATGAGAAAGGGAGCGATGACTTTTCTCGGGAGAGATAAGCCCCTCTCCACCTCCCAGACCCGTGACTGGAAATGGCACCATTGTGCATCCTTTGCCGGAACCTTTCGGGAAATTGAAGAGCTCGAGCAAAAGTCTTTAAGAGTTGCAGCTGCTATTTTTACACGTTTTCGATGCATATTCATGACACCAGTATGAGAAACGTATTGGTGAATTTTGGAATTGTACGAGCAAACATCTTTGAGTAGCTAGCTTCCAACTGTTGTCGGAATGTTACCGACCCTCATAAACAAACATACAACACGAAAAACGGGTTTATTGGTGCTACTTGCAGTGCTCAAAATCAGATGAGTCGGGAACTGGGCCGGGAAGGAATTCGATCGAGTGGAATGCCGTAGGGGACTTGTAGTTGCTCCAGTAGGTCAGCGTTACTGCCGGAACCGGAAAATCGGAAGGGTCGGAGGATGGAGGAGAAGGAGTCTTGGCGCTTCAGAGGACCCTCGAAGGTGGGAAAGGCTCGGACCGATGAAACCGCCAGAAGGAAGATCACAAACCACCGCATCCTGGAAATTTTAACTAAGCTTGATGCGTTAAAAATCATCTACGCCTGAGGTGCGATATGCGGTGTGGTAAAGGACAATGTGTGAAAATCTGAAAAAAAACGGTTGGAATTGAACAAATACTCACATTTTATCGTCGAAGAGAGTGCGCACCGAGGCAGCTTGCGTATTATTACCTGAGAAAGAGAATGGTGATTGTTTTGGCGATTTCGCCCCCGTTTGACCGTAGCATAATATCGTATAGTGTAACTGTACTGATTCGAGGGCAATAGCGAGCGACAAATCGGGGATATTACGTTTATTTATGCGTTAGGAATAGAAGAGAAAAATATTATTGGAATATCAGGGCAAGGTTTAAAGAGAGTATCAGTGGGTTGCGAGATCGAATAGTGATGCAAGAGTAGAGTGGGAATAAGAAAATGGAAGAGCGAGAGAAGTTGAAGCGGGTGCTAAATGAGACGATGATGCGGGATTCTAAAGTCAACATTGGAGAGTAGGCGGATGTGCTACGAGTCTTGCTATTGCAAAAAGCGTTGAAGGTTGAATAGTGAAAGAACAATGCAAACACGGGCTCAATGCCGGGTAGAGCCTCAATGACCAGGCTAGTGTAGGAAGCTTAACGGAAATAGGGGACGAAGAATCATGGAGATAAGAGAGGGGATTCATACGAGATTTTCTGAACGGGACATGGCTCAAATGACGCGTATGCGAGCGCAAATGAGGCTAGTCACGATGGATGGGTTGAGACGATGTGCTGAGTGGCTTGACTAACATGGATTCGAGGACTACAGATTCAGAGTATCGTCAGAGTTTTGAATCATTTTACGAAGTGTCAACCAACGGGAGCGAGCAGGAAAATAGAAGGACGGGCGTCGCAAAAGGGTAGGAGAGAGACTGAATGCATAATTATCTGTAGAGTGGACACCACTTAGGGACGCGAAAATGGAGTGTGAGATCATAGGATGGGTACAAATGTAATGGGAACGGGCTGTCATCATTAGAGTTCGAAGTTCGGGCCATACATCTACATTCTTAGCACGAGATAATGTATGAAGATATTATGGTGCAGAGCTCTGATCACCAGAGAGTGCATTTATTCGTCGGGTTCATCTTCGATCCCGCTGGGCAGGAGAAGGCCTTGGCGAACTCGGGGGAGTTCTGGAGCGGCCCGAGCACCCTGCAATGACTCCTCTTCCCCTCCTCCACGCATTGCTTTCAATTTGTAGCTTCGGCGAATGATAAATAAACGAGTGCGGAGCACTATTCGTGGACTCTCTGACTCAGAATGAATAATTCCGAGGCCTCCCACTTGAATAGAACCCGCTTTCGCGGAATTCGACGATGTCTGGTCCATGGCGACGGCTATTTTGAACAGACTCAAAGTAACAAACCTCAGTTTCCCGAGGGAATGCGTGCCCGTGGCTCCCGTAGAGAGCGTGCACCAGTTCTGGGCGAATGCTGTGAAGAAGGCCTGAAAAAAATATCATATTATCGATACTACTAAAGGAGTAATGGTGGGCATTTACAAGCAAGTTCGGGCTGTTGTACTAGCCCCGCAGGTGTAACAGAATATTTGGAATCACTATTACCTGGTCGGCGTTAAGCTCGAGTCCAGGCAAGCGCTTGCTTCCCAGTTCATTCTGCTTCTTCCAGGCCTTAAATATCGCAAAATGGTCTTGGATGGGTGCTAAGTTTGTCATACCTTGTAAGCCAGAACAAGTGCCACATTGTCTGCAGTGTTCTCTGCAAGTACACCCGCGGTGTCTCTCTGAAAATAAATAATTTAACACATTTAGCTTCATCCGAACTACGAAAACGCCATTTCGTCCTGTATTTTGTGCCCGCACGCGCACAAATCTCGTTTAGGTGCGCTCCCGACTATTGTTTGTTTCCCACCCCCTCAGGAAATGAGACAGAAAAGGCGAAAACAAAATCGCGAAGTCTCTCTTACCAATTCGCCTAGTC
Source organism: Pristionchus mayeri (assembly GCA_036245805.1). NCBI lineage: Eukaryota > Metazoa > Nematoda > Chromadorea > Rhabditida > Neodiplogasteridae > Pristionchus > Pristionchus mayeri. The sequence goes on from BTRK01000002.1 coordinate 9,937,978, forward strand.
CGCTGTACTGTCGGTGAAAACACTTTTGTTTCTCCTTGAAGTTGGCCGAAGTCGTGCCAATAGTCAGATTCCGATCGACTCCAGTAGGACCGAAATGTCGGCCTAAACAACGGGGATTAGCGCATGTGACTTCCGCGTTCCTCATGCCATGTTTCCATAAAATATACTTCCTGCTCGAAGGTCACGACTACAAATGTGGCGTTTCCTCATCCACCAAAGAGTGTGGTAATGAGGCATGCATGTCCACATGTACATCGCCCTACATTTCCCCGTCGAAGGGGTCTACTTAGTCAGGGAAATATAGCGTTATATTGAGGTATGCATCATTATCCCCAACAATATCTTCAAGAGATATACTGAGTCTCGGGACATTGTGTGCAAATGAGTGATGTATCCAGATCCATAGCCCTTTCAAGTGGATATTCTGAATCAGGCAGGGATCTTTAGCGTTTGCTGCGCATGGCTGAGTAAGTGAGTCGCTTCTGCTCCCCGCTTTCTCCCCCGCATTCGGCGAAAACACGAGACGGATGATTAGCGCAGAAACGGCAACTAGGCCACTCACGCACATCACTTTCTTTCCGCGTACTCAATTATAAATCTAAGAAAGGGTAGAATCAAAACAATAACATCAAAAAATAATCTCACCTTTGAAGTCGAAGGCGTGTGTCATCTCATGGCCGATGATGGAACCGAAGCCGGCGAAGGAGAACAAACTGAATAGAGATACTCGTGTACGTGTAAAAAGGTGGACTAGAGTTCATAATTCCGGTAAGTGCCCCACAGCACAAAAAACGTTGCACAAAATGATGTTGCCGTGATGTCGTTTCTCAGACTCCAACTCGAACACATTAAGTGCGCTTTTCTCCCTTTCTCCAGTGCAAACGTCATGGGATGCAAGCTATTTTAGCGCCCCAGTCCCGTGAGACGTCCTTCTCTTTGCAAACACTATTAGCGGCCCTGAGAGGTTTCCGAAACCAATCAAGGCGCTTAGTAGGATGACCTAAGGGGGGGAGGAGAGGAGAGAAATAGGGATGCTTATTTGATAATCTAGAAAAATCACCACGGAAGTTCAAGAAAGAATGTAGTAAACCGGTACCAAAGACCAGGCATCTGGGTACCAGGAGATCTAACGAACTTCGCTAAAGTGGAGTCGAGAAACTGGTCCATTGTCCAGAGGATGGGGAAGAGGATCGAGTTGGACTCGTAATTGTAGTGGACGTTGATGTTGAAGGTGTTCGTGTCGGACGGCCACTCATCCGGGTTCGCCGGCGCTGCAAAGCTTGTTTTGAACCGGAAATAACAAAAAAAACTCACATCCATAGCCGGACATCTGCCGCCAGTGCTTGTTGCTCATGGCTAGCGAGAAGGACAGTGCCCAGGGAAGTGCTGAGTCGTTCACGAACTGAAATTGGTCAATTTTATAGTGAAAAGTCGCAGAATTTCCTCAGTGTTTAGTGTATTTGAGCGAAAAAAAATCAAAGTCCACCCAAAATCCTCACCATTTTGTATTCGGACTCCTGCGCAACCGGGTCTCGAGAGGCTTCCGGAACGGCTACTCGGATTCTGACTCTTTCCGTCTTATCGATCATCGCAAATCGATCTTTCTCATCGATGACGTCAGACTTCCGAAGCGCGTCGATGTACTCTCGACGCATGTCCTCGCCGATGGATCGGGCCTTCTCCATGTTCTGAAATGCACATATTGTTTCCTGAATTGAAGTGTTTTTTACATATGTTGACCTCATGCATTCTGAATTTGTGGTTTCTCTGGGACAACATTGTAAAAACACATTTTAGGGAGGACGAATATAGATTCACCTCACGGAGCTTCGTGCCCCAGAACTTCTCGAGAATGGAGACGAATCCTAGCTGATTCACCATGCCGACCCTATTGATGCACTGCAGACTGCGGTCGTCCTCGCCGGTGTAGAGAATACGGAGAGTCTGAAATAAAAGTTCAATACATTTACAAACATTAGGGGGGTGTATCGTTTTAGAACTGGACAATTTGGAACTCAACAGAGGGGGGGGGGGAAGAATAAGGTGTTCCGATTTCATCAATGCGTTCAAAAACAACGAGTTCTAAAATGGCATGTTCTAAAGTGATACACCAGCAAACATCAGAAATGCTATACCTCGAGACCGCCGAGATCTCTAGATCTGACGAGCTTCCCCGAGTGGATCGTGAGCATGAACAACTGCTTGAACTTGATGTAATCTCGGATTATTTGCTGCCCTGAAATATCAGATGAATCCTTTTCAAGGTGGACGCATTTCCCGACTCGTCGTCACATGCAGTTGCCCACATAAAACATTATGCACTATTATTTTTTATCGTGAAAACACATATTCAAACCTTCTTGAGCCGAGTATTCCTGCAGCACTGCCATCATACGCATGAAATAGTCTCTGCCTGGCGCGATGACTACCTCAGTATCGGCAGGGATGTCCCGACCGAGGTATGAGCCGAGGAAAAAGCGGAAGTCGAACTGAAATTACTATTATTTTCGAATATTTCGATTGTAAATCACCATGCTGTCGTACAACTCCAGTTCGCCGAGCGTCGTTCGCCACTGTTCTGGCTTTGAAGTCTAAAAATTGTATTTTTTTGAAAACTTGAATTTAAGGTGAAGTGATGTAATTTATAGTGAAGTACGGACCGTTGTTCAGTTTTTTCCCAACTTCATAAGGAATGGACTGTAATTGAGTGTAAAATTTACCTGCGCGGCGAACTGCGGCGAGCACCGGGTGATCTTATAATCGAGCAGAATCGCATGGGCGAGCGCTCTTCTCATCCGTTCGTCGGCCCGCATCCCCAGATCCTTGGCGAGCTCCAATCCGGCGTTGAATAGAAGACTGTTCAACTGCAGACGATTCGAGTTTTTGAACGAAATAATAGGGAACGACTACTAATTCGAGAACTTTTGCATCACAATTAACTCAACATGGCCCAAATTATCTTTGACCTACCCAGTGCTTGTCGAGTCTGCCCGATAACAGATCGTCTACATGGAAACTCTCGAATGCACCATATATTGAGATGTGGCCAGTAAATGGAGTCGCTTCTTCGATCTGTACAAACGCACTATGTTTGCATTATGCAAAAGAAGTCTTGAATACTGTAATATATACTGTAGGTAAAGTTTTTTAACAAGTAAACTATAACTACAATATGTTTCACATCGGTAGCCGTAGTTCAGATTGTTCTGATGTTAAATACAGTTTGAGTAGAATAGAGAACTGACCGTTAGAATGGTACGCGAGCTGATATCCTTTGAGTCTATCTGAGCCGAGATGTGGAACATCGACAGCGCATTGGTGCGGTAAGCGCTGGAATATAATTTTGCAATTTTAAATGGCATGTTAATGGTTTTACCCAATAAGCACATCTTCGATCGGCCGGGTATCCTTTGAGGTCGACAACCAGCCATTCATTTCCTGAATTTATGATATTTGTTTGCATCCATTATGTGGCGTGTTAGCTGTATTCGACCCGTGTCACTCATCCAAGGAATTATGCTCTCTATTACGGCAAGTTTTATTTGCCATCGCTTAATTTCAAAATTGTTAAAGTCTCGTACCTTGTAAGCGATCTGTAGCGACTCCTGTGCGCCTTCAATCGACTCTCTCATGCAGTTCTGAAAAAAATATTGATTTGAACGATACATTTCAAAAATGTTGAAAATTGAACATACCTCGTACGTTACCAGTGCTCCAGACTGAAACGTAGTGAGATTCTCGCCACTCGGATTGTGCAATACTGCAATTTTATATTATTTTTATTTATTTTTATTTTGTATTTATTAATGTTTTTTCAGGTGAAATTTCAAGGAAATTGCTCACATCTCGCAAAGAGCTGCGTGATTCTGTCGTACGAGTGGAAACTCGTTTCAAGAGCCACATTCCAATCAACGGCCTTCTGAGCGCGAATTATCGTACTGAAATATGTAGTTTATGAATTAAACAAAATTTCATAGTTGCATAATATTATCATATTGCTTCCAAGTCTTTGAGCTTTTCTTGCAAGAGTGCGAAATTCGGATAGCCGTATCTTCATTTCTCACACTCTCACGTCGGGCCGAATGAAAACGTGATTGGAATGACGAGACAGTGGTATCGTTTGACCAACTCTATTGTGTTCACTCACTTCTCAGCCCACCCTCCACATGCGTATTCGTAAAAGTCATCGCAGGGAGCGACCGGCGAGGGCCTGTTTTTGACTGCAGCAGCAGCTGATTTTCGGAGCAATTTTTCTGCTGCATTGACGCACGAAGTTGTAGTGCAAGCTGAAAATTTGTTTCGATTTTGGGAGCAGATGAAAATGAAATTATGAAATGATAATGTGAAATGATGTCATCGACGAATAAAACGCACTCGTAGTCGATAAAAAGTGTATGATGATAGCCGTAAAAATTGATGAGAGTACCTAAAAATTATTATTTTTGGGGGTTTAATTTCGGGTTTTGCTTACCAGTAGAGAGATAAGGACGAATGAGAAAATGAGTAACCGCTTTAGTGATAACTGCAATTAGTTGTTGATTGTTGGGTACTTTTCAAAATGTATGCTTACCCGTATAGTAGTGCAATGCTCTTCTTGATATGAGGCTTCGTTGCGCAGCGCCGTTCGCTCCTCCGGTGACTAAATTATAATATATGAATACAAATAAATAGCATTGTATGTTCAACTGTGAACCAACCATTATTTCCGTAATTCCCGGTTTCCATACACAATTTTTATAATTACACTTGTTTTTCATTTCGCTAACTTTTGAAGCACTGATTACAGGTCTGATTCAAAACGCCTTATTTTCGAGGCACAGAATCCTACAAAATGGCGGGAACAAATTGTTCTTTGGAGTAGGAAGGGACGGGAAGTAATTAATTAGCCTCCCAGACCCGCCTCGATTATGCAATGGAAATAAGGAGTGTCTGCTTCGTAAACAATACGTTTTTTTTCGAAGAACAATTCACCAGCACCTCTTCGAGTAGCGCGGTTTCCGACCCGCCAACTCCGCCGCTATCCCAGCTCTCGACCGAGGGGCAGAGGTGTAAACCACGCATCGATGCCAACTCCATCATATGCATGGCGCATACTAGTCGACTAGAAATACTAGAGGAAAGTAGGCAAGAGACATGTGCGAAGGTGTGCGTATATAAGTAGTAATTTCAACACTTTTCAAGGGAGGGAGGGGCATATCCCCCCCTTCTCGCTTCCACGAGCTATTCTCAACCTCATTGGATTAGGATGCGCAAAGGGCGCGATTTATTTGGAGGAGGGATAAGCCCGCGAATAGCGCCCATACATGTGCTGCGGCCGGCTATTTCCAGATGAAAATTTGCGGCAGGATTCCCAATTCGGGGCAATTGGCCTTAAGCTGCAAGGCTTGGCTGGATGGTCAATGAAGCCCACAGATAATGCACACCGATTAGGGCTTGTAAGTCGTGCGCCGTCTCTTCATTTCTCACAACAGTGGTTGGTTACTCGAGATAGTGTATAAAATGAAGACTATCGTCTCTCGAACCTAATCGCTTTCATGTCATTTGGGTATTAACAATTAGCATCGACGTAATAGTGCTCACATCATTCAAAGATGAGTAATACCAGCATAGTAAATTATCGCGCCAAATAGTATTGGAGAAATTGCTCGAAAAACTCAGCGCCGCTTGGCTACACTCTACCCCGGAATCTCGAAGATGACGTCTTCCATCAGGATTCAATTCCCGCAGTCGAATGGCCTCGTTCTGTGCCAGACCGGACTGCAAGCTTGCTAGATCGAAGATGACGACAAAAATGAACTGCGGATGAATTGACGTCAACACATAGTGGGCGAAAAAGTTACGGAAAACGAACTATGCAAAATACAGGAAAATATGGCTTGTAGTCTCTAGCGCGTAGGCAACTAACGAAGTTAGACAATGGGACGTACTGTCCGTTACAGAACACTTAGCTTTAGCTATGCAACGTCACTTTCCTTTCCAGGAATAAAATGCCATCTGCTATGCCAAATAGATCTATAGTCTATAGTATTCAGACTACCTACTCGGCATAGACAGTGTGTATCACGCAAGTGTTACAAATATACCGATAATAAAAACTAATTTATAAATACATGAGTGCGTGGACGAATATCGACCGCGTAAATCGTCAAGGCCGATGAGTACTTGCTAAAATAGCGGCGCGCAGGTGCCTTTACAGACGTAAGACATCTGAATTTACTCCACGTCACGTAGTCGCCTCATCACAGAAATACAGCGAACGTGCAGTGGAAAAGAAGTAAGGGAACCGCTAATCATCCTGTCATGCGCAGTCATCCCCCGATGAATCGTCTGGCTCTCTCCAAACCACACGCTCTCTCGTCGAATCTGAATGAGCGAGAGAGTGTATGATATGTAGAGAGCGAGGCCATTGCTCCATCCCCTGGAGGATCCCGTAGGCAATGCCAGGGTGAGAGCCCAGTTGTCTGCCACCTCACCCCCGCATGCTCTCTCGATTGAGCACGCTCTATCAGCGACTGGTGAGGGAAAAGATAGGGAACGTGAAGAGCTAATACTCTTCACTATGGACTATAGATGATATTGTCTGAGTCTCTCACATAGACACACTCTCTCGCCAGCCTGGTCAATGATGAGGATGCTCTAGAAAAACGAGCGCAGTGTGCCCCCGCACAAGACGGAGCCGGATCAAAAATGCGAGCAATCGTCTGACTCTCTTCAATTTGCACACTCTCTCGCTTTCTCTAACCATAGACAGAGTGCGTAAAACGCGGAGAACCAGACATGCTCAAAAATGCATGAGACACTTGGAGGCCGGAAGAGCAATAGGGTAGGCAGTAAAGCCCGCGCGCGCCACCAACAATGATGACGCAGCAGACGAAGATTAGGGAAGCAGCGCGACAACACACGCCCGACTCGAATGATCGCAGAGTTCGGGTTTTCGGGTCCATTTTTTTGATTTATTTAATGAAATGTACGTAGTTCTCCAAAAAGAACACAGGAATGTAAGGCTAGTGCAACTATTTACGAAAATATTCTCAACCGACTCGCAATGAATCGAGCACAGAGTTTAGACCCAAAATTGCTCAATAAACAACTGTTTTAAAAGGATTGTCCACCGCTGAAAATATGGCATAGATGGATCAAGAATTGCTCAATACATGGAAAAACGTTAATATTGTATTTAAATATTTTCGAAACTATTCACTCACGCTCACGGTAGAACTTCGCTGTGATCGAATGAGGCCTTGTCGCGAGGAGCAGAGCGATTCATCGTCCTCAACATATTTTAAAAATATTTTATAACTGAGATGTGTCCAAGTGATTGATTTCACATCGTATTGTCATCATTTGAACAATTGTTGAAGCGTATCCGATCTCGTTTCTTTCGCGATACAGACGAGCCAAAAAATATGTTTTTTTTAATCATGGAAGAACCATCGAGAGTAATTTTCAATCACCTCCTTCCTTGTCAATCCGAGCGTTGGTTTTATCAATGTTGAAAAATTAACATATCTTCACATGATTATATCATTAAATGAAATATTCAATGATACTGGTAACTACCTGATAGGAGGTGGATGGCGCTCCGTACTGAACGGGCATGAGCAGACCGGGCATTTCCGAGCCATCCAGTGTGACGGGAAGAGAAGGGAGAGAGTTGATAGGGCTGAAGTGAAAATGACGATAGTTGCAAGGGCTTTGATAAATATTTGACTACTTGAAACAGCAAGAGGCGAAAAACGGCTGAAGGAATGATGTTAGGTCGAAATATATACAGGCTTGAGAAACGAATATGACTTTGCTAATGTGCGAAAATATGGCGAGAGAAAAGAGTGGGGGAGTAGGGATGAAGCTTTGTTTTTGCTCATTTTCGAACTTCTTAGAATCAGAGCGCAGACGTTCAACTCTGACGTCAAAAGCAGGCTGATATTGCACACAAAACTGAACGAATTAGACAGGACAAGGTGTCCGATCGAAGATGAGGGCAATTTGTGATGTGAAAATGTGCTGATTTTTCACCGAATTGCGACACCGTAGGCTACTCGTTGTCGACGCATGCATGATTGCCTTCTACCAAAAATGCCGTGATACATTATCACACAGCTTGCCGATCGGAAATAGAGCCAGCTGTACGTTGCAGTGTTTGCCAGGAAAGCACCCAATTGTACCACTTTCATAGGAAAGCAGATCAGAATAATATACGGTAAGAGAGGCGTGAATGTTAGCAAATTCTGGAAGTAAAGTTGCGTGTCGAGTAGGTGGTAATTGGCACTTGAGTGCGCTAGGCACTCAGTACTCAATCCTAGCGACGCAATTTCCGGCTTCACCCACTGCTTACCGCCATCCATTATAGCGCCTGAAAACGACACCTCACAAACCACTCGGATTGCATTACATTTGCGTGCTGGGGGCATCAGACAACAACAGAGCGTTAAGCGCATTTCACCCTGAAATACACACTCTGCTATATTTACATTGTTTTCGTGCTTCATAGGTCATGCGCACTAAAGCGTTTCATCAAAGATCAAAATAAACTATCACGAGAATGGACGAAATATAAGCTTGAAGCGTGTCAACTAGAACCAATACATTTGAAGAGAATCTTTTGAGAATAGAGCTAGCTTCTGGTCAAATCCGGAGATCACAGGGGATAATACTCGAATTTGTTCGCTTTTGACACATCGATAGCTGCAGATTGTCTAGGTCATAACAAAAAAAACGATTAGAATCTCTAGAGATGGCTTCGAAAGTGTTATCAGCCAAATGGACGAAATATAAGCGGCAGAAGCTTGTCAACTAGAACCTATGAAATATAGAAGAAGCATGTGAAAATATAGCTAATTACACCAATCCGACGATCATATCGGATAATACTAGAATTTAGCTGCTTTTTACACTAGAAAAATTCCGATCGACGATGTTTTTCTAGAAAAAATATTTTTAAAAAAAGATTAGCAGTCTTTAAAGATGGCTTCTACTCTCTTCATTATATGTTATCACTGGTCAATCAGAACGGTTAGATAATATGGTGTGCAAATAGTTGTTTCCCACCAAGCAATCAATTGATCGGAATATATTACGGTGTAAAAAGCAACTAAATACGAGTCTTATCCGCTGTGATCGTCGGATTGGTCGAGAATTAGCTCTATTTTCTCATGATTATACTCTATTTCATATGTTCTAGTTGACACGCTTCTGTAACGCTTATATTTACCCTAATATATGACCATGCATATCACAGATATGGCTGCGTTTCTGCGGATATCGGGAAGCTTTCTAGGCAGGTTAAACTTGGCAATATTCTATTTAGGAAGATAAGTGGGAAAGGATACGAATCTCGCGATCACAGACGGATTCTGTGCAAAGGTATAGGCGACAGGAAAATCTACATCAGATTTTTGAAATCGCTGAGACCAAGATGAGCAAGGGGCCTTATATAGCAAATAGCATGTAGGCAGCAATTGAATTCGCCGAAATTGGAGTTTTAGATTACGCAAATCCGCACGCAGGTGGATTGAGCGGACATCCTTTCACCTGACTTCCAATTTGGAGGCACTCTCTCAGTTTAATGCGCTATTTCGTAGCCCGGAAAGCAAGGGAACAAGTCGACTGCTCACCACCCCCCGACTTCCATCGCTGAATAGCGGACGCGATGGCTTCTTGATTGCTTCCCATAAAGACAACGACCCGAGACCGGAAAGAGGCGCAAACAAGACTTTCATGAACTAGGCGAACTATAGCTCGATGCACAGGGCTATACCTCTTCATTTTCTATTCTCTATCATAGCTCCACTGGTCTTTAAAGTTTAAATGATGGATATACGAAGGGTCGTTTATCGAACTCTAGGGTATCCGACACTCTAACGATAGACAACGCGGAAAATGGCAGTATGAAGCATGATATGCATATAAAGAACAAGTTCCTCAGTTGAGAGACTACTGCGAAGTCCAGTGAAATCATGCATACAATGAAATTAATGGGCCCGACATGGGTGCAAGCAATAACCTTAAGGAAGCGAGGGATGAAAAGTATTGTAGAGGACCACAAACCATGGTCCTCTTGGAAATTCAAACACAAAATTCAGGAGGCGGGCCCGTTAAGTCATGTAGGGGTTCAGGAACGACGGTACAGTAGGATTGCCAATGCCAGTTTTTGATCAACAATGAAGGGTGTCTTCGGAGAAAGAATGCCCTCAACAAACCAGTCATCTGGCTTCACCGATTACTAATTTCGCGCAGACAATACATATTCAAGAAAGAGTAGTCAGGGACAACAGCGTCATTCATTAATCCAATATGGTCTGAGTATGATCTCGATGGAAAACGTAGATCGTGTTGCAATTAACGAGTTGATTTACAGCGGAGTTTTTCGCAAGAAACGAGTTGCTAATGAGTGTAAACACTGAATATGTTAGGCGTACACATTACTAGCTTCCAATAGGACAAAATTCAGTCGTCATTAGCCGTGCACTTTCGTCGATTGTCAATTGTTCCTGCCTACATTGAGAATCGAAGGAATCTAAAAATACGCGAGAAGAGGATATATAGTGTATCATTGTTGCGTACATGACACGCTACAGAGATCATCATCAAGACGGGAAAACGCATCATCTCAATTGTGCATAGATGTTGAATTGCGACAAATTAATCACCATAGATAGAAGCTAGATACGCAAATATAGACAAAGAAAGTATAAATTCCAGGAGTAGTCTGGGGCGACCGGAGCGCGTCATGATCGAAACAGGAAAGAAATCAGTGAGTGGTCAACATGAGGTGTGATAACACAGGTGAGAGGGCACCAGGTGGCGGAGGCGAACTTTTGATCGTTCAGGCCACGTAGAAGGATTTTCAGAAGTAATGCGAACTGACAAGGCAGGATATTCGCGCCTTGGAAATGATGGCACACTTTGATAGCCGAAACCGCGTTATTATAATGTCTAGAATGGGAAAAATAAGATATGATCGTAGAGCAAATGAGAAATAGGAAGAGGCGATTTTTTGATCATTTGGTTCAGCCAGTAAATCATCGATTCAGCCAAACCGAAGCCCTACATGTTTACGTAGATCGGTCTCAAAAAGTAACTACTCCACTTTCTCCTTAGCTCCTTAGGTATGGGAGTCGGATTTGTGATCACGGGGTTTAAGTATAATGCTAATTCAAATACCCACTCACATATACGTACTTTAATAGGAATCCCGAGGTAAAAGGCAACATCGTAGTACGAGTGAGAACATAATTGGTTTTTGGCCACCGTGATCAAAGTGAAGTTTGGCAGGAGTTAGTTCGGCAAAAAAAATTCCCGATGATACACACATCGCTTGGTTCAAGTCAAGCTTCAACTTCTAACCACTACGAGTAGGCAATAATCAAGCAATGCATTTGTTAGCTCGAGATTATTCTAATTGGATAAGCTGGATATCTTACAAAATAATGAATCCACAAAGCGCCTGCAAACCCAAAATCGCAGACTGGAAGGAAGAATCAGGACATAATTAGGAATTGTACACCGTAGCCAGAGAGTAGCACTATCGCCCAAGAAGGTATTCTGGCGAAATGACGTAGCTACGAGCTATCAGCCCTTCCTAACTACAATGCGTGCGAAATAACATGAAGCCTGAAGCCTCTCATAGCGCATCCGGCGCGTGTGTTTATACACATACTTTGCATCACCACGTTTGAGGAGGCGGGGTGTTTAGCGCTTTGTGTGCCCGCGAACACTCATGACGTTTTTGAAATTGATGATTCAAGGAATCACAAACTGAAATCAGATTGGAATGATGTGATAACATGTGCCGAGAAGTCTCGGGAGCCAATAAGCTCATATCACTTCCTTCATTCAGCACAGATTGTTTGTGGGCTTCAGGGCAATAGATCAACACGCTGGGATTTCAGGATGATTTCATCAATTATTGCTGTAAATTGATTAATAAGCGTTCCGACTTGTGCTAACGTAAGGATTCAACAAGCATGGCCGATTACAGTAGGCTGATTGGAACGCTGAGTCACGAACGCTCAGCAAGTGTACGGGATGTGTAATCAGGAAGTTGGCACTAATCATGGCCCGTTTACTGTAATCTAAGAGCAAATCAATGAATAAGTCAGGGATTTGCTGTTCACGAATTTTCAAGTGTTCAGGCTCCTGTCTCTCTAAATGCTCTACTTTGTGGACCTGAAACATGCCTAAAAAATTTAAAATCCAAGTATCCAAAGGCAAAGACAGGAACGCGGCGAAAATCAAAGGAATTTGCGGTGACGAAATGAGGGGTGCACGGGCGGGAAATCGCCTGAGGCGATGGGCGAGGAGAGATTGTGAGAAATCGAGAGAGGTCACCCACGCGGAAGGAGCGCAGTTGCCCCCCCCCTCTCTCTCTCTCTCTCTCTCTCTCTCTCTCTCTCCCTGCAGCGCGAGCGTAATTACTCATTGTCACTTATCACGAGGTGACGTCACGCGAATTGAGCAAACTTCGCTAGAAAATATGCCGCGAAAATTACATGCCGCTACTGTGCTCGAACACCACAGAGCAGAATGATCGGATAACGAACATATGTAAATGCGATAACAAGATATCGAACGGGGATATAAAGTAATATCAAACAATCGGGAGACGGCTGAAGAAATATTGTCAGCCGGGAGGTACTAGATGACAGCCGGCTTGGATGAGTTTACAATCCGGCATAAAGTTTGAAAATTTCTGGTCGAGGCTTCAAAACTGACTTCAAAAAGGCAGCCTGCTTGAAATGCCGTTTTACCATCACACTACTGTCTAGCGTCTAATGTCTGATTCGAAAAAGCAGCTCGCACAAAGCATATTCGCATACAATATCGCGTCCTTTTCAGCCCTCTCTAGCACGCGATTGCATCATCGAAAACCACGGTGAGCCTAGTAAACATCAGCACTCCATGACCAATTCGAGGGAAAGAGCGCAAAATGCAATCGCTCGGATGCAAAAGTGCATAATATAGCGTGAAGTATGCGTTGATCTGTCTATAAAGGGGAAGACACGATCACATATGGTGTTTCTGCAAAACAGTGCGACAAAAGCGCATAAAATAGCATTAAATATTCGATAATATACATCTAAAAGGGGAAAGAGACAATATAAACTACGCTGTTTCTGCAAAACAATGCGGGGGACAATCACAAGGGAGGCAAGAGGGCGGGGGGCGCTTTTTTCGAAGTGTGTAAACTTGTCAAAAACGGGTAATGAACCTAATGGTATGCGATTCTCGCGCGATAGTGATTTATGAGTTGGTAATGGCGGAAGAGGTTATGTTAAAGATATTGCAAAGGGCTGCCTTGAACCAGCTTTTTACGCAATACACCTGTAGCTGTCCATTTCGCTTGGTTTGGTACCTACTCAAGATATAGGTACAACACGCGTAGGAGAAGCATGTAAAGCGCTGCCTTGCACCAGTTTTGTGAGCAATGCCCCCGGAACTGTTCCATTCTACTTGGTTTGGTGCCTAAACACAGGATTAATAACACAACGCGTAGGAGAAGCTTGTAGTGGACTGTCCTGTGCGAGCTTTTTGAGCAGCCTTCAGGGAACCGTTCGTTTCCGCATGATATACTCGCTCCATGGCCAGGATTAGTAACATGAAGCTTAGCAAAACCGGTGCTTTCGTCACGCCTCTGCTAATATGTTACTAAGAAAAAGTGGTGAGCGCAGAAGAAGCAAGATCGGAACAACGATAGTATTTCCCCTGCCTACTCCCGTCTCTACGATCCAAACGATGTGTTTACTAACAAAAACCCCAGGAAATGTGCTCGGGAGTATTAGCAATAGGCAACTTTCTTCGTCCTTCAGCTAATTTATTACTAAGAAAAAGTGGTGAACAATGACGCACTGAAAATGGAAAGGATAGATGGAAAAATGTTTCTCTGATTCTTCCGTTTTGATGATCCAAAAAACGTCACGACTTCTAACAATAGCGAAGGGCTACGTCAGGGGTGGTCCCCATTTGAATAATTTACTAAAGGAAAGCAGGAAAATTTCGAAAAGTGAAACAGGATGGGGAGCAAGAGAGATCGCGGTAAATTGCTAATCGTGAACATTATATGTTCTTGTAACGTTCATATCTAGGCCATAATTAGTAACTCCACGCTAAAATAGCACGAGCAAGAAAACCTTGACAAGAAATCGTCTCTTCATTCTGCACTGTCTTTCGCCACTCAAACCAACGAGAGATCACTCAGCATGATATCGTGAGGGCCACGGGGCGTGGTGGTTAATTTCTGCAAGAATGAGGGAGAGGAGAAGATAATGGGAGAGTGATCAATGAGAGACTGGATTGTGAATCACACGCTGCAGGCACCAGTCAGCAATTCGACGAACACATTGCACGAAAAGAGTATGGAGGGTCTAGGAAGGGGCGGCACGAGAACAAACAATGCGACTGAAATACAAAAAAAACACTAGACAAATTTGAGCGAAAATATGAATTGTTGTTAGGATTTAGAGTATCACGCTGCAAGCGCCAACCATTCGACGAACAGATTGCACGGGAAGGGTACGGAGGTTCCAGGCAAGCGTTGCAATAAAGGGTGATTGATAATCTCCCGAAGATCAATAACAAATTCTCTCTAGCAAAGCTTTAAATGTATAACGTTTTGCGCTGCGATTAACCCCTCTTTGAACTATTATGAACGACGTACACGTAATCACACTGCAGTCGCCTGTCAGCAATTCGACGAATTCGCGCTGCACGAAAAGAGCACGGGGCGTTTCAGGAAAGCGTTGCAAGAGTGGCTGATACCTCAATTCCAGAAGATCAAAAGTGACACAAGAACAAATAATGTAGCCACAAATATCAGTGGACAATAAGGTGCTATGATCGTACAAAAAATTGGACTGACAAGGGAAATATAATGCGTCAAGAAGCAAAATATCGGAAAAGATAAATCAAGGTGTTCCTGGAAGTGAGTAATTCTTGGATGTTACATTTGAATTCGAAATTTAGATAGACATAGTGAATCACGTCGCAGCCTCCTACTATTCGACGAATTTGCACCACGGAATGAGCTCGGGCGTTCCAGGAAAGCGTTGCAAAAACACATGATGGCATATCAAAGGCGGATGGCAATCAAATAATGTAGACTTTGCAAAAAGTCTCAATAGACAACGCCACGAAAGACACACTCGCTAAAAAGGATGACCGCGATTGTATCTGTCGCTCGGAGGTTTGATCGGATTTTATATTGTGAAATGCGATTTAAGCTGCACGCTCCGGCTATAGCTCCCGAAGTGAAATCGCGGAATGAGCACGGGCGTTCCAGGAAGGTGTTGCATAAAAGCCGCAAGGAACATCGAGACATCATAAGTGCTAATAGTCGCGTGTGACTGCGCGATTTTCGCTAACGTCGCGGTCCAAAAGCGGCAAATTATGAGCTCTTCTGTGCTTGGTTTCAGAGCTTTCAAGACATTATGTAATGCGATGAAAGCAAGAGGAAGTGAATCATGCTGAAATTCGGCGAATGCATGCCCAGAAAAGTCTCACGCGTTCCAGAACGGTAATGCACGAAAGAGTTGTTACCCCTACAAACTCAGAGGGCAATGGGATTAAGTCTAAAATTGTTTCTTAAGCGCTTTGAGTTGTGGGACATACAAGGCAGGAATGATTCACGTTAGGTAAGGGGAACAAACGGGCAAAGTTTCCTGCAGCGATTAAAATTAATTGCTTACACAATGCCAAATAAAGCGAGCTTAGTAGGCAGGCCAAAGGTCAGCGCGCGCTTACTCACAGAGGTGAAAGTACCGCCCGCGGCTCACGATTTTGGGTGAGTAAACGTGATGAAATGCGGAGAAATATGGGGCAATCCCTGTTTTGCCGACGCTACTCTAGTCGTCCTGGTGCCCAGTGCTACTGAATAATGCATCTGAAAAGAGCGTACGATGATGCGACGTCTGACGGCGATTTCACGTCTGATGTTGTTTTCACCGTTTTCTCGCGTTTTATCCTGTCAAGATGTGAGGATTCTCTAGGAGAGTACGAAAGGTAATCTCAGAGAGGGGATTCTGCTCCCGTGGCACAGAAGCCGTGGTGTGAGTGCGTCAAACAACACTAAATGGTTTTCCAGTGATTGGAATTCTAGTGCTTGAAATATTGATAAATTGGACGTGCCGAAACAAAGGAAACCCGGAAGTCCGCTAATACGTCAAACAACACACTGTGGGTTTTCCGATTTGAAAATCGGTGGCCGTTTCTTGCCTCTCATTTTGACTGCGAATTCAGTAGTGAAATTGTATAAATCGTGTCCAATTTACAACAGAAGCGGATCTGAAGACTGCCCACACATCAAACAACATTTCCGGATTTCAGTGGTGAAAATGGAGCGATTTTTTCTAATTTTCCGTGCGCTACCCGGAAAGTATTCCAGTAATTGAAAAATTGAAGGAAGCGAAATACAGATTTGGATAAAGAATCACATCGGAAGTCTGCTAATGTGTCAAATAACATGCAAAAAAGAGGTGGAATTCCGATCTGAGAACGTAGTGAACTAATGATACTCCCTGAAGCCATGTAGCTTGCAGGCATCTGCTACGTCAAACAACAAACATAATGTGCATTCTGATCTCGGACGTCATCACTGACTCTAACAGAAGGTCGCTTTATTATCACGAGCTCTCACAACTAAGACGTGGAGACAATGTACAGGATAATGCAGAAATGGTCGGTTCTTCTCGTATGCGGACTATCAACTTGTTGTACTGACGATAAATAGAAAATTAGATAGGACAAGGGAGTTCCTCATGTATGGTGAGGAGATATTAGTGATTACTCAAGGTTAAGGATTGGGTCCGGCAGTCGTTTACTGATTACTGAGTCATGCGGTACGGACGGCCGTCAATGACGTAGAAGTTGACTCCAGCGTGCTGAAATGTTTCATTTGTGGCAAACATTAGGCCCCTATGAGGTTCCGAAACACATTTTGTCCCATGACCATTGAATGAGTGATCTTAGCATGATAAAAAGAAAGTTTATTTTGGCAATGCATTGTGTGTTGATGATGCAATCAGCTAGGGTACTGAAGCTACATTGTTGTTGGGTGAATAATAGAGAGAGCGTGATACGCAAACACGCGAAAGTAGTCATGCGTTGCTTATCATGTGATACTGGTATTTTCGAAATTGCATAATGATAACGTAATCGCTCACTCTTCCGACCATGGGCGCCATTCCTCCGAAGGAACTTCGCATCGCGCGCAGTGGGAGCGTGTTGCCGAACTGGGCGAAGTCCCTGAATGAGGGATTGATTGATTCTAACGGGGCATTGCGTTCCCGATCATTGTAGAAACGTGTTAATATGTGTTGAAATGGTAGTTTTTGGTCAAATTTTTTTTCCGGGGAACGCTGTCGGGGCAAACTGAGGCAATTTCGTAGCATTTCCTGCTCTCGGCCACCGAGTTTGCGACCTTATTTTCGGAAGTCATTCAACCGGAAGTCAGAACGGCTCAGGGAATATTAGCAGCAGGAGACTTCGTACTGTACTAAAGTTCGAAATTCTAGCCGTCGTCTCTTCAATCTACACTCTCTCGCCACTTCGCCAGTCGAGGAAGTGTGGGAAAATAGGAGACAATTACCCGACTTGCGAACTCTAGTCCGTACTTTTCGAATCAGGAACGCCCTTGTCCTGGGTGTTCTCATCAAAACAAATAGTTGCACTGAGTGGGATATCTCACGTGGGAATGTTATCAGGAAAACAACTGATCAGTTGTTCCTGCTTAGTACATTACTCGAGCATATTGTTCCCGTATCCCATGAAAATATACTGTAAGATGGCACTTTCGGTCGAAAGGATCTTGAGAACATTTGTTTTGTTAGTCGTTTCGGAGCCCCCTTGAACGGAAGTGACGAAATATTCGGCACATTATTAGCATTGTAACGTGCCTTCGGACATTTTTTGATCGACCACAATTGTGAGAGGCCTAAGTCATGAGAGTGTCCATGCAGTTGCTGAATAATATCTCAAAAACCTCTCTTTTTACATAGTATGAGCACGAAAATGATCTGGTCCATACATGGAGCAAAAACAATTGACGAGTAGTGTGAACTTTAGTAGTGAGTAGTGAGTAGTGTGAACGAGTAGTGTGAAGTGTGAAGCCAGAGATACATGCAGAACTTTTTGCTTTCCCTCCAGATTTCAGGAAAATACTTTGTTTTTGCACCCACAGCATGCAATTGTAATGAACGGTACGTGGTTCTTTTGAATTGCATTCAATCGGAATGGTGAATGATCGCTTAGGCGAGCAGCGCCGATGCAAGTTGGTCATTGTGCTCAGGGTAGCACCGTTATATTCTTACTGGTACACTTTCCGTAGGCAATCTCTACAAAATAAGATGTTGTACTGAATGGGATACGGAACGTGTGAATGTTTTGATAGGAAAGTGATCGGTTCCCTATCAGTGCAGTACCTGGATATTTTATCCACATATTTCATGACTACATTTGCACTTTAGAAAGATGGCTGTGGTTGGAATAGGTGTCAACGGAGCGGTACTGGTACATATGATAGGGTTCCAGCGAGGCCAGGTTTGCATAGATACGGTGAAAATGGGACCAAGGTACTTACGGGTCCGCGAGGGCGCTGGATCCGGGCACGGCGCTCACCACAGCGGCGCACATCACCAGAGCGAGCAGGAAGGAAGAAGCAAGCTGACGGGACATTTCTACCTGCGAAAGACAGGGGTGTCTTCAATCAATCAATCAAGCATTTATCCACGATGGTATTCATCGAGGTAATGAATAGAGGATCTGCGATGTATGAATGGAGGGAGGTAAACAAGGTACGGGTAAGGGTGTTACGAATCTCCAAACAAGATCGGACTGTGCCACCCCATCGTCTAGGTAGCAACGAGAGCCTATCGTGGAAACGAGTGGCCTGTTGTGAGACGCGGAAAGAGCTTTCATGCAGAAAGCACTTAAATCTGAAGCCCCGCCCTCGTGACCTACCTTTCCGAACTACTGTAACCGCTATTCACATTGACCTGACCCCAACCCGAATGGCCGACCATGACCAATCAACACCGACTGATTTTACTCAAGATAAAATTTTCTCCACTAAATACATGATGATAAGGAAATGATTCGGCCAATAATTCCAGTGAATGGACTGAAATAAGTAGTTTATGAATGAGATTTCAGGAAGTAGTAAACCCATTTCCGTTAAGAAGATTCAGAAATCACCCCGCACGCAAACTGTCGGCTGATTTCGATGATGATTTGAACAAGAAACAAGTTTGGGATGTATTTGAGGCAGCAGATGTGGAAACATTTTGAATGGTGCAATCAGTAAGAAATGCGTGCAATTTGAGGAAGAGCAGGAAAGTTTGTGCTCACGATGTGGACTACGACTGAACGGCAAAAAGAATTTTTAAAAATTGTTTAATAACTAATCCTGCTATGGAGTATGTTATGACTTAGAGAAGCTCAGATTCGAATAAGAGCCGAGATACGCATTTGTTGGAGACAAATGACGGAAATCGGCGAAGCACAAGAAGAAAGGGCGCCGTGTCCAGCGGTGTAGGCGGACTTTTAAGGTCTCTTCTTTTCTCGCAAAATCGCACGAATTTTCATGCTCTCGTTATAGAGCACTACTTCTGATTAATGCTCGGAAAGGCCTATTGTTCTCATGTTTTGCGAAAAAAACTAGGGTTGTAATGCATGGTCGCAAAGGAAGTGTATTTCATTCAAACTTGACAGCAAGAGGTCGGAGAATATATCAAACGTGAAGAATGATGCCTTAACTAGGAATACGCCGGAAAAAGTGCGTGACTACCATAGGGTTATGCTCGATCAGGACAGCTTGCTCATTGTGTCCTGAAGAGATCTAACAACTACACTTTCTCTTATTTCTATGCTATCCGAGCTACAATAGATGTTAAAGAGAATGTGAACAATGAGTTATTGTGCCCTGAGCATGTCCCACTACAACAGCCTCTCATTTTCGCGTGTTGCTTGGACTCCTATGGTTATGTGAGTGCGAGGAATGAGGATTACTCACAATTGCTATACGATGAGGGTGAATGCCAAAACATGTGAGCCTCACAACGGAGTCTAGTGAAAGGAGGAGGAGAGTCATCGCTTATATGGGCGTCTGAGAGGGGAGCTGTTGACGCTTTTGCACCTGCGAACGCACTCGTCAACCTTCAACTTTTGCAGAAAGCTAGCCAGAGAACCTGCACAACTTAAGTGATTCTGGGCAACACCCACCAGCACTTTCGGCTCATCGAGACGCATCGAAAGGTTGTGAACGAAGAAAATGCATTATCGCCAGAGCAGGAAATACTACGCACAATCAGCGCACTATTCTTGAGTTCAAACACTCATTTGTTCGAATAGTGCTAAAATTGAAAATCACATCATAGCTGGGTTGTAAATAGAAGAAAACACGCCTTTCCGTTTCGAGTATGAGAACAACTGCAAAATTCAGAGCGCCAATCGAAGGAAAAATATTGTGAAGACATTTGGGAGCTAAAATTATGCAAAGCTGTTATTGGTGAAGCCATACACTATGAAATCCGTAGGCGGAACCCAATGGCTTTCACCGCTGCCCTTGCTGGTATACGGGGGAGGTAATGGCATTATGATCATCGAATACCAAGGTGTGGGTATGCAGCAAATCGAATCACTCTAATTATTTTCCATAACGCTTGGGAAACTCGTTGTATTTCCGCCCGAGAAGCATTATTATGAGATCTCCTTGGAAAATGGACGACTCTGCACACCTTCCCTATGGTAAAAAGGTAAAGGTACGTCCGGTCTTCGAGACCGGACTCGCGGGAGAACACTGCTAGACCAGCGTCAATCCCTATGAAGCGTCCCTAGTATGCGTCGAAAATGGGCTACAATTGTGTCTGACTATAGCGATAGCAAGGGATAGTAGATGCAACCGGAAATGGTCTCCATATCGCCCACTTCAATTTAGTTGCGCCTTATTATCATACCTCAAGTCTGTCCGAATAACAAAAACAGAAGCCCTGAGAAAGCATGTGTGGGAAATGTCACAACTTTTTTCGAAAATCTTGAAATTTTGAATAACAACTAAACCGTGCGAAATCAGAAGGTTCGAGGAAATGGGAAAACTGGATGTGGGAAGTTTCGCACTACGGTGGCTTCGATTGACTATTCGCTCGTTTTATACTCCCTTCTAGCTCTCAGGAATGGACTTAAAAAATGCTGGGCGGAGCCTCTCGAGAGTACACAGGGTATTCGTAGCCCACTGAACAATAATATTGTATGACGACAACCAATCATCAAAACAAGACGACGATGAAAGGTGCAGCAGCCACAAAACCTACCGTAATACTGATCAGAGTTCCAATTAGCGAACCAAATCTTCACGAGGGGCCAAATCTTCCGCGCTCAAATCACCAGACATGCGCTTATTTCTAGTGCACTTGTTGCGGTTCTTCCCAGTAAATCCGTCGAAATTAAAATCGTTCTACATCAGTAGCAGTCTATAGTGAGATTGATCAAATGATTTGGCAATTTCCGCGTTTCGGAAAACGGATGAGTGGGCTGACATTCCGGGTACTCGGGAACGCAGAAAATGTCTCAACATACTTCCGTAATTCAATTCTCCATTGTCTGAGTACACTTGTATTGAGGGCGAAAATCCGATTTGGCCACGCTCGCAACAAAATGCCACACTTGTAGCACGGAATCCCTTTCCTGATCAGAGAACGAAAAGCTAGACGTAACCGCGGCGGCTTTTGAAAGCGCAATTCCGAAAACATTGGCGATGCGCTCATTGGCTAATGTCATCTGATGATTGTTGTTTTGCACATTTCAAGCTGGATCATTTCCGCTGAATGATGAGGTGACAGTGGGCGACGACATTTGGGTCTTGAGCAATAACAATAATTTGCCTAGACCGTTTTTGGGAAATGGACGGTATGCAAAAGCCTGGATGAATGCAGAAAGCGGAAGTGACGTTAAGCGAGATGTTTCGGTGTCCGTGAAAAGACTTGTCGCGGAAAGTGTGCAAAAAGGTTGAAAAAATGCCAAAAAAACGTGTGCAGAGGAAGCAAATGTCTGCCAAAATCGTGGGAATTCCGCACATTATCAGGAATTGTGAGAAAAATACTGCTCTGTAGCGAAATGTTGTTTGTATTGACTATTCCTAGCTGAACCGATTGGAAATTTGGAATATGTGCATAAAAAAGATCATCCGGCCATCGATATGATGAATATTATCCGTGTTCAGGATTTCGGGCTTTTTCGCTTGATTAATGCACCTGCATATTGATGTTATCATCCGATCAACCCCTGATTAGGCTTGTTTTGCAGGATCGAAAGGTCTTATGAGACGCTACAAGTCTGAGCTTCCATTCTGGAAAAAATGCCGTCAACAGTCAGTAATTCACTAAAAACCAATACAAATATCGTATTTACATTGTATTTGCGTAATGTGATCAAAATGGTCACAAGTGTGCATACAATGCATGTATTTGTTTGATCCTTGTCAATTCTCACGGAAGTATCGCAAAAAACCTGTTCTCGCAAGAAAAACATTGGGAATCTACGCGTAGGACCATGACGTATTAGATTCTTTGAAATAATGAGACGTGCCTCCTCAAAAGTTGAGATTTGTCCTCTGAGAATCGATGATTCACGGAAAGGAACTGATTTTGAGGCTAGACGAGGGAATCGTTCGACTCTTACACGTACGAGAGAAATACGGATACATCGACTTTGGGTTCTCAAGCACTCTTGGAAGTTCAGAAACCAAAAACAAAATATATTTTTAATTGAGTTGCTACTGCACTCGAGCACAAATTGGCATCGGGAATTCAAAAAGCGTGATGTTGCGAATTAGTAGGAGGGAGCGAAATTGTCCCTCCAATTACACCCCCTGATCTCGAATTGAAGGAATGGGCAAAAATCCTGCACGAGTCGCTCTTTCTTTATCTCTTGAACTTGCAGAGCAGCAATTTTCAAGAGCAAAGAACTGCATGTTGCAGATTATATCCGAATTTGGCACAATCGAGGGGCATGATTCAAAATGGTAAAGGTTTTCACAAAAGCTAATGAATGTCTGAAACGTTATTGAATACAATATGTTTCATATCACCATATCTATACCAAAATGGATAAAGTATGCAGAATGTGTCATGGTATGTTTATTCTTCGGTTCTCGCAGAAGTACACCAAGTTTACTCTATAGATGACGCGACAGATCTGGGTGTATGAGTATTAGTCTTGGAATGGCATTCGATGAGATGTGCCTTCTGATATGAGTCGATACACGGAAATGAACTCGAGGGTTAAGCTTATATCCTGGGAAATCGCACGAGACATGCGAGAACTTACATAAAACAGCTGATTGAATCATTATTTGGACAGAGTGAGTGAACAAAGGGTGCTTAGTCATAGTATTAGTGGAATTCCGGCAGAGTACCACGTTCACCTTTGCCGATATAGCCTGTTGGCCTACACTTAACTTCACGCTTGAAGATATTACAGGTACTACGCTAAGGATTTTCTGTTGTTCTATGCCAATTTTTGGCAATTGCTATTCTAGACCTTGCGTTCCATATTACACAATCGGACATATCTTGATGATCCTTTGAAAAGTTCATAGAAATCCAGCAAATTCACGTATCTGGCAGTATGCATTGAATGAAAGGCGATGTGACGTAAGTATCCTCGTTCCAAAGATAAGCGTCGATACACGGAAATGGATTTTTGGGGCTAGACAACTAAAAAGTGAATCACGGAAACATGTGATGGTCTTGAAAAGGCGTTAAACACGTACGAAACAACTGCTTTGAGTCATAGTTTGTTTTTTTCATTTCTCATATTCGATAAGGAAAGTCAGTAGGGGAGTTTTCATTCGAACTCAGGAGAATTCAGAAGTACTTCACAACCAATAAAACGTCGAGCAGAGTGCTCATGCAATGGCTCTTTGAACTCACGAAGCTAAAAAAAACGAAATTGCGCAAAGAGTTCTCCGAGCCTAGCACAAATTGGCATTGAATAATTGTAGTGCGGACATGTTGCAAGTAGCGAATGAAGAATAGCTTCCGAAATTGCCTTCACTTAATGTGTCGAATCTCTAGTCTCAAGGACGAGGGAACTCATGCAAGACTCTTTCTTTGGCTGTTACTCTTGCAGCGCTGCAATTTTCAAGGCGAAATAACAACTGAACGTTGCAGAACGGACGAATTTAGCGCCTGGGAAGAATACTAAACAGAAAGCGGAATTGGGCAGAAGCCAATTGTAGAAGGAACAATTTTCGCCTCAGTTATTTAGATATTGAGCCTGAGTAGTGTGATCACAATTACGTTTTTCAGGAGAGACAATAACTAAAATATATGTGGTATAAACGAGAAAAGGAATGCTGATGGTAAAGGGAAAGCAGAAACTGCATTTAGACGTATAAAATTAGCATCATTTCATACTGGCCAAAAGATAAAAAAAAACTAATTAACAGACGAGGCGTCGGGAATGAAACTGGTGACGAAAAATTGCGTTCTATGGACAACCTATTATTTTTAATCTTCATTTTACAAAAATCATAATGAGCACAAAATCTAATTGACAAATATAAAAAAAATAAAAATAAAATGAGATTGAATTTTTAGATGAATTCCCTCGCACTCGCACAAATCGGGCATGAACTCATCCCTTAATAAGCGAAATTGGAACTAAGTTCTTGAAACGTATCGGTTAATGTAATCCGACCAATCTTGGATATTGTACAGCTTTATTTTATACCAGCCGAGTCAGCCCTAGCGCATTGCGTGCACCCGCGTTATACAACCTACATGGTCGTGCTCAAACTCCCTCCTGTAAGAATCTACCAGATTTTGGATATATCTTGCGTTCAATATAATCGTATCGTATTTGTTCATCGAGAGTTTGAGGTACAAGTACTTTTAGAATCAGTTACAGGATATGATTACGATAGAGCCGAACGTATTGGGAAACTTTTCAATTGCTTCTGTCACTACCAGTCTGGAAATGCAAGTGTTCATAATGTTACTCATGAATTCATTTATTTTTATAAATGTCAAATTACAACTCGAACGTAAACAACAATATTTTAGATTCTTCAGCCATGGGTGAGCTGCTTCAATTGTGCCTACTGTCTCGTACTTTGTTGTGTCTTGGCAATGAAAGCTAATGTATGCCCACATTTATTATACAAACAAGTTTAAAAATAATAGCAATATTAAAATAATTTCAAATTTGAAAACATTCTGATTATCATCGATTAATTTCGTGAGAATAGCATTCATTTTTACTCATACAATTTCGGGAATCTTAAATGAGTATTACAATACCGTATTACTCTATTTAGGTGAATCTTGGCGACTTTGATGAAGCATTCCGAATTCGTCTAGAGCGAGTGAGTATCAACTTATGACATCTTATCATTTAATTAGAAATTATGTTTTAATATATTCATGATACAGTCATTATTTTTTTCTGACAGCTTAGGTTGAAACATTTTTATAGTCATTTACATAAATCGTTGCATAAT
This sequence comes from Pristionchus mayeri, assembly GCA_036245805.1. Taxonomy (NCBI): domain Eukaryota; kingdom Metazoa; phylum Nematoda; class Chromadorea; order Rhabditida; family Neodiplogasteridae; genus Pristionchus; species Pristionchus mayeri. The sequence continues at coordinate 9,963,467 of BTRK01000002.1, forward strand.
AAGAAATAATGATCATATGAAATAATATGTAACTGGGTATTTCCCTAAATGACCGGGTGTGCTGTTCAGTTCAAATATTATCTCTCCTACTTTTTCAGTTCATTTTTCGGTAAGAAATGTGCCACCATATTCTTTGTACCTTCACCACGTTATTCGCTGGAAATTATATTCTCGCATTAATCAATCTCGCCGTGGACATCATCACTGTATACCATGTATACTGGCAAGTTCAGAATAATTTTTTTCCATTTTGATCTGACGATCTCCCTCACATCAAATTATGATGATAGGGATATTTTGAGTTATGTCCAATTAATATTAATTTCCAGGTCGGAAGAACTGTATTCGTATTATTCAACCATGGATTACTTAAGACAAAGAGCCTTGACGTACTTCATATTCGGAGTTGTAGCTTGCTTGTTCCTCGTCCGAGAATTTATTGCTTATCGACTATTCTAAGAAACAATATTATCTTGTCTTTTTGACAAATGTCGATTGCTTCCCTCGATCCACATGATGCCGTTTTTATGAGTGATATATTCAACGTCAATTAATAGTCGCTAATTCATGGAAATCCATTCAATATATTGTATTTGCATTTCGTATTTGTTTAATGTGATCAAAATCGGCACAAATTTGCTGAAATTGCACTGATTTACATGATTTACTCATGGAAGTCTCGAATTTTCGGTTCTTGAGAGCAAAACACAGGGTGACTTGGAAACTATACGCATCAGTTTCTTTGAATGAAATACGAAGATACGCCTCCGAGAAGTGGCTATACAAGGGAAGCAACGCAAACCATCACATTTATTTGACCCTTCCATGTACGAAATAAACATAACTCGACGTCTCGAGCTGGGTTCAACAGCACTGACTCAGTGTCAAGAAAGCAAATACCAAAATGGATTTCTAAGCGTGCGACAATGACGCATCACCTTTCACCTAATGAAAGACGATGAAGACGTGTTTTCTGAAAGCGACGATTCAACTCTTAGGCTAGACGAGGATATATTAGGTTGTCTCAAAAGTTTCTCCCTTTTTTACCAATTTTAGATTTTAATTTATCCTTCCCTTCAATGTTGATGAATCCCCACAAGTCCTTCAGTAGTCGAATGGTGTTTCGTTACTCTTTCGAAAATACGCTGTCAGGTCTACACAATTAGTAAAAACAGCCCAGCACACATCCAAATTCAGCGAAACTTCGTCAGAACCATTATTTTTATTTGCTCATAGTTGAATGGAGAATTGTTATAGGCACATAACTGACACACTATTGTAAAGCGCGATATGTGGGCCTGTTTATATATGCATTATAGTGAGGAGGCCTGATTATCCCCACTTGGGATGAGTTCTTGTTCGTAAAATCACGCTATGCAGTTTTCTGTTGATAAACATTGCATAGCCCTACATCTTTTGCGACTGACCCAGCCAGCTCAATTGTTGTGGTCAGTGAAGTACTCGGGATGCTTGCTATAAACTTTAAATTCGGGAAGTCTACAACAACCTGATCGTGAACAATAGTATTCGAAAGCTAGATTGCGAAATTCGTCCTTCGAAATCAGCCTTTTTGGCTCTGCCCTGTTTTTGATACGCATTGAATGCCGGATATTTTGCTATAATCTTGAAGAGCGACCCTTATAGTATCACATATCAAGAGGTCATAATCAAATGTTAGCTCATATTCAAATTGTAGTGACGATGAAAGAGCACCCAAAAATGGACAGTTTCTGAGTTTTCGAGATATCTTATCATTATTCGCATGCAACGCTCTCTAGAAAAGATTCAAACCTACTATTCTATTCTAATAACATATGCCCCAATTTGCTCTAAATGGAAATTACCTACAGGAAATGCAAGTGAGAAAAAACTTGAAAAATAAAATAGGGAGAAACTTTTGAGACAACCTAATATTAATTCTTGTTCCTGATGTCGTATTAGTGAGAGCTCTGCTCTCATATATATACCCGACCCAAGTGGGTTCTGATGCAATGACTCCTTAAATTTCAAAAACCAAAAGTAAAACACATTCTGAGTTGAGTTCTCCTGCACTTGGTCGCGCACAAATTGGCATAGTGGAATTCCGAAAACATTGATTTTGCGAATTAATGTGAGGAAGCAAATGTATCCGTCCAAAACTGTTCCTTTGCCCTTTCTTTGTCACTCAAACATGAGGAACTGCAATTTTTTCAGAAAAAAAAGTAGCATGTTGCAGCTAAAAGACGAAGGCACTCTCGAGGGACAGAATGTAAAAATGGTAAACGCATACAGTGAGGCTAAGGATTATCATAATTTCTTTATAATATTTTGGAAATTGTTATTAAAGACCTTGTGTTTCCTGTTACCACAAACGCGATCATACATAAAAAAGACACTCCAGGGATAGACAGATGCAATAGGGAATCGCACGGAAACAAGTCGTGCGTTTGCGATAAAGAAATATCAAATATTATAACTGCTTGACTCATGGTTTAGTTTTGTTTGAAGAATGAAGGTTGGATCATTTGACAATTCTCAAATTCTTGAACGTAAGAAGATGAATCTCTCATTTGAACTCAGAGAATTCAGAAGTACTTCACATCCAACAAAACATCGAGCAGAGTGCCCATGCACTAGCCCTTTGAACTCAAGAAGCAAACAAAATCGTAATTGCACACCGAGTTCTCCCACACTCGCACAAATTGGCATTGAATAATTGTAGTGCCGAAATGTTGCGAATAGCGAATGAAGAATAGGTTTCGATATTGCCCCTCGTCTTGTGTCGAATCTCTAGTCGAAGGCACGAGGGCATTCTTGCAAGAGTCGAAATTATGCTCTTTCTTTGTCTGCTAGTCTTGGTGTCTCAAAAACTCAGAACGGTGTTATTGCAAATAATTTTCCCAATACATTCACAAAAAATGAGACCTCATTTCGACGAGGAAATTTGCGTCATTCATACTGACCAAAAGGTCGACTAAACTTATTAACAGGCGATGCGTCGGGAAGGATTGCGATGACGAAAAAATGCGTTCCATGGACAACATATTATTTTAAGTAATTTCAGGTTCAAATGCGCATTATGGTGACAAAACAATCGATTTTTGCATGTTTTATGCATTGTTATCAGTATTCCCTCCACTACACCACGCTGATTAAATATTCTTTGTCCGAAAATTTCAATTTTCGAATTTTACTATTTCGTAACTGATCAGAACGACTGGTATAGCTAAAAATGAGCAATATTCAACTTTTCGTCATAGTTGCCCACGCCTGCGGCGACACCCATGAACTCATGCCTACTCATGGTTGCGGAGAGCGCCCCTGTTTTGAGGGGCGCTCTCCGCAGGGAGGTATCATGGTCAAAAATCGATGGGTCATGGTCAAAAATCGATGGGTAGGTCAATGGTAGGTCAGGACTAGGTACCGTACCCATCGATAGTACAGTACCCTCGGATACCGTATATCACTACCGTAACCCACGAATATCGCAAACTAACTTTATTTTTAAAAAAATCCTGGTACCGTGTCCAATCGATTATACAGTACCCAAGCAACTACCGTAACCCAGTTCCTTGGGTCAGATCCAGTTCTGTGGGACAAAAATTTTTCTAAAAATTTTAAGCATTTTTCTAAAAATCCCAAATCAATCGCAAAATGATTCTAGAATAATTGGAGATACGTAAGTATAATTTAAAATAATTGTTTGCTCGATTTTGGATTTTTAGAAAAATGTTTGACCCAATGAACTGGATCTGACCCAAGGAACTGGGTTACGGTAGTTACTTGGGTACTGTATAATCGATTGGACGCGGTACCAGGACTTTTAAAAATAAAGTTAGTTTGCGATATGCGTGGTTTACGGTAGTGATATACGGTATCTTGGGGTACTGTACTATCGATTGGGTACGGTACCTAGTCTTGACCTACCATTAACCTACCAATCGATTTTTTGTCCATGCCCCGGGGTTCATCATTGCGCATACCCTGTCAAAAACACCATAACCCGGGGGTCATGGTTGCGCATACCCTGTGACAGGGTATGCGCAACAATGAACCCCCATGGAAATTTCAGAAAAAAATTAAGTCAGTTCACGATAGCCAGTTGTGGTACTGTACTTGGGTTACTGTAACTAGGCTACGGTAAGACGTCCGAGCTTTCCTGATCCGTCTTAGGTTCGTTTTACCACATCGTGGTGTGCCCACAGCACTCAGATTACGGTAGTGCGGGTTACGGTAGCCGACAAATACCAGTTGTGACGATGTACATGACGACGGTTATAGCACCTTAGGTTTATCTTCCATGGCTGAGGTTTCCCCACCACCTGCCAAAAAAACCATGACCCGGGGTTCATGGTTGCGGGGTCGCCGCCACTGCTGGACAGCTAGGATTGGGACTTATGTATTGAAATTTTTGAAAAACCGAAATAAGTCAGTTCGTAATAAAATTTCAGGCTATCGTATCCTGCCATGAGAATACCTCGCAAATCTGTGAACATTGATGAATTGTTTGATCCTTTAGGATTTGAATATTTCAATATAGTGTCTAACTGGCACGTTACAGAGAATAACTGAAATCGTCCGTTAAAGTGCTGAAAACGACGATAGGCATTGAAACTTATGCAATGGTGTATTTTCTCACCGTGATTGTCCACTCACATTCCCTATTTTGGACCATGAATACATTGGTGGTGAGTGAAACTCAAGTTCGCATAGTTAGAGGATCTAAACAGGGCGATGTAGTGGACAGCATACTTGTATTAATGCAACAACTTACAAGTACCTATGTCGACTCCTGATGGAGCTGTGATTTGTTTACGTTTTATCTGTTAACGTTTTGTCATAATTTCGATGTGTTGTTATTTTTCGACTCATTTTTAAATATTTTTATCAAATGTTTCTTACAAACAAACTTTAACTTCCGCCGCAAATAATGCTTCCGGGTTTCTTCTCCCACTCGGCTCCATTTCCATCGTACCACAGCCCGATCCCTTGAGTATCGTCGTTGGACAGATACATCTACAGGGTAGGAATCTCATTTCGAAGGGAATGCCAAAGTCACGCAGTGGCTGGCGTTATATACCGAAGGAAAGGTCGACCACACTAATCAGCAGCCGGTGAGCCGGAAGAGAAGGGTAGTCGGGCACTAGGTCGGATGCGAACTATGACATCATTTAGCCTTTGAAATATAAAAGGCGGCATGACGTCATAGTTCTCATCTGACCAAGTGCCGGCAGACGACATGAATACAGCGCACCGGTCAACTTTGACAAATTTACAGTTGTATCTGAAATTTCTAACTCTATCGAGGAAAGAATGGAGATCGCAACAACTAATCAACATTCGAGGCACTGGTAGGGACAGGTGAAATTTCCTTTTATTTTCAACGTCGTTGCGAGAATAATTAATTATTTACACAGTTAGTCAGCCCGCATAATAGGTGTTTGAATGCTAATTCTCGAAGAATGAGCTTTCCTCTATCTCAGTTATAATCCGACATATCGCGCTTGCAAGCCAATCGATTTTTGGAAAATATATGCATTGTTGTAAGACTGAAAATTGATCGCGATTTGACATGTTTTGAATGTTCAATTTCAATCTGATTTTTTTTATTTGAAAAGGAGCAGGTGTTCGTCGAATTCGATTAAGGGGAAAGTACTGAGTGGGTCCTTTTGTACCCACCTTTGAAATGCCAGAAGAGGTCACTCCTCTTTGTTAGCCCTCTTCACTATGTTATTCAGCCAATCACCCCACTAGACCCGTCCATTCACTACCCATTGAGACACGTGTCAACTTCCTTAATTGGTCAGTTTCCGGATCCTTATTACCCTGACAAAAAAGTGTTTTTCTAAATTTGTGCTTTGCTCTTCAGTCATGTCGTCGTCACCTCCCTTTGCATCTATATTATTGTCCGAAGTTCCGCGAGAACGAGTCCAGCCTACGCCCGATTGCTCATTCTTGTCACGGTGACTTCAATGTATTGTCTAGAATTCAGATATCCGTATCTTCATTACCAATACGCTCTCACCGCTCCCTCTTTCGTCATGAGGATACGATAGCCTAAAATGCACAATCTAGTCAAACAATGAACAAGGAATCGAATACATTCAATTTGCTTCAGATTCTGCCCGCCTTCTCCGACGTTTGCTACCATTTCATTTTCGATCCCGTGCCGCTCTTGCCCATTCCGTGTGGTTTCAGATGGCGGCCGATGCTTCCAGTTCCGGGCTCTTTCATCGCCCACCATGTACTCCAACCTACCTTTGATTATTTGACAGTGCATATTAGGGTGGCCGAAATGGATCAACGGGTCGCTATTTAGAGAGCCTCGGCAGATCAGAGACGGATGAGACGGTTAACCGTCCCCTCTGGCAGTCCTACCCTCTCTATTTACTGTGGAGAGAGATACTCTCTCGCCTCTCTCTCTCCCTCCCCTCACGGATGACCCGTATGAGAGAATAAACAAGACGGTTAACCGTGATTTCAGCCACCCTAGTGCATATACGTGCCTATTATGAAAGTGCATATAGGGGGGGGGGGCGGACAAAACTTAAATGACTCAAAAAATCACAGCTCGCTGGAAATTTGAGTTAGGAACTTGGGAGTTGTTGCATTGTCACCAGTATGCCCTTCTCTACACCACCATAGGTAGATCTTCTAACTAGGCGATCGTGAGTTTCAGTCCACATCTATGTATAGAGGATCATGGTCTAAAATTGAGAATTTGAGTAGAAATCCATGATTAGATAAACACCAAATACCGTAATCAATCAATATGCATGACCCTTGGAAGCAGTAGTTTCTGGGGAACTGGAATGCAGATTGGTTACTTCATGTGATGTTTTTCTACTCATGGATTTCTACTCAAATTATCAATTTAATACCATGAACATAGATATGGAGTGAAATTCGCAATCGCCTAGTTAGAAGATTTACCTATTGTGGTGTAGAGGAGAGTATATTGGTGACAATGCAACAACTCCCAACTTACGTTCTCAAGTTTCCAGCGAGCTGTGATTTTTTGAACTTATATTCATTTAGGTTTTGTCCGCCCCCCGCATATAGTGCATATTACGTATGCATCTAACGTATATCCTCAGGCAATCTGGGCGAATACACTAGGGTGGAATGGATGCGCGTACGCGGCCTGTTTCATACATAGACATGAGGCAAGCGAATGCTCCAACTGAAAAAAAGCCAAGGAGAAGATGAAATTTTATGAACTCCCACAATTTCGTATCTGGACCAGTAGGAATTGCGATTTAAGAGACCCGCTCCGTAAGACTCGACCATATCGGACATCCCTTGGGTGTTTGGAGGGTCTTGGCCCCGCATTGCACAAAACATACCATATCTGTTTCGTATAATTTCGCGATGGCATATTCAGAATGTTTGAAAGAATATGTTACCCCCATACTGCATGTATGAACTTAAATCGAGATATTCTATAACAATAGCCTGAAAACTATTGGCGCTGATGTGCGTTCTTCGATTTATAAGTACTAAGATATCGATAAAATCGACAGTGAAAAACAAAAATTGAACAATTAAGAAAATTTGAGTGCAACTCAATACCAAAATGACACGTATAGTTGAGCAACACTATAATTCGTCAAAGTAAAGTAAAATTTCGTATAATTTCGCAAGAAATAATTCGTCGAAGATCTGATGCATGCATGTTCGATCGAATATTCTAGACGTTTGAAAGAATATGCGAGTCCCATTATCTGCCAGTGATCACAAGTCGAGCTATCCAACTTCTAGCCTCAGTAGCGCGTGCAGATGAAAAGATAGAAGCTTACTTTCAACATATAAAATGTTCAGCTCTTCATTCTCTACATACTGGTGCAAATCATTTTGCGATATTACAATTTCTCAATGACATGTCGTAATTCGGCATTTTTCGATTCTAAAATTGAGCAAGTTGCATTTGAAGCACAATTTTCTTTCCACGATGTTCTGGAAATTGTTCCTACATTGCATTGAGACGATTTCCTTTTGAAATGCCGCCAAATACCACCAGAAACCTTGTTATTTGGGCCTTCCCAGAAGAGGGTTCGCAATTTCTTCAAATCGAGTGTATGATCAAATGGACCTGAAAATTATATGGAAATGAAGTGGAAGCATGTTTTTTGTGATGTATTCATGCAATTATGAAGCAAAAGAACCTAGTTTGAATACAATAAATATGATGTTAATACTCCACCCTTATGACCGATTTTGCTTAATCGAGTGGAACATTACAACGCATGATCCGATTCCAGTGAATTATACATGAAATTAAAGTACCAGGAGTTCTAATAAATCGCGCATAGTGCCAACCAGAACTTTTTGGTATTTCCAGATTTTTCGAAATCTTCGCTAAACTTGGACTCGAGATGCTAGTTTTGGGTTTTCGACCCATTCAAAGAAAGAAAAATGTTCCTCGTAGACTTCTCTTTCATTCGTCTGTTGACAGTTTGTACGTATCTTTATCGGAAAATGCCGAAAAATCGAGTCAAATATCTAATTTTTCCGAAAAAATCAAGACTCCTCCCACTTTCGGAGCATGCCAGGGCGAAAAATTTTTTTTTTCGGGAAATCGGCCAACGCCATTTGAAAGAGCTCGTTTCGAAGTACTTTTTATTGATTTTGCAGCCAATTTAAAAATCATGAATTCCTACGTCCCGGCAGGCCAAGACCCTCTAAACACCCAAGTATGGACATTCGGGGCTCGTTTCTAGAGAACATGTCCGGGGGGTGGTCGAGTCTTACAGAGCGGGTCTCTTAAAAGGTCGTTTATGGTATGCAAATTGATTTTACTACTCATATTCTAGATTCCATGAATCTAGCTAGTCTGGGAGCGGAGACGCGGAGTTGTGGGAATTCACATATTTCTTCTTCTCCGTGACTTTTTCTCCTTGATTTGAATTCCCCTATCCAGGTGGTCGTTCCTCCCGGATCTCCGGGTAAATCGGCCAACGCCATTTGAAAGAACTCGTTTCGAAGTACTTTTTATTGATTTTGCAGCCAATTTAAAAATCATGAATTCTTTACACTTCGAGCTTACACTTCAAGCTCAGCGCTTGCTAATCGGAGCTATTCTGGCTATTACTACCATGCCCGGGCCGATTCTTCTAGTAGTATATTTACGATTTTCCCAAGTCATACATTATTTCAGCTAGGAAAATTGGCAGATGAAGAGACGACTTTACTGTTTAATGTGAGTGCTTAATCAATCAATCAATATTTATCATGTCAAGCGCTAACGCTAGATGAGGAGAGGTCGGTATTCTACGGTCGTTGCAGACCACCAGTGGGGGCCAATCGTTCTTCTCAGGTCGTCTCTCCAGCGGATTCTAGGCTGACCTTGTGGGCGACTCCGGCTGTAGGGAATCCAGACAGTAGTAGCTCTGGCTCCAAATCCATCCTTCTGATTTTGAGTGCCCATTGAGCCTTCCGTTTCAGCTCTTCTTGATTCCAATCCCGCACCCCTGTCGCATTGCGCACATTCTCGTTTCTCCATCGGTCCCTCAGAGTAATACACAACATCTTGCGCTCCATTTTCCGCTGAGTTACACTAAGACGCTACTTTTCGCTTGCTCGCAACGCCCAGACTTCTGAACCGTAAAGTACCGTAGATGAGATACAGCTTTCGAAGAGTCTCCTCTTAGTCTTCATAGGAAGAAGGCGAGATGAGAGTAGTGTAGAAATCTTGCTCCAAGCGAGCCATCCCAGGCGAATTCTGTGTTCAAGTTCATCAGAATGATCTAGGGGGAGCGAAATTCTCCCTCCAAGATACGTTGTTGAATTGACAAAGTTGAAGGTCAAATTGTCGATGGCAATGGGTGCTCGAGTGGTGCTGCACGAGGTTAGAAGCACGGTTTTTGAGTCGTTTACTTCCAAACCGACACGTGCACATGCTTCCATTAACTTTTTCAACATTCGCTGCAGTTCAGGTCTTGATTTAACTATCAGGGCGATGTCGTCCGCGTACTCGAGGTGGCTCAGGTTTCTTCCATCGATCTTGATTCCGTCATTCTCCCAATCGATCTCGTTCATTGCTGAGCGAAGGACGACGTTGAAAAGGCGAGGGGAAAGAGTGTCCCCTTGGCGAACTCCTCTCCTGATTGTGACTGGAACGAGATCCTCGTTCACTCGGATGACAGTAGTCGAAGACTCGTAGAGGCGGCGGAGGAGGTGGATGAGGGTAGGATTTATCCCAGATGTCCATAGAGATTGCCATACCGCACTCCACTCCACACAGTCAAAAGCCTTACGGAAGTCAACGAATCCGAGATACAGCGGAATACCGTATTCGTGAGTACGCTCTGCCACCTGCTTGATTGCGTGCAAGTTGTTCAGAGTACTGAACCCTTTCCGGAAGCCAGCTTGGGTAGGGGACTCGGTCTCTTCAAGTGACACCTCCATTCTTCTCAAGATCACGCGGGTGACTGCCTTCATGGTTACGGTAAGCAGAGAGATGTTGGTGCTGATGTTGGTTGGGTCCCCTTTCTTGTGGATCAGAGAGACAACGGCTTCGACCATATCTTGAGGGACTTGGTCACCGGCTGCCAGATGATTGAGTAGGTCCGCAAGCACAGGGGCAAGGTGATCTCGGGAAAGGTAGAGCATGTCAGGAAGGACTGAATCGGAGCCGGGAGAGTGTCCGCATTTTAGATGAGAGAGCGCGTCTCTTGTCTCATCAGGCTGGAAGGGAGGAATAGGAAAAGCAGCATGGGGAGGGACCGTCATGGGTAATTCAACTGTGGCAGTGTACAGCTTCTCGAAGAGAGTACGGACGGTGATCATGGTTGCATCTTGCGAGAGAGCACCAGTTGCGTCGGGGATTAGCAGTCTCTTTCGCGAAGTTTGTAAATTGAGCATTGCCTTGATGATACTCTTTCCCATGGATGCGGCTTGTCTTGCTTGTTCCTCTTTCCTCCTTCTGATGTCAGCTGAGAGACTGGTTCGCGCAGCCCGGCATGCGAAATGCGACATTGGATTGCGGAGTGGATCTGAGGAGATGACGTTGTGCCAGGAGATTGCGCGTTGCTTGGGAAATCCATGGAGAGGAGTGCTTGTCTCGCCAACAGTTACTTGCCGCAGTCTTCGTAAACGCTTGGATCTTGTGATAGGCGTCAGTAGATGAGGTGGGACGGGCAAGGGGCAGGGAAGCAAGAAGATTCGCGTTTTCAGTGAAGGCGATTTTGTTGAATTCTAATCGCTTCTTGCATCTTTGCTTCCGGCTCTTGTTGGGGAGAGAGAGGCATAGTCAGATAAGGCGATGATCTGAGTCAAACTCAAATCGGCCAACGATACCACAGTTGACTACTCTCTCCGAAATTGGCGTTGCAACGAAGTCAATCTGGTGGAAGGTGGTGCCGTTTGGAGATCGCCAAGTCCATATCCTGCCATTTCTTCTCTCGGGGAAGGTGTTCTGAATGCGCAGCCGGTTCCTCACGCAAATTTCAGTGAAGGTCCGTCCGCGTGAGTTCGGGGTCGGAGATGCGTACTTGCCGACAAATCTTTCATTTCCTGGCTCGCACGCAACTCGGCAGTTCATATCCCCAACCAGGACTGGCATATAACCTCTTGGCGCACTCTGCAGAGCGGTCTCGACCTTGTCCATGAAGTCATCGTAGTCCGCATCATCGTAGGCAGATGTGGGTGCGTACGCGCAGACAAGGAAGAGGCGATGGTTGGGGAGTTGCAGAGTGGCGAGTCGATCAGAGAGGCCTCGGAACACAGCTCCTCGTGCGAGATGGGCACGGAGAAGGAAGGCCACACCATTGTGAGCGGTGGCACCTCCCGAATGGAAAACAACTATGCCTGAAGACGAAAGATTGAAGGAAGCACAACCCACAATCCTCGCTTCCTGCACAGCCATCACAACAAAAAAATAACATAAGCCTAAGCATAAGCGTAAAGGCCTAAACCTAAATTGCTTCAGCGCGTCGCTTCGCTCAGCGCTGAAGCCAAGCCTAAGCCTAACCTGATATTCGTGAATATGCGAGTGACTATCTGAAAGAATTGAGCAATTCAAACTATATGCAGTATAGCGAAAAAGAAAGTGCTGAATTTAAGATCTCCCTAGGGGTACCTTTTCACGTAGAGTTCGAAAACCGACCTTAGAAATCCATATCTCAAACCCCTGATTTCGTGTGGTGCACCGAAGTTGAGTGGCCGGTTTTTGTAACTTTTTAACGGCTATTCCAAACCCCATGCATATAGCTCAGATACTCATTAATTTGAACGAAAATGTTTGCATGAAATATATTACTAACTTATTTCGAGCAAACTTCCGGATTCGCCGAGGAGGAGCTCAGACGAGTATCATGTTGCGAAGCAACGATTTTGTATTTTTTTTTCTTCACTGGATACTGTTTTCTCTGCTTCAGCATAGCAATTGTTTTCCTAGTTGTTGTGAGCGTTTCCTGTCCATGATCTGATTTTAAGTACACGAATTCAGCTTGCATCCCACATTTTCATCCTTCTCAGAGATGTCGCGAGAATTGCCATGTCTGAAACGACGCGGGCTCTAGCAACTCAGGTTTAATCTATATCAAGATTTATCGCTAATTCGTATGATCACCGTCGAAGGATCAAACCAGAAATGACAGTGTCTCCAAAAGTTTCGCTGAATACGTTTGAATGTGTGAAATAATATGTAAAACAACTGGTGCACTATTTTTGGGTCTCATTCGAATCAATTCGACCTTCTGCTCACTGTAGTTGGCTAGTCGACATTAAATTGCGATTTCACATTCGCTGGTCCCTCGCAGATTGCGAAATGCGAGGGATTTCGATATTGCAATTCAACATCGGCTAGCCAATCCTACTGCACACTAGTGATGCCAAAACGGCGCGCGCTCTCCTCGTTTCACACGCTCTCTCGCTCTGTCTGACCGGCGAGAGAGCGTGTGAAACGAGGAGAGCGCGCGCCGTTTTGGCATCACTAATGAACACAATTACCTACAGGCGGCGGTTGCATTCTTGTTCCTGATTGCTCCACTCCTATCATGTTTTGCCATTTTTCTCGCGGGCTTCGATGTATCGGGTAAGATTTTGACTAGAATCGATTCATGTAAAAAAGATTCAGTGTTGTTCCCGCTTACGTTTATCTCCGCCCACTCCCTCGTACACTCTATCACGGTTATCGCAACGACGCCCCTCTATCGGAGGGCATTCAAGAAGTTCTTGCTGATGGTTAGTTGTGATGCTTAACCAATCGAAGCAATTTACTCGTCGAGGGATCCACACGAACGAATGCAGTTGTTCATCTTGATCAAACCGAAACCAGCAGTCGCAAAAATTGAATCATATTAGTTTTGTAAAACTAGTGGGCAACTACGCCTATTTTAAAGTTCCCTAAATATTTAGAAAATAATCCCATTTGGATGCTGCAAAATGCTTGCAAAATCATGGTTCTCACGCTTTTTTGCATTCATCCGCAGACGAAATCATGAATCTGACCCAGCGTATGACCCAGCGCACTGGGTTACGGTAGGCTTTGGTTACTGTAATATTACGGTATCAATGATTTCCATCCATCCTCCGATGATATGATGAGTCTGACACAACATCTGCTCCAACGCCACTTCTGGGTTACGGTACCCGGACGGACAAAGGGACAAACACCTATTTTTTGGTCGTAAAAATTTTTCTTCTGGAAATTTCTGAAATCTTTTTAGTGTAATGGCCTTGTATTTCGATTGCACAGAAACTATCAAAATCCCATCCGAATCGAAAGCGCCAGACACAAAAAGCTTTCAGTTTATAGTAAACCAGCCGATTGCAGAAAGCAAGCAAACAATCAATCAAAAAAGTTACAAGTTTTCTTGAATCCCAGCCAGTATATTCGAGACATAAACAAGTTAGATACAAGTTTCCTCTTCGTCAAACCCGCGGTGATTTTGTATTTTCCCATGTTCAGGCAGACTTGATTGATATTAGTGCTTTAGCACGTCAAAACAAGGGTAATCGTTATGCCCTAACCATGATTGACTGCTACAGCAGGTTTGCCTTTGTCATTCCTCTTCATCGAAAAACCGGTCAAGAGGTTGCGAATGCTTTGGAGAAATCATTTGAAAGTCTGCAAATGTTTCAATGTTGAATGCCCTCATAATTATATACAGTAGCTCCAGAAAGTTTGTAGACGATTTGTAATTTTGATATAACTTTCGCTACAGTTGATTTAGCAAATTAGATGTTGGGGCGCTATATACCAAATCCATCGAGGAATACGATGCGCATATTGCGTCATCACTTGCATCATCACTGATTGCGTAGTGATGACGCAATGGAACAATACTTTTTCAAACATCCATTATTCTTACATAGATTTTTTTCCTACTTTCTGAGGTTGGAGTCATGACTGAGGCCTACCAAGAATAATTTTTTGAAAGTGCTGCGCGGTCGCACATTTGCTGCAGCCGTGCTGCAAAAACGGGGTCCGAATTTTAGATCTCGCCTCCTAGACTAGCTAGAGACTCGTTCAAAGCGTCAAAATGATCGCCATCATGACCACAGATGATCCTGTGAATATGGCAAAAATATCTCGATAATTGCCCTCAGGGCACGAAAAATCCCTTTTTTGGATGTCCATTTTTTGGGCATTCATAACTATGTGGGAAATGTAGGAAAAAAAACTGTTATTAGATGTGATTCCCAACTTTTTAGAGCGATTGGATGTCTTTCCTGCCCTCGGCGTGCGTTTTTCCTAGGTATATTGGGGTCGGGAAACACCTCGTTTACGCACTCTCGTCGTCTGCACTCTCTCGCCCATAGGGGTAAATAAGGTGTTTCCCGACCCTTGTATACCTCCGGAAAACGATCGCCTCGGGTAGGAAATATATCCAATCGCTTTTTTGAACATTCCTAATAGATTTTGAACATTCCTAGGCAAAAACCAGATTTTTACCTACATGTCCCACATAGTTATGAATATCAAAACAATGGTCATCCAAAAAAGTGATTTTTTCGTGCCCTGAGGGCAATTATCGAGATATTGTTTTCATATTCTCAGAATCATCTGTACTCATGATGACGATCATTTCGACGCTTTGTACGAGTCTCTACCTAGTCTAGGAGCCGAGATCTAAATTTCGGACCCTGTTTTTGCAGCACGGCTGCAGCAAATGTGCGACCGCGCAGCACTTTCAAAAAATTATTCTAGGTAGGCCTCAGTCATGACTCCAACCTCAGAAAGATTGGCCAGCAGGAAAAAATCTATGTAAGAATAATGGATGTTTGAAAAAGTGTTGTTCGATTGCGTCATCACTACGCAATCAGTGATGATGCGAGTGATGACGCAATATGCGCATCGTATTCCTCGATGGATTTGGTATATAGCGCCCCAACATCTAATTTGCTAAATCAATTGTAGCGAAAGTTATATCAAAATTACAAATCGTCTACAAACTTTTTGGCGCTACTGTATGTATTTTTATTGTACACCACAATAGTGCTTCAGCTAATGGAAAATGTACATGAAAATGAATTGGGGAAGGGGAGGAGAGAGGACAACAATCATCCGATTTGTGTTTACTTCAGATTATACCCATCGCTTCCGACGTTTCCTTCCATTTCATTATGGACCCGATGCCGCTCTTTCCGATGTCGTACGGAGTTCGGTGAAGGCCAATACTTCCGCTTCCGGGCTCTCCCATTATACACTACGCAATCTAAGTTCTCATGCGACATTGAAATGGTCGGCTCATACTGTCTGGGCGAAGTCGTTAGGGTGGAATGAAGCGGCGTAACATACTAGACACTCCGCCATATCGATTGCATTAACATAATTTGCAAGATATTGTAAACAGCTGCCATGCACTCCGGGTTAACAATGGTGTTATCGCAGCTTACGTGTAACATGGTTTCATATTGAACAGATGTAATATGTCAGGAAATTGTTAGCTTCGATTATGGCGAAAACCCGCTTGGCTGACACCTCTACAGTTGTGGTCTGGCTTAACACAGTCGATTGCAATGCTCGATACTTCAACGAAATTCATTGTTGCGATAATTTAAATGATACTTCCGAATTTTCTAAATTATATTGATTATATTATTTTAGCAGAATATACAGGGTGTACTTTTCCTGCTGAAATTACTCAAGAATTCACATGTTTATTTTTCATTTTCAAATGCTGAACTTTTAATTGGAAACTGAACAGGGTTTATCGAATTCAGAGAAGCAGAAAGTGGTACATGTGTACCGCGACTCGACACAGCTTTATCGAGTTGCTTTTCCTCGTTTCTTTGAATTTCCAGTATTTCTCCACCTACTTTGGACTATTGCATGTGAGTAACCATAACTAACGATCTCCATACTCTCTACTCCCCGTACTCTAGACCGGTCGAACGATGAGAAAGTATATGAAATGAATAGACCATCGTTCGAATTCCAAACTCTAGAAAATATTAAGCAGTGCGTTCGACGGAATCTGCCACATTTCCTCCCTATTTTAGTGCCTACATAAGAAATGCCAGACGAGGTTGATCGTTTTTAATGTTATCATGAACATGATTTTATTCAGCTAGTAACTCCACTAGATCCGTCCATTCACTACATCTTGAGCCACTTTTCAACTGCAATGATTGGTTAGTGAGGCAATTTTCAACTCAATAATGGGTCAGTAATAAGGCTCAATAAGGGTCATTCTTACCAAAATCTGACCAAAATCTAATTTGATTCGTAATTGATTGAATATTTGGATTTTTTTTCAGTCACATCCTCCGTCGTCACCTCGCTTTGCATCTTTATCATAATTAGAAGTTCTGCGAAAACGAGCCTTGCCTACGCTCGATTGCTGATCACAGTCACGGTCAGGGGTGTGCAATAAGTATCCCCTCATTTCCCATGCTATCTCGTCGGGAAGAGTTGCGAGAGAGCATGGGGAATGAGGAGTGCGGGAAAGTTTTTGCACACCCCTGTTCACGGTGACATAAATTATGACGAACAAAGCACTCAGGTTGCTTCAGATTCTGCCCGTCTCTTCTGATGTATCATTCAATTTAATTTTCGATCTCGTACCCCTCTTGCCACTTCCGTGCTGTTTTAGATGACGGCCGATGCTTCCCATCTCGGGCTCCGCTTTTTTCCACTACTTAAAGGAGTGCTCCGGGGAATGAATGTTAGGGAGTCCCACCACGAAAATTCTGCGCTCTCAAACGGGAGACTGTAGCGAATTTAACCAGATAAAGAGGCGAATATGAAGTAGAGCAAATGAAACATAAAAAGATCAGTCACGTCCCTGCGCTATCAATGAACTTTGCGCGTCTGTAAATAGCCTCAGAGTCGTCTGTGAGACTTCGGACAAAGTGGTTTCTGATCGGGTTAGTGGCCTCTACAATATCCGCACGATCACTATGGGTGACTGAACATTCCCCGGAGCACCCCTTTAAGCTAATAATTGATGCTCCATCGGACTTTGATAGCACATAGATTCGGTGGAACATACAGTGCCGTCTATTTTTTACATCACTGTTCATCACCTTTGCCATACGTTGAAATGGTTCGCTCAGGCGATCTGGGCGAACTCATTAGGCTGGAATGGAGCTGCATACTCCGCCTGCTTCATTCATAAGCATCAGGTACGCAAAAATACTATAACGGTTCTAGTTCGGATGATAACCACAAACGGTACCCTTTTCACATTATATTTTTCACAGAAGATTTCCCCATTAATACATCGAAAATCAAATCCCGGGGCCGATTGTTCTAGTATTGTAATTCCAATATTCCGGAGTAAATCATTATTGCAGGGAAGAAAAATGACGGATGAGCAGACAATTGTTCTCATTAATGTGAGTGATGCACATATTATCCGTAAATTCACCGCTTTTTTTCAAGCGAACTTCCGGCTTCGTCGATGACGAGCTCAGAAGAATATATTGTTGCGAAATATCGATTGTTTACGTCTACATTGGATACTGCTTTCTCTGCTTCGGCTTAGCGATCATCTTCCTTGTTTTGGTACGGGGGTGCTTAGCTGTATCGTGCTCTTATTATGCTCATTCAGCTGTCATCGCACATATTCTTCATCCTCATAGACGTTTCGAGAACAAGGAGTTAACCATGTATTTTCTTTCAAAACTATACTTTTAAAACGGTACACAACATTTATCAAAGATAGTAGGAACATACCAACGAGAGGTTACTCGATTTGACCTCCATTGGCCTTGATGACAGCCTTGAGACGAGGAGGAACTGACTCGCTCTTGAGAATGTCCAAATTCTGGTGGCGAGTAGAGCAATCATAGCTGTCCAGCAGTGGCGGCGACCTCGCAACCATGAACCCCGGGTCATGGTTTTTTGCCAGGTGGTCGGGAAACCTCAGTCGTAGAAGATAGACCTAAGGCGCCATAACCGTCGTCATGTACATCGACACAACTGGTATTTGTCGGCTACCGTAACCCGCGCTACCGTAATCTGAGTGTTGTGGGCACACCACGATGTGGTAAAACGTACCTAAGACGGATCAGGAAAGCTCGGAAATCATACCGTAATCTAGTTACAGTACCATAACTATCAATCGTGAACTGACTTAATTTTTTCATGAAATTTCCATGAACCCCTATTCATGGTTGCGCCCCCCACCAACAGAGTTTGTTGGATGGTTAAAAATCGATTTTTACGTTAATGGTAGGTAGATACTAGGTAAAGTACCCAATCAATAGTACAGTACCCCCAGATACCGTATGCCACTACCGTAACCTAGATTATCGCAAAATAACTTTATTTTTAAAAAGTCCTGGTACCGTGCCAAATCGATTCTACAGTACCCAAGTAACTACCGTAATCCAGTTCCTTGGGTCAAACATTTTTCTAAAAATTGTATACATTTTTCTAAAAAATCCAAATCGATCAACGGTAATTAATGATACGGTATGACACTTTAAACAAATTGTTTGCTCAATTTTGGATTTTTAGAAAAATGTTTGACCCAAGGAACTGGATTACGGTAGTTACTTGGGTACTGTAGAATCGATTTGGCACGGTACCAGGACTTTTTAAAAATAAAGTTATTTTGCGATAATCTAGGTTACGGTAGTGGCATACGGTATCTGGGGGTACTGTACTATTGATTGGGTACTTTACCTAGTATCTACCTACCATTAACGTAAAAATCGATTTTTAACCATCCAACAAACTCTGTTGGTGGGGGGCGCAACCATGAATAGGGGTTCATGGAAATTTCATGAAAAAATTAAGTCAGTTCACGATTGATAGTTATGGTACTGTAACTAGATTACGGTATGATTTCCGAGCTTTCCTGATCCGTCTTAGGTACGTTTTACCACATCGTGGTGTGCCCACAACACTCAGATTACGGTAGCGCGGGTTACGGTAGCCGACAAATACCAGTTGTGTCGATGTACATGACGACGGTTATGGCGCCTTAGGTCTATCTTCTACGACTGAGGTTTCCCGACCACCTGGCAAAAAATGGATGACCGGTTGCGAACTCGACAGCTATGAGAGCAATCGTCCTTCTCCAGAACACACCACACGATAAAGTCGAGGGGGTTCAGATCGGGATTGTTGGAGGGCTGGAATGCAATCGGGAAAATGGATCCCACACCAGTTCTGTGTGATTTTGCAGAATCTTGTTGAAAGATCCAATTGAAGTGGGAAAAATTAAGTGGAAGTGGAATTGAAGTGGAAGCCTTTAAAGTGGGAAAGAGACCAGGGACAAAGTGTCTTCTCCAGGATCTGCTTGGGTAGGGCAT
Source organism: Pristionchus mayeri (assembly GCA_036245805.1). Classification (NCBI taxonomy): domain Eukaryota; kingdom Metazoa; phylum Nematoda; class Chromadorea; order Rhabditida; family Neodiplogasteridae; genus Pristionchus; species Pristionchus mayeri. Next base: position 9,983,159 of record BTRK01000002.1, read on the forward strand.
GAGTCCAGACTGGACGATCTTGCGCCCTGAATGCTCGTCAATACCGAGATCACGCGCCATCTTTCTCATAGATCGCTAGGGATTGCGTGCGACTCGCTTCTGCACAATTTTCTTGTTCTTGGGAGTGACAGCGGAGGAAGGTCTGCCCATTCTAGGGCGGTCATTAGTCGTGCCCTCCTTGAAACGGCGGATGTTTTGAATACGGTAGGACGGCAAACACGGGGGGGGGTCGAACCATGATACGGGGAACAATTTAAAGTGCGCTTTGAATACACTGAGTGATTAGCTAAAATCTGTTATAACATGTATCAACAGGTTTCCAGGAGTGATGACATATTTGAGTTCGAACTTTGTTTCCATACTTTCTTCGCATCCTGTAATGTGAGACGATGAGGGATGACAGTAGGAGAAGGATGAGCCGGATCATCTTCCTGTAGAGAAGATGCGATGCTGGAGATCTGATGAGGAGAGATTATATACTGGAGCCATGCCTTTGTACAGTAGCATGTTGACGGTAGCGTAACCTGATATTGAAATGCGTTGAATGCAATTGTTATCGAAATATTCCAGTTAGAGACGTGGGCGCACAAACGTAACGTGATCTCCTGGTTCCTCGTACTCTCTCGTATTTGACCGATGGAGATCACATGAAATGAGGAAGGCGTATGCCGACTCGGAAAATCTAGCGTTATTTATTCTGCCACCTCTCCTGTTGACTGCAAGCGATGCGTTGATCCTTCTCAAGCGAGTAATACTTAGACCAGTATAGATAAATCTGCCTAGCACTTGTTTGTCAGCCTTTCTTATCAATGTCATCGAAACATTGATTGGCCACTCTCCTTATTCCGAGTGTCCCATCGACTTTCTCTCCGCGAAGTACATCCTTAGCAAGCGAGTTCGAAAAGGAAACGGTAAAAAGGAAATTGAAGCTTGTTTCGGTCTTTGTTTGGCGCATCACAATATAAGTTTCTGAGGGATATTGAGATGGAGCCAAATTATCATAATAATAAGCACCAATCGCTTGATACGAACATTGGGCCGTCTGTATGATCGAGAAGATCGCACACAAGGTAGATCTGGCAAAATGATTCTTGTATTTGTTTGAAACTGATCGCCCGTGTTCTCGATGGAACTGGATACGGTGCAGATACGTCTTCACGCATAACCGGTATGAGAAAAAAATGTTGGGCAGTATGTGAAAATATTATCTTCGAATATTGCAGCCCCTTCACGCACATAACCATGTTAATAATAATAATAATAAAAAAAAAGAATTATTATTATTATTATTAACCATGTTCTTCACTATTCTACCTAAGCATTTCATCACTCGGGTGTGCGCACGTATGATATTAGAAAGACAGGGCAAATGCCGATTGGCTTGCTTATCGACAGGTCCCTCGCACGTATTTGTATCAGCTGTGACGAACACAATGCAATGTTTTTTCGGAAATCTCTTCGACGTCAATAATACACGATTTGTTGTGTCGTCTTGGCGCATGTTTAAATAATCTTACAGTAGTTTCGTCATCGTTTCCGTCTGTGAAATACAGTTGATAGCCCGCGGGGCACGTGACAACGCAACTCGTCGACACCGGCTTGACTGAAATGTGTATAAACAACTAATGCCGTTGGTGTCAATCCTAAATATTAATGCGAATAAGTCACATGTAAGCCGAATTATTCCGGAATTCTCAGATCCGGTTTGTCGTTTCTTTATTGTCTTCTCTGGTCAAGACGAAGGGATCCTAATTTAGCTCCTCTACTAACCAAATTCCCTTACAACAGGCATTGTCCCCTGCCTCGCGCTAACACGAGATGATCTAACCCGAGCTATTGGTATCCACTGTTCGTACACTAACGAATTGATTTTGAATTGATTTTGAATCCGATTGAACGGTTCTCTCGGGTTCTTTGCCAACGGTTCTCATCCGACCAAGTGTATTTTATCTTAATATTACTATTATTATTATTAATTACCTATGCACTTAGTCCAGATTGTTTCTCCAGTATCCGGTGAGCACATCGATTCCTTCATCTCCTCTCCGAGAAGTACACATCGGGACACAATTCCTTCTTGGAACGATAATGCGAGACAGGACTCCTGAATGTATTCATACACAAACTGTCCCCATCCCTTTCTCACGAGTTCCCCGAAAGAGTGTATGCAACACGGTGTTCGAGATGGGAAGATAGAAAGATTTGAAATTTATGATATCACCTCATTCCAGCACTTTTCCTTGCAAGCATCGAGGTTGTCTATCTGCTCGGAAGCTTGAATTATCTTTCTTCGATCTTGGTTTGCGGATTGAGGCAGCTCATCGAAGCATAGACTTGACACACTTTGAACCAGCTATACAAAAGTATCCATGTTTATTGAAGTGTAAGCTGAGATACTTGCAATTAGAAGTCGAAATAATATTTTAGTCTTCCGCATCCTCGAAGGAATCGTACAGTGAAAGTGGCTTGGCTTGTTTAAGGGAAGATGTAGCCATGGATACTGTCACTTTTGCTGCCTTCCCTAATGTATCATTGCCAAATGCGCGCAACCGTCGAAGAAGCTTGTGATGCTAAGATGCTAAAAGGGAGTGGTAGCACGTACAAAGCCAAGAGTTCAACCTCTTCCTTCCCTGCCTTTTTATCATTGCTATGAATTTCCTAGTATTATTAAGGCCCGACTCATATTTCTTCCAAAATACAATGCAATGATGTATCTATGAGTTGTGAATTCCAAAAACAACAACATGGAATTTCAACAGTGCGAGAAGTCTGAAGAATAGTACTTGATACTCATAATTTCGAAAATATACATAAAAAATCAAATTTCTCTTGAAGGATAATATTGCTTTCACTTCTTGCACTCAACCGTTCGAGGATTAACAATTCGCCCTCTTAAAAAACCATCCCTCGGGTGTGCACGTGGGACTGGAGTGGAACTCTCCAGGATCGTCGAATGAGCCTTCTGTCCAGTAGTTGAGTACTCCCTCAGTTGAGCACTCCCTCAGATGTCTGAAAGTATGGGAATTACGGATATATGACGCAGTTGGGAATCGTCGCCGATACTGATAGTGAAAATAAAGTTGATTTGCCGAATTACTTACTCAAGACGGATGATATCAAAAGAAATGGCTCTACTTTCCCATCGGTTCTGACTGCTTCAGAATCCGTCTTCGAATGGAAATATCTGTCATCTGTCGTTTTCACCTCTTTGAAGCACATACTTACTGTGTATTCTACCAACAATGAGTAATTATGCATTATTATTCATTGCTAGCATACGGTAAAATCATACATTTTTGATCTACCCCCTTAGCTGATATTTACAACCTCAGTCTCATTTCTGGGACTGTCCCATCAGCTTGGAAACATTCCCTTATTACTCCCATTCCTAAGCCGGGCAAAGATAGCAACCTTCCCTCCTCTTATAGACCCATCTCTATCATTTCTCCTGCTGCTAAGACCATGGAACGTCTCATCAAAGACCACCTCATGTCACCTCTCTCGCTTCAATATCCTCCCTTCCAACCAGCACGGTTTCCGTTCTGGTGCTAGTGTTATTACAAATTTATTGACTTGTCAAAATGATTGGACTACTTCTCACTCTGAAAAGCTTACAACTGATGTAGTGTACATTGATTTCACTCGCGCTTTCGATGTTGTTCCGTACCCTAAATTAATTGCTCGATTATCTCACTACGGTATCCATGGTAATCTACTATCATGGATCGACTCCTTTCTATCCAACCGCACTTTCTCCGTTCGTTTGCCCTCCGTGACTAGCGACCCCTTCCCCATCCTCTCAGGAGTACCACAAGGCAGTGTCCTAGGACCTATTCTCTTCTCCATCTATCTAGCTGATCTTTCTCGTCTCCTATCCAAGTTTCACAACGTATCCGTCCAATGTTATGCTGATGATGTCAAATTGTATATCTCCTACAATAAGTCGACCAAATCTGCTATTACTTCTGAATTTCAATCTGCTCTTGATTGCCTCTTTGAATGGACCCAACTCAACCAATTGTCTCTGTCTGCTTCTAAATGCTCTCATCTTCGTATAGGCTCCAAACAATCCTCCCCTCGCTACAATATTAATTCCATTCAGCTACCCCTCGAGAATAACGTCCGTGATCTAGGTGTTCAAGTCCGCTCTGACCTCAAGAATTCTTGCTCTATTAGAAACCGTGCTCAGAAAGCCACCTCTAAGTTATTCCTGCTTCTCAAAGCCCTCCCATTCAACTGCCCCACCATCCTTCTTCGTAGTTACAAAGCGTATGTCCTTCCCCTCCTTGACTTTGCTTCTCCTTTTTGGAATCCTCATTACTTATCTGACATTGAAACTCTTGAGAAAGTTCAACATATTTTCACCCGTCAAGTCTTTTATCGTTGCTTCCCCTCTCCTTCCTATCCTCTTTCTCTACCCTCCTACCCTGATCGTTTGAAACTTCTTGGCCTGCGCCCGCTTACTGAGAGGAGAGTCATAGGTGATATTTGTATGACTCATATGATTATGACTGGATCCACTATTATTCCCCGTTCGTCATTCTATGTATACAAACCTCAACGAGACCAGCGAGATCGAACATCAACATTTGGTATCAATATCGAACTGACCACTAGCACTTCTAGATTTCATTCCTTTCCTGTTAGAACATCCAGATGGTATTCCCAACTCCCTGAAGAAATTCGAACCGCCCCCAACATACGAGTATTCAAGCGCCGATTACTGAACCACCCCTTAATCGCCATACTCTCTCACACTGAATAATTACTGAGAGTCAATTCCCATTTCCTTGCTATTTGATCACTCATGTACCTTACTGTTTCGTCGCGCCTCGGGCGTAGATAAATTATTATAAATATGCCATTAAAATATGTTTACGAGCTTTTTCCTGAAGGAAGATCCTAGTGGAAGCAATCACAAATGTATGCGTACATGAACGCAAAAACTATGCTCATTTACACAATTTAACCATGTTATAATCGACATTTCCTGCTGGTTCAACGATTATTCATTTTCAGTTTCTGCATATTTCTACCCATTCGCATCTGCCTGAATTAGTAGACTCATTGCGGACTGATCCTTTTTTCGTAGTTCGAGTGTTCCGATCTATCGATGGGCAACACAATCATTCAATTTCAATTTTAGAAAATGAGTTTATCGATTTTCCATGCAATTCAAGTAAAATCGTAATTGCGTTTCTCATCACCTATTCAAAGATTATGCGCACTCCTATGAAGTGATTGGAGCACACCCCCTGGCACATATCAATTCAACTCTATAGGTGAGAATGGCCGGCCCGACGCATAAATAGGCTCCGCCTTTCCAATGAGGAATATTTAAAGGGCCTACTCGGGCATATCCAGTAATAGCATTATCCTCATTTTTGTCGACCAGTATCCATCTTCTCGTCCCCCTCTTTAGCTGAAGAGAATCCTACTTTCCTTCCCCAACCAAAGCGTTACCATGCCTCATCTCTTTTCCCGTAGCCTCATAAAACCTTTGTCGTTTGTCCTCAACTCTTTCAAGAATGTATATAAGATTATTCGTAAGCATCATCATCTTCATTTTCATAATCTCTCCATGATGAAGGTGTCAATTATGTGAAGAATCAGTGCGTGGCCAATTTCAAATTCGTCCTTGAAAAACGCGAACGCCAATTTGCCTCCTTCCCTTACCACTCCCCCTTCCACACACTCTCTAAACTCCCTCCACGCCCTCAATTCAAAATTCCCTGCCTCCTCCCGCTCGTTCATCTACTCCCACTCCTCTCTTCTCCCTCCGTTCCACACTATACTCCCTTGTGAAATCGTTGGTTGCTCTTTCCTTCTCTTCTATTTGCATCAGAGCCTCGACCCTCTGTTTTCTATCTTCTAGTTTCTACCCTCTAGTTTCTTTCGGCTGTTTGTGCCACGTGTGCTCTCCATTTTTCCATTCTCTTTTAACACTCTGCTTCTTTGAGCTCTATCGGCTTCCCCTGTTCTATTGCACGTTTCCCTCTCTTCTAGAATGCCAAATCGCACCTGAATTGTCAGCGTGTCGAGCCGTTTTTAAAGGGGCTCGCGATAGTTGAGGGGTATCAGTGCGCGTGGTCAAAGTTCTGCTGGTCGCGTTGATCTTGGCCACCTTTTTATCAAACTTTCCTGTTTTCTCGACCTCGATATCAAGGCCACGTTGGCATTCTAGACTGTCCTTCGTTAGTGTTTTCGCGAACGATATTTGAAGTTGTAGATTTCTTGAGTTGCAAATGGTCAATTCATTCCTTAGTGTGCATCACTAATTATTTTCTTCGATTAGCTTTCTCCTCAGCTTATGATTTCCCCCTTATGATTCACGTGTGTTTTATGAACGCTCGCTTAGTTTACTCTCTTCTCAATGCCTTCCTAGTTCAGAGTAGCTTTTTCACCCTCCTTTCTTCGAATTTGGCGCCTTTTTCAATGATATTCGCTCGAAATTCCCCCTTTCCCCCCGATTCATCCCGATTTATTGCAGCCGCCCTCACCAAGAGCCATGCCCGCCTACAAGCTCTACTACTTCCCCGTGCGCGCCCTCGGAGAGGTACGGTAGTGTATCCATTGAACTAATCAGTAACTGAATATATAATCGATTTGGTACCCAAGAGGTAGCCCCGATCGATCGAATCGATAACCCAATAATCGATATTTTCAGACCATCCGCCAGGTGTTCAAGCTCGCCGAGGTCGAGTTCGAGGACATCCGCGTAGCCGGCGACCAGTGGACCGAGTTCAAGGACAGTGAGTTGATTTGTGATCTCTGATTTTTAACAAGAGATGAAAAACCACATCTCAAGCCGCCATGAATCCGGCTTCAATCCAGCGTTTTTTTACAATAAAGCGGCTTTGGAATTGAACGCGCTTGCCGTGTTTTCATTTATAGTTTTGACCTCGATTATAATCGTTGGCCTTCTGCAGAGACTCCCTTCGGCCAGATGCCCGTCCTCGAGGTTGACGGCAAGCAGATCCCCCAGTCGTTCGCCATCGCGAGATACGTCGCCTCCCAGCACGGTGAGCTATCTTTAATCTTTGGAGTGCAGTTTCTCGCTCGTTTGATGTATATTCATTTGTTGTCATGCCTCTGCATTTCGCAATGATACCGTGCAATCTCGATTGCTTTTCACAATCATATGAAACATATTCGAAAATTCCCCTGCCTGGTTCATCCGTGTCCCAAAGATTCATATCCTCCTCTTCAGGTCTTGCCGGCAAGACGCCCTTCGAGGCTGCCTGGGTGGACGCCCTGGCCGATCAGTGGAAGGACTTCCAGAACGACTTCCGCAACTACTGGTACCTGCTCATGGGATACAGAGAGGGAGACGCCGTGAGTATCGATTTTTTATTCTGGCACTGAGCCAATTTTCAAAAATTTGAATATCCCGCCAATGATCAATCATTCAGGAGAAGGCCAAGACCGAGCACGGCATCCCCGCCCGCGACAAGTTCTACCCCCTGATCGTCAAGCAGCTCAAGGTACGGTAGAGTACGGTAGCTTCACAATATGCATATACACTAGTCAGTAGTCGATAGCCCGACGTGTGCAGTAGGGATTACGGTAGTCGAATTGCAGGACAACGGCAGCGGTTTCCTCGTTGGATCGTCTGCCACGTGGGTTGACTTGCTCCTCGCAGACCAGACTGCAGCAATCAGCAAGGAACTGCCCGGATTCCTCGACGCGTATCCCGAGGTGAGTCGCGAGGGGAAGATGGGATTACGGTAGGAGTACTGTGGATATTCTGAATGCACTGGGGGGTGACTAGGTGGTGGCGTAATGCTTGTGGTGTGGTGTTACCTGTGACTAATTTCATAAGTTATCCATTTATCGATAGTCAGAGCATACGGTAGGGCATTCTTTCGACTACGGTAGTCGATTTTCTTTGCAGGTGCTCGCTCACTCGGACAAGGTTCGCGCCATTCCCCAGATCGCCAAGTGGATCGAGACGCGCCCCGAGTCGCGCGGCTAAGTCACCAACCCCATCCTTCCTCGAGTATCGATTGATTGACCTACCGTACTCCCAATTATTGATAATTTTGTCTGACCATAAGAACGTTTGCTTCTGAGATCTCTGTAAAGTATGCGCTGAATAGCGAGTGATAAAGATTGCGCATTCCAACCCTCGTTGGTTCAAATTAATAATATGACAGATCGAAACTATTTTGAAATAGTTTACTTCTGAAAACTCAGTTCGCGATCGGATCAATTGATGGATACTGTCAGAGATTGCCAAGTGATCCAACTGATAATTGAAAACCGAACGATGACGTGTCGTAAAAAATGCACTTATCACGAACAAAGGGCTTGGTCTCTTCAATATCTTCTGTTACACACGCTTCCAATAAGATATACATTGGACAAGCGATCACTCCTCCCGCTCACGAGGCACCCTCCCCTCGGCACTCTCCTCTCTTTCTACGACAGAATTCGGAAGATCGACCCCCCCCCCCTTCTCACCTCCTCCCTCCCCCCATTTCACGCACATTCTGCACTTGCCGAAGCACCCTAGTGTTGAACGATAAATAAATAAATAATTTCCACTCTCTCGCTTGTCAATGCCTAACACAGAATACACAAATACAACAGTAACATATTCGTGCATTAAAACATATTTCACTTTTTTTCAGTAGCACATTTATTTTACACACAATTTTACAATGTATTTATATAATTTATCAGAGGATAAACTTGAATAATAACAAGTATGTGGGGGGGGGGGGGTGACAAAAGCAAATACGACAAAAGCACAACTCGCCGCCGTTCGATTGCGAATGGACGAAGTGACTTGGGAGTTGGTTCATTGTAACCATTATGTGCTACCCTACATTTGCATATGTAAGTCTTGCTACCAGGCGATCTTGAGTTTCGCTCCGTATCTATGTATTGGGGATCATGGTCAAAAATTGGCAATTTGAGTGGAAAATCATGGTTAGATAAACACCAAATGCAGTAAAAATCGATACATATATTACTTGGTAACAGTGGTTACTGGGGTACTGAAACATCGATTGGTTACGGCATTTATTATTTATCTAACCATGATTTCCCACTCAAATAGCCAATTTTGACCATGAACCCATATATATGTATATATATATTAGGTTGTAACATAAGTTTTGTCGCATTTCGGAGGTTCACAATATTTCCATGAAGGATACTTCTCAAACATTATCAATGCCTGACCTCCTAGTATATGTTTGGGGTGTTCATGCACATTCAAACCATAGGGTAGAGCTGAACTGCGCACGCTGGCTATGCGAAAAATATTAATATGAACTGATTTAAATTTGGTGCAGATTTTATTAATTCGTTTGATCGGGTGCTAGTTCGCAGAGATGAATAATGAACCAAACTTCTACAGCATGGTGATATACCCCGTCAATGCTCTTTCAAAATATACGCCAGATATGGTGCTATGTTGAGCGGAATCAAAGATATACTTCACTGAGTGTAAGGTTAGCCGCTGATTCGTAGCCAACTTGACCAACTCTTCTGAATCCAGAATTGCAACAACAGTGACTAACATAAGTGCGTTCCAATTACCACTCATGGAGGTATAATTTATCATTAAACAAGTGAGAGAAAGAACACTCCACTTGTGGGAAATTTGAATTTTTATTAATTCAATTCGCGCACAATTTTACCAAAATATGCAAGTTTAGGTGTTTCGAATTAAAGATTGTCATTCAAAAGCTATTTATTTCCAAACTTATCCCAAGTAGATACTAGTAAGGGAAGGGTTTATGGTTAGGATGGACACAACAAATCAGATATTGAACATGTGTGCGAGGTAGGAATATGAACAAAGTGCCGATTTCATTAGTTTAATTTACATACCATCGTTCTGAATGGAGCCACTTATCTCAACAGAACCCAATCTACCCCAAACTTTGTCTGAATACTGACCACTTTGGGTGAACTATATTCCACCACTATTTGGATCTGGATATCTATTGAGAAGAAAATTCGGCTTGCGAAAGTTTTCGCGACCGTCACCAACCATCCACATTATACAAACTCGTCTACATTTCTAGAACGATTTTCGTTTGTCATTATCCGTGAGTGGTTCAAAATTATGCACATATGTAGTACTTTACGCAAATCACACAAAATCGGCATAATTTATCCTTTTCAAGAAGAGCTGATGCGTGAAAATGATTTGTAATCCTTATCTCAGTACAACTTTGTCTGACTAATGTGCCTCCTCAACTGCCTTGACAGGACTGAAGTAAAGCGCGTAAGAAAGAGTACGAAGGCCCTCACTGATGATGAATAACGAAATTGAGATTAAATTAATTCGAAGAATTTCTGAGGTTAAAATGCATAAGAGATTGGACGCGACAAAACTTATGTTACAACCTGATATATATATATATATATATATATATATATATATATATTCATATATATGGAGTGAAACGCCTGGTAGCAAGACTTACATATGCAAATGTAGGGGAGCACATACTGGTTACAATGAACCAACTCCCAAGTCACTTCGTCCATTCGCAATCGAACGGCGGCGAGTTGTTCTTTTGTCGTTTTTGCTTTTGTCACCCCCCCCCAAGTATGTCAACGTATGCTTTTCAGTTTGTACAACAATTGGATCTTCAAAATATTAATGAAATCAATCCTCAAGTTGATACTCATCGAAAATAATATCACCATACGCGTAAAACTTCCCTTCTTTAGGCATGGCATCATACAAATCCGAAAGCGAGTCGTGGTTAGCAAACGACTCAGTTTCGCAATTCATAAAGAACTAGTAGTCTAGTAATGTGCCGAATAGGCGTTCAATAAATTCATAGCTCTTGGACACTACTCTAAGCTATTTCGTCTAAGATCTCGTCATAGAAAACGTACATTAGCTTGAAGAAATAGACACATTCGTTAGAATTCGCTTGATCTTCCGCCATCCTTTGCAGCATAATAAAGATAGAAGCTCTCGCGTATCGTCTATCTGCGAAGTATTATGCATTTTCGCTCACTAATATTATTGAGAATTGACAATATCATAATATTAAAAAATCTATTCGTCATTCACCTTCATCTGACTGGATCCCGTTCATCCCCGGCACGAGGGCTACCCCCTGAACGTATAGTTGCAAACAAAGGTGAATTCGCTACTCAAATCCGGCTCGCCATGAGAATTGAGACAAATAAGTAGCAAAGAAACACACGGTCAGAGTTGTGAAACGGAATATTTTTCTCTAGAGCATGTTCTTAACTAATTCTGAAAAGGAATAATGATCAAATGCGCCAGAGATACCAATGCAAAGATGCACACAAAGAAGGTGGGCAATTCACAAACCACACACACTAACACACACGCATCACGGATCAATGGTCTGCCTCTCTCCATATCATACACTCTCTCGCTCCTCTGATCGACGAGAGAGCGTGTGGTTTGGAGAGAGTCAGACAATTCCTCGCATCACGGTAGTTCGCGGATTATGTGTATCGACAACTGACTTTATTTATTCGAAACGCGATACAATTTACATATATAAAATATTGGATACTCACACGCATTTATTTTTTGTCGCTGTATTCGTTTGCAAATATGCGCGTCTTCGTTCGTTCGAGATACTCAAGAGGAGCAAACTCGGGCGACTCGAGAATGTCGTGTAGATGAAATCTACAATTATATAACATAGATATTTTACAAATTTATTCATGCTAGTCTGTCTGTCTGTCTGTCTGTCTGTCTGTCTGTCTGTCTGTCTGTCTGTCTGTCTGTCTGTCTGTCTGTCTGTCTGTCTGTCTGTCTGTCTGTCTGTCTGTCTGTCTGTCTGTCTGTCTGTCTGTCTGTCTGTCTGTCTGTCTGTCTGTCTGTCTGTCTGTCTGTCTGTCTGTCTGTCTGTCTGTCTGTCTGTCTGTCTGTCTGTCTGTCTGTCTGTCTGTCTGTCTGTCTGTCTGTCTGTCTGTCTGTCTGTCTGTCTGTCTGTCTGTCTGTCTGTCTGTCTGTCTGTCTGTCTGTCTGTCTGTCTGTCTGTCTGTCTGTCTGTCTGTCTGTCTGTCTGTCTGTCTGTCTGTCTGTCTGTCTGTCTGTCTGTCTGTCTGTCTGTCTGTCTGTCTGTCTGTCTGTCTGTCTGTCTGTCTGTCTGTCTGTCTGTCTGTCTGTCTGTCTGTCTGTCTGTCTGTCTGTCTGTCTGTCTGTCTGTCTGTCTGTCTGTCTGTCTGTCTGTCTGTCTGTCTGTCTGTCTGTCTGTCTGTCTGTCTGTCTGTCTGTCTGTCTGTCTGTCTGTCTGTCTGTCTGTCTGTCTGTCTGTCTGTCTGTCTGTCTGTCTGTCTGTCTGTCTGTCTGTCTGTCTGTCTGTCTGTCTGTCTGTCTGTCTGTCTGTCTGTCTGTCTGTCTGTCTGTCTGTCTGTCTGTCTGTCTGTCTGTCTGTCTGTCTGTCTGTCTGTCTGTCTGTCTGTCTGTCTGTCTGTCTGTCTGTCTGTCTGTCTGTCTGTCTGTCTGTCTGTCTGTCTGTCTGTCTGTCTGTCTGTCTGTCTGTCTGTCTGTCTGTCTGTCTGTCTGTCTGTCTGTCTGTCTGTCTGTCTGTCTGTCTGTCTGTCTGTCTGTCTGTCTGTCTGTCTGTCTGTCTGTCTGTCTGTCTGTCTGTCTGTCTGTCTGTCTGTCTGTCTGTCTGTCTGTCTGTCTGTCTGTCTGTCTGTCTGTCTGTCTGTCTGTCTGTCTGTCTGTCTGTCTGTCTGTCTGTCTGTCTGTCTGTCTGTCTGTCTGTCTGTCTGTCTGTCTGTCTGTCTGTCTGTCTGTCTGTCTGTCTGTCTGTCTGTCTGTCTGTCTGTCTGTCTGTCTGTCTGTCTGTCTGTCTGTCTGTCTGTCTGTCTGTCTGTCTGTCTGTCTGTCTGTCTGTCTGTCTGTCTGTCTGTCTGTCTGTCTGTCTGTCTGTCTGTCTGTCTGTCTGTCTGTCTGTCTGTCTGTCTGTCTGTCTGTCTGTCTGTCTGTCTGTCTGTCTGTCTGTCTGTCTGTCTGTCTGTCTGTCTGTCTGTCTGTCTGTCTGTCTGTCTGTCTGTCTGTCTGTCTGTCTGTCTGTCTGTCTGTCTGTCTGTCTGTCTGTCTGTCTGTCTGTCTGTCTGTCTGTCTGTCTGTCTGTCTGTCTGTCTGTCTGTCTGTCTGTCTGTCTGTCTGTCTGTCTGTCTGTCTGTCTGTCTGTCTGTCTGTCTGTCTGTCTGTCTGTCTGTCTGTCTGTCTGTCTGTCTGTCTGTCTGTCTGTCTGTCTGTCTGTCTGTCTGTCTGTCTGTCTGTCTGTCTGTCTGTCTGTCTGTCTGTCTGTCTGTCTGTCTGTCTGTCTGTCTGTCTGTCTGTCTGTCTGTCTGTCTGTCTGTCTGTCTGTCTGTCTGTCTGTCTGTCTGTCTGTCTGTCTGTCTGTCTGTCTGTCTGTCTGTCTGTCTGTCTGTCTGTCTGTCTGTCTGTCTGTCTGTCTGTCTGTCTGTCTGTCTGTCTGTCTGTCTGTCTGTCTGTCTGTCTGTCTGTCTGTCTGTCTGTCTGTCTGTCTGTCTGTCTGTCTGTCTGTCTGTCTGTCTGTCAGTTAGTTTGTCTGTGACGCTTAACAAACTACCGTATACCATAACAGTTAGGCTTGGGTCAACCAATATTCTTTGGGTCAGACTCATGACTACCGTATATCGAAACACCATGGTGCATTTTGTCAAATCACTGAAACTTCAAATGCACCCTGCGCACCACCCACCACACCACGCACCATGGTGAGTTTTACTAAATCGCAGAAAACTTAAATGCACGCTACCGTAACCCACCACACCACACATCATGGTGTGTTTTACTATATCGCAGAAAACTTAAATTCACGCTACCGTAATCCACCACACCACACACCATGGTGTGATTTACTAAATCGCAGAAAAGTTAAATGCATGCTACCGTAACCCACCACACCACACACCATGGTGTGATCGAAAAAGTTGGAATGGGGCGAAGCTTCGCCCCATTCCAACTTTTTCGAATCGCCCGAGGCCTCACGAGCCTTTTACAACGTTTTAAGCAGGCTCTCACCAGTCAGCTTACAATTATATTTTCGTGCATAAAACTGGTACTAAACGTGGTTGGCTTATTTTAACTGCGTAACTTAATCAAAAATACTTCCCAACCTGCTCTCACTCCCTGTAGCGTAAGCGGGCGAAGCCCCATTCCAACTTTTTTCTCTTGAGGCCGAGGGCGATCCGTAAAAGTTGGAATGGGGCGAAGCCCATTCCAACTTTTTCTGATCGCCCGATGCCTCAAGAGCCTTTCACAACGTTTTAAGCAGGCTCTCAACATTTACTTCCATTTTTTATCCTTAACACACAACCCGGCGTAACGTAGCGACCGAAGGTCGCTAGTTCAGAGATGGAAGAAAGGTAGTGATAGGTCTGTAGCGTAATCATTGGTTTTATGTTATCCGTTTATTGTCGTAAGCCGATCAGTTATCGATACTTTCAGCATAATGTAGTTCGCTCGAGTGATTACGGTAATCAATTTTCTATTCAGGTGCTCGCTCACTCGGGCAAGGTTCGCGCTATTCCCCAGATCGCCAAGTGGATCGAGAAGAGTCTCGAATCGCGTGGCTAAGTGATCTATCCCACCGATTATCGATTGGTTGGCCTACCGTACCCCAAATATTCATCATTTTCATCTGACCCGAAGTTTGTTTTGTTTCCGAGATCTCTGCAAAGTATGTGCTGAGCAGCGAGTCATAAAGATTGTGCATTCCAGCCCTCGTTGGTCCATTTGCATGTAGAATTCAATAATATGACAGATCGAAACGATTTTGTAATATTTTACTTCTAAAAACTCAGTTCGCGATTGGATCAATTGATGAATACTGTCAGAGGTTGCCAAGTAATCTAATCGATATTTGAGGAACGAACGATGATGTGTCGTAAAATATATTAAATTGCACTTATCACGAACAAAGGATTGGTCTCTTCATCAATCTCCACTCTCGCTCAATTAATATTCCCTCCAATATCCAAATGCCCTTTCTCTCTTCTCGCTCCCCCTCTCTCATCCTCCTCCTCCTCCTCCATTTTCCATTCATTCAATCGTCGTCCTCTCCTCCGATGTGGCGGCCGACGACTCTCTTCCTTCTACTGAGCGCCGTTATAGGGTGAGTGGGGATGGGAACGCGGGTGGAGGGGACGGTGCAGGGGGGAGTGGAGGGGTGGAGGGTACCCTCCACCCATCCAAGCTCCCCTGCACCGTCTCCTCCACCCAAATTGGGTTGACGGAGGTGGGTAGTGAGAATAGAGGCGGATCAGACGGTGCTGGGTGGGGATTGTTTGGGGAGAGGTGCCCTACATGAATTACTGTAATGGCGTGGAGTGAACATGAGTATGGATGGGGTGAGGGTGGACGGTACCCCGGAAAGGGGATAGTGCGGAGAAGATGATGTTGGGAAGTGGATCATCATGGGGTGTCGGGATATGGCAGAGTCGACCGGTGGACGGGAAGACGGAGGTGATAAATGAGATTGTGGGTGGAGGGGACAGTGAGACAGTGAAGGTGGGAGGAGGGGGTGGATTGGAGGGGAGGAGGATAACCTACAGGATTACGGTATTGAATGAATAGTGGGGGTGAATCTGATGTTGGGTAGAAAGTGGGCAAGGGGTGACGGTTGATGGGATGATGGATGGAATGAGTGAATAAATTATTGAGGGTTGGTACTATTCATTCGGTATGTAGGGGGAAGGTGTGTTCCGTTGCTTCATTTTCGGTTGTGTATTAGTGTATAAAGTGATTGGTAGTGAACACTATTGATACATCATGTAAAATATTTTACAACCGTGCTTTGAATGAGTCGTTTTACAGGGTCTCTACTCCAATTGCTACATGCGAGCTCTACAAGGTTCCGCAGACAGAACCCTGCGAGGTTACGATCGATTGGAAGGTACGGTAACTCTCGATGATCGATTAATGGTGTATTTGGAAAGGAAGGCCCCGATGATAGACCACGAGATTAAAATAAATTTGATTTTCGAAAATCAAAATTATGTTGATTCAGAGTCGCACAGCTAAGCACGCTCTAGCGACCTGTCTGGACCACTTTCCGACTACATTCGTGAACGGAGAGGTGGTCGGAGAGCAGACCAAGTGCACCGTCAGTGAGTGAAGTCAATTGTTGAATATTCTTTTAAGCACACAAATGAAAAAAATTCGGCCTGTGATTAACGACGCCATACTTTTATCTGGAAATTTGCAAAAATTCGAAAAATGGGGGGGGGGGGTTTCAAAAGAGCAACGGGCGCCGTTCTCTGGGGAGTCGAAGTTGGAACTTGGGAGTTGTTGCATTGTCACTAGTATGATGGCCACTACTCCACCCTGTTTAAATCCTGTAGCTAGGTGATCTTGAGTTTTACTCCTTATCTATGTATAGGGGTTCATGGTCTAAAATTAAGAATTTGAGCGGAAATTGATATATATACCAACTTCAAATACCGTAGCCACTCAATATTACATTACCCCAGAATCTACAGTAACCGGGTATCATGGGTTTCGATTGGTTACGGTATTTGAAGCTTGTCTAGCCATCAATTTCCCTCAAATTCTCAATTTCAGACCATGAACCCCTTACAAGGGAACCGCAAAAGTATGACTTACGATCGGGGAAATTCATATTCAAAGGCTTCAAGGGACCCCGAGAGAGATCCTATATCCGTTTTAAAAAGTTGCGAATATTGTTTCCTAAGACCCTAAAATGACTTATGAAAATTAGAGAGCTCACCACGTAAAACTTGCTTGGGCGGTTTCCAGAATAGTGAATGATTTCGAGAGCGTTCCGAGGAAGTGGCTCGTGGCGCAGCAAGTTGCGCGTTAGATTTACTTTTTGCAGGTTCGAACTTTGCCAGCAGCAAGAGATTTTTGCAGATTTTTACAAGCATTATGTTTGTCTCATGGTCGTATTCTAAAATAAAATTTAAAAAAATAACATATTTTTGAATTCGATGAAACGTCACATAACTTGGCAAACTAATCATTTTTTTGAAATGTAGCTCAAAGTAGGAAGCTAGAACAACCATTTTAAGGTAAAAAAACATAAGATAGGCACAAAGCGCTTGTAAAAATCTGCAAAAATATCTTGCTGCTGGCAAAGTTCGAACCCACAACCTGCAAAAAGCAATTCTAACGCTCACCTTGCTGCGCTACCAGCCACTTCCTCGGAACGCTCTCGAAATCATTCACTATTCTGGAAACCGCCCAAGCAAATTTTACGTGGTGAGCCCTCTAATTTTCATAAGTCATTTTAGGGTCTTAGGAAACAATATTCACAACTTTTTAAAACGGATATAGGATCTCACTCGGGGTCCCTTGAAGCCTTTGAATATGAATTTACCCGATCGTAAGTCATACTTTTGCGGTTCCCTTGTTACATAGATATGGGTAAAACTCATGATCGCCTAGCTAAGGATCTAAACAGGGTGGTGTAATGGTGAACATACTAGTGACAATGCAACAATTCCCAAGTTCCTACTTCGACTCCCCAGCGAACGGCGTCCCGTTGCTCTTTTGTCACCCCCCCCCCCCCCCCCCCCCCGCAAAATCACATATTTCTGCTCAGGTGCGGCCTACCAATGCGTTGGTCTTCCAAAGTACACAACAGCAGATGGAGTTGTGCACGAAATGGATAAGGAGGCGCACCTCATGTACGACAAGTGCTACGTATTCCCGAAGGACAAGGATGTGAGGCTTATCATAGAGAACAATAATAAATTTCATTTTTGATAATTAAATAATATTTTACAGGGTAAATACGTTAAAGGAACAATGACGGATTATGCTAACAACAATTTGTGCCATGGCGGCAAACTATCGGTTTTCTATTCGAGCACTCATGCAAAGTTTGTCGGAAGTGAATAAAAATTAAGAAATTTTTGAAACACATTTTTTTCAGTGAAAGCGCACTCTCTGGGAATCGACAAATTGTGGATTGGAATTGACAAAGAGGGAAAATCAATCGAGAAAGATAAAGATGGAAAGAACATTATGATCCATTCGAAATTGTGGAAACTCGTGGAGGGTACGCCCTTCGATATTTTTAAAAATATTTTTTGTAACAGATACTTAATTTCACTATTTTTAATAGCATATTAAGGTGACTACTGGGCTGACGGGGAAACTCTGAAGAAATTCGAAAAGGATAAGGCAATTCCGGCTGATGCTACCCACTATTTCATGAGAACCCGCACGGATTACCTGAATAATCGATGGCAAGGAAGCTTCGAGAGGGCGAATGGAGCGAAATTTGTGTGAGTAAAATAAGAACATATGGAAGCCCAGATCAGCAATGGCATACCACTAAATAATTGGACAATTAAAAACATATATTTTGCACAATGAATCTACTCGAAATGAAATGGTACATCACACTCGTTAGGAATTTAGCAGGGACGAGCAAGGACCTGGGTTTCTAAAAATTCGGAATCGTGTTACACCAGAAATTCATTGATTCATTCAGAGCCACATCCGCGCGCGAGTTCGAGTCGCAGTTCACAGCAGGCACGTTTCAAGAACAATTAAAAATAAATAAATAATCTAATTTCAGATCAACGATGGTACTGCGACAAGCTGCCCGCACTCGGAATTGGTAAAATAAAAAAAGACATATCATTTATATTATGAAAACTCAAATACCGTTAATATGTCGTTAATCATGTGACATGCAGCTTCTCAATACGATACGAAAAATACCAAAAAGCCGCGTTGCCTCTACGTCTCTTCTCACAAGTACACATTCAACGGCGAGGCCTCGGACATGGCCAAGGGGTAGGTCACGCCCCTTTCGATATAAACCACTCCCATTTTCTTAGGTGCGCCGAGAAACCATCGACCCTGCACTCTGCTGGAATGAACGATGGCACCGCCGGGGAAGCCATGCTGTACTCTCACTTTGACAGTTTTATCCGGAGCACACACTCAGTGAAATTATCTTTATAAAGGGTAGTTTTTGTGCGAAAGAGTCTAATTTTACGTTGTATTTCGCCGTTTATCACGATGATAAAGTACACCGAATTTTGAATGTCTTTTCTTGCAAACCTCCAAGCGTCAAAGACAACAATAATTTGGGGGGGGGGTGGCAAAAGCAAAAACGACAAAAGCACAACTCGTCGCCGTTCGATTGCGATTGGACGAAGCGACGTGGGAGTTGGTTCATAGTAACCAGTATGTGCTCCCCTATCTGTGCATATGTAAGTCTTGCTACCAGGCGATCTAGAGTTTCATCGATAAATATATCACTTGGCTACAGTAGTTACTGGGGTACTGAAGTATCGAGTGGTTACGGCATTTGATTTTTATATAACCATGATTTTCCACTCAAATTGCCAATTTTGGACCCTGACCCCCCGTACATAGATATGGAGTGAAACTCAAGATCGATTGGTATCAAGACTTGCATATGTTAATGTAGAGGAGCACATACTGGTTACATGAACCAACTCCCAAGTCACGTCGTCCAATCGCAAGCCAACGGCGACGAGTTGTGCTTTTGTCGTTTTTGCTTTTGTCATCCCCCCAAAGATTTGCGTATCCATTTGATTAGTTCCAATGATATATCGAGGTGGTGTGTAATGTTGCACATTATTTCACGATTAAACATACAAAATGACTGGATTTTTCAGAGAGACAATGGAACCGTGCGCATTGCTGGATACTTTGTGGAAAAAGTTACGCAAGACGATGTGGTAAATTTTTGTGTCATATCGCGATTCGTCTATCCTATTTTGCAGTACAATAACATCTCGAAACATGTGAAGTGTACGGGTACGATCGGCGACAGCAACCTAAGAGAGCAGCACATGATGAAGTGGCGGTTCTACGATCATCACGGAAATAGACAGGTTATCGATCGGCTGATTCTTTTAAAAAATCAATAAAAATAGGCTCCATTCGCCATTTGGAAGAAATGACAGAGACTAATCGCTTGTTACTATGCATCCTACAACAACAACACACTTTCTAATGTAGAGCGTTGCAGTACGCCGGTGCTTCGCAAATTAGTTGGGATTCTGGTCATCCGCTGAACGAGTACTCCGACTTCCCTGCCGAGAGCACCACGCTGGGAATAAAAGATGGTAACTTTTCCTCGCTCGGAATATATATGCATGCGCACAATCTATACCTATATATGTCTTTGTTTTCGTTTGACCGGATTAAGAAATCGGTCCGCGTGGACGGGGTGGCAACCCGACTATTTTTACAATGATTATAGGATAATTTCAGGACGTATAATCGACATGCCTCAGCAGGTTCGCGCGCCCGCAATTTGCTCGATAAGTGAGTACCAGTCGTAAAAGAAGAGACTGCCGGGGCCCTAGGTCGGATGAGAACTATGACGTCATGTCGCCTTTGCTCTAGCATGACGTCATGGTACTCATCAAAGAGTTGCCTGCTGTGCGAAGTCGTATTTTCGATATGGTGCAAAGAGAGAAGAGTCTACGAGCGACTGAACACTCCTCTCAAACCCTAGCCTTATCGATCATACGAATTAGAAACAAATATCAAAGTTAAATATTTCAGCATTGTTCCAAGATTGCGAAAACAAGAAGCCATGCGGCCACCCATTCGAGTGCACTAACACGCAGACATTCCAGCCCAACGCCGATCCCAAATTAGGTGAGCTGAGCGCAAAATAATTTTTAAAATTAAAATTATTAATTCAGCCGGATTCTTCAAGTGCGAGTGCCCGGGCGAAAACGTTGTGCATACACGTGCTAGCGGAAAATGCGACTGTGAGTAGCAATTATAAATAACAAAATAAGGCAAATCATTATTACGTTATAGAAATTAAGTTGAAAAAATAAGTCGACAGTTAAGATTTTAAAGATTTTAAAGCAATGATTTTAAAGAAGGAGTAACGACACAAATAAAACGTGGCATAACCATTGCCTTGCTTTCCCCAATGATAACATATTCTGAAATTGTCAGGGGTTTCTCTCTGCCCAGAACTGAGTTGTCTTATCCTGGCTGATGTCCAGCTTGACATCGTGGATATCACGGGGAATGAGCGAGAGAGCGCGAGAGGCGAGAGGGCAACCGTCTCGCTCCTCTAACTGCGCGCGGTTTCTGAAACTCCTCCTTTAAATATACAATCACATATTAATTTGCAGGGAAAAAAGACCCCAATGGGTGCGCCTGGCTGCAATTCGAAGATAACAGCGAATAGTAATGGAAGCGAGATCCCATATTGATATCTGGAAGATCCCCGAGGCAACGTACGCTTCAGCAAATGACAAGGTTATTTTTTATGAATAAATCTAAATTTCCACTTTTAAAAAAAGCTCTATATCCTTAAAATTGTTATTAAATTCCGTTTCAGCTCGTAAACTTCAGGATTCAAACTGAGAATTTTGATCTAGATCAGCATATTTTGTGATTTAGAAGCTATGGTGTAGATAGGTTAATCACGGTTCGAGAAATGCGGATCTTCATCCATAATAGCTTTTCCCTCAGGTGCCGAATAAGAACCGTGGCACGCTGGGCGGCGACTGGGTCGGCATGGCGGCCTCATCGGTGCAGTGCGAGTGCTGGTAGAATGCGGATACCGTACGCCACCCTCACTTGCCCATTACCATATCCCACCCGGTTGCCGTAATCGGAGACTACTGTAATCGGTCCCTCCCCGCCACTATTGTGATCTAAATCGACATGATAAAGCCTGTGTCGAGAATCGGCTCAATATTGTTGACAAGTGCAATTAAAACAATTTTCGGCATGTTTGCCCAAGATATTTGTGCACTTTATCGCTCCACAACGTTATCAGAGTAGACTAATTTGTGTTGTTAGGCCTTTCGTAGTCCTTCGAATATTCTCTACTTTGTTTCTCGTTGTTCTTTTTGAGGGAGGAACCAGCGCACGAAAGCGTGCCTACAATGTGGCCAACAAAACCGGAACGCATTTAACTTCCTCCCTTTCCTATCCTACCTGTTAATTTCTCCTCTCATCGCCTTCATTATCTTGACATTCAGTGCTCAAGGTCTCTAGCCTATTCACTCACTGGCCTCTGTAGTGTGTAAATCGCTCATATGTAGTTTATTAGCACATCTTACATTTGCCACTGCCGTGTGAAACTTTGACAATGCCGTGTCATATTTCTTTTTTAGCGAGAAACATCCTAGCCACTGTCATCCTTTATAGGCATCTATTTTGTTGATTATGCCCACCTATAAGCTCTACTACTTCAACGCGCGCGCACTCGGAGAGGTATTATATTTTCTACATCAACATTGATCCAACAAATCGATCAATCGAACCGTACTAACCAACCGATGATTTTAGGTTATCCGCCAAGTCTTCAAGCTGGCAGAGGTCGATTTCGAGGACGTGCGAATCGAACGAGACGACTGGGAAGGTATCAAAGACAGTGAGTTGATGTTTGAAATCTGAGTTTGGACAGAGAATAGTGAGATAAATGGTTAGATCTCAAAGAGAGTATGCTGTTGGCTATAAATGATCTCTTTAATCGAAGCATTGATCACCTTCACAATGGGGATTCAGTTTAGTAATGTTTAGTGATGATCTCTTCTTCAGAGACTCCTTTCGGCCAAGTTCCCGTGCTCGAAGTCGATGACAAGCCGATCCCGCAGTCACACGCTATCGCCCGATTCGTAGCCAATCAGCACGGTTAGTTGTAATAGTGATAGCCACTTCATGCGATCTTCGAATAAGAGGGAAAATGCCGAACAAATGAGGCTTTCATTTTTCTTCATTGCCTGCTCTAACGAAGTGTCTAAAATCTATCGGATGTTGTTATTCAAGAGTAGGGGTGCATTGATGAAGAAACGATGAAGAGTGCACTCTATCGTTATTTATTATTTGTAAACATAACACATATTATTTCCGTTTAAATTAAAAGCAATACATTGCTGATTCAGGTCTTGCCGGTCACACGAACATCGAGAAGGCGTGGGTTGACGCGATCGCCGATCAGTGGAAGGACTACTATGGCGAGTTCAAGAAGTACTGGTACGTCCTCATGGGCTACGTGGAGGGAGATGCGGTGAGTTATAGTGATAGTTGATAGTTGGTAAGGTGCAAACTTTTGAATTTTATTTTTAAAAAATACCTCAATTTTAAGATAATTGTTGATTGAGTTGTTCAGGAAAAGGCCAGAATCGAGCACGGCATTCCCGCCCGAGACAAGTTCTACCCCTTGATAGTGAAGCTGCTAAAGGTTCGGGATTGTTTTCTAAAATAAGTTAAACGTCAAAACAAATCAGTTCTCGATAGCCAGTGCGTCCCATGAAAAATAAACTGTGGTTACTGTAGTCGAATTTTAGGCCAACGGCAGCGGTTTCCTCGTTGGTTCATCCGCGACATGGGTTGACTTGCTGCTGGCAGACCAGACAGCAGCCATTAGAAAGGAACTGCCCGGATTTCTCGATGCTTATCCTGAGGTGGGTCCCGAGGGGTAGACGCGAAGGGTACGGTAGAATTAGGGCACTGTAGCCACGAGTGAGGCGATTCCATCGGGGAAGGGAAGGGATGCGGTAGAATGTAGATACTGTATGGAGTAGGACATTTTTCCTTCAGGTACTTGCTCATGCCGACAGGATTCGATCCATTCCACCAATTAAAAAGTGGATCGAGGAGCGCCCCGAGACTCAAGGATAAGAGGCAAAGAAGAAGTGAAATCTGATAGTATGGGTGCACGTTTGGTTCGGTTGTTCTGTATTTTGACACTGATATTTACCAATTTCGAATGTTTAGTGGCCCCCAATTGCCATTTCCTTGTAAAGAACCTGAGTTTTGCTGTGATACATATATGTTATCAAAATAGACAGAATAAATGCTGTTTATTCATGATAGACAAGCGGATGTAAATGAGTGCATCTTTTTCTTAAAAGACAATTATAAGGTTAGTTTCAGTGAATTAGGTGTTTGAAAACTTCTCTGGATTTCGTTATTTTCAAATATACGAATAATCGGAACAAAGTCGTGAAAACAGTGCCAGAAAACAGATAAGCTGATACATGTTTTACTCCTTGCTCTGCACAACGAGCTTGACGTCTTCGTCTCTCGCGTTCATCAACTGTCTAAGAATCCGGGCTGATGGAATGGGGAACACGTCGACTCCGTTAACTCTGACTACCCTGTCTCCTACTTGAAGTCCAGCCGGATCAGCCACGCCTCCGGGAGTGATCTGAATTAACCTTTTTTGCTTGAACTAGACATCGTCCCTGTTTTCACCCAAGTTCAACTTCCGTTTTCCTCTTCCAAAGTCAACTGGAACAATATAGTTCTATCGAGAAGATAAGGTGTGCGCGTAATATTGAGCATGCCCATGTAACTACTGCATATCGCTCTTCCAGAGGTGGATTAGGCGCGTCTAGTGAGGCTAGTGAGGCTCTGCTATTCACCTCCTACTCAATTGACACTGGTCTAGCAGTGTTCTCCAGCGAGCCCAGTCTCGAAGACGGGATACACCTTTACCTTTACTCACCTCGGAGATCTTCCAGAAGACTCCACTCTCTAGCTGGAAGCCGTAGTCTCCGCCGACGATCTTAAAATGTATCCACCATTTTTTTTACCTCCACTATTTTTTATTCGAATCTCCTCCACAAGCGATACATACATTAGCATAAATACTATACTACCTTGACCAGCCTCACTAGACGCGCCGGGCCTCGCTTCTCGATGAGGTAGAAAACAACGGAACCGAGCCTGAACATTACCAGCGATGCGATCAGCGACCAGTACAGGGCGCATCCAAGGGACCTCTGCAAGGGATCAATAATTGGATACTTCTTGGATAATTGGCCCACCCCCCTTCTTCTCTAACACATTCTTTTCTAGGTATATCTTCATGATACTCCGTCATACAACCCCTTTGCGATGGGGGTGGAAATGAGAAATGATAGGGGATGGTTGGGAGTGGTCCAACTATCCAAGAAGTGTCAATAATTGAATAATATGTCACAACAAATGATATGCTAAATTACTTCGGTAATGGCAAACTTGACAAACAAATGATTAAATACCGATTTATTAGGTTGGCCGGAAAGTCTTTGTGTATTTTTCAAAACTTTATTTCTTGGGGAAGGAAAAAGCATACGTTCAATTATACTTGTCCTCATTGTTGACAATATGTGCCCGACGTACCTGCAATGTATGGATCCCCTCCCTTGAGAACCCGCCTGAGCGCGAATCAAAGAAATGCTTGAGAGCATACTCCAGACTTCCACGGTAATTGAACGACCTACCTCGAACGGCATGGGCCAGGTCTGCGAAAAACCAGTAATCAGACAGGGCCATGTCAGGAGAATACGGGGGTGAGCGAGAACCATCTATCCATATCCACCCCAATTCCTGTACGACTTGATTTGAGACCTGGGGACGGGGGTCATTTTGCTGATTATACACTTTCCTGTCATTCAGCCTTGAACGATAGACTTCCAACTTCAAATTATGTAGATATGCGACGTACTTGGTCCCGGTAATTGCCATTCCCTCAGGGAGTAGCTCCGATTGGTTCACTCCATCCGCTCCCCACCATATTACCAGCTTGTTTTTTCTTGTGGTGCCGGTCAAGTTTGGGGACACCCTGCGTGGTTTCTCCTTTTCCAACCAACTGGGCTCTGCTGTGGTTGTTATCTTAGAGGACCCACTTCTCATTCCCCGTTACGAGCCGTTCCAGCCATCGATCCCCACCTTGGAGAATGAGGAGAGTAATGTAATCATCCACACGACGTGATTGCCTCAGATCATGGGATATGAATCGACCGATATATTTTCTCATTTCAAGAGATCTTACTCCTTCTCTGACAGTGCTATGGTGGACTCTAAGTGCAATAGAAATTTTACGGGCAATTTGAAGTGCGTCCGTTTCAACAGCTTTCTTCAAAGTCTCAAAATGCAACGAACGCGGTCGGGATCCAATTACTGAAGGTGCTGTAGAGGGGGCATGTGTGTTATAAAAATTCTTCAGTAGGGTCTCCGAATCCTTCATTGTGGTGTAGGATAGAGTGAGGTATAGCAGAACATGTCGGAAGTGGGTGGCTCCAGGATGATACATCGTTGCTCTACTAGAGCCTGACAGAAGGGAAAGGAATGGGGAGTTGCTTACTATAACGGCCCATCACTGTTTGTTATTCACTAGGAATGAGGGAAATCCAAAATGCATTAGGGACGAGCAATGTTAAAACAAAACCAAATACAAAGACTTTCCAGCCAACCTGATACTAATTACTTGTTTATGCTAAATTTCTTTGGTAATGACAGACTAAATACAAAGGGTTGTTCGTAGTTGGTCCAGCATCGTGGGGACATTACACGACTTCAGTGGTAGAGTTCGTAATTCGGGCCACCTTCTCTTCATGTTACACACTCCCTTGACCGGTGTAATGTGTAGTATGGTTTCATTTCTCGAACTCTAGTGCGGTGCCGGCAGACACGCAAACATTGTTCTCACCTCGCCGATGGAGCGATCGAAGAGGGGAAGAAGATAGCGAGAGGAGAGGGCGACGGAGGCGAAGAGGGCGAGGAAGGCGGCAATGACGATGATGACCTGCAACTCAATCAATCAAAAAATTTATATTATCAGGCGATAGACGCTCAGAAGGGTGTGCAAATCGGGATTTGATCAATTGTGATGCAAATTGCAAGACAATTATTCGAAAATGGATATATAAGTGTAGTGTTTCCGAAACGTTTCCAAATTGCAATTTCCGAAGTATCTTATCAACACGAAGAACATGAAAGACCCACGCATCCATTGTCCAAGAACGTTGTTCTAAGAACACATTTCGATCAGAACTCGCACAGTAGATTTTATAATTAATTACTTTTTAAAATTCCTATTTTTTTTAAATTTCGAAGTCGCCCTTTCTGCCATGGCGTCAATGCGGTCCAATCGTGTTTCGTTGTTGAGCCCCAGCTCCACGTCTCTCGGAGTTCCCTAAAATATTGTTTCATGATTGCCATTTGAAGTTCAAAGTTGGAACAATCACCGATGGTAAGTCGTTTTCGTCTTAATCAATTGGCCTGAAAACTTGGAGTTAGTAGCGCAGGGGCACGTCATATTTCTCTAAGTTAACGCTAATGCTAAAAGAAACGAAGGAAAGTAAAAATGTCCTCTTCCTCGAGATGAGAATTGAGCAAGCAATGTAGGCGTGTTGCTAGTAGAAAACCACTGAATGAGATGGGTCGACTGTTGATAAAAGAGAAGGAGCGCAATGATTGAGAATGAGATATGGCATCTATCGGAGATCAGAATTGAGATTAGAAGCATGATAAGAAGAACGGATGAAGAGCATAGCAAGAAAGAGAGAAGCATACACGTTGAATTCTAATTTTCAATATTCAATTATAAATAAAATGTATTTTTCAACAGGCTTATTCGAGCTCAGCTGAAACCGTTTGCGCTAGACTTGAAAATAAGCTGGTGAGGCGGATCAGGTCGCGAATACTGCATGGATCCCCTACAAGTGGATCCGCCGCAGAACCGAAATCATTGGCATTCTGCTATATGTGTTGCCAGAATGCCACGCGGGTGCGATTCGAAACAAAGGAGGAATATGGGCAATGACTCGGGGGGTAGTCGCTGGGTTTGCCTAACAACATCACTGCGCCTAGGTTCAAGGGAGATCTGAAGAGCAGTGATGCTCACATACATATATTTACATACATTTTTTTAACTTTTGAAATTATGTTCATTTTCGGCACTGTCAATTATCCAATCGTTTAGGCAATTTTGAAATCACATGTTTGGTACAAGTCGTAGGCGGATTCGGAAATTACATGCTGTGAGAAACGATAGAAGATTATTCTGGCAGGGAAGGTTGAAAGTATAAACGTTGATAAGTTGAGCAAAAAAAAAGATAACAGCATTATCCTTTCCGATGGAGACCATCTATAATGTCATGTAAAAAATCGCGAGTTGGATCTTTGACTTGAATTCCCGAAATTCCATATTTCTCCATCTTGAAGAGCTAGTGACGTGAAATTTGGTTTATAAGGATTACAAGGTCCGAGCATCTTATAACCCAATTTTCTAGGCCTTCAGGGAAGGAAGATATGGAATTGCGGGAATTCAAATAAAATATCAAACTCGCGATGTTTAACATCACATAATATTCAATATGTGACTGTCCAGGTCTTTATAACAGCATCCACTCCACTGATACCGAAAATTTGTACTTGTATTGTTCGTCGCCTTACTCAAATTTATATTCGAATCTCAAAGGATTGTTAAATTATATTTTGATTAATTATTGTACGGGGCAAAAACGAGGTGTGTCCCCTTTTCCATCGCGATTCCTAGTAGACATCTCAAATACTTCATTATGCCTGCGAAAACTGTGGGAATTCGGGCGAAAAAGACATCTCGCAAACATGCAATTTGCGCATTCCTCGATTTCCGGGTCTTTTGCAATTCGTAAAGCCAGCCTCACTCTGCGATATCACCATCTCGATTTCGTGCTGATCGGGTTAGTTGAATATGTCCTTCTTCTTTTGCTACATGTGTTCGTTCTGTTAGGTATCTCGAATCTCCAGTTGTCAATGGAGGAGCCAGGCCACATTTCGCCAGCAATCGACAAGATGCAGGTCTATTTCATGCATACCGTGGGCAGCGTAGCTCTAGTAGTTGACCTTGCCACTCTAATTATTATTGTTCGAAAAAGTGTGACGCTGAAGGGAGAAGTGAGAATTCTCGCTATTATTCAGCAGGTGAGCTAGTTTATTTTAAACTTTAAGCCAGACTCACTTCCGTAGGTTATGTCATTGCTGTCAAATGCTTTCATGTCGCTACTATTTGTCCCGTTCTGCTATTTTAACCTCGGTCAGTCCGAGATCTCACAAGATATTCATTTGTTTCTTGCTGTGTTGACAACCACATTATACGTGATCAATTGCATGTGGGGGCTATTGTCTGGGTGTGATCTGTTCGCTTACTCCGTTTGCATACGCTTGGGTATGCATTGCAAAGTGCGATTAATTTTTGATTGCTTCTTCAAGGTGCTGCACACCTTCATATCATTGTCAATGATCTCATCGTTCGTGTCAATGATCATAGCACGCCATCAGTTGCTGATTTCCGATGGCTCGACGCTAAAAATGATGACGTCCCTGAGGAGGGGTAAGTTTTGAGCGGGTTATTGCAAACAACAACAACAATAACAAGTAACAACAACAACAACAACAACAACAGCAACTCGCCTAGGTGTGTACATCTTCGTTGGATGTTTAATGCACTTCTGGACGATTTTGGACGCCTTCGGTGTGGAAGCAGATATCAATATGTTGTTGGAAATACTGAACTGTGTAAGCAGACATGGCATAGTTTTAAAGAAACTTGCTTACAACGCGAGAATGTGGGATTGAACTTATAAATTTCAACTCTCAAAAACGTGATTGCTTTGTGTAGCATTCCGAAGTTATCTCATTCCACAGGGTAGTGTAGTGTGATCAAATTCCGGATGATTCAACTATAGTTTGTCTACTTATGCTTTTCATTGCCATATTCTCCGGTTGTTTTGCCTGCAGATTGATTTCGATAGTTGAGAAGTCGTGAGGAACTACCGTTTAGCTCGTAGATATGATGTTTTGAATACAAAAGGGTGAAAGAAACCAAGAATCAGAGATTAATCCGATCCGGCATCGCGAATTCCTTTTGTCATTCCTAGGATAGACATGTGTTTCATAATCAGTGTGAGGAATCATGCTATGCATCATAACACCAATAAAA
The DNA here is from genome assembly GCA_036245805.1 of Pristionchus mayeri. Lineage (NCBI taxonomy): Eukaryota > Metazoa > Nematoda > Chromadorea > Rhabditida > Neodiplogasteridae > Pristionchus > Pristionchus mayeri. Next base: position 10,012,846 of record BTRK01000002.1, read on the forward strand.
ATTACTCGTTTCTGATTGCGACCTCGAGCTTATATAAAACAGAATATATAATCGTTTTCAGCACCCCGAGTTGCGTTGGCACGATCGCCGTCTCAACTGGTTCATCTTAAGAAACTACCCACCATCGATCGTTTCCCTAACTACTTATGGAGCTTACGTGTTCATCATTATCGGAGCCGTCTTCATACTGCTCCCGTTAGTGCACATACTCATCATAATCATGCAGTGAGTATATATATCAGGTTGTGAAAAAAGTAATTGTAGATTTTTAAATTTTCGATTCTGCAATACCCCGTCTTTGGTTGTCGCCTGATTATCATATTGTTACTTGTGCTCGTTGAGTGCTTGGGTACCATTTCTATCGCGCCTAGGATCACACCTATCCAATTGTTATTGAGGCCACATTATGAAGCCAAAGCTACATCGACACAATGTTTTACTGAGTACGTTTCGGTCCAGCAATCCATGGAAAGCTAGGATACGGCAAATATTACGTCACATGCGAAAAGTAGGGCATACGGATATCACAATACAACATGTGAACCTGGTCCGCTCCGAATGGCCTGTCAGAAAATACACTTTTTTTTTTAACTTGACCCTACCGCAAATCAACATAAACACTTATTTTTACCGTGCATCCGCAACTATTGATGCAATCATCTCAAATGTAGTGAAACGAAAAGCACTCTCCATGGTTAATTTAAAATTATATTTAGGTGGGAATATAATACTTCTGCCAAAACATGTAACATTCATCATCCCGACTATGACATTTGAACATCGAAATTCGTATATCACAAGTGTTCCATTTTCCATGGTTGGTGAAAAGCCCTAACTTTTGTGGTGAACTGTTAAAGCTACTCTTTATGTATCAGTATACGACTGGGCTAAGCCATGGGATAACTCCCTTTTGAGGAAATGTATTCATTCACCGTATACCGGAAGTCGAAAATTTGAAAATATTGGCCTGTATTCATCAATACTGAAAATATATGTTTTCTACAAGAAGAGAGGGGATGAGTTCAAATGTTTCTCTATGTTATGTAGCACCATAGCGTATCATGGAAGTGCACTTATCTAGAAAATAGTCTGATTGAACATAGAACCAGTAAACATTATCACTTGATGCGTGTTTATTAAATGAGGTATCAATTCAGGGATGTGTAAATCATGCTATGTTGAGGCAGGAGCGGCATTATACCTATTTTTCGAAAGAACTGCACATGTACTTCTCACTACACTATATGAACATGTACAGCCCTTTTCCCCCACAAAATACGATGGACGGGAAATATTTTTAGAAAAGAGTGAAAATATCACATTTGACAAAACTTGGATTTCCCGGGTATCCTAAAAGCATGAAGCGACTGGAGTACATAAATATATTGACCAAGTATACCCCTACTATATGCTATTTAGCCAGCTTGAGATCTTAAATGAAAAGAATTTTAGGCGTGGTTAAACCTCATGGTCCAAATCTACAATTACTTTTTTCACAGCCTAATATATATTTTTTTAAATTTATAGTTCTGGGCGCTCATTAGTGTCGAAAATTTATCGAACTAATTATGGTTTTAATTTATAGTAATCATTATGGGTGCCCAACAGTGTTGCGTTTGGAACGGGGAGGGCACTCGTCAATTTCTTCTCAACAGTGCTCATCGCGCACAGAATGTGGGATAATACAGAGATAAAGAGGAATGGGGTTCAGAAGAGGGAAGCGAGTCAGTTTCCGATTAATTTCGGATAGACACAATCGTGGGAAGGGAGCCTTGTGGACGCGAGGAGCGGCCGCTTTTCGACTTTAGAGTTTGGCGATTGAAATCGATACTAGTGGCTTCGGAAGTGCTCTCCGTTCTTCGTGCCTGACCGTCTCTCGCTCTTAGCACCTTATTGAATTTGTGATCTCTTATCTCGACACCAATGCGCCTACCCATCGGAGAAGGGAAATTAGTAGCCGTGACTAGATCACGAAGGTAAATATAGGTCTGTCGAAAGATGGGCACTCCAAACCGAATCCACCAAATTGACACTGGCCGAGCCGTGTTCTCCCGTTTCCTTTACCTTTGCATTTACCTTTTTATCTCGACAGAGCACATGCGCGTATCTTCAGGAACATGAAATGTTAAGAATATGAAATGTCGAAAATGAGTGCGATTGTGGAAGCACGAGCCTTTAGTAAGAAATCACACGAAATAGTTTATTTATTTGTGATTTGAGAACATTAATTATATTCTGCTCTATTTTGGAATCGAAGTTAAAGGAGGACTACCGGCAAAGTAGCCACATCGATAGAAAAAAGTGTAAGGGAACAGCGATTTGAGTTCGCGCACTTCCCTGAGCTTCATGCGTCCGTGGCACTCGCCTATCTCATCATAACTCTGTTGACAGTATAGATATTAATGTATTTTTGGAGCGTTTAATCGTTAAGAGGAGCTGGGTCATGGTTATGCATGGGTCCAAAGTTTAACTTTGCCTTCAGTCCTACTTTAAGGGGAACATCGGTGCCCCACTCATATGCTAAATTTGGAGTGCATACAATGATCGACCGACTGACATCTGTGTAAATCAGAGGAGCGGACAAAAGGCATCATGATACAGTTGCTCTACCACTGCGCCCTCCCCTTACCACGACTCTCGCAACCAGGGTCCCAAGGGTACACACAGGCCATGTCGCACACTCTACTTCTGCGAATCGAAAATATGAATTCCAAAGCAGATGAGAACACATCCTGCAAATCGCATTATTAAGGACTCGAAAGAAAGCAAAATCGATCGCGGGCTACAGGAGAGCGCACCTTTCTTCTGCCAAAACTATCATAATCCAAGTAAGGAATTTTTTTAAAGTTTTTTTGTTTATTTTTTTACGTGCTATTAACTTTAGCAACATATTCCAAAATTCTACAGCTTACTAAATTTTTACAGTTTTTCGTTCTAATTGCTTTTCTCTGCTTGCCGTTCTTCTCAATATTCCGATCACTGTCCCGACGAGAAGTATACGCTAGCTCGCAAAGTTGGTAACATTCAGTTCGCAACACATCCAATTAAACGCAAGATGCATTTTTTCTGTGAATTCATATAGGAAAGAGTGTTTTTGTATCGTTCCATTTTACAATTCGAGAAACGATAATATGGTATCTTTATCAAATGTGCGCTCTCTCGACAGGTCGAAAGAGTGTCTAGAATATAAATATTGTATTAGGTTGATGCAAAAGTTTCGGTACAAGGTATTTTTGCATTTTTCTCGAGAATTGTTTGACCGTATTCGATATTACTTTGGCAATATTTGAGGCACTACAATCATAGTTTCATATTGAATCAATCTCAATTGGTTCAATATTAAAAAATGTATTTCCTAAAAAGTGCTAAATTTGCGGCATTGAGGGTACTATGTACAAGCGTCCATAAAAGCAAAACATATGGGTTGCAATTTCCGCTCTTTCGTGCCGGTAGTGAGTGCGGATGCACGCTTCCATAGAACAGTTTAAAAGAGATCGAAAGTCTTTCTCAGAAAAGCTATGGGGTAAAATTACCGATTTCGACCTCCAAACGTCGACAATGAGAATACAGTAAATGACTGACTAATCATGTATGCCCATAAGTGCGCTATTAAGGCCACACATACACTAATATCATACAAAAATGAAAGACAGAATTGCTAAAGGCTGAAGAAAGTTATGGCTCGAAAACGTGAAAACGTATCGAAACTTTTGCATCAACCTAATAATTTACTGGATTTTTTTTGTTGTATTTTCAGGTATGTTTCAGGTGCCCAATATAAGCAAAAGCTCATCCGCTATATAATGCACCTCACCTGAAACATACTCGAAAAGGGATGAACAATTTTTCGATAAAATAATTCTATTCTAGAATGAAGATACCGTGACCCTAATTACAAACTCTATTCACTTAATAATTCATCAGAGGTCGTGATCGGCTTCATGACATTCTCGTGTTTATCATTCGTAAATTCGCTGGTCGTCATCAGTCGGAACCGAGCCTTCCGCGCATATGCTCTGCATCTCCTGAGGCTCACGCGCCAGTAGCGAAATTGTTCAGTTTCGCCGATCCGAATCAAAACGTTCGGCGGCGCGCTCAAGCAGTGAAATTCGTCAATTTCTCCTATCTTAAATGCACAAATTACATTAGCGACGGTTGTGGATAGCATTATAATGTTTTGAATATAGTTTAACATACAAACTGAGTAGTTTTCATCGAGAACTTATCGATGTCGTCTTCATGATAACATACAACTGATTTTTTGCATTGTTTTTAATGCCAACATTGTAAGCCCTCTTTTTTTGAAAATTCGAAAACAATGTCTTTCATTTTTTTCAAAGCACATAAAGCCACAAACCCTTCCAAATCGTATAGTCATGTCAAATTACATGACTATACAGGTGTCACTGCTACGTGGGTAAAATTCCTGAGACATTCATGCAAGTTTTGCCCCGATAGATCATACTATTGCAATCAATGTGAAACGATTCGTTTTTCATATCATTCTCAAAACCGTTTACGACCATTGTTGAAAGTGATTAGGAAGGAGAGCTATTTTTTCTCAGGAAGTTGTTTAGCTCTGTTGATAAGGGGGAAACAACGAGTGTTTCTCGCATGTATGCGAGGGAAAACTTCCTATCAATTGCCTGGAGCTTGATTTCCACCCATTCTGATATTTAAACGTGTTTGGTAGAGTTGTTTGCAAAAACTTCCTTTCCCAAGGATGTAATTCTTATTTTAAATATTCAATTGTCTTCTTTCTCCCAAAATATTTACAGAAATGACAACCACTGTATTGAAAGCAACCCGGAAGAAGAGTTTACCTGAACAAACTTGTATTTATCAGATGGATGATGGTGAGCTACATATACATTTGGAGGGGCGGGGATCAAACAAAGTGAGAATACCTTGTCAATAATTAAAGCCATCTTCTGATGTTTTTTGGACACTCCATATTGGTTACTGTTTTTGTTGACTAGGACAGCCGTGGCGATCGATCATATTGTTTCGCACCCGGGGCTGAGGGGTTTCGCACCCGGGGCGTGAGGAGAGAAATCCCAGCAATCGGGAAAACATGGCGTAAAAGGCGCTTCATTAAAGGATTGCAAGAAAGCGAAATCGATCGTGGGCGGCAGGGGAGCGCACATTGCATCTGCTAAAACTATACGTATTCAAGTAAGGAATGTTCAAATACGCTTTTAAGCGAAAAAAATTTATGTTTACACTTTAAAAATGAAGTGTAAACAGCATTTTTCAATTTTTTTAGCAATTTTACTATTCCACACTTAATATCGATCACAAAAAAATGCTTACAGGTTTGCGTTCTTATGCTACCATTCTTCTCAATTTTTCGCTCAATGTCTCGACCTAATGTATTAGGTTGGTGCAAACGTTTCGCCTCAAGACATTTTGCATATTTTCTTGTAAACATACCTCATTTATCAAACGCCACTTGGCTGTTATTTGAGGTAGTGTTAGGTCATTACAATTATAGGTTTGTACCCGATCGATGCAATTGCATTCCACAGCAAAACAACAATAACTGTAAAATGGCAACATATGCATGTTTTTGGGTTTTCGACACAAATCGTCTTAAAAATTTAATGACTTCAATGGAAGTTCCACCATTCTATTTTCGCATTACGATCCTAAGTTATCCTAGTTTGTACCTGATCCTCTTCGTGTTGTGCTCCGGTGCACACTTGAATGAATTATTCTCTTGAACTAGAGAAATATTATCGGAAAGACGCACAAATTTGAGGTTGCTAAGTCGTAAGAGTAATGCAAACACATAGTGTGAGTAGAAATGATCATGTTAATAGAATATATTTTTGTATTAGGTTGCTTTGTAAGCTTGAAAACTTTGAGAAATTAACGCTTGGCCGCACTCGCGACCAATTTGCATGATGTATTCCGACGTAAAGCCATCCGACCTTTTGCCATGAAAAAAAATCGTGGAATTCATGTTGTATATTATTATGTCACAAAATTGAATGCAAAGATCTCGCGAGCATATTATACCAGGTATTACTCGCGTGTCTGAAAAAAACCGAAAAATGCAACCTATCCAGAGCTATTGGCAGCCATTAGTGGAGTGCAGCTTATGAAGACTACCGACCTATCATCTTCTGACCGTTTCCGCGTGATACGATAAATTTATTGATACCTCGCATGAGAGGAGGAATAAGTGGAAATAGCTTTACAAGGTATACATGTCACTCATCACACTGGACTGTTTTCCGAGACCTTCCTATGAGCAAACCGCGGTGTTTTCAGAAACCATTCCTAGTACCTCTCCCAAAGACACTATTTCACCTGTTAAACGATGTGAGTTTGGCTTTTAACGCACCTGCCTCTCACAATATGCAATTTGACAACCTACTTTACTTGCTTGGACTTTCGACTATCGTAAAGTATCTCTCCCCCTGTGATATAGTCACATCGACTTCAATGGAGAAATCGCACTCCAACTCGCAGTCTAATAGAAGCAACTTAACCGGTGATCAGGTTTGTCGTTGATTTAAACCTTCTTCAGTTATATGATTGGACCGGTCGATGTACCACCGCATATTCAGAATTATATGGAGGAACCCTCGGATATTTCGCCGTCTGTGGAGAAGATGCAAATATGGTTCATGTATGCCGTTGGATCGGTTGCTCTCGTTGTTGACATGGCCACTCTTATAATAATTATTCGAAAAAGTGTGATGCTGAACATGGAAGTGAGAATTCTCGCAATTCTTCAGCAGGTGATATTCCATATTTTGGATATCTAGCATCAATTATTTTTAAAGGGCTTGTCCTTGCTGTCAAATGCGTTCATGACACTACTATTCATCCCATTCTACTATTTTAACATAGGTATGGAAGTAGTGAAAACCGTATAATATGTACGCAATTTCATGTGGCGGCTATTGCTTGGGCGTGATCTGCTTGTTCGTGTCATTTAAATATGCTTGGGTATTCACCGTAAATTACGAAACGATTTTATCTCTTTTTTTCGAGGTGTTGCAAGTATTTCTAACACTATCAATGATATCATCGTTCGTATCGATGGTCATAGCTCGCCATCAATTGCTGCTTCCTGATGGCGCGATTCTCAAATTGAGGACGTCCGTGAGAAGGGGTGGGTCTTGAAAGTATTATCGGAAAACAACAACAACAACAACAATAACAACAATAGCAATTAAAATGCACCCAGGCTCGTACATCACCATTGCTTGTTCAATGCACCTGTGGACGATATTCAACGTCTCGGGCACACAAACCGATGACAGTACGCTGAGGGAAATAATGGACTGCGTAAGTGGATAACGCATAACTAGGCTCTGTACCGCTAGGCGGACAAGCATGAATGTGGAGGACAAATGTCCCGAATGTGGAGGACAAATGTCCCTCCCCCCCAAATCATGGTGTAATTTTTTGTTATCTTCCATGATGATATCACCCGATGGTGATATCGTCAGTGGAAACAAGGACGGTGGAACCCAGTGGAAACAAGGACGGATGATAACTATGACGTCGTGCCGCCTTTGATGTATAAAAAGCGGTATGACGTCATAGTTGTCATTCGACCTAGTTCTGCCTAGTGCGGTTTGTATGACTAATCTATTTGCTTCAGTGGTGGACACAGCTGAAATGGCGCGAGCGCCGTCTCAACTGGTTCATAATGGGCAAGTATCCGGAAGCGATCAATTTGATAACCCTATACGGGGGCTACCTGTTCCAGCTGATCTGTGGCGTCTTCATTCTGCTCCCACTTATGCATATGCTGTTCATTATCATGCAGTGAGCTATTATTTTGTTGTAAATAGTGGAACAATTGTAAACGATACCACGCTCTCTGCATGCTATACACTCACTCGCCGATCGACCGGTCGATAGATAGTGTAGAACGAAGTATCGTTTCTCGAATTCTAGTTGCCATATATGTGGACAACTAGAAGTTCGTTAAATACGGAATCGTCCTGCCCATTTCTGAACGCAAGGTCGGATGAGAATCATTTCTTAATGCCCCATTTAATTTATAAAAGGCGCCATGGCGCATTAGTTCTCATCTGACCTAGTGACCTTTTCCGAGCCTCCTTTTCTCCCGCTGTGGGGCCTCCGTTGGCTTTGAGGGGAAGGAAAAAAACCCGAGTAATTATCAATTTGAATATATACTTTTCTGAAAAAAATAACAATTGAGAAATAACGGAAACGTTGATTACATTATCTGAAAAAATATTCAGAACAAAACATCAGCATTCAGGGCTCGCAACAAAGTGAAATCGGTACTGGGCGAAAGGAGAGCGCACATCGCCTCTGCGAAGACGATTCTAATACAAGTAAGGACTGTTGAAGGCGTAGTAGTTGAGTAAACTCTGATCATTATCGCGCTGGCTAAAGTTTAAAAAAATCACTGTGCAATATAGCGAAGGATATACTGATATAATTTGCTTTCTTGCACAGTGAAACCATTGTCTACGGTACTTTTTTTTTTGGGCCACTTCAAGCGATTTTACAGTCGTCGATAGACGATTACGCTAGACGGTCTACGGCACTAGGTCAGAAGATAGCATTCAGAGTGATAGCACACAGAGATATACTTTATTCACATCGAGACTTTTCACATCTGCACTATTTTCACAACGAGACGAGTTTTGTTAACATTTTGCAATACAGTAGTAAGGTCATCCGGAGGGTGTTTTCGCCCGACCTAGTACCTTGAATTCCAAATCTGGATCCACAATGATCATCTGGTAGAAATATTTCAAAATTTCATTATGCAATATCGCAAAGTATGTCAGCAAAATCCTTCTCTACATCATATAAAATAATAATTGGACTTGGGTTCACATATTACGCGTAATACTCGAACCATAGTTGCCCAACATTGGCGGCGAGGTGTTTTCAGACCATGACCCCTATTCATGGTTCAACACTGCTCCCCTCGAATTGTGGGGAGCAGTGCTGAACGAAGTATAGGGGGTGATGGTCAAAAATCGATCGGTAGGTCAAGACTAGTTACCGTACCCAATCGATCATTCAGTACCACCAGATATCGTATACCACAACCGTAACCCACGAGCATCGCAAACTAACTTTATTTTTAAGTACTGGTACCGTATGCAATCGATTATACAGTACCCAAGCAACTACCGTAACCAAGTTCCATGGGTAAGATCCAGTTCCTTGGGTCAAACATTTTTCTAAAAAATTAAAATCGATGATAAAATTATTTTTAATTATCCTACCGCACCTCTCGTTACTGTAGAATCATTTCATAATCGATTTAGGATTTTTAGACAAATGATTGAAAATTTTAGAAAAAAATGAATCTGACCCATGGAACTGGGTTACGGTAGCGACTTGGGTACTGTACAATCGATTGGGTACGGTACCAGGACTTTTTAAAAAAAAGTTAGTTTGCTATAATCGGGGTTACGGTAGTGGTATACGGTATCTGGTGGTACTGTATGATCGATTGGGTACGGTAACAAGTCTTGACCTATCATTGACCTACCAAACTTTTTTTGACCATGAACCCCTATACGTCGTTCAGCACTGCTCCCCTCAATTCGAGGGGAGCAGTGCTGAACCCTGAATAGGGGGTCATGGGGGTCGCCGCATGACTATGACTACCCAAGTTCAAATAATGTAATTCAAAAACTATTTCGCAAATTCTCGATATTCCACCCTTATATGCTGCGCACTGATTTCAAAGGTGTGCTTCGCAGGTGCTCACCCTTATCGCCTTTCTATGTTTGCCCTTCATCATCGCCGTTCTTCGCTCGAAGGCGCGCGACAATGTGTACGCGCGCACACAGAGTGAGTTTATTTGTATTTTGTTATTGATTTATTGATTTATTTTTATTTATCGAACATCAGAAGGGCGCTTCGCCAAGTGCAGAATGTTCGAGAATATGATTAGGGAATAGCAGTAATAGGGATGGATGCACTTTGGTTGAGAACTATGATGTCAAGCAGCCTTTCATTTCTCAAAGGCGGCATGGCCTCAGAGTTCTCATCCGACATAGTGCCCGATGTATGGCCATTCAATGCGAGGTAGCGATCCTCACCTTCTCCGAATTGCAAAAAAATGAGAGGGAGAGACGTATAGCAAACAACTGGTTCATGGTTTATTGCCCATAATTGTTTTTAATTTTAGCAGAAACCGTATTATGTTTCATGGCATTCTCGTGTTTATCACTTGCAAATTCGGTCGTCGTAATCAGTCGGAATCGAGTCTACCGCTCATCGGTTATGCATCTCTTGAGACTCCCACCTACACCACGAAATGGATCAGTTTCGCTTATTCGAATTTCACGTGCTCAATAACGGATCAGATAAATACCACGATAAATAATTAATGTTTTACAATTGTCTGGTGTCTTGTGTACTTAAATGCAGATTCTGTTCATCATCGCGAGATGCGAAGAGCAATCAACGACTTGCTAAAATTTCGGATGCTACTCGTTACCAAAATGTCGTTAGTGTTACTTCGAATCAATATTATAACTCACAAGTTTATTTGACTTGAGGCAGACATATTCTATTGATTCACGTTCCTCTTCTTGAATCATTTTCACGGAGTTGCTGCCACAGTTGGCTGGGGAGTCTTCTTTCCCGATTGGCGAACGAATCGGAGTTGGACGACGGCCTTTAATTATTTTAAATGTTGATTTATGGCAAAGATAATAAAGGTAAAGGAACATCCCGTAAGACTGGGGATCAACTATTTAGCAAAACAATATACCTGAACACTCGGACAGAACCAAATAACGATGGTGAAAACAATAGTTACGAAGTTCATTGTCAACTCGAAAACTGCGCCGACGAGAATAATAGCGAGCGGCACGGCGTTGATGGCGAGAGGGAGGAAGCCCGAAATTAGAATGTATATAATTTGTTTAATTAAACATTTGTGTAGTTATTTTAAAAATTAATATGCCTGCAAAATCTGCATGACATCAAGCGCTCGCTGATTGCGGATTGTTTTCGCGCTCTGGGCCGCCCCAAATCCTCGTAGTTGATGTCGAATATGCAGATTATTCTAAAAATATTATCACACAATTTACCTCACCAAAATGACCAGGTACATGAACAATGCGTATGATATCACGTATGCAATGACGACTGCGCAGACTTGAAATAGTAGGTCACTGCGAGTATCCTGTACAGATATGTATTGTTGTTTACTTATTGTGTAGTTTAAATTTTTAAATGATTTATCATTTCAAATTGCTCAAATTCTCCTCCAAATCACCAATCGCACTGCCGTAGAGTACGAGCGGAAACGAGGGCTCGAGTTGGTACAAATCTTGCGTCGCCTTTGCCATTCAAGAGTGCAAAGACGGGGAAGGAATGAGCGCCGGAGCGAATGCCTTTAATATAATTCTTCAGGTATCACACTCTGACAAACGTTGGTTTTGGAAAAATCAAGACATTTTTTTACAAATATGACAATTTATTTGTTCACCGCGAATTCAATGCAGCAAAGTATAGGAAATGTGAAGGCGCATGCCACTCTTTTCCATTTGGCCAAATGGAACCTGCAATGTCCTTCCCTCGAATATTTCGGATTCCCAAATGACTATCAGAAGACCAATCCTTCGGCCTTTGAAAATGGCAAATATTTCGAGGAAGTAGCTAACCGAGACAAAGCCAGCAACTGAAGTACGCAAGTGGAGGGAATTAGTGTCCACATTAATGTCACGAGCGTAATTACGATCTGAAAATATACAAAAAGAAGTGATGGAATATGATACAAAACAAATTTTAGAGCTCATCACAAAAGGTAAATCGCAAATAGTTCTCGGTGAGACGTTCAAAATAGGACCGAACGTTGCGATTATGAAAGCGCCATCTCGAAAGACGTGACACTAGGCCAATAGTATTGGAAAACCAGCGGCACAATTCATACCGGATTTAATAGAATCAGACACAACATCCCACCTGCACCGCAGATACCGCAATTGGGATCTGACGAAACATTGTTCTTCGAAGTAAAGCAATATGAAGAATTGCAAAACAATTCGTGGAAGTAAAAACATATGATAGACATCGCGAGAGAAGTACCTTCTCCGCGGCGTTAGCACCAAAATCGTCCTATCTTGATTGACACAAGATGTAAGGTATATCAAATGATGGTCTTTCAAACTGCGTTGCCAGAATTTTGATATCTATCGTCATCTTCGAGATACAGAAGGCCAAACTTGGGACACCCACTTTTATATAGTCAAATCGAGCCCACCTAAATGAACATAAATCAGTTTAAAAAGATGTTAGGAAGCCGTTCTTTGTTCAGAAAGAAAACTAAGAACATTCCTTACAACTTTTATGTTGGACATGTCATTCCTCGTACAAGTTCTGGTCCAGGGTGGTCGGTTGTACTAAAAATTGCATGACCCTGCAAATCAGAAAATCTCTATCAAGCCACTATGGGCGATCGATAGTACCTATGGGTGACTAACTTCACGCAAAAAATCTAAGAAATCGGAGGTGGTAAAAAAAGGGCGCGGATTTTCGTCCGGTGGCTCCAAAAGTGGGTAAACACCCTGCACGATTCCAATACTTGCCGGGCCTCTATTGGCTTCTATTGAGCTCACATACTTCAAAAATCAATCAAAATGAAATTGTAAATTGTTTCCCCCAATAGGTATATCACTTTCATTGGTCAAAATTACCGTATGACCGAAAATGCAAAAATCGATATTTTGACAATTGTCAACCTGTGGCATGGGTGCAACTGCACAAAAATGGTTCCTAATAGTATATAAACATCCCTCAGAATCACTAAACGATAGGGCGTATCGAGAAATACGGATTTTCGTCTGAGGAATCCATAGAAAAGCGCAAAAGAGTAGATCAGCTCAATGAGGGGATAAGAACATGGCCCAGGGCTAGAAATGTAGAGGACGATGTACTAAACATTTTATCTGTTGAAAGTTAGTGTCTATCATTCCATTTACGTGCGCTACAGCGCTCAGAAGTTAGTATAAAACATGCAAAAATCCCCCGAGGGCGCGCGCTCTAACCGTCTGACGCTCTCGCCGCCTGACCTCCCTCTCCCCTTCATTCAGCGCTCTCCCGCGCGTCTCCCTAGTCCGTTTCTTCCACCTTCTGAGCGCTGTAGCGCATGCAAATGGAATGATAGACACTAACTTTCAACAGATAAAATGTTTAGTTCATCGTCCTCTACATTTCTAGCCATGGGCCATGTTCTTGTCCCCACATTGAGCTGACCTACACTTTTGCGCTTTTCTATGGATTCCTCAGACGAAAATCCGTATTTCTCGATACGCCCTATCGTTTAGTGATTCTGAGGGATGTTTATATACTATTAGGAACCATTTTTGTGCAGTTGCACCCATGTCACAGGTTGACAATTGTCAAAATATTAATTTTTGCTTTTTCCGTCATACTGTAATTTTGAACAATGAAAGTGATATACCTATTGGGGAAACAACTTACTATTTCATTTTGATTGATTTTTGAAGTATTTAGATTTTTTGCGTGAAGTTAGTCACCCATAGGTACTATCGATCGCCCATAGTGGCTTGATAGAGATTTTCTGATTTGCAGGGTCATGCAATTTTTAGTACAACCGACCACCCTGGACCAGAACTTGTACGAGGAATGACATGTCCAACAAAAAAGTTGTAGAGAATGTTCTTAGCTTTCTTTCTGAACAAAGAACGGCTTCCTAACATCTTTTTAAACGGATTTATGTTTATTTAAGTGTGCTCGGTTTGATTCTAGAAAAGTGAGTGTCCCAAGTTTAGCCTTCTGAATCTCGAAGATGACGATAGTTATCAAAATTCTGACAACGCAGTTTGAAAGAGCATCATTTGAAATACTTTGTTTTAAATTTGTTTCCCGCTTGGTTGATTTTGATTCCTACCGCCGCAAAACCCTTAAAATAGGTAATTCTCTCGCGATTCGTCTCATATAATTCACACCCGGTAGAGGTGATCCGTCCGATGAGACTTCCACAACGCACGCATCAGCAACAAATTGAGAATGACCCCTATAAACAGCTTTTTCCTGAAAATAAAATTCGATACTCAAAAAGTAAAGAGGTTCTAGAAACTCTCAACAAACAGTCCCTCTACGACGCAGACACCAATTGCAAGAAAGTAGAAAGTATTGGTCATTGTCTCTGAAGATGATGGTCTTCCGGAAAGTAAAGATAAAGCTATTTCATTATATAGACGAATAACTCCTGCGGACAGCACACAGCTAGACGAGAAGCGCTTGACGCCCAGAAGACTTCATCATGAAAGGTAATTCATCATGAAAGGCTCTGCGCTCAATATTCACCGAGGGTGCTACAGAGTAGTAGGGAATCCGCAGGAAAAGAAATTCTTTGAAAATGCGGTGATATCCTGATTGTATTAGGTTGATTCATAATTTTCGATAGTTTTCAAGTTTTCGAGCCATAACTTGCTTCAGCTTTTAGCAATTCTATCTTGCATTTTTCTATGATTGTAGTGTACGCTTGCTCTTCATAGCGCACTTATCGGCATGCATGAACAGTCTGTCACAAACAGTAATCGGATTGCCGAAGTTTAGAGGGCGAAATCGGTAGTGTTCCCCAATAGCTTTTCTGAGAGAGACTACCGATCTCCTTTAAAGTCTTCTATGGAAGCGTGCACCCGCACTCACGATCGATACTAAAGGGTGGACCTTGCAACCCATATGTTTTGTTTTTATGGACGCTTGAATAGTGTATCAAAATACCGGGAAATACCACTTTTTATTAAATGGCTTTTTCTATTGAACCAATTGAGATCGATTTAATACGAAACTAAGATTGTAGTGCATCAATGGTTCCTCAAATAATGCCAAAGTATTGTCGAAAACATATAAACAATTCTCGAGAAAAATGCAAAAATACCTTGTATCGAAAATTATGAATCAACCTAATAGTTCCCTGAAGAGCTACAAACGTATAAAACGATTGCAACTGATGAATTGAGCGCAAGTCTGATGCGCGGCCAAACAACCAAGTCCCTTTCATTTCCACACTCCGCTCGATCTATCAGTACAACGCGTACGTGAGCACGGGTTCCTAATATTGCTTTCACAGCGCTCGAAATGAGATTGTGATGAGATTTTCTGTACCATTAGACAACATACACTTAGAAATGGAAAGGTGTGTAAGGAAATATTGTAGCATTGAAATGTAGTTTATTCGTTACTGCTAAGCTGATAAGATACTATTTTCCTGTTGGTTTAAAATTTAATCTTGTATCAGATGCCACTTCTCGCGCTCGGAATCATCGTTGTTGTGTTCGCTGTTCTCGTCGGTTCGGGAGACTTCTTTCCAGACTGGCGAACAAATCGGAGTTGAACGAGCGCCTGGAATACATTTATGAAATGTTTCCTCATTTGTAGAGTTACACAAAATTGTCCAAATAAAACGCAGTTGAACATGGTTAATGAGTGTATCAATTATGATCCAGTATGCAAATATCGTTATGTTTGGGTATAAATAAAGATTGAACCTGAGCAAGCCAAAAAGAAAATTTACCTGAACACTCGGACATAACCAGATGAAAACGGTTAGCACGACAGTGACAAAGTCCATCGTCAATTGGAAAACGCCACCAATGATCAATAGAGTGAGAGGAACAGAGATTATGGCGAGCGGAAGAAAGTCCTGAGCCAACAAAATAGATTTGATCATGAGATCATCAATTTCGAAAAAAAAAATTTCGCTAGTTACCTGTAACAACTGCATGATGTAAAGCGCTCGATGAGTGCGTATGGTTCTCGCGCTCTGTGCCGCCCCAAATCGCAGTAGTTGCCGACGGATCTGTAAACAAGTTATCCTAAAAATTGGTCAAGTTTCACTAAAAATGGCTCACCAAAAGCACCAGTGTGAGGAACAATACGTATGATGCAGTGTACGGAATAATGACGATGGTGATTAAAAATGTTAGGAGACTGCGATTATCCTGTGACCTTTCCTTTTTAGTTTGTGTACTTTTGATACTCACATTTTCAGTAACATCGTCCATGCCACTTCCGTAAAGCACTACGGAGAAAGTGTTATCAAGCTGGTATAACTCTCGCGTTATTTTTGCCAATGTGACATGATAAGTCTCGGTAGGAATCAGACCCGGAGTGAATGCCTAAAACATGTGTCTTCATAGATATATAAACGTATGTCTCTACCGCGATTTCGACGCAGAAAACAATAGTGAACACGAAAGCGCACGCCAGTCGTTTCCACTTGGCCACGTGGAATCTGAAATATTACGATGCTATCCTTGTTTACTGCCTCAATCTCACTCCCACTTCCCAGTTGTCTACAAATATGTACAAATGTGTATTTCCTCGCTGCACCACAGATGCTTGACTTTTACGTCACAACACATTTTGCGAGGAAAGAATCAGCGATGGTAGTGGAGCTAACAGCTAAAGCTGGAGTACGTCAGTCGCGTTGATGTTTTCGTATCTATGCATCATGTTTGGTCGTTGAGGTGGCGAAAGTATAACTTTTTTAGGAGGATAATACATCGACCATGGTGGTGGAGCTAACCTCGAAAGTGCGAGAAGCTGGAGTACGCCAATAACAGGAATTAGCGTCCACATCATCGTAACGAGCACTACGACGATCTGAAAATATCGAAAAAAATATCTGGAGAATGGAATAAACCAAATTTACTAAAATGCAACGACACCCCAAAAATGCCTGTCTTGTAGGCGAAATTTGGGTAGAGAAAGACGTGAAAACAAGAAAATAATGTTGGTAAAATATGCTTACCACGAACACCACATCAGACAATGTTCTCGGTAGTAAATTCGCAATCGGACCGAACAGTGGAACGATGAACGTTCCTTCGCGAAAGATGTGGCACTATTAATTGAGCAGATTGATTGAATATTCAACTAGTCAATGTGTACCGGATTCAAGAGCAGCAGCCCTAAGCACAACAGTCCTCCTTGCGCCACTGATACGATAATTGGGATCTGAATTTCATTTTAACACTTCCCTGTGCATGGAACAGGGCGATTAACAACAGTGAAAAATATGTTTGTTCTAACCCGATACAGCTGATTTGAGCAACCAGACTTCCATAAAGACCGGTGCAACAATAAGTTGAGTATTAGGCCTGGAAAAAGAAGATCTTGCCACGTAAATCAATTTCTATACGAGTTAGAAGTACAAGTGGTTTGGTTCCTCGGGGGTTTCAAATCCTGATAAGAAAAATTTCATTCACACACTTTGTCAAGTGTCGACTAGAATAAAGATATATGAAAATTTAGAAAGTGAATCACTACTTTTCAATGACAAATTATTAAATATCATATCACTAGCTGAAAAATGAGGACCCGATTGTCCCTCTACTTTCGGGACCATAACAAAGACGGGCCCTGAGTTTCTACAATATTTCGAAACGGCCCTTATTCTTTCTCTCACCGTTAACTCACCCAGAATACCGTCGAATACGCAAACTCCGATTCCAAGAAAGTAGAAGACACTGACCATTGCCAGACCAGAGCAAGAAATGCGATTCGTATCAAATGAGAAGTCTTGGGATTCATCAACGATGGATTAGTGCACAGCCGACACAACAGGTCGTCTAGATCACTACAGAGAAGACACTGCTTTGCAAGAGGGAGGCTAGGACGTATTCATTGTGAAGACAAGCCGGTGCAATTCCGGTTGTTGTGCTGTGAAGAATACTATGGATGAAAAGGAAAAGCGGCCGAAGAATGCAGCAAGGGCGAAATGGTCAATCTCTAACACAGAATACACAAATACAACAGTAACATATTCGTATATTAGAACATATTTCACTTTTTTCCGTAGCACATTTATTTTACACACAATTTTACAAAGTATTTATCAGAGGATGCACTTGAACAATAACGTGCCAACGTATGTTGTTTTCAGTTTGTACAACAATTGGATCTTCAACATATTAATCAAGTCAATCCTCAAGTTGATACTCATCGAAAATAATATCACCATACGCGTAAAACTTCCCTTCTTTAGGCATGCTATCATACAAATCCGAGAGCGAGTCGTGGTTAGCAAACGACTCAGTTTCGCAATTCATAAAGAACAATAGCTCGTAGTCTAGTAATGTGCCGAATAGGCGTTTGTTAAATGCATAGCTCTTGGTCACTACTCTAAGAAATTCAGGTATTAATTCGCACCGGAATGCCACTAACCCTACGAAGATTGGGACGGAATCTGATGGGTCGAGAAACTGCACAAAGCAGTGATCGACATTGACGTCTTCAAGATATTCCCCAACAATAGACTTCTCATGATCACTCATATTTTCAGATGATATCCTGTCGTCGTCTGAGATCTCGTCATAGAAAAAGTGAATTTTCTTGAAGAAATGTACAAGTTCATCGGAATCATCTTGCGAAAAAGCTTCATCTTGCGCCATCCGCTGCAGCATAATACAGATCTAATAAGGCTCTCGCGTCTCGTCTATCTACGAAGTATTATGCATTTTCTTTTTTTAATTTTATTTAATTTTATTTTTTATTTTTTAATATTTTTGAGAATTGATAATATCATAATATTTAAAATTTTATTCGTCATTCACCTTCATCTGACACGATCTTGTTCATCCCCGGAACGAGGGCTGGCCCCTGAACGTATAGTTGCAAAAAAGGTGCTCAAATCCTACTCAAATCCTGCTCGCCATGAGCATTGAGACAAATAAGTAGGAAAGGAACACACGTGAACGGTCCGAATTGCGAAACGGGATATTTTTAATACTCTAGAGCATATTCTTAACGAATTCTGAAAAGGAAGAATAGGCAAATGCGTCAGAGATACCAATGCAGATGCACACAACGAATGTGTGACAATTCGCAAACCACACAAACTAACAAATACGCATTACGGTAGTTCGCGGACTATGTGTATCGACAACTGACTTTATTTGTTCGAAACACGATGCAATTTACATATATAAAATAAACATTTTGGATACTGACATACATTTATTTTTTGTCTAAGAATTCGTTTTCAAATATGGGCGTCTTCGTTCGTTGGAGATACAGTCGCGCGCATTAGTGAGTGCGCACTTTTTTGAATTCGTTGTAACTTTTTGCCCTTGAAAAGCATCATTCAGAAACTAAGGTATGTTGTACCAAATTCATTGGAGATTATTACCATGGTATTTGGGCATTACGTAATTACCATGTATATGTGATGACGCAATCAAACTTTATCAAAAGGGCATTATATTAACTCTTAAAACTTTCTTACGTTAGAAATTTGAAAGAGTACTGGCCAGAAGACAAATTTAAGTTGCTGCCGCACATTTGAATCAGCCTTGCTGCAAAAACAAGGTCTGAAAATTATAACTCAACTCCTAGACTAGCTAGAGACTCGATAAAAACGCCAAAATGATCGCCATCATGAGTAGAGTTGATCCTGTGAACATGAAAACGATATCTCATAAATTGCCCTCAGGGCATTAAAAAATCACTTTTTTTGCATGCCCATTTTTAGGACTTTCATAACTTTAAGGTAGGTAAAAATCTGGTTTTGGCATAGGAATGCTCAAAATGTATTGGAGACCGGATTCCCAACATTTTATTGATTGGACTCTCCTGCCGTCTTTCCTGCCGTGCATTTTTCGGAGGTATACCGCTATGGCGAGAGAGTACAGATCATTTTGGCGTTTTTATCGAGTCTCTAGCTAGTCTAGGAGCTGAGTTATAATTTCCAGACCTTGTTTTTGCAGCAAGGCTGATGAAAGGCTGTGCGGCAGCAACTTAAATTTGTTTTCTGCGCAGCACTCTTTCATATTCCTAACGTAAAAAAGTTTTACGAGTTGGAAAAAATCCATGTAAGAATAATTCCTTTTTGCAACAGTAAAGTTTGATTGCGTCCTCACATACAGTACCGGACAAAAGTATGGAAACAAATTTCAGATCGTCATAAGTTCCATGGGGTTTAGTGTAGACATTAGTGGTTGGGAGTGATAGATAGTGCAATCATGAGAGATCATAGTCATATGGAGGGAATCGATAGCGCACCCTTCAGCTATTTGATGATTGCGAAATACGAAAATGGAATTTTTAAATAAATATTAAAACTATTTCCAACCTTTTCTATGTAGGTATATTTTATGTTTTGAAAGTACAACTACTGGTCATCACTTTGCACTGTTGAACTCATTAATTGAATTTCGCAATAATTGGGAATATCGATTTTAAAAGATATCAACAATTTCGTAAAATAGCCGTATCTTCGGTCATTGCAGAGCTACAGAGCTCAAATTGTGCAGGAATCATGACATCGGTATGGAGCAACATTGCGCCAAAATTGTGGTCAATCTGAGGGCAAATTCAACAATACGAAAAATGTTGGTTATCAATTTTCATACGTCTATTATCTACCATTCCAGTCATATTACAAATCTGATTTAATGTTACTAGTTATAGAAACTAAGCATGATTAAGTATGTGAAATTACAAGGGAAGTTGATTCTCCCCACTCATTTTATGGTTGGACAATCAGCGATAGTCAGAAGAGATCAAGTCGTTGAATGAGGTATTTGGCGAAAATGAATGGTATCAGAATCGCACGAAATTCGCCCAACAGTTTTGTTATACCACGTTAACTCCGTTGCGTATTGAAATGAAACAAATTTCCATGATATATTCCCGTGAGACCAGATCATATGTTGCTAAATATGACATTTGACGACTTGACCATCACTGATTGTTCGACCATAAAATGAGTGGGGAGAATCACCTTCCCTTGTAATTTCACATATTTAATCATGCTTAGTTTCTGTAACTAGTAACATGAAATCAGATTTGTAATATGACTGGAATGGTAGATCATAGACGTATGAAAATTGCTGACCCAACATTTTTCTTATGGTTGAATTTGCACTCCGATAGACCACAAATTTGGCGCAATGTTGCTCCATACCGATGTCATGATTCCTGCACAATTTGAGCTGTGTAGCTCTGCAACGACCGAAGATACGGGTAGTTTACGAAATTTTTGATGTCTTTTAAAATCGATATTCCCAATTATTGCGAAATTCAATCAATGATTTCTACAGTGCAAAGTGATGACCAGTAGTTGTACTTTCAAAACATAAAATATACCTAAATAGAAACGGTTGGAAATAGTTTTAATATTTATTTAAAAATTCCATTTTCGTATTTCGCAATCATCAAATAGCTGAAGGGTGCACTATCGATTCCCACCATATGGCTATTATCTCTCATGATTGCACTATCTATCACTCCCAACCATTAATGTCTACATTAAATCCCACGGAAGTTATGATTATCTGAAATTTGTTTCCATACTTTTGTCCGGTACTGTATACATGGTGAAGTCATGCCCAAATACCACAGTGATAATCTCCAATGAATTTTGCATAACATACTTTAGTGTTAGAATGATGCTTTTCCTGGGCAAAAAATTACAACGAATTCAAAAAGTGCGCACTCACTTATGCGCGCGACTGTACGCAGAGGAGTGAAAACGATAAAAATATTAGGTTGATGCATAATTTTCTTTACAAGGTATTTTCCCATTTATCTGGCGAATGCTTCACATGTATCAAACACCACTTGGGTATTATTTGAGGTAGTGTTGGTTCATAACAATGAGTGCTTTCTAACCTATCGTTCCAATTCCATTACGCAGAAAAACAATGATAACTGAACATTGATAAAAATTCCAAGTTTTTGGGTTTTCGACACAAATCATAGCAAAATTTAAACGAATTCCATACAGATCCCACCCCTTTGATAAACTAATGAGTAAGGATGGTTGCTTCCACTGAACACGTGGAATTGGAGTTTCGGGCTTTCACGGTTAAATAGTAAGGCGAAAAATGGCGATTTCGCCGTTTAAATTTGACGTTCAAAACTATAATTCCGAAATCTCTCGAGTGGATAGATGAATCTTCACCAACTTTCTGTGGTTGCATGCTCATCATATGTACTTCTGATTATGTTTCACTTGAGACCATAAACTCATCCAGCAAAATCTCACTGCGCATATAATCAAAATCTGCCAAATACAACACCCCACAATTCCGGATTAAGCGGCTTTTTCGTCAGATTGTTTTATGGCTAATCGCGATCACTCACCACAGTAGAATAACTAGTCATAATACTTCACAAAAATGGTGTTCCAGCGGCGCAATTATTATTTCGCAAATAGTAGCAATCAATC
Organism: Pristionchus mayeri; assembly: GCA_036245805.1. Lineage (NCBI taxonomy): Eukaryota > Metazoa > Nematoda > Chromadorea > Rhabditida > Neodiplogasteridae > Pristionchus > Pristionchus mayeri. The sequence goes on from BTRK01000002.1 coordinate 10,035,023, forward strand.
AAAAAATTTGCATGAAATTTCAATTCTCAGACTGTGGGGTGTTGTCTCATAGCTATTACTGAATGATGAAGCGTAACGAAATGTGCGCTTTGTAGTGCACACATGTACTAATACCATAAAAGAAACAAAACGAGGATTGCTCAGGACCGAAGCGGGATAGCGCTCGAAAGCCTTAATCGTGATTTTGTAAAGAAAATTATGCATCAACCTAATATGTAGTTCAAACGTATGCTTACCACGAAAATGACATCACATAGAGTCTTCGGTATGAAATTTGCAATCGGTCCACATAATGGGACGATAAACGTTCCCTCGCGAAATATGTCGCACTGAAATTGGCTATTTCTTTTAATAGTGATTTTGACAATTTGAACCAGGTTTAGTAGCACCAGAAATACGCATAGTAGTCCTCCCTGCAGAGAAGAGACGGCGAATGGAATCTGAGTTCATCAATTTTAAGTCTTCCCAGACCATCGTTCACGAAATTGGAAAAAAAGGCATGCTAGTATATCAAGGCCTAACCCGATACATTTGTTCCGACCGAGCTGACTTCCACAACGCCCGAAACAGTAATACGTTGAGGATAAGGCTTTGAAAAGGAACGGTTGCCCCAAAGGCCCAAAGGTAAATATACTTAGCAATATATTGAAATTCAACCAATTTCTTGGAATTGTACATCTTTCACAGGTGGATAAATGATGAAAAAATGCATTACATTCTCGATTGTATATTAGTAAAAAAGAGAGAGAGAGAAAAACGCAGGCGACGAAATACCGTTTGTTCAATGGCAAATGGTCGCAGAATTTGTTTCACTATCTCACCCATAAGCCCGTCGACGACGCAGACGCCGATTCCGAGAAAGTAGAAGCTACTGACCATCACCAGACTAGCAAGAAACGCAATTCGTATCAAATGAGAAGTCTTGGTAATCATCAACGACGGATTAGTGCACACCCGACACAACAAGTCATTGAGATCACTACATAGAAGATACTGATTTGCAAGAGGGAGGCTGGGAAGTATTCATCGTGAAGACAAGCCGGTGCAATCCCGGTTGTTGTTCACTGAAGTATACTAGGTTGAAAAGGACAACAACTGAAAAATACTGCACATGTACGAGGCGATTCCAAAGAACCAATGTGAGATACATTACACTAATAAGATAGTACAATGTTCACATAATAATACTCAAAGAGCTCATGCTTTGTTCAGTAACACATTTATTTTGCACGTCATTTCACAGTTTCGTCCGATCGAACAACATGGGATAATTTGAGATCATAGTCAATAAATTATCAAATGATTACACATATACCGTAAATATGCATCTTACCATTAGTCATATAACCTGAACAATCAAGTAGTAATCAATTCAATCCTCGAGTTGATATTCATCAAAAATAACATCCCCGTACTCGTAATATTTCCCATTTTGAGACATAACTTCATGCAAAGCTGAGAGAGAGTCGTGATAAGCGAATGACTCAGTCTCGCAATGCATCAAAAACAATGTCTCATAGTCTAGTAGAGTGCCGAATAGGCGTTCAATAAACGCATAACTTTTGGACTCTACTCTAAGCAATTCAGGTATCAATTCGCACCGGAATGTCACTAAACCTAGGAAGACAAAAACGGAATCATCGGGGTCGAAACCCTGCTCGAAGGAGTGTTCGATAATGACATCTGCAAGATACTCCCTAACAATATCCTTTTCCTGATCACTCATATTGTCAGCGGTTATCCTGTTTTCATCAGAGATTTCCAAGTAAAATGCATGAATTCGCTTGAAGAAATAGACAAGTTCATCGGAATTGGCTTCATCTTGCGCCATCTTTTGCAGCATTCTGAAGATCGCGGCTCGAGATTGGCGTCTGTCTGATAAGTATTATTCATTTCTGCTTGCACACAAGCACGCTATTTTATATTAACATTAATGCTATAAAGTGGTGTAATTATTTGCCACTAACCTTCATCTGTCTCGATCATGGATATCCCCGGCTTGAAGGCTGCGCCCTGACAACGAAAAGTTACGCAAAGTTGTCAACGTAAAGCACATTTTGAACGAATAAATGCGGGGTGGCAGCAAATGGCAAAAGTAAAAGGCAGCGGGTAATTACACGAATGAGCAGCAAATGAACAGTTTTATAATATTTTAAAACTTGTTCCCTGAAATCTAGCACCAATTTGCTTAACGAAAAATAAATTTTTAAACAAAACAAATATGTCAGAAAACCCGAAGCAATGCTGTTTACTAAGCAATGAAACATCTCTAGGCAAACAAAGAAAAAAAATTTAAAAAAAAACCACGAACACTACGAATTGGCGACTAATCATAAAGCACAGAACGGACAGATGCACACACTACGGTAGGTCGCAAATGCTTCGTAGCGGCAATTGCTTTTATTTCTCATTATTCTTTCTTGATGATTTATTTTTATATATAAACAATAATATAAAATGTGCTTATTTTCACGCGTATCAAGCAGCAATGGAGAGTTTTACAACAAGTTTACACAATGAGTTGAGAGAGGAACACAATATGACGATGCGTTATCAAAGTGTAAATTCTGACATTTGGTAATGTGCAGGCTGAAATACCAATACGATTACAATACTTGGTTTATTTTACATCACAGAATTCATTTCCAAAAATACGCGTCTTCGTTCGCTCGAGATACTCAATCAGAGGAGCAAACTCGGGCGACTCGAGAATGCCATGCAGATGAAATCTACAATCGCATATTATAACATATTTTAAAAATTTATGTTATTAGAATATGTAAATGAATGATAATTAGTGAACAACCTCGCCGAGGGAATCGCATAGTAGGAAGTGCAGAACAGCCCCAACGCAGCGTCGTCAACCTGTGAACGTTTTCTCGATGTGATAGTACAACTATCGCCAAGCAATTAGCTGAAATATGGAGATAATTTCTAACAATAGCAAATGCGTATGTACAATAGTCCGACAGTGCGGCACCGACTTATGAAATACTACGCTGTAAATATTCGTTAGACATGATTAAAGAAATCGCTTGCTCATCTCCCAGTAGGAACTTGTTCTCCCCCAGTAGAGTTCGTAGCGGTGTCATGTCGTTTCGGAAAGTATTTTAAATTCTAATTCACTATTCAGATTTTATCAGGCGTCGCATAAGCGCTGATCAAGTTAGTCGACTAGATAATTTTTCATTTGAAAGGGGCTCGCCCATCTTCTTCCATATCTCATTTCGCCACCGTTCTTTGGAATGAGAAAAAATAGAGTACCTGAGTAGCTCATTTCGATCGGCCTCGCTGACGGTGCCCACTGCTGTAGTGCTCTGTCCGATTTCCTGAAATGTTCTCACATTAGCAACAAATTATTTGGAAATATTGCAGAATGGTTCTTGTTATGGCTTGCAACGCGGTTCTCATGTGACAGTTTCACATTGTGATATAGATATATCGTTATAGTGTCATGTCTGTAATCGCCCTGAATCATCTAGAACTACCGTATCATTATTAGTGATTATAATTCGAGAAACGATACCACGCTCGCTTAATTTTACACGCTCTCTCGCCGATCTTCCGGACTAGAGAGTGTGATAAATGAAGAGGGCGTGGTATATTTTCAAGAACTCTATTAGTGATGCACAGCACGCGCCTTCTTGGCCATGAAGCACCCGTAGATGCTCTAGACGAGGGGCATCAGGAAATCACACCAACCGCGCCTGCCTCGACGATCTTCCCGAAGTCGCCTCTCTTAGCAAGTATAAGAGTGACTATCTGAGAGAACTGAGCAATTTCACTTATGTGCCGTACAACGCAAAATAACATCTCAATTGAAAGGTTGTTCTAGGGGTAACTTTTCACGTAGAGTTCGAAAATCTACCTTAGAAAGCCGTATCTCTAACCCCTCATTTCATGTGTCGCGCTATACCTGGGTGGTCGGTTTTTGTAACTTTTGAACGGTTCATCCAAACTCCATAAATGCATAGTGATTCTGAAATATCTCGACGAAATAAGCATTTTTACTGTTAAAAGTGAAGAGCTAACTCATCTGTGAAAAAAGTTCAGGCCATTTGAATTCTCAAAATTGGTGCCTTCACACCTTATCCTAGGAATGCCCTTTTTTGAACATATTCATTGGATTCCACGTGAAAAGTTACCCCTAGGTTCATCTTTTCGCTCCAAAAAAGCGGGATGCATGGGGTTTCCCGCTTCGAGGGAAACGAAGTTATGTAAAATCTCAGTATAAATATTTATTTTCAGATCACTATTAAACAAATATTTACTATTCAAGCATGCAGAAGGATGATTACGCTTGAAAATGCGGAGTTTCGCTCATTCTTGAAAATCGATTTTGTCATCTTCGAAAAATCTCCATTTTGAACGTTGATAACTTTAAAAATACAATTGAAATTTCGCAAGTTCAAAGTAATTCGTATAATATGTACCGACCTAATTGAGAAAAAGGATTACAGAGGCTCCAATACATTGTGATTGTTGAAATATTATTGCATGGAAACGCTGTTTTGAGAGTGCGTAAAAATATTTTATGAAAAATCAGTATGTATTTTGGAGGGGATTCGACTAATTTTAGGCCTAGAACAATGTTATCATATAAGGTGATTCGAAAACGTGTTCGTTATTTAAAATTTCAACGATCCAAAAATATCAAAATTTTTATCGTGTGCAAATCGAAATTTGTAAAACAACGAAAAACCCACTCTGATCTATGCCAATCGACAAAACTCGTGTTCAAAAATATTAATACGTGAAAATTTCTCAAAATTTTACGAAAATGGTTTCGAAATATAATTTATTTCTAATACGGAAGCTTAAAAATCGAATTTTCTTGCAATAATATTTCAACAAGCACAATATGGGGGAGCCTCTATACAACTTTTTATCATTTAGGTCGGTACATATTATACGAATTACTTTGAACTTGCGCTAATTCAATTGTATTTTTAAAGTTAGCAACGCTCAAAATGGAGATTTTTCGAAGATGAAAAAATCGATTTTTAAGAATGAGCGAAACTCCGCATTTTCAAGCGTAATCATACTTCTGCATTCTTGAATAGTAAATATTTGTTCAATATTGATCTGAAATCACTATGGTTTGCCTGAAAAATACATATTTGTACTGAGATTTTACATAACTTCGTTTCCCTCGAAGCGGGAAACCCCATGCATCCCGCTCTTTTGGAGCGAAAAGATGAACCTAGGGGTAACTTTTCACGTGGAATCCAATGAATATGTTCAAAAAAGGGCATTCCTAGGATAAGGTGTGAAGGCACCAATTTTGAGAATTCAAATGGCCTAAACTTTTTTCACAGATGAGTTAGCACTTCACTTATAACAGTAAATATGCTTATTTCGTCGAGATATTTCAGAATCACTATACATTTATGGAGTTAGGATGAGCCGTTCAAAAGTTACAAAAACCAACCACCCAGGTATAGCGCGACACAGGAAATGAGGGGTCAGAGATACGGCTTTCTAAGGTAGATTTTCGAACTCTACGTGAAAAGATACCCCTAGAACAACCTTCCAATTCAGATGTTATTTTTCGTTGTACGGCACATGCTTAATCCTCTCAGATAGTCACTCATAATGAGGCTGAACACGAACGTTCAAATATTTATCACGGGTATCACGAGTCAGTGGAGGTAGCCGGGAACATTTTCCAAAAAGTTATCCCAGATATTGATAATATTATAGTGTTATATTATCCTAGAGAGAATATTTCGAAAAATATGGGTCATTGGTCCAAAAGCCGGCTTTTAGGAATTTTCCGGTTTTGCACCTGGCTAAAGTGTATTTCAGCTCCCAGATGAGCTAGAAAGTTGGCATTGGTCTTAAAATGTGCGGAAAATTGTTTCCAGAAACTTTTCTGCTGAACACTTTTCTGTCGGGAGTGAAATAAATTTAAATCGAAAAACCGATTTTCACACAAGAAAATAAATATTTTCAATATCACGCAGGAAACTTTCAGTTTATTTTCTGTTCATAATTCGAAAGACGAAGTCGACATGTATCTCAGAGAAAATTATGGAGAGATTTGAACGGTATATATGTCTCCCAATTTTGGGTCGAACTGGAACATGTCGTGAAATCACAGACATTTGTGTCAGTATTCAATCTTAGAATAGTTTCACAAATGAGCAATCGATGTTTTGAGTCATTTTAGGAATGGCGAAGAACGATGTATCTGCAAAACACAGATTTTGAGTTAGTCTGAAAAATCACTTTTTTTCGGAAGTGCAAGTTACAAAGTTTGAGCGTCCGAAACTTAGCAATCTCAATCCTGCGATGGCAATTTGAATGGGTGATTTGAAGTAGGCACCGATATGAGTAAGAACTTGGAATATAGCCCCGATATGACTACTATTGGGGTGTCCGGAAAGTTCGTATAATGCTTCGGAAAAAAATCAGTTCGCGATCAAATGCAGTGATTGCGCAATCTGTTTGTCAACAATGTATTGCATCATTCTGACGTTGAGTAGTGAGAGGATTTAATCAGTCTCCTAGTTGCTACATTGATTCTTGTGATGGACTCCCATCTCTACCTCCGAGCAGTTTTACTTCATTACTACCGTCTTGGCCGATCCGTGAAGGAGGCCCACTCTGCCCTGGCCCAGTCGGAAGGAGCTGACGCCCCCTCCATACCCTTCTGCTATAAGTGGTTCTCCCGCTTCAAGAAAGGGGAGTTTGGTCTCGATGAAAGTGATTTTTCCGAAAAAAGTGATTTTTCAGACTAACTCAAAATCTGTGTTTTGCAGCTACATCGTTCTTCACCATTCCTAAAATGACTCAAAACGTCGATTGTTCATTTGTGAAACTATTCTAAGATTGAATACTGACACAAATGTCTGTGATTTCACGACATGTCCCAGTTCGATCCAAAATTGGGAGACATATATACCCTTCACTCCCCACAGAAAAGTGTTCAACAGAAAAGTTTCTGGAAATAATTATCCGCACATTTTAAGACCAATGCCAATTTTCCAGTTCATCTGGGAGCTGAAATACGCTATAGCCAGATGCAAAACAGGAAAATTCCTAAAAGCCGGCTTTTGGACCAATGACCTATATTTTTCGAAATATTCTCTACAGGACAATATAACACTATAATATTATCAATATCTGAGGTAACGTTTTGGAAAATGTTCCCGAGGGTTGGATTTTTCATCCACTTGCTCGTGATACATGTGTTATAGATGCTGGACATGCTTTTTGATGGTAGCTTTGCATGAAATTAGTATTTTACATGTGCATTTTTACCCGGATAGATAACGCTAAATGGGTAGATGAATACTTGCGAAGCCATCCAAAGTACTGCATTTGGTACAACCCAAAATAATATGAATCATTTCATGACATTCACATCACCATTGGGTGATTTCGCTAAAAGTTTGGTGAGCAACTATATGAATTAAAAATTTTGAGACTAAGTATATAGCATAGGTAGGAATGGTAACCAAAGAATCAAAGTCAAGAACATTACACAAATATTGCCGTAGAATGTTAAGATATTAATAATCACATTTTTATTTTGCATGTTAATTTTTAGACAAATTTGATTCGGAAGATCATCATTAGTGGTTGCATGTGAACAATAATCATTATGACAACAACGCTTTTTTCAGTTAAAACAACAATTGGATCTAAAACAACATATCACGAGTCTTCTGAGAGATTGCATGACCACTAGGCACTAGGAGCCGAAAGTTTGAGCAATATCCACGAGATATTGTCAGGGTATATTGGGGATGAGAAAACTTTTGATGTCGGCAGTTTTACTCAGAACCGGCTTTTAGGGATTTTCCGGTTTTGTCCGGCTCTGTTGTATTTCAGCACCCAGATGAGCTAGGATGATGGCATTGGTCTCAAAATGTGCGGAAAATTATTTTAAACAAATTTTATGTTTTCGTCGAAACTGGAAAACCACATCTTCATATTGTAATTTTCGAGAAAATGTCAACGAAATCAGATAATAAATTCTACTGGCTCGGGAACCCCCCTGTTACCCAATTTTTCTTTTCATATTATGAATCCTCGATGTCGATATAGTCTAGGAAAAAATACTATTTAAACTCTGAGTTGTGGCTTTTTGAGTTCTGATGCCCGGAAATCGATTAAGTGAGCTATGTGGTGATATAGGCATGGCGAAATTAGTCATTATTCGACTCTATTTCTTGTGTTTTGACGAATTATCAATCATTCATGCTGAAAAGATCGGATGTAAAGTCATTTCTGAAAAGTCGATTTTTCCGACCCACGAAAATCGAAAATTTTCGAAGTTTTATTTTTTCTTCGTTGATGCAATATTTTAATACAACTGATCGATTTTTCCATAAAATAGATCATTTCGCGCCGAAACAAGCGATATTTTCGTAAGATAAATATGGTTCAGCAACTCATCCCGTGCCATTTTCAACAACCTGTAAATAAGCAAACCGGTAAATTTCATTGGTGATATAGGCTTTGAAATTATTAATTTTGTTGAATTGAAGTTGAATTGTGAAGTTGAAGTGAAGTTGAATTTGCTGTGAAAATCAGCAATTTTCAAAGTTTGATATTTTTCGATTTTCCGGGGTCGAAAGAATTTTTCGGAAATGATTTTAAAAGTCTTTTCAGCATGAATGGTTGTCTCCCATCTCAAAACGTTGATAAGTCATCAAAACACAAGAAATAGAGTCGAATAATGACTAATTTCGCAATGCCTTTATCACCACATATCTCACTTAATTGACTTCCCGGCATCAGAACTCAAAAAGCCACTACGCAGAGTTTCAATAGTATTTTTTCCTAGACTATATCGACATGGACGATTCATAATATGAAAAGAAAAATAGGGTAATAGGGGGGTTCCCGAGCCAGTAGAATTTATTATCTGATTTCGTTGACATTTTCTCGATAATTACAATATAAAGGTGTGGTTTTCCATTCTCGACGAAAACATAAAAGTTGTTTAAAATATTAGGTTGTGAAAAAAGTAATTGTAGATTTGGACCATGATGTTTGAGCACGCCTAAAATTCTTTTCATTTATGATCTCAAGCTGGCTCAATAGCATATAGTAGGAGTATACTTGGTCAATATATTTATGTATTCCAATCGCTTCATGCTTTTAGGATACCCGGCAAATCCAAGATTTGACAAATGTGATATTTTCTCTCTTTTCGAAAAATATTTCCCATCTCTCGTATTTTGTGGGGGGAAAGGGCTGTACATTTTCATATAGTGTAGTGAGAAGCACATGAACAGTTCTTTCGAAAAATAGGTCTAACGCCGCTCCTGCCTCAACATAGCACGATTTACACATCACTGAATTAATACCTCAACTAATAAACACTTATCAAGCGATAACGTTTCCTACTTCGAGGTTCAATCAGAATGGTTTTTAAATAAGTGCTCTTCTATGATACACTATGGTGCTACATACCACATAGAAACATTTGAGCTCATCCCTTCTCTACTTGTAGAAAACATAGATTTTCAGTATTGATGAATACAGGCCAATATTTTCAAATTTTCGACTTCCGGTATACGGTGAATGAATAAATTTCCTCAAAAGGGAGCTATCCCCTGACTTTGCCCAGTCGTATACTGATACATAAAGAGTAGCTTTAACAGTTAGCCACAAAATTTAGGGCTTTTCACCAACCCTGGAAAATGGAAGACTTGTAATATACGAATTTCGAAGTTCAAATTTCTAGACGGGATGATGAATGTTACATGTTTTGCTAGAAGTATTGTATGCCCACCTAAATACAATTTTATGTTATCCATAAAAAGTGCTTTTCTCTTCACTACATTTGAGATGGATATATCAATAGTTGCGGATGCACGGTAAAAATAATTATTTCTGTTGATGTGCAGTTAGGGTCAAGGTAAAAAATGAGTGTAATTTCTGACAGGCCATTCGGAGCGGACCAGGTTCACATGTTGTATTGTGATATCCGTATGACATACTTTTCTCACGTGACGTAATATTGCCCTATCCTAGCTTTCCATGGATTGCTGGACCGAAACGTACTCAGTAAAACATTTTGTCGATGTAGCTTTGTCTTCATACTCTAGCCTCAATACCTATTGGATAGGCTCGAACCTACGCGCGATAGAAAGGGTATCCAAGCACTCAACGAGCACAAGTAACAATATCATATTCAGGCGGCAACCAAAGACGGGGTATTGCAGAATCGAAATTTTAAAAATCTACAATTACTTTTTTCACAACCTAATAATTTTCCGCACATTTTGAGCCCAATGTCATCATCCTAGCTCATCTGGGAGCTGAAATACAATAGAGGCGGACGCAAAATCGGAAAATCCCTAAAAGCAGGTTCTGAGTAAGACTGCCAACATCAAAAGTATTCTCATCCCCAATATACCCTGACATAAATATCTCGTGCATCTCTCAGAAGACGCGTGATATGAACTATTATGGAACGATGATTTGCAGTATTGTATACTACACATTCGGCGAACCGCGCACTGGCGATAAGACATTCGCCAATTTGCTCGATAACATGGTGAGTAAAGTTCGATAAGCGGGCCTTCGCCTCTCCGAGGTAGATAGTGCGTGAAATCGAAGATCATTTATCGAATTATACTTCGAATGGAAGCTTCGACTCATTCGAGAATGAATGCCGTCATCACAGATTCCGAATGCTCACTTTCGCGTCATTCACAATCACGACATCATTCCTCACTGTCCCTTCCAATCAATGAAGTATCAGCACCACGCCACAGAGGTGCATGATTACTGTTTTAAATGTTCACCTTCAACTATTTTTATAGGAAATTCGGCATACACTCATAATTCAGGTTTGGTACCCGAACGACATGGCTCCGGGGGACGCCTACATGGTCTGCCTCGGACAGGAAGATCCGAGTTGCTCAGCTTCTAAGTAAGCATACCACACTAATCTGGGTAGATTCAGCAAATATTTAGCGGCTTCAACCTCAACTTCCATCCCGACCATCCCCACTATTACGGTATTCTCATACCGGACTATGGACGATCCGGATGTACCGAGAACCCTGAATAAATTGGTTGTATTTTCGCGTTGATCAATGTTTCTCTGGTTCCCTAGTGCGATGTTATTTATTGCTGCCAAAGGAAGAAGAGAGCGAAAGTTCGCTCTCACAGGCCTGAACAAAACTCTCAAATATTATTCTCTGGAAACATCAGTTGAAAGAAGATAATTATTGTCATCTACAGCCTATTGCAAGCGTTGGATAGCTAAGTATAATTACTAATAAAATCCACTTATCAAGCTTGTTCTGCTCTAATCCGTTCATTTAGGGCAACTATGATGTGTGTTCAAATCCGATTATTCGCTTCATTACTATCGCTACATTTAGTGTTTCGTTGCAGGCCCGTAGGTTTGAGAATTTGAACATCACATTTAATAGTTCATAGGATTACCAATACTCAGGGAAGAACTCCCGAGTGAGTTTCTTTCGCAAAATGTATGGGCATTCTCACAAGAGCTGCACGTAATGCTTCGTTGGCATAAATCAGCCATCTTCTTTATCGTAGTATGGTGATGTAATGCGATTCTCTCAATTGTATTTAGCTGTGTACAATCGTTACTATGAACGGAAAACGAAGAAACACATGCATGCGCGAATAATCAGGTTTCACCCACATATCACGAGTCTTCTGAGAGATTGCATGACCACTAGGCACTAGGAGCCGAAAGTTTGAGCTATATCCACGATATATTTATGTCAGCGTATATTGGGGATGAGAAAACTTTTGATGTTGGCATTTTTACTCAGAACCGGTTTTTAGGGATTTTCGGGTTTTGCGTCCGGCTCTAGTGTATTTCAGCTCCCAGATGAGCTAGGATGACGACATTGGGCTCAAAATGTGCGGAAAATTATTTCAAAAAACTTTTATGTTTTCGTCGAAAATTAAAAACCACATCTTCATATTGTAATTTTCCAGAAAATGTCAACGAAATCAGATAATAAATTCTACTGGCTCGGGAACCCCCCTGTTACCCAATTTTTCTTTTCATATTATGAATCCTCGATGTCGATATAGTCTAGGAAAAAATACTATTTAAACTTTGCGTTGTGGCTTTTTGAGTTCTGTTGCCCGGAATTCGATAAAGTGAGCTATGTTGTGATATAGGCATTGCGAAATTGGTCACTATTCGACTATATTTCTTGTGTTTTGATGAATCATCAACGTTTTGAGATGAAATACAATCATTAATGCTGAAAAGACCGGATGTAAAGCCATTTCTGAAAAGTCGATTTTTCCGACCCACGAAAATCGAAAATTTTCGAAGTTTTATTTTTTCTTCGTTGATGCAATATTTTAATACAACTGATCGAATTTTCCATAAAATAGATCATTTCGCGCCGAAACAAGCGATATTTTCGTAAGATAAATATGGTTCAGCAACTCATCCCATGCCATTTTCAAAAACCTGTAAATCAGCAAACCGGTCAATTCTATTGGTGATATAGGCTTTGAAATAATTAATTTTGTCAGTGAAGTTGAATTTGTCATGAAAATGAGCAATTTTCAGTTTGAGATTTTCAGTTTGAAGTTTGAGATTTTTCGATTTTTCGGACTCAAAAAATCGACTTTTCAGAAATGAGTATAAATCCGGTCTTTTCAGCATGAATGGTTGCCTTCCATCTCAAGACGTTGATAATTCATCAAAATGCAAGAAATATAGTCGAATAATGCCTAATTTCGCAATGCCTATATCACCACATAGCTTACTTAATCGACTTCCGGGCATCAGAACTCAAAAAGCCACAACGCAAAGTGTAAATAGTATTTTTTCCTAGACTATATCGACATCGAGGATTCATAATATGAAAAGAAAAATTTGGTAACAGGGGGGTTCCCGAGCCAGTAGAATTTATTATCTGATTTCGTTGACATTTTCTCGAAAATTACAATTACAATATGAAGATGTGGTTTTTAATTTTCGACGAAAACATAAAAGTTTTTTGAAATAATTTTCCGCAAATTTTGAGCCCAATGTCGTCATCCTAGCTCATCTGGGAGCTGAAATACACTAGAGCCGGACGCAAAACCGGAAAATCCCTAAAAACCGGTTCTGAGTAAAAATGCCAACATCAAAAGTTTTCTCATCCCCAATTACGCTGACATAAATATATCGTGGATATTGCTCAAACTTTCGGCTCCTAGTGCCGCAGGGGTCCGTTTTCATGCAATCTCTCAGAAGACGCGTGATATGCACATATTCAAATCAATCCGCAAGATGATACTCATCAAAAATAAGGTCACCATATCTGTAATACATATCATATCGAGGCATGCGATCAAATATATCTGAGAGCGATTCGTGATTAGCAAACGTCTCAGCCTCGCACTTTATCAAGAACAAAGTCTCGTAGTCTAGTAGAGTGCCACATAGGTGTTCAATAAACGCATAGCTTTTGGTCTCTACTCTAAGCAGTTCAGGTATCAATTCGCACCGGAATGCCACTAACCCTTGGAAGACAGGGATGGAATCTGTGGGGTCGAAACCCTGCTCGAAGGAGTGCTCGACATGGACATACTCAAGATATTCCCTAACAATATCCCTTTCCTGATCACTCATGTTTTCGGCCGTTATCCTGTCCTCATCCGTGATTTCCAAATAAAATGTGCGCATCCCCTTGAAGAATTCGACGAGGTCGTCCGAATTGACTTCATCCTGAGCCTGTATTTGTAGCATGGCGAAGATGGACGCTCGCGCGTCTCGTTTATCTGCGAAGTGTCATTTGCGCTTGCTTGCAATATTCATATTTAAAAATGACATTAATATTATCAAGTAACTTAATTATGTGTCACTCACCTTCATCGGACTCGATCCTGGTCATCCGAGTCTCGGGGCTGAAGTCTAAAGTTAAAGTTTCAGCAATAAGTAAGGAAGTGCTTTTCAACTCAGAGTTGTGGCTATTCTACCGTATAACGAAATTACGGGCATTGACACGAATGAGTAGCACAGAAGCCACGGTCTTTGTGAAACTGGCACATAGTAGTAATCTCTAGCATCAAATTACTTAACGTAAATTCAATTATTTCACAAAACATGCACAAATATAATAATAATAATAATTTATCTACGCCCGAGGCGCGACGATACCATGAAGACATAAGCAATTAACGATTGCAGGTGGGGAGGGGACTCTCCTGATTCATTGAGGGTGATTGAGGTCAGCAACTATGGGGTGTTTTTCCAATCGATGCTTAAATACTCGGAAGTTAGGGGCAGTGCGAATGACATGAAGTTGAGAATACCATCGGGAGGTTCTTACAGAAAAAGAATGGAATATGGCGGTGCTGGTTGTCAGTTCAATGTTGATACCGAAGGAAGAGGTTCGGTCTCGTTGGGGTGTGTAAACATAGAAGGAAGAACGAGGAATGATATTGGAACCAGTCATAATCATATGAGTCATACAAAGATCTCCTATGACTCTCCTCTCAGTAAGCGAGCGCAGGCGAAGAGTTTTCATGCGCTCAGAATAAGACGGACGAGAAAGATGATATGAAGGGGAGGGGGAACAACGATAAAATACTTGTCGGGTAAAAATATGTTGTACTTTTTCAAGAGTCTCAAGTCAGATATATAGTGAGGATTCCAAAAGGGGGATGCAAAGTCAAGGAGGAGGATGACATAGGCAAATATGTCAAAAACCCAAATAATATTGCCTATGAAGCAATGCACCATCTCTGGACAAAGGAGCATGCACACAACGAATTGACGACTAATCACAAAACACATAACTCTAAGATGCACACATTGCGGTAGTTCACAAACGCTTTGGATCTGCAACTGGTGTTATTTTCTCGATGCTCCATTTTTTTTAAAATTAACTAGACTCATATTAAATTTTTTTTAAATTATTTTTTTTAAAATTAACTAGACTCATATTATTTGAATATATCGCATTTCTTCACTTTTCTGAAACATCAATGGAGAAATTTATTGCAAGTTTACAGTAGGAAGAATTTAAGGACGAGAGTTTGTCAAAGTATATATTTTTTATATTTTACAATTAACTTAATGAACAGCAATGCGATACATGTTGAATACGTGCGTTATTTCACATCGCAGAATTCGTTTCCGAATATGCGCGTCTTCGTTCGTTCGAGATACTCCATTAGTGGCGCGAACTCGACAGACTCAAGAAGAGAGTGCAGGTGAAATCTGTAACATTTAGTATTGGGGTGTCCGGAAAGTTCGTATAATGCTTCCGAAAAAAATCAGTTCGCGATCAAATGCATTGATTGCGCAATCTGTTTGTCAACAATGTATTGCATCATTCTGACGTTGAGTAGTCAGAGGATTTAATCAGTCTCCTAGTTGCTACATTGATTCTTGTGATGGACTCCCATCTCTACCTCCGAGCAGTTTTACTTCATTACTACCGTCTTGGCCGATCCGTGAAGGAGGCCCACTCTGCCCTGGCCCAGTCGGAAGGAGCTGACGCCCCCTCCATACCCTTCTGCTATAAGTGGTTCTCCCGCTTCAAGAAAGGGGAGTTTGGTCTCGATGATCAACCCCGCTCTGGACGCCCTCCCTCCCTCGATCAGCCTCTCGTTCTCCGCATACTGAAGCGCAAGCCCATGGCCTTCGATGGGTCAATTCCATCATCGCTACAGACGAGAAGTGGATCACGTACGATAACCCTGTGAGGAGACTGCAATGGGTGGATGCAGATGAGAAGCCCACGCCCGCCCCGAAGAAGGAAGAGCACGGAAAGAAGGAACTCCTCTGCTTCGTCTTCTCAGTGCTCGGTCCCATATACTGGGAGATCCTCGCCCCTGGCACCAGCATCCATGCCGACCTCTTCTCTGAACAACTGGAAGATGTCGCGATCAGAGTCCCTCCCAGACTCCTGAACCAGGGCAAAATTCTTCTTCTGATGGACAATGCTCGCCCACATCGAGCGAAGATGACCCAGAAGAAAATGGACGAGCTGAAGATCGAGAGGATTCCCCATCCACCGTATTCCCCGGATCTCTCCCCATGCGACTACCACTGCTTCCGCTCTCTCTCTGACTTCTGCAAAGGAAAGAAGTTCAAGAATCGAGATGAAGTTGTGAGGGCTTTCGTGAACTGGGCGGTCTCGAAGAAACCCGCATTCTGGAAGAGAGGAATCGAGACCCTGCCCAATCGCTGGAGGGAAGTAGTGAGAAAGAAGGGGCATACATTGGTCACTGAGAATTGTAAAGCATTGAATAAAAAATAAAAACAAAAAATTATACGAACTTTCCGGACACCCTAATACCTTTCGGAATTGTCAAAAAAATTTAAAAAACAAATTGCCAAGACAATATTTTTGAGATTTCGTGAGCTACTAGACACTTCACCTTGCCGAAGGGATCGCATAGTATGAAGTTCCAAACAGTCCCAACGCTGCGCAGTCAACCTTTAAAAAAAGTTGCATATTTTCGTAACAATAAGAGGGAGGAATTAATCTCACGGCAGTGGGCTCCTCTCCCGTAAGGAACTTTTTCTTCCCTAGTAAAGTTTGAAGTTGAACCAGGTCGTTCCTGAGAAAGATATTTATGTGGTAATATCTTACTTTTTCCAATGCTAATATTTCACGCACCTGAGCAGCTCATTTCGCTCGGCTTCGCTGAAGGATCCCACGACGGTTGTGCTAATTCCTATCTCCTGAAAGTTGGTTTCTCAAGATGATCTAATAAATCTTCGCACCTTCCTGGCCATGAAGCACCCGTAGACACTCGAAACGACTGGCATTAAGAAAGCCGGCACACCGACCGCTCCTGCCTCTACTATTTTACCGAAGACGTCGCGCTTCGCAAGGATGATGATGCTGAACACGAACGTTCAAGTATAGATAGCTGCTCGGTATGCTTTTTGAGGGTAGCTTTGCATGAAATTAGTCTCATACATGTGTAGCTTACCGGGAGTGATATAGCTAAATGAGGAGATCATCGCTTGCGATTCCATCCAAAAAAATTGCATTTGGTACACTCACAAAAGAGCAATTTCAGGATATTGACTCGTGAATATAGATGATTTAAACTTTTTTACACTTACTGCACAGTGTGATTCTCGAGCATTCTACTGATCGCATGGCCGAGCGCAGCGCTTTGTTCGTCCGGATGCGGCTGTAGGTATGATTGTATGGGAAGCTATTACCCATAAGTATTGGACCTAATGTATTATTTATTTTCTATTGTTTGATAATAACGCGTGATCAATATTCATTTGTTAACTTATGAGACCCGTATAATGCCATTGTAATTGTATGAAGGTGGTTGAATCGACATAATACCAGCACAAATTCGCCTTGATCTTGAAATGCTCAGTAAGTCTTCTGAGGATAATCTGCGAATCCGCAATGTGCTCGCCGTTCAGTTCGATGAACGGCAGCAGGTTGTTCTTCCCTCGACCGAATAGCGTGTTGCGACGCTAAAATGGTTGATGAGCCGGAAATGTGTCGAATGCGTGTGCATGCTCGAAGCATCTTAGAAAAATGCAAGCATGATCGAGAAGCGATAATCATTTTGAACATTTCCGATGCTAAGTGGATAATGTGAAATTTAAATGAATCACTCTGTAGACTTAATAGCTACCTCGATCTTGATGTTGTACAGTCGACAGAATGCCTCGACTTTGATACAGAAGTTCGACAGGGATGAGGCTGTAGGGGTACCAGAAAACTGAAACAAAAGTAAATAAATATATGAGGTGCACTTGTCAGATTTTTTCAACAAAGATCATATTCATGAAAATAACGAGAAGGAAATTTGTTTAAATGAGAGCTTTTCTAAGTTTTCTATTTTAGGATGTGTTTCAGGTGTCTGCGCTCATGACCTATGTACCGCACCTGAAATCTAATTGACCTGAAAATAGAAACCCTAAATTTTTTTCTGAAAGCATATGTGTAATGTGCCGGTGAGGTTCGTACCTGATACAGGTAAACAACGTCCTTCTTGAATGGCTCCTGTAAAGGCTCCACTTCATTTCGTTCTTTCACTTTCTTGCTGATGTATGGAAACACCTGGCAAAATATGATAATGAACAAATGCGCAAAACAATCAATGAACTCACATTTACTGCAATGCAGAAAACTCCAACAAACGAGATGATGGAGCTCAAATTGTAGCAACCTGTGATTGTCTTTCCTTATTTACTACCAACATTTATGTATTTATTTAGTTATCATTCATTTATTTATTTTTCTCCATCAGTGCCTTTCGAAACTATCCTTCTGCGAATACCATCTGCCGAATCCGACGAACTATTCGATTCCGTGTTCTGGTGGATAAATCTATAATAATCGAAACTGAAATACCTGTAAACGACGATATGATCGCAATAGCAATCACACCAACAACAGCTGGAGTCTTGCTCGCAGCAGCCCATTCCTAAAGTGATAATAATAATAATAATAATAATAATAATAATTTATCTACGCCTGAAATTCGACGAAATAATTGAAAAATTTAATTAATGATGAAGTGAGAGGGGCTGTCCTGAGTCATTGAGGGTGTCGGAGGTACAATAAAAGATGCAGTGTTAATTTTCTAAAGATCCTTCCCTGATTTTAAATCCCGCAAAATCATAGCTCCGTTCCCTGCCGATCCTTCTAATTGAAAATCATGTTTTTTTTCAATATTGTTGATTCTCGATAACCCAATATGTTGCTTCTGGCTCTTTAGGAAGCGGAAATATGAAACGGAAATAAGAAAACAATCGAAGAAATGTACGCGATCGTAAATATCGATTTTTTAAATGGTTATTACGGCAATAATTACGTAGAATGCCACGCACTCAATGCATACGATTCCCGTGACACCTACCCTCGCGACTGTTAAATATACTGTGCAGGGTTCGTTATCTATTGGGAAATCAAGAGAATATCAGATAAACACCAAGGGAGTGTGTACAACGGAGAGGGTACTATGACAGGAAAGTGGAATGGTGTGTATTTGTGCGTAATGCGGACAAGATGTCTATAGGGAAATACGGAAGAGCGAAAGATCAAGAGAAATGGCATGCTGATAGTTCCTCGGAAGGGGGGAGTGACAAAAGCACAACCGACAAAAGCACAACGGATCACCTGGATATTTTAATTAACATTTCGCTGGATTTTTGAATTAGCAGAATACGTCAAGAAGTGATTTATCCCAGTAACGTTAGCATCGATCGGCTGCGGTATTTGGTCGTTGCAATATTGACAGAGTAACATGCATAATCATACAACTAAATCAAGTCTCTCCGGAAGAGGGGCATATGCTCCTTTAGGCAAACATTCGTTTCAGGCTGCAGTGTCGATATAATATGTAGATATGTGTTGTCATGATAAACTTCGTAATGTAAGCAAATAATAGCGGTTTGGGAAAATGATACGTTTAAAAGTTTATCATATCCTAAATTGCTACTCTCAGAACAAGGAATATATTCGCAGATGTATAAGAGATATGATCATATTTGGAACACTTTCAATCTCTCCGTTTCAATCAATAACCTGTCAGAGCGGTATATTCTGAAAAAAAATATCGAACATAATTTATTTCACGAATATTACAAATGAACGAGTATTATTGTTAGAGTTAATTAGCGTATGTGCGATGTGATCTCACGATAAGTAACTTGCCAGAAGAACAATTGGAGAAAACTGGTGGAAGAAAATATTGATTGATTAAACGATTGAGTCCAAGTCAATATCACTTCAAGGTTTATCTGCAGTCGCAGAATTCGTTTCCAAATATGCGCGTCTTCGTTCGTTCGAGATACTCCATTGGAGGAGCGAACTCGGTCGACTCAAGAAGAGTGTGCAGGTGGAACCTGCGAAATTTACAAATTTCGTCAAACATAAAATTGAAAAAAATAACAAAATAATGAATGACATATTTAGAAACAAAATATGAGATATATATTGTACCTAGCCGAAGGGATCGCATAGTATGACGCTCCAAGCAGGCCCAGTGCAGCACAGTCAACTTTAAATCAATTGCGTAGTTGGCGCTTTATCAAAATAGGAAATGAATCTCACTGCAGTAGGCTCCTCTCCCACCAGGTACTTTTTATTGCCTAGAAGAGTCTGCAACTGGACAAGATCGTTCCTTAAAAAAAAACGAAAAAAAAACGATTTTTTTCGGGGATAAATATTAGGGTTTCAATTTTCAGGCCAATTTGGAGCCATTTTCGTGCATGTTTCAGGCGCGGTGCATAGCTCATGAGCGCATCAGCTATCTACCACAACACATCCGAAAATAGCCCAAAATTACCTGCAAATGTAAACCCTAATAAATATAAGTTTCGGATACCTGTGCAGCTCATTGCGTTCAGTCTCACTGAAGGATCCCACAGCCGCAGTGCTAATGCCGATCTCCTGGAAAATAATGAATTGCTTGGAAGATGATATGAACTCGATTACAATTAGTTCCACGGCCTCATTACATAAATTCTAACGACCGGTAGAGTGGTGAGAGAGCGTTTTGAATGGAGATACACTTCCATAATTTCATTGACTCTAAACAATACCTTCTTAGCCAGGAAGGGCGCGTAGACACTCGAAACGAAGGGTATGAGGAACGAGGGCACACCGACTGCGCCTGCCTTCACGATCTTGCCGAAGATCTTTTGTTTCGCCAGCACAATCAGGCTGAAATTGCACTTTTCGATGATTTGTTTGTATGGTATTAATTTTGAATTTGTATTTTATTGAGAACTTTCTTACTGTAGTGTGTGGTTCTCGAGAAGTCGACTGATGGCATGACCGAAAGCCTCGCTTTGCTCGTTCGTGTATGGCTACAAAAAGGGTCCTAGATCATGAATCCGGGTCCTGGTACAATATTGGTCCTGGTATAGGTCCTGGTACCAGGATAACATAAGAGTCCTAGTTCATAAGAAACGAAATTCCACCTCGATATCGAAATGTTGCGCGAGTCTTCTCAGAATTATCTGCGAATCAGCGATATGTTCGCGTTCAGTTCGATGAATGGCAACAGGCTGTTCTTGCCTCTGTCGAATACCGTGTTCCGACGCTAAAACGAGCATTGTCTAGTTAAAATAATAAAGGCGATTCCTCGATTTGAATGTTGTATAGCCTGCAAAGGCCTCGACTTTGATGCAGAAGTTGGAGAGGGAAGGCGCTGTAGCAGTGCCGCCGAACTATAAGTTCCTCATCTATGAACATTTACAAAATGCTTTGTCAATTTTGCGAGATCATTAGATAAAAAGATGAGAAAATCAAAAGATGAAGGCTGAGTCGATAACTATTCTTTTCCGGTGAACGTTGCTGGGTTCGTACCTGATACAAGTATACGACATCCTTATTGAATGATTTCTCCTGCACTCCATTTAGTCCTTTGACTTTCTTGATGATGGCAGGCAACACCTGAATTGCATTATCTTGAATTTACAGGACTATGCACAATCGAAAAATCTATTGTTGACCATGAAACTCACAGTTGATGTGACGCAGCATGCTCCGATTAGAGAGACGATGGTGATCAGGGTGAAAATGCCTGATAATGCGAAAATTATTAGCTACATCCAGCGTTTGTATCAGGCATTTTTCCGAAGGGAGAGAGAACAGAAATGATACGATTTCTGGAGAAGATTTAAAGTCATTGAAAGATTAGTTACATTCTTATGAAAACTTCACCTGTCACAAGACTCACAACAATAAGCAGACATGGCACCCAGCAGGCCGGGTTGAGGCAGCCGCAGCAACAGCAACCATCGAAGCAGAGGCAGCAGTCGCAACTTTCATATTTTGTGCAGCAGCAACAACATTTGCACCAGTCGCAGCAGCCCATGGCTGCAGGATCACAATTAGAAATGGCTCGAAAATGAATGGATCTCCTAATTTTGAGCGATCTATCGCCGGTCAGACAAGAAATTGGTAAACAAAATACAGAGATAGGGGAATGAACAGCTTATTACTAAGACATCCCTTACCAGTATGCCAAAGTCACGTAAACACGTATTCAGGCATCCAGCGAGATTTATATCGGCTGCGGCGCGTAGAAAGTGTGATAGACTGGGGGTGAAATGTAGTCAAAGTATTAGGTTGAACAGAAAGTCTTTATAAACTTTTTATTTCCCTTCTTCTGACAATAAAGCGCAAGAGCGAAATCAAACGTATGCACCATTGTTATCTTCAACAAATGTCCAACGTTCAGGCAACTTATGGATTCCCTCCTTGTTGAACCCATCTCGGCGCGAATCAAAATATTGCTTGAGTGTGGCCTCGATCGCCCCACGGGAAGTGAAGGATCTCTGATCGAGATGACGGGTCAGATCCGAGAACAACCAATAATCCGAAGGGGCCAAGTCAGGAGAATACGGTGTATGAGGGAGAACCATCCAGCCATATTTGGACAGCTCCTGCTTGACCTGCCGTGCAACATGGGGTCGGGCGTTATCGTGTTGATAATACACTTTCTTGCCGTTCACGGCAGATTGTGCGAATTTCTTCTTCAGATTCCGTAGTTGTTTAGTGTAGACATATCCAGTAATTATCCGCTTCTCGGGTAGGAGCTCCCAGTAAATCGGGTCATCCACTTTCCACCAGGCAGAGAGCAAGATTTTCATAGGGTGAAGGTCAGGCTTTGCGACGTCCTGTGGGGTCTCATTGGCATCCACCCACTGTGCCCTCCTATGGTGATTCTCATAGCAGACCCACTTCTCGACCCCTGTTATGAGACGGTCCAACCGTCGATCTCCAGCGTGAAGGGAGTAGAGAAAGGGAATCGTCGACACGGTGGTCAAACTGGTCTTGGGTCAATTTGTGGGGTATGAAACGGCCTAGCTTCTTCTTCTTGCCAATGGAGACCAATCATTTTACGATGGTGCTTTGCGATACCCCAAGTGTGGCTGCCATGTCGCGGGTATTTGGAAAGGATCCAATTCCACTACGATCCGTAGCGCACCCAAATCCAGCTCGGGTGGTCTCCCAGACCGCTCATGATCATCCATGGAAAAGCCCCCCTTCTCGAAGAGTTGGTACCAATTGCGCATGGTCTGGTAGTGAGGGGCATATGAATCGTACACTTCAGCCAACTGACGTTCCTATTCCTTCATTGTAGTGTGAGAGAGGAATACGAATAACAGAACGTTGCGGATGTGCAAGGCCGTGGGAACAAACATCGTGGTCTTACTAGTGGCAGAATGAAAGGCGTGGAATGGGGAGTTGTTGACCACATAGTCCCTTTGTCATGTGTTATTCACTAGAGGCGAGGGTACACCAAAGGTCTCGTGCACTGAGCAGTGATCCAGCAAAACAGTTTATAAAGACTTTCTGTTCAACCTAATACTGAGAGAGTGCGGAAGAAAAGACAATGCAAGGTAGTTCCTTGCAAGACACCACTGTGTTCTGTAGTGGACTTTATGTTTTGCCCCGAGATGATAGTAGAGTTCCAAAATCAGGTATTCATCTCTTCATTTCCCACACTCTCTCGACCGGTCGAGCGGAGAGATAGTGTGGGAAATGAAGAGATGAATACCTGATTTTGGAACTCTAGATAATAGCTGTCTGCGATGGAACAATAAAATGTTGTACAAGGAAGAATCGAGAGATCAATGATGAAGTGGGAAAGAAAATGCAGATAATTCCTTGCAATACTATAGTATGTGTGGTGGAGTATGTGTTTTGCTCCTGGTTGTCGTTAGCCCCACGTGCAGCGCGGAATGTTGCATGTAGTTGATTGGATCAGGGATGTTTTTCAGGGTCGAAGTCCGAGTGCGCAGGCGATTTCACAAAGTAAACTCGAGGAACATAAAATCGTACTGAATATCTGACTTTTATTCAAATAACGGATATGTTGTGGCATATTCACTACGAGCAAATACACGTATATCACAAACGTTGAAATTATAAACAAAGTCTAAACATACTACCAACAATCAAAGTGATAGTGGCATGGACCCATACAATACACATACAACAACTGCATTTACAAAATGCAACATCTTCAATCGGCAAGCTCATACTCACGAAAAATGTTGTCCGAGTATCGCTCACCATGATCATATTGCAACACTAATGAATGTATATCAGAGAGCGATTCAAAAGATTCAATTTGACAGTTAAATATGAAGCGTGTCTCGAAATATATCATCATATCATAAGCACGCTCAACAAAGATTCTGCGACGTTCAAAATTTGCAAGCAATTCCGGCATTAACTCGCATCGAAATGCAATTATCCCAAGGAAAACAGTCGCCGAGTCTGCAGGATCCCCCTCCTCCATGAGTGGTATAAGATGGAGATTTCGAGGTACTCTATGGCGCTTTCCGCTTCCTCACCACTCATATTTTCAGCGGTTATCCTGTCATTGTCGGGGATCTCTTTGTAGAACGCGTAAACGTCCTTGAAAAACTCAATTAGGTCCTTGTTCTGAGGTTGCGTTTGTGCAATCTGATGCATCTGCGAGAAAATCGAGGCTCGGGCGGCCCGTCGTTCTGCGATGTTTTACTACTCGACTATTTTAACTTTGAGAAATGGTAAGACGGTAAGTAAAAGGTTGTTAATTCAAATACTATGAGCGATAGTGAAGATAATTATCATTTTCCACCAACCTTCGTCTAACTGCCTCGATTCCATGAGATCACTGCGCCCTGAAAATCGTAGTTCCAACTATAATCCATCCAGAAACCAGAATTGAACAGTTCGCATTGACAAATACGCTTTAAATATTCGCAATCATCGATACTATTATCACGAACCGAATTAATTCACGAAATAGTTTGCATGCTGAAGGAGACGAACATGCACACCACGAACTGGCGAGCAATCACAAAGCACACATGTGAATAAATACAGACACTACGACAGTTAGCAGATTATTCGCATCGATGACTGATTTTATAAATATTTCTTTATTTATTACTCAATTTTTTGACGATTACTCATTTGCTGATTATAATATTTTTTTCGACCATTTTTCTCAACTTTAAAGGAATTTATGAATTTTTGAACATTTGAAATCTTGAGAACCCTTTTTAGGTTGTTTGCAATTTACGGCTTCGCAACTTTAATTCAAAGTTCCTTGACCTTTGGGGTATCAACCCCTTGTAAAGTAGGGAAAAGGATTTCATGCATTCTTTCAGAAGCCTGTGAAAGAATACGTCCTCCGCACGATGCACATATAATACATATATAACTAATCGAATTTCGCATCAGTTAGATATGTATCGTATGAACTGATGCGAACTGCGAAGTCATTGGCATTCCCAACGCTCCACTCTTTGATGCATTGAATCACTTGGAAAAACGTTGTTTTAGGTGATGTGCACACGAATTTTCACATCATATGGTATAGCATCTTGTTGAATCAGACTTTGACTTTGGAGATAAATGTTGTTTTTCTTTGCTTTCATATCGCGAACGTTGTAATTAGCATTGACGGGTGCAATTCTCTAACGGCAATTCACTATTTTTGCGTGTTTCTAAATGACTAAAATGTCACCATCACGTTAAATCACAAGTACCGGATATTGAATTAAAGAATATACTTGCGCGTAGCTATTCAATTCGAATAGTAACATTTCTTGTTTGAATCATGTGCAAATGTGCTCGAACGTGTGATTTGGATCAGGTCTTAACAATTCAATTATTCAACGATGAAGGCTAAGCGTAAGTGCCTAATAGACACGCGGTTCAAAAAATGCCATGCAATTTGACCGAATACTTATGAACGACAGTGTATTGTAACGGACGAGGGCAATTATGATTGTATGCGGACTACTAGGGGTCGTGAACCCATAATTTATTTGAGGCCTCTCCCAGTGGGAGAGGGGACTAGAGTGATCAAGGGGGTCTCAAGATGTAACACCTCGGGCGAGAGTGTCCTCACAATCACATACTTGTTACAGTATAATTAGATGGCACATGCCGATTCCAATTTGTCATCTCATGTGCACTCCTCCTGTGTTTACTCATACGTGCAAAATCGATGATGTCGGTGACATTGGTTGATAAGGATGGTCACCTATTGCTCCCTTATCTTATCTGGGAGTGCACACGCTTCTTGGTTTTGGTGTTGCTGATCGTCCATCCTTCTCTTCCTAATGGACGTACACTATTGTTCGGCAATAGGACGGATGAGGCCTATGCCGTGATGCCTCCATTCATATATCAAAGGCGATAATGACGTCATAGTAATCATCCGACCTAGTTCCTTCTCTAATCGTTCACCATTCTCATCAGGATTGTCATACATCATTTAAAATTCTTCATTTGCTCATCGTTCATTGATTTTGCATATGTATCTAGTAAGTATCAGCTCAGTATCTGCACGACGGTTCCTATTATCTATCCTTTTAGTACTTCGCTATTCTCTCACATGTTCTCCAGTATCCACCAGATTGGGCTTAGTCGACTTAGACATATTCGAATAATTAATAGTAACCGAATTGATAATTTGTCGTGTTGCGCAATGACATATGTAGTATGCATGCGTAAGTATTGAGTAATATGAGATACGATATCGGGCACTATGCCTGATGAAAATTATGACGCCATGCCGCCTTTGATGTATCAACGGCATGACATCATAATTTTCAACTGACCTAGTACCCGATATCGCCTCTAGGCGACGAAGACATTTCGCATTCCAGCAAATGCAATCGAATGGAGCCCCAGTGATGAAATTTAAGAATGTTAAGAAATCAGACGGATTCGAGTGCATTGTCTGTGGAGACAAAGTGAGCGTTACTTAACAATTCGTTGTTACATTTCTATTTTTAATCAGTGATGTATTTACACATAACTAAACCATTCTACCTCATATAGATAAATCGCCCTACAGTCGCATTTACCTCACGAATACGGTTGTACTTTGTAGCTTTCACATAAACACTATTCCTAACCGCTCGATGTGATCAGGCGTTTAGACCGACCCACTCTCCCCTACCTAACCTGCAGGGCTATCGCTGGAGATACCAAATAAAGATCCAAAACATTATTAGTTACATTATTTGCTCCCCTATTTCATTCCTATAAGAATCGTACCAACCACGCTTAGAGACTAGAGTTCGAGAAATGAAACCACGGTCTCCTCATACTACACAGCTCTCGCCATTCAACAGGTCGTCAGATTGTGTAAAGTGAAGAGACGGTGACCCGAATTTCGAACTCTACCCCCCCCCCCCCCCGCACAGACGTTGCTCTCCTGCAGGATCATTGTTCCTGGCCTCAGGATAAATATGACAATCACTATTTCATTCCTTCTAGGCCACTGGCTATCACTACGACGTTCTCTCGTGCAATGGCTGCAAGACCTTCTTCCGGTATGTATAATATTTTTTTTAAAAATATTGTTTTTGTAATAATTTTATCAATGAACTATTTTATGACTACGTAGAAATCAAGTGGCATGAGAGACGATGGTGTTACTAGGCAACGAAGGAATGAAATATGATTCTGAGCATTTAGATAAGCAAAACCATTTATTCCAGGATTCTATTATTGGGAAATGTTTGTATCATTTCCGAATATGTCTCATGCAGAAATATACCAGAAATATATGAAATATACCTGAAAATGTTACAAAAAAATTTCCAATAAGATTTTTTCCAATAACCGTAATCTTTTCTCAATAAAATTCCAGGCGGACTATAATCTCGGGACGGTCATTCAGTTGCTCGAAAGGAGGCCAATGCACATTTGATAAAGGTGATTGGACACTAGGTCGGATGGAAGCTATGACGTCATGCTTATATATCGAAGGCGACATGACGTAGTTCTCACCCGAGCTAGTTAGTGTCTGTGATTGATATGAGGAAAATCGAATAGAATATTTAGCACTTCTTTGAAGAATGGCTACCGAGTATTGCCCAGCCCTTCCTACCGAAAATAACCGAACATGAGAGACCGAAAGTGAGAGACCGAAAATCTGGGAGCTTTAGTGGGCAAATACGATGCATCATCTAGGATGCAAAGGGAATAATATCACGCTTCTCACGAGAGAACCAGGACAACCATGGTACACTCATAAATTCGATTTTGCGTTTTTGGCTGTTCTAGGGTTAATCTATGGTACTGAATCCGATTCCGGGTCGAGCGGCTGCCTGGGGGGGTGACAAAAGCCCAACCGACAAATGCCCAATGGATCACCATTCGCTGGATAATTAACCTAGCATGTGGGGAGTTATGTCATTGCTACTAGTATGTGCTACACTACATCAACCTGATTAGATCTCATATTACTCAATACTTACGCATGCATACTACATATGTCATTGCGCAACACGACAAATTATCAATTCGGTTACTATTAATTATTCGAATATGTCTAAGTCGACTAAGCCCAATCTGCCACTATCACAACAATCAAAGTGATAGTGGCATGGACCCATACAATACACATACAACAACTGCATTTACAAAATGCAACATCTTCAATCGGCAAGCTCATACTCACGAAAAATGTTGTCCGAGTATCGCTCACCATGATCATATTGCAACACTAATGAATGTATATCAGAGAGCGATTCAAAAGATTCAATTTGACAGTTAAATATGAAGCGTGTCTCGAAATATATCATCATATCATAAGCACGCTCAACAAAGATTCTGCGACGTTCAAAATTTGCAAGCAATTCCGGCATTAACTCGCATCGAAATGCAATTATCCCAAGGAAAACAGTCGCCGAGTCTGCAGGATCCCCCTCCTCCATGAGTGGTATAAGATGGAGATTTCAAGGTACTCTATGGCGCTTTCCGCTTCCTCACCACTCATATTTTCAGCGGTTATCCTGTCATTGTCGGGGATCTCTTTGTAGAACGCGTAAACGTCCTTGAAAAACTCAATTAGGTCCTTGTTCTGAGGTTGCGTTTGTGCAATCTGATGCATCTGCGAGAAAATCGAGGCTCGGGCGGCCCGTCGTTCTGCGATGTTTTACTACTCGACTATTTTAACTTTGAGAAATGGTAAGACGGTAAGTAAAAGGTTGTTAATTCAAATACTATGAGCGATAGTGAAGATAATTATCATTTTCCACCAACCTTCGTCTAACTGCCTCGATTCCATGAGATCACTGCGCCCTGAAAATCGTAGTTCCAACTATAATCCATCCAGAAACCAGAATTGAACAGTTCGCATTGACAAATACGCTTTAAATATTCGCAATCATCGATACTATTATCACGAACCGAATTAATTCACGAAATAGTTTGCATGCTGAAGGAGACGAACATGCACACCACGAACTGGCGAGCAATCACAAAGCACACATGTGAATAAATACAGACACTACGACAGTTAGCAGATTATTCGCATCGATGACTGATTTTATAAATATTTCTTTATTTATTACTCAATTTTTTGACGATTACTCATTTGCTGATTATAATATTTTTTTCGACCATTTTTCTCAACTTTAAAGGAATTTATGAATTTTTGAACATTTGAAATCTTGAGAACCCTTTTTAGGTTGTTTGCAATTTACGGCTTCGCAACTTTAATTCAAAGTTCCTTGACCTTTGGGGTATCAACCCCTTGTAAAGTAGGGAAAAGGATTTCATGCATTCTTTCAGAAGCCTGTGAAAGAATACGTCCTCCGCACGATGCACATATAATACATATATAACTAATCGAATTTCGCATCAGTTAGATATGTATCGTATGAACTGATGCGAACTGCGAAGTCATTGGCATTCCCAACGCTCCACTCTTTGATGCATTGAATCACTTGGAAAAACGTTGTTTTAGGTGATGTGCACACGAATTTTCACATCATATGGTATAGCATCTTGTTGAATCAGACTTTGACTTTGGAGATAAATGTTGTTTTTCTTTGCTTTCATATCGCGAACGTTGTAATTAGCATTGACGGGTGCAATTCTCTAACGGCAATTCACTATTTTTGCGTGTTTCTAAATGACTAAAATGTCACCATCACGTTAAATCACAAGTACCGGATATTGAATTAAAGAATATACTTGCGCGTAGCTATTCAATTCGAATAGTAACATTTCTTGTTTGAATCATGTGCAAATGTGCTCGAACGTGTGATTTGGATCAGGTCTTAACAATTCAATTATTCAACGATGAAGGCTAAGCGTAAGTGCCTAATAGACACGCGGTTCAAAAAATGCCATGCAATTTGACCGAATACTTATGAACGACAGTGTATTGTAACGGACGAGGGCAATTATGATTGTATGCGGACTACTAGGGGTCGTGAACCCATAATTTATTTGAGGCCTCTCCCAGTGGGAGAGGGGACTAGAGTGATCAAGGGGGTCTCAAGATGTAACACCTCGGGCGAGAGTGTCCTCACAATCACATACTTGTTACAGTATAATTAGATGGCACATGCCGATTCCAATTTGTCATCTCATGTGCACTCCTCCTGTGTTTACTCATACGTGCAAAATCGATGATGTCGGTGACATTGGTTGATAAGGATGGTCACCTATTGCTCCCTTATCTTATCTGGGAGTGCACACGCTTCTTGGTTTTGGTGTTGCTGATCGTCCATCCTTCTCTTCCTAATGGACGTACACTATTGTTCGGCAATAGGACGGATGAGGCCTATGCCGTGATGCCTCCATTCATATATCAAAGGCGATAATGACGTCATAGTAATCATCCGACCTAGTTCCTTCTCTAATCGTTCACCATTCTCATCAGGATTGTCATACATCATTTAAAATTCTTCATTTGCTCATCGTTCATTGATTTTGCATATGTATCTAGTAAGTATCAGCTCAGTATCTGCACGACGGTTCCTATTATCTATCCTTTTAGTACTTCGCTATTCTCTCACATGTTCTCCAGTATCCACCAGATTGGGCTTAGTCGACTTAGACATATTCGAATAATTAATAGTAACCGAATTGATAATTTGTCGTGTTGCGCAATGACATATGTAGTATGCATGCGTAAGTATTGAGTAATATGAGATACGATATCGGGCACTATGCCTGATGAAAATTATGACGCCATGCCGCCTTTGATGTATCAACGGCATGACATCATAATTTTCAACTGACCTAGTACCCGATATCGCCTCTAGGCGACGAAGACATTTCGCATTCCAGCAAATGCAATCGAATGGAGCCCCAGTGATGAAATTTAAGAATGTTAAGAAATCAGACGGATTCGAGTGCATTGTCTGTGGAGACAAAGTGAGCGTTACTTAACAATTCGTTGTTACATTTCTATTTTTAATCAGTGATGTATTTACACATAACTAAACCATTCTACCTCATATAGATAAATCGCCCTACAGTCGCATTTACCTCACGAATACGGTTGTACTTTGTAGCTTTCACATAAACACTATTCCTAACCGCTCGATGTGATCAGGCGTTTAGACCGACCCACTCTCCCCTACCTAACCTGCAGGGCTATCGCTGGAGATACCAAATAAAGATCCAAAACATTATTAGTTACATTATTTGCTCCCCTATTTCATTCCTATAAGAATCGTACCAACCACGCTTAGAGACTAGAGTTCGAGAAATGAAACCACGGTCTCCTCATACTACACAGCTCTCGCCATTCAACAGGTCGTCAGATTGTGTAAAGTGAAGAGACGGTGACCCGAATTTCGAACTCTACCCCCCCCCCCCCCGCACAGACGTTGCTCTCCTGCAGGATCATTGTTCCTGGCCTCAGGATAAATATGACAATCACTATTTCATTCCTTCTAGGCCACTGGCTATCACTACGACGTTCTCTCGTGCAATGGCTGCAAGACCTTCTTCCGGTATGTATAATATTTTTTTTAAAAATATTGTTTTTGTAATAATTTTATCAATGAACTATTTTATGACTACGTAGAAATCAAGTGGCATGAGAGACGATGGTGTTACTAGGCAACGAAGGAATGAAATATGATTCTGAGCATTTAGATAAGCAAAACCATTTATTCCAGGATTCTATTATTGGGAAATGTTTGTATCATTTCCGAATATGTCTCATGCAGAAATATACCAGAAATATATGAAATATACCTGAAAATGTTACAAAAAAATTTCCAATAAGATTTTTTCCAATAACCGTAATCTTTTCTCAATAAAATTCCAGGCGGACTATAATCTCGGGACGGTCATTCAGTTGCTCGAAAGGAGGCCAATGCACATTTGATAAAGGTGATTGGACACTAGGTCGGATGGAAGCTATGACGTCATGCTTATATATCGAAGGCGACATGACGTAGTTCTCACCCGAGCTAGTTAGTGTCTGTGATTGATATGAGGAAAATCGAATAGAATATTTAGCACTTCTTTGAAGAATGGCTACCGAGTATTGCCCAGCCCTTCCTACCGAAAATAACCGAACATGAGAGACCGAAAGTGAGAGACCGAAAATCTGGGAGCTTTAGTGGGCAAATACGATGCATCATCTAGGATGCAAAGGGAATAATATCACGCTTCTCACGAGAGAACCAGGACAACCATGGTACACTCATAAATTCGATTTTGCGTTTTTGGCTGTTCTAGGGTTAATCTATGGTACTGAATCCGATTCCGGGTCGAGCGGCTGCCTGGGGGGGTGACAAAAGCCCAACCGACAAATGCCCAATGGATCACCATTCGCTGGATAATTAACCTAGCATGTGGGGAGTTATGTCATTGCTACTAGTATGTGCTACACTACATCAACCTGATTAGATCTCATATTACTCAATACTTACGCATGCATACTACATATGTCATTGCGCAACACGACAAATTATCAATTCGGTTACTATTAATTATTCGAATATGTCTAAGTCGACTAAGCCCAATCTGCCACTATCACAACAATCAAAGTGATAGTGGCATGGACCCATACAATACACATACAACAACTGCATTTACAAAATGCAACATCTTCAATCGGCAAGCTCATACTCACGAAAAATGTTGTCCGAGTATCGCTCACCATGATCATATTGCAACACTAATGAATGTATATCAGAGAGCGATTCAAAAGATTCAATTTGACAGTTAAATATGAAGCGTGTCTCGAAATATATCATCATATCATAAGCACGCTCAACAAAGATTCTGCGACGTTCAAAATTTGCAAGCAATTCCGGCATTAACTCGCATCGAAATGCAATTATCCCAAGGAAAACAGTCGCCGAGTCTGCAGGATCCCCCTCCTCCATGAGTGGTATAAGATGGAGATTTCAAGGTACTCTATGGCGCTTTCCGCTTCCTCACCACTCATATTTTCAGCGGTTATCCTGTCATTGTCGGGGATCTCTTTGTAGAACGCGTAAACGTCCTTGAAAAACTCAATTAGGTCCTTGTTCTGAGGTTGCGTTTGTGCAATCTGATGCATCTGCGAGAAAATCGAGGCTCGGGCGGCCCGTCGTTCTGCGATGTTTTACTACTCGACTATTTTAACTTTGAGAAATGGTAAGACGGTAAGTAAAAGGTTGTTAATTCAAATACTATGAGCGATAGTGAAGATAATTATCATTTTCCACCAACCTTCGTCTAACTGCCTCGATTCCATGAGATCACTGCGCCCTGAAAATCGTAGTTCCAACTATAATCCATCCAGAAACCAGAATTGAACAGTTCGCATTGACAAATACGCTTTAAATATTCGCAATCATCGATACTATTATCACGAACCGAATTAATTCACGAAATAGTTTGCATGCTGAAGGAGACGAACATGCACACCACGAACTGGCGAGCAATCACAAAGCACACATGTGAATAAATACAGACACTACGACAGTTAGCAGATTATTCGCATCGATGACTGATTTTATAAATATTTCTTTATTTATTACTCAATTTTTTGACGATTACTCATTTGCTGATTATAATATTTTTTTCGACCATTTTTCTCAACTTTAAAGGAATTTATGAATTTTTGAACATTTGAAATCTTGAGAACCCTTTTTAGGTTGTTTGCAATTTACGGCTTCGCAACTTTAATTCAAAGTTCCTTGACCTTTGGGGTATCAACCCCTTGTAAAGTAGGGAAAAGGATTTCATGCATTCTTTCAGAAGCCTGTGAAAGAATACGTCCTCCGCACGATGCACATATAATACATATATAACTAATCGAATTTCGCATCAGTTAGATATGTATCGTATGAACTGATGCGAACTGCGAAGTCATTGGCATTCCCAACGCTCCACTCTTTGATGCATTGAATCACTTGGAAAAACGTTGTTTTAGGTGATGTGCACACGAATTTTCACATCATATGGTATAGCATCTTGTTGAATCAGACTTTGACTTTGGAGATAAATGTTGTTTTTCTTTGCTTTCATATCGCGAACGTTGTAATTAGCATTGACGGGTGCAATTCTCTAACGGCAATTCACTATTTTTGCGTGTTTCTAAATGACTAAAATGTCACCATCACGTTAAATCACAAGTACCGGATATTGAATTAAAGAATATACTTGCGCGTAGCTATTCAATTCGAATAGTAACATTTCTTGTTTGAATCATGTGCAAATGTGCTCGAACGTGTGATTTGGATCAGGTCTTAACAATTCAATTATTCAACGATGAAGGCTAAGCGTAAGTGCCTAATAGACACGCGGTTCAAAAAATGCCATGCAATTTGACCGAATACTTATGAACGACAGTGTATTGTAACGGACGAGGGCAATTATGATTGTATGCGGACTACTAGGGGTCGTGAACCCATAATTTATTTGAGGCCTCTCCCAGTGGGAGAGGGGACTAGAGTGATCAAGGGGGTCTCAAGATGTAACACCTCGGGCGAGAGTGTCCTCACAATCACATACTTGTTACAGTATAATTAGATGGCACATGCCGATTCCAATTTGTCATCTCATGTGCACTCCTCCTGTGTTTACTCATACGTGCAAAATCGATGATGTCGGTGACATTGGTTGATAAGGATGGTCACCTATTGCTCCCTTATCTTATCTGGGAGTGCACACGCTTCTTGGTTTTGGTGTTGCTGATCGTCCATCCTTCTCTTCCTAATGGACGTACACTATTGTTCGGCAATAGGACGGATGAGGCCTATGCCGTGATGCCTCCATTCATATATCAAAGGCGATAATGACGTCATAGTAATCATCCGACCTAGTTCCTTCTCTAATCGTTCACCATTCTCATCAGGATTGTCATACATCATTTAAAATTCTTCATTTGCTCATCGTTCATTGATTTTGCATATGTATCTAGTAAGTATCAGCTCAGTATCTGCACGACGGTTCCTATTATCTATCCTTTTAGTACTTCGCTATTCTCTCACATGTTCTCCAGTATCCACCAGATTGGGCTTAGTCGACTTAGACATATTCGAATAATTAATAGTAACCGAATTGATAATTTGTCGTGTTGCGCAATGACATATGTAGTATGCATGCGTAAGTATTGAGTAATATGAGATACGATATCGGGCACTATGCCTGATGAAAATTATGACGCCATGCCGCCTTTGATGTATCAACGGCATGACATCATAATTTTCAACTGACCTAGTACCCGATATCGCCTCTAGGCGACGAAGACATTTCGCATTCCAGCAAATGCAATCGAATGGAGCCCCAGTGATGAAATTTAAGAATGTTAAGAAATCAGACGGATTCGAGTGCATTGTCTGTGGAGACAAAGTGAGCGTTACTTAACAATTCGTTGTTACATTTCTATTTTTAATCAGTGATGTATTTACACATAACTAAACCATTCTACCTCATATAGATAAATCGCCCTACAGTCGCATTTACCTCACGAATACGGTTGTACTTTGTAGCTTTCACATAAACACTATTCCTAACCGCTCGATGTGATCAGGCGTTTAGACCGACCCACTCTCCCCTACCTAACCTGCAGGGCTATCGCTGGAGATACCAAATAAAGATCCAAAACATTATTAGTTACATTATTTGCTCCCCTATTTCATTCCTATAAGAATCGTACCAACCACGCTTAGAGACTAGAGTTCGAGAAATGAAACCACGGTCTCCTCATACTACACAGCTCTCGCCATTCAACAGGTCGTCAGATTGTGTAAAGTGAAGAGACGGGAGACGGTGACCCGAATTTCGAACTCTACCCCCCCCCCCCGCACAGACGTTGCTCTCCTGCAGGATCATTGTTCCTGGCCTCAGGATAAATATGACAATCACTATTTCATTCCTTCTAGGCCACTGGCTATCACTACGACGTTCTCTCGTGCAATGGCTGCAAGACCTTCTTCCGGTATGTATAATATTTTTTTTAAAAATATTGTTTTTGTAATAATTTTATCAATGAACTATTTTATGACTACGTAGAAATCAAGTGGCATGAGAGACGATGGTGTTACTAGGCAACGAAGGAATGAAATATGATTCTGAGCATTTAGATAAGCAAAACCATTTATTCCAGGATTCTATTATTGGGAAATGTTTGTATCATTTCCGAATATGTCTCATGCAGAAATATACCAGAAATATATGAAATATACCTGAAAATGTTACAAAAAAATTTCCAATAAGATTTTTTCCAATAACCGTAATCTTTTCTCAATAAAATTCCAGGCGGACTATAATCTCGGGACGGTCATTCAGTTGCTCGAAAGGAGGCCAATGCACATTTGATAAAGGTGATTGGACACTAGGTCGGATGGAAGCTATGACGTCATGCTTATATATCGAAGGCGACATGACGTAGTTCTCACCCGAGCTAGTTAGTGTCTGTGATTGATATGAGGAAAATCGAATAGAATATTTAGCACTTCTTTGAAGAATGGCTACCGAGTATTGCCCAGCCCTTCCTACCGAAAATAACCGAACATGAGAGACCGAAAGTGAGAGACCGAAAATCTGGGAGCTTTAGTGGGCAAATACGATGCATCATCTAGGATGCAAAGGGAATAATATCACGCTTCTCACGAGAGAACCAGGACAACCATGGTACACTCATAAATTCGATTTTGCGTTTTTGGCTGTTCTAGGGTTAATCTATGGTACTGAATCCGATTCCGGGTCGAGCGGCTGCCTGGGGGGGTGACAAAAGCCCAACCGACAAATGCCCAATGGATCACCATTCGCTGGATAATTAACCTAGCATGTGGGGAGTTATGTCATTGCTACTAGTATGTGCTACACTACATCAACCTGATTAGATCTCATATTACTCAATACTTACGCATGCATACTACATATGTCATTGCGCAACACGACAAATTATCAATTCGGTTACTATTAATTATTCGAATATGTCTAAGTCGACTAAGCCCAATCTGCCACTATCACAACAATCAAAGTGATAGTGGCATGGACCCATACAATACACATACAACAACTGCATTTACAAAATGCAACATCTTCAATCGGCAAGCTCATACTCACGAAAAATGTTGTCCGAGTATCGCTCACCATGATCATATTGCAACACTAATGAATGTATATCAGAGAGCGATTCAAAAGATTCAATTTGACAGTTAAATATGAAGCGTGTCTCGAAATATATCATCATATCATAAGCACGCTCAACAAAGATTCTGCGACGTTCAAAATTTGCAAGCAATTCCGGCATTAACTCGCATCGAAATGCAATTATCCCAAGGAAAACAGTCGCCGAGTCTGCAGGATCCCCCTCCTCCATGAGTGGTATAAGATGGAGATTTCAAGGTACTCTATGGCGCTTTCCGCTTCCTCACCACTCATATTTTCAGCGGTTATCCTGTCATTGTCGGGGATCTCTTTGTAGAACGCGTAAACGTCCTTGAAAAACTCAATTAGGTCCTTGTTCTGAGGTTGCGTTTGTGCAATCTGATGCATCTGCGAGAAAATCGAGGCTCGGGCGGCCCGTCGTTCTGCGATGTTTTACTACTCGACTATTTTAACTTTGAGAAATGGTAAGACGGTAAGTAAAAGGTTGTTAATTCAAATACTATGAGCGATAGTGAAGATAATTATCATTTTCCACCAACCTTCGTCTAACTGCCTCGATTCCATGAGATCACTGCGCCCTGAAAATCGTAGTTCCAACTATAATCCATCCAGAAACCAGAATTGAACAGTTCGCATTGACAAATACGCTTTAAATATTCGCAATCATCGATACTATTATCACGAACCGAATTAATTCACGAAATAGTTTGCATGCTGAAGGAGACGAACATGCACACCACGAACTGGCGAGCAATCACAAAGCACACATGTGAATAAATACAGACACTACGACAGTTAGCAGATTATTCGCATCGATGACTGATTTTATAAATATTTCTTTATTTATTACTCAATTTTTTGACGATTACTCATTTGCTGATTATAATATTTTTTTCGACCATTTTTCTCAACTTTAAAGGAATTTATGAATTTTTGAACATTTGAAATCTTGAGAACCCTTTTTAGGTTGTTTGCAATTTACGGCTTCGCAACTTTAATTCAAAGTTCCTTGACCTTTGGGGTATCAACCCCTTGTAAAGTAGGGAAAAGGATTTCATGCATTCTTTCAGAAGCCTGTGAAAGAATACGTCCTCCGCACGATGCACATATAATACATATATAACTAATCGAATTTCGCATCAGTTAGATATGTATCGTATGAACTGATGCGAACTGCGAAGTCATTGGCATTCCCAACGCTCCACTCTTTGATGCATTGAATCACTTGGAAAAACGTTGTTTTAGGTGATGTGCACACGAATTTTCACATCATATGGTATAGCATCTTGTTGAATCAGACTTTGACTTTGGAGATAAATGTTGTTTTTCTTTGCTTTCATATCGCGAACGTTGTAATTAGCATTGACGGGTGCAATTCTCTAACGGCAATTCACTATTTTTGCGTGTTTCTAAATGACTAAAATGTCACCATCACGTTAAATCACAAGTACCGGATATTGAATTAAAGAATATACTTGCGCGTAGCTATTCAATTCGAATAGTAACATTTCTTGTTTGAATCATGTGCAAATGTGCTCGAACGTGTGATTTGGATCAGGTCTTAACAATTCAATTATTCAACGATGAAGGCTAAGCGTAAGTGCCTAATAGACACGCGGTTCAAAAAATGCCATGCAATTTGACCGAATACTTATGAACGACAGTGTATTGTAACGGACGAGGGCAATTATGATTGTATGCGGACTACTAGGGGTCGTGAACCCATAATTTATTTGAGGCCTCTCCCAGTGGGAGAGGGGACTAGAGTGATCAAGGGGGTCTCAAGATGTAACACCTCGGGCGAGAGTGTCCTCACAATCACATACTTGTTACAGTATAATTAGATGGCACATGCCGATTCCAATTTGTCATCTCATGTGCACTCCTCCTGTGTTTACTCATACGTGCAAAATCGATGATGTCGGTGACATTGGTTGATAAGGATGGTCACCTATTGCTCCCTTATCTTATCTGGGAGTGCACACGCTTCTTGGTTTTGGTGTTGCTGATCGTCCATCCTTCTCTTCCTAATGGACGTACACTATTGTTCGGCAATAGGACGGATGAGGCCTATGCCGTGATGCCTCCATTCATATATCAAAGGCGATAATGACGTCATAGTAATCATCCGACCTAGTTCCTTCTCTAATCGTTCACCATTCTCATCAGGATTGTCATACATCATTTAAAATTCTTCATTTGCTCATCGTTCATTGATTTTGCATATGTATCTAGTAAGTATCAGCTCAGTATCTGCACGACGGTTCCTATTATCTATCCTTTTAGTACTTCGCTATTCTCTCACATGTTCTCCAGTATCCACCAGATTGGGCTTAGTCGACTTAGACATATTCGAATAATTAATAGTAACCGAATTGATAATTTGTCGTGTTGCGCAATGACATATGTAGTATGCATGCGTAAGTATTGAGTAATATGAGATACGATATCGGGCACTATGCCTGATGAAAATTATGACGCCATGCCGCCTTTGATGTATCAACGGCATGACATCATAATTTTCAACTGACCTAGTACCCGATATCGCCTCTAGGCGACGAAGACATTTCGCATTCCAGCAAATGCAATCGAATGGAGCCCCAGTGATGAAATTTAAGAATGTTAAGAAATCAGACGGATTCGAGTGCATTGTCTGTGGAGACAAAGTGAGCGTTACTTAACAATTCGTTGTTACATTTCTATTTTTAATCAGTGATGTATTTACACATAACTAAACCATTCTACCTCATATAGATAAATCGCCCTACAGTCGCATTTACCTCACGAATACGGTTGTACTTTGTAGCTTTCACATAAACACTATTCCTAACCGCTCGATGTGATCAGGCGTTTAGACCGACCCACTCTCCCCTACCTAACCTGCAGGGCTATCGCTGGAGATACCAAATAAAGATCCAAAACATTATTAGTTACATTATTTGCTCCCCTATTTCATTCCTATAAGAATCGTACCAACCACGCTTAGAGACTAGAGTTCGAGAAATGAAACCACGGTCTCCTCATACTACACAGCTCTCGCCATTCAACAGGTCGTCAGATTGTGTAAAGTGAAGAGACGGTGACCCGAATTTCGAACTCTACCCCCCCCCCCCCCCCGCACAGACGTTGCTCTCCTGCAGGATCATTGTTCCTGGCCTCAGGATAAATATGACAATCACTATTTCATTCCTTCTAGGCCACTGGCTATCACTACGACGTTCTCTCGTGCAATGGCTGCAAGACCTTCTTCCGGTATGTATAATATTTTTTTTAAAAATATTGTTTTTGTAATAATTTTATCAATGAACTATTTTATGACTACGTAGAAATCAAGTGGCATGAGAGACGATGGTGTTACTAGGCAACGAAGGAATGAAATATGATTCTGAGCATTTAGATAAGCAAAACCATTTATTCCAGGATTCTATTATTGGGAAATGTTTGTATCATTTCCGAATATGTCTCATGCAGAAATATACCAGAAATATATGAAATATACCTGAAAATGTTACAAAAAAATTTCCAATAAGATTTTTTCCAATAACCGTAATCTTTTCTCAATAAAATTCCAGGCGGACTATAATCTCGGGACGGTCATTCAGTTGCTCGAAAGGAGGCCAATGCACATTTGATAAAGGTGATTGGACACTAGGTCGGATGGAAGCTATGACGTCATGCTTATATATCGAAGGCGACATGACGTAGTTCTCACCCGAGCTAGTTAGTGTCTGTGATTGATATGAGGAAAATCGAATAGAATATTTAGCACTTCTTTGAAGAATGGCTACCGAGTATTGCCCAGCCCTTCCTACCGAAAATAACCGAACATGAGAGACCGAAAGTGAGAGACCGAAAATCTGGGAGCTTTAGTGGGCAAATACGATGCATCATCTAGGATGCAAAGGGAATAATATCACGCTTCTCACGAGAGAACCAGGACAACCATGGTACACTCATAAATTCGATTTTGCGTTTTTGGCTGTTCTAGGGTTAATCTATGGTACTGAATCCGATTCCGGGTCGAGCGGCTGCCTGGGGGGGTGACAAAAGCCCAACCGACAAAAGCCCAATGGATCACCATTCGCTGGATAATTAACCTAGCATGTGGGGAGTTATGTCATTGCTACTAGTATGTGCTACACTACATCAACCTGATTAGATCCTCCAACAATTCGGTCCACCACTTATTTCGACATGTGCATAATAAATTAATTGAATTGGGCTAGAGGAAGAAGAAGGAGGAGGTGCGGTGAACCGAGGTATTGTTTTCGCACATTTCTTCGGTTCCTGCAAGCTCAACTAAATCCCATCTAAACTCATCATCATGGCGCATCTTCTCAGCGTTGTTATACCCCCCCCCCATTAGCGTCCCTATCGATTAGCCCCGAGAGTGACCCCTAGCTAAGCCCCGCCCACTCTGGAGGAGAGACGAGGCCACGCCGAGTCTCATTTAAGCAGAGAGGGAGCGAGACGAGAGAAGGTGGTTCTAGGTCTAGGTTAGAAAGTAGGAGTCGTAGGGAGTATTTCACATTTTCCATTGTAATATTTATTGTATGATAATAACCTATATTTTTTATATCCTTGTGCTGCCTCCACACCACACTGCACCCACACCAAGTAGGTAGACGAACTAAGGCCGGTTTCAGACTTCCTAGTTAAGGCCGTCTTGACAGGCGGGTAGCTTCCCTGTCTTGTTAGTGTATTTCAAGGATGGGCCAATACTAGTTTGTTACGGCGTTAATATCATATTATTCAGAATTCCGCTGTTCTTGTCGCTCCTGTCGCTTCCAAAAATGTGTCGATGCAGGAATGAATGAAAAAGGTTTCAATGTTTTTACGAAATTCGCTTATTTCAACCTATGTTTACAGTGAACATTTAATTGTCCGTTCTTCAGCTATCCAATGGCCGGCAAGCAGTCAACGAGCGCCAATCGTTTCCATATCGGAACAGGATTCCGGCACCGATCTGGGCCATGCTCCTCCAATTGTGTGCATGAGAGAACGGCATTCAGAATTATAATTCGAGAAATGAAACCACGGTCTCCTCATACTACACACTCTCACAATTTAACCGGTCGATACAGTGTGTAAAATGAAGAGACGGTGACCCAATTACGAACTCTATTCAGAATGCTATTTCAGTCGCAGGCAGACACACTACCCCGAACGATTGTGAATGCATCCGAAATGAATTATTGCGGCGAAATTACCAATTTGGTAAGATATATGTAGGTAGTAGGTCGCTTGTGGCATTTAGAATATTGAAAACATAAATCGATCGATAGTGATTATACATGTCGATACGAAAATCTTTAGTATTTATGGATGTTATCGTTTTTTTCAGTTGGCGAAGGAGGCTCGAGTTGCATGGATTCGTGAAAAAAATTATCTGGTGTCATGCTCCCTCTTTACATCCTTTAAATTGGGAGACATCCTAGAAATGCCAGCGATCGCCGGATCAAATGACCCTTCAGTGCAAATACAAGTAAAAAAATTGGAACGGGTAGAAAAAAGAGAGATATAGAGATAGAGAGATGGGGGAGAGAAAAAAATGGTTTAATTAAATCATTCATTCATTCATTCATTCATCGACTAGTTTTACGAATTTATATATGGCCTAATAATTATTGATTATACACGGCTGCTTTATGCCATCAGATATGCATCAAATCCTACCAGTCGATAATCTGCTCTTAATACATTTCAGGAGAGAAGCGAGACATATGACTTCGTATATCATGCGTACACCTACAACGTAATCAGGTCAGTTAAATATCTCTCTAGCTCTCTCTGTCTCTCCCTCTCTAATCAGGTATTGGATCACTAATGATCTACATCTGCTCGTCGAATACTGCAAGAGCTTCCCCGTCTTCAATCAACTCTCAAAGATGGACAAAGTAAGGCGATATGCCAGATGAGAACTATGAGGTCATGCCGCCTTTGATATGTCAAAGGTGGTAATGACGTCATTGTCATCATAATGCCGTGAAGGAGCTTAGAGCAATTTAACCAGCACAACTAACGGCGCCTGCTGCGCCCCCATGGCTTGGGTTCCAATTTGCAAGTACTTTTTGTCACCCTGGTTGTGCTTCAGTAGTGCTCGATACATGATTAGATGTTGAGATATATCGTTTACTCCCATAGTAAACCTGAGTAAGTGATAATGGATAACTGATACATAATATTAGGTTGATGCAAAAGTTTCGATACGTTTTCGAGCCATAACTTGCTTCATCCTTTAGAAATTCTCTCTTGCATTTTTGTAGGATATTAGTGTATGTGTGCTCTTCATAGCGCACTTATGGGAATACATGATCAATCAGCCACATACAGTAATTTGATTTTCGAAGTTTGGGAGGCAAATTCGGAAGTATTTACCCATACTTTTTCTGATGGACACTAACGATATGTTTTTATGTGTTCTATGGAAACATGCACCAGGACTCAATATCGACAAGAAATGGCGGGAATTGAAACCCATCTGTTGTATTTTATTGGGCACTTGTATAGAGTACCCCAAATACCGAAAATTTGCAACTTAAATTTTTTTTTCTGATGAACCAATTGAGAACAATTCAATTTGAAACTATGAGTGTAGTGCATCAATGGTGCCTCAAATAATACCAAAATATTATCTAATACAGGCAAACTAGAAACTACTACCAGAAAATACTTCTCGAGAAAATACTAAAAATACCTTGTATCAAAAGTTGTGCATCAACATAATAAAATGAGCGGCGACGAGACCGGTTCTTTGTTCGAGAGAGGGGAGAATAACGTGTTGAAATGCTATTGAAATTTATGTTCAAAAAATGGAAATGTCGTTTTCGGGCTGCTCAACCCCTTGCGTAACTAGATATGCGAGCGCGAAGGACTTAATCGAATCCTCTCGGGGGTGACTTTCGCGCGGTTTTCAAGCTGTGCAAAGTTGGAAATTGCACGATCCCAA
Organism: Pristionchus mayeri; assembly: GCA_036245805.1. Classification (NCBI taxonomy): domain Eukaryota; kingdom Metazoa; phylum Nematoda; class Chromadorea; order Rhabditida; family Neodiplogasteridae; genus Pristionchus; species Pristionchus mayeri. The sequence continues at coordinate 10,079,264 of BTRK01000002.1, forward strand.
CACAATAAATCGAAAGATGGACTATACTGGGTGATAGAGCGTAAAAAAGTAGCCTTAAAAAATATTTTTTAGCACTACTGCGTTAAAGGGAGAAATTGCACCGCAAATTTGATGGCGCTATCCGACCGGTGAAGCAAATCGACGAGGAATGATCATACAGTACGTGCTAATCGCCTTGACCATGTGCGTGCGCCGCGCTGCGCGGCGGCGTGCGGCTTACGCGGATTGATTTTGCGGGATGAATATTATTTTTCACGATTCGAACCTATTACTTTCGAATTCTCCGTAAAATTTCCCATCGAAAGGAGTATTCATTCATATTTTTAAAGATATATTTATATTTATAAATCAATATTTTGAATGCGGAATTTCTGCACCCTATCGTAATCTCACTTTACGATAGCGACAGTATCGCAAACTGGGATTACGGTAGGTTGCAGCATTACAGAATTCAAAATATTGATTTCTTTTTCTAAAAATATGAATGAATAGTCCTTCCGATGCGAAATTTTACGGAGAATTCGAAAATAATAGGTTCGAATCGTGAAAAGCAATATTCTTTACGCAAAATCAATCCGCGCAAGCCGCGCTCCGCCGCGCAGCGCCGCGCACGCACATGACCAAGGCGATTAGCACGTACTGCATACACAAATTAGCCTAGGGGTGTTAGTGGGGTTAGGATGACCTCGAAAATGCATTAATCTCAACTTTGAATTTACATTTCCTTTCATTAATTCGTACCCGTGAACGAAATTGGCTGCAAACACAGATTATGAATCTTCCCGTCAAGCCGGTTCTACTGATGTATGTCACACTTCTTTCTTTTGCCAATGCGAAAAGTTGAATTTAAAAAATATATATTGAGATTTTGGCCTGTGCTGAGACTTACTCGATTCTTAGGCAAACGGCCTCATACAGTATCGCCGGAAAGTATTGGCCAGCTTTTTCTTTTCGTCATAGTTCGTGAACGACTCGAGATATTGAGCTGAAAATTGAACTAGACATAGCAAATCTAATGGGGAACAAAATGATGTTATTGCGAACGTATGCAAATTTATCATTCTTGCGTAGTGATGACGCAATCGCACAACAATTTTTCGAAAAATTATATTTCATACAAGAAAATTGTCATACACCTGAAATTTCTTGGGTATTGAGATATGTCCTAGGACTACCCAGAAAATAATTTTCAAGTTGCTGCGACTCCGCGCCTCGTTGCCGCAGCGGCTGCAAGTTGAAGGCTGAAAACACATAACTCTGCTTCTAGCGAAGCTAGAGACTAGTCCAAAGCAGAAATATGGTCGCAATCACGACCCTAGATGATCCTGAAAGTTTGGTATTGATTCATTTGTTTTCAGGGCACAAAAACACTTTTTCGTATGACCGAACTTTGGCCCATTGCCATTTCAAGAGTTCATTAGCACAAAATGCGGCTCCTGGGCAGGAAGTTTCAAAAACCATCCACGAATCGAATCCCAACTTTTGGTAGACTTGGGTTCGCGTTCCGGTCCTCGGCGAGCGATTTACGGACGCGCGCCCTTCTCGAAACGCACGATCTCTCTTCGCGCCGCTCGCCCACCGCTCTCTCGTCGTGTAGGGAACTGCAGTGTTCCCCATTAGATTTGCTATGTCTAGTTCAATTTTCAGCCTAATATCTCGAGTCGTTCACGAACTATGACGAAAAGAAAAAGCTGGCCAATACTTTCCGGCGATACTGTATGTAGCGCAACTGGAATATCCCCAAAAAAAATTATAAAATAACAGAAATTAACACTCTACCCATGACTCCAAATTCATGCGTAACACTTTACTCATGATTCCAAATTCACGCCAGAAGTCGGTAATTATGGGTGGCTATGATCATTGGTGAAACATAGAGAATGACCATCGACATCATTAAGAGGACGGATCGGTAAGACTGGATCACCCCCGGACATGCGGCCCCCCGGAATAAGCACCCCCAGGTCCTGCTTTGTGCATGTATACCCCTTGCTCCCATGTTACACAAAGTACCACTGGTTTATCGATTTGACGTGTCCGTTGTAAAATATGACGTCACAAAGTCTAAAAATCGAAATTTCATAATTTCTCAACGCAACAAGGTGGACACAAAATCTCTTTTGCGTTGCACTAGGCATGACTAATAACCAAAAACTAGACATACTGATAAATTCAAGCATTGCTGTAAAACGGTTTTCATGTTCAAAATTTCAGATTTTTCAAGTTAAACTTTGTATTTGGAGAGACCCCCAGTTCTCATTGTGCCTAAAATGTAGCCCATTGAATTCTACATCAGGATATTGCAAAGTGAATTCAATTCAGTTAGTCCGTCATGTTCTCCCCATGGCGAGAACACATCAGTGTATTATCTGGTATATCCGAAAATTCATAATTAGTTAATTGTATCACTCCTGTTCAGTTTAAATAGACGTTTGTGAGTGCTTTCAACGTAATAAAGTCAAAAAGACTTGAAAATAAGCAGATCCCGCATCGTATAGAAGCAACCTATTTTCACACCCTCAAATTTCTCATATTTGTGCCACTGAAAATCAGCGCAAACAAATATGTGTTGATGAACACTAGGTAATAGTTACAGTACGTACTGTCACCTTTTTAAAAATCGTATATGAACTTGGTAATTGTGCTTCAAGATATAACAAAATGTGCTTAAAATCACGAAATGGAGGTTGACTTCTGAAAATTTAGATGTGAAAATCGAAGAATATGACAAGATTTATTCATTTTACATTTATTTACAACGATTCATGAGAAAAATAGCTCATACAAACAAAGTATATGCAAATTCAGAAAAATCACTTGTCTCATACTTGCTTGGACCCAAGTTTGTGCATTGAAATTTCGGATTATGCTTGCTCATCTTCAACCAAACGAAAATAATTTTATAATATGCATAATTGTTAACACAATCATTAAGATGCGGCTGCATGTACCCGTTCCTTTTTTTCAAAATATACGCATTCTGTTTTGGTCTATTGAGAAGTGCGAAAATGAATTTTCCTTGAAATTTCAACGGATTTCGCTGAACTCCGTTGCTAGTGACCATAATTTAATTGTGATCAATCAATTCTAAGGGAATATGCTAATAACTGCTAAATTTGTTTGCATCTACGAATTTCAGAAATTCAGAAAATTTGAATTTCGATTTTTTTTGCAATTGAATAATTTCGCTATTTTAACACAATATTAATGTATATTATTTTATTAACCATTATTCTATCACCAATCGTGATCGATTTCACCGTTGACATTTCAAGGAAAATTTATTTTCGCATTTCTCAATAGACCAAAACAGAATGCGTATATTTTTAAAAAAAGGAACGGGTACATGAAGCCGCATCTCAATGTTTGTGTTAACAATTTTGCATATTATAAAATTATTTTAGTTTGGTTGAAGATGAGCAAGCATAATCCGAAATTTCAATGCACAAACTTGGGTCCAAGCAAGGATGAGACAAGTGATTTTTCTGAATTTGCATATACTTTGTTTTTATGAGCTGTTTTTCTCATGAATCGTTGTAAATAAATGTAAAATGAATAAATCTTGTCATATTCTTCGATTTTCACATCTAAATTTTCAGAAGTCAACCTCCATTTCGTGATTTTAAGCACATTTTATTATATATTGAAGCACAATTACCAAGTTCATATACGATTTTTGAAAAGGTGACAGTACGTACTGTAACTATTACCTAGTGTTCATCAACACATATTTGTTTGCGCTGATTTTCAGTGGCACAAATATGATAAATTTGAGGGTGTGAAAATAGGTTGCTTCTATACGATGCGGGATCTGCTTATTTTCAAGTCTTTTTGACTTTATTATGTTGAAAGCACTCACAAACGTCTATTTAAACTGAACAGGAGTGATACAATTAACTAATTATGGATTTTCGGATATACCAGATAATATACTGATGTGTTCTCGTCATGGGGAGAACATGACGGACAAACTGAATTGAATTCACTTTGCAATATCCTGATGTAGAATTCAATGGGCTACATTTTAGGCACAATGAGAACTGGGGGTCTCTCCAAATACAAAGTTTAACTTGAAAAATCTGAAATTTTGAACATGAAAACCGTTTTACAGCAATGCTTGAATTTATCAGTATGTCTAGTTTTTGGTTATTAGTCATGCCTAGTGCAACGCAAAAGAGATTTTGTGTCCACCTTGCTGCGTTGAGAAATTATGAAATTTCGATTTTTAGACTTTGTGACGTCATATTTTACAACGGACACGTCAAATCGATAAACCAGTGGTACTTTGTGTAACATGGGAGCAAGGGGTATACATGCACAAAGCAGGACCTGGGGGTTCTTATTCCGGGGGGCCGCATGTCCGTGGGGTTGCCATTATGTTCGATTCTTACCGATCCGACCTCTTAAAGGGACCTGGCACTCTTAGAACATTGCCGCCCATATGAAATGTATCACCTTTCCGTTCATCTTTGTCAAAAAATAAAAAAATAAAAATCAATAATTAAGCTAAGAATGAATATCAAAGTTCAAGACCGGAGCCGGAATTAATACTCGGGTTGAAAAGGTATTAATTCCGGCTCCGGTCTTGAAGTTTTATTTTCACGGGCTAAGAGTCTCGGCTTACTGTGCTTTTTGTCTTATAGATCTTTTATATTTTTTTGTAATTTTACTTATTTCCATTTTTGTTTGATTATGCTCGCCGAGACCCAATTCAGCATGGCTAGCGTTAGGAAGAGACGTTGCTTCCTCTGTGGGGAGGAGGCGGAGAGTACAAGGAACTTCCCTCATCGGTCGAGACCTCTGCTTCAAAGGGAGTGGCTGCTCAGACAGGGGCTAGATGAACAGGGAACAGCTCGTCTAAGGGATAGACACTCTTCGGTGAAAGAGCCTAGATGGTGTTTGCGCCACTTCGACTCCCCCTCCGATGAACTACCCAAGGACGTGAGTTCTATAAATTGTTTTACTAAAATGAACCTCTTCTGCCCGCGTGACGAATACACCTGCCCATTGCTTCAGCGCCGAAGTGTCGTTGTCCGCCCTGTTTGCATCCCTACTGTCCCCCTACGCACGACTAGACCAGCGGATCTCGTTCCGCCATCCCAATTCGCTGCCACACAACCAGTTTACCATCAACCCCCACGAAGACAAGTGAGTTCGGCTGCAGCCTAACGATATCTGAATGAACATCAATGGGAGATTTATATCTACGATAAACTGCAGTAAAACTATAAGGCACACAACATCAAACTATTGATCGATCTTGACACAGTAGAATCATCGACCTACAATCCTCAATTAGACATACTAAATCGACTGATCATGGAGCACATGCCCGTTCCAGGCAGGACCAGGTTCGGTTCGTCGCTCCCGATCACTTTCTCCAATCGCTTCGCATACAGATGTAAGTGGAAAGTATATTATTCAGAACTCAAAGAATACATAATCAATGATTTTACATAAATGTCATCATGAAAATTTTGAACAATAAACTTTACATAAATGTAATCATGAATATTTTGAACAATAAATATCGGGACAACTAAGCATGCAATAATGATACGAAACAATTGATGAAATCTAAAAAAAACAAAAGGTTCCTCGATGGCGCCTCCCCCCTCCCGACTCCGACGACGATCCAGACGACGTCGGTTCCTGGAATCAAATGGATGAGGTCATACCAAAGAGGTTCAAAAGTGATCGCTCTACTGCAACAATGGCTACTATCCAGTCACAGGTGAGTCATTTCGGGGTAATTTTGCCAGTTACTAGTTGTAGCACTCGGAGTACCGGTACTCTCAAGATTCTAACCAAGGGGAAGAGGATGAGGAAATGGAGGAGGAAGAAGAGATTGTGAAAGAGTTGGGCCGATATGCCGTGATAGAAGATGCTTGCCTGAAGCGGCTGCTAAAGCGGTGTGAAGAGTGTGGGGAGGTACTCGACCAGAGTCTGATCGATATGAGGAGAGAGGGAAGTGCATGGGTTGTCACCTATCACTGTCTGAACCACAAATGCAATGCCGTTGTGACCATTGAGACCCAACAGAAAGTGGGAAAAGGGAGAGGACAAGTATTCTCGTTCAATCATTCTCTCGCCATTGCTGCATTTATAACTGGAACCCCTACTCCGGTAAGAAGCAGTATCTGTGGCTAGGAGGTTTCCTGTTTTACAGAGGTTGTGTGACCTTGGATTTCTTCTCAAACTCGATTTGCCATCTGACCGCATTATGCGCAAGACAGTTCGTGAAATTGGGAGCGTATCTATCGAACGAGTATACGATTCCTGGCAAGAAATGGCAAGAGAAATCGCGGTTGATGCATCTTTGGTATCCTCATGTATTTTTGAAAATCTATGATATTTCTATAATAGGGTAATGGACTAGAAGTATCTATCGATGGACAGTTTGATGCTCCCGGCCACACGGCAACTAACAATAAAAACACGGTCATCGATTGCCAGACGAAACTTGCAATCGCGTCGGCCGTATTACACAAGGGATTACCAGGAATAGGTACAATTGCCGCACTAAAACGAATAATCTGCAATCTCAGACGGAGTTTCCTGTCGTATGGAATCAGTGGGCACCCACCAAGCGCTTGTCGAATTAATCGATAACGGCATAGAAATAAGGTGATGACGTTTATAAATAATAAAGCCATTCATCCACGTATTCTAGACGGAGAGTAGGTGATCAGAATATGATGGTTAACAAGATATTGCGCGAGGATCCAAAGACAGCGAATATAGAGATGACGCTAGACTGGTGGCACGTTCAGAAGTCCCTGAGAAAGGAATGGTGGCATGTCGGGTGTACACGAAAATCTAATAAATTTCGTAATCATACACTATTCAAGATGGTGAAAGCAAATCCCGCCCTCGCACCCTTCTACCGAATGTTTTTCAACCACCTGTTCCATGTGCACAAGACATATCCCAAGAAAGAAGATCGCCCTCGCGCCCTCGAAGTTGTTCAGTCGTTTGTTATGCATATCCTGGGCAAACACAAGTGGGCTAAGGTGATACTAATGCAGTAGAGTGTCATCGGTAGGTTATGTTTATAGAGTGATGAGTTCAAATTGATCACGAAGTGCGAACATGGGAAACTGAAGAGGATGAAAAGGGGAGAAAAGCGACTGACATTGAAGGTTTGAATAGGGGAAAGCTAAACTATTTCGAGCGTGTCACTAATTGTAGGCTGGCAGCAAAGAATTAGAAACGGTTAGAGAGATGCTGTTCGCCCCCAAGTTTGTAAAGGCTTTCCTCTCTGCTGCCTCGCTCATCGACACTTCAATCAATGAATCTTTTCACTCGCTCAGTCTTATGTATTCGCCGAAAAGATTCGCTTGGTCAGTGAATGATCGAAAGGAAATAATATTCGATTGCAGCGCTCCCCACTATTACTCGTTGAAGACCAAAGTGTCCATTCTTCACTATAATAGTCTCGCTTTTGATGACATATTAGGGACGAGAGGAGAGATTGGAAATGCGCTCGTTTCTAGGAAGGGAAGATTAGTAGCAGCGATTAAGAGAAAGAGAGGAAAAGGCACCCATTGTTGGAGGGATGAGGTAAGAAAGACTGTTTTCGGAATTATATGTATGAGCAATTACAGATTATGGAAGAAAGTCTACGCGTGAGAGACGAGTTGAGCGAGCAACGGGTGATGCGAAGAATGGGTGTTCCCCGAGATGATGTCTACGATGAGCTCATTAGTTGGTGGGAGGAGAAGGAGAAGGCTCAGCTGGAGTCGGGTTATGAGGATTATGAGAAAGAGGGTTTCGATTTCGGGGACTCTAGTGAGGAAGAGATGGGACCTCAGGAGAATGCGGGAGAGGACAAATCCCAAGAATTCTAGTACTTGTGATTCTCGCTTATATGTTGATAAAAAATACAAAGCAATCATCCATCGGACACCTAATTTTAGAAATTGTCAAGGGATATTGAGAGGAAAGGATACGTGTTTTCATATAAGCGAAAGTAACCCACTCTCGGGGTAGATCTCCTCGAGGGTGGTGGTCTTCCTGTCCTTGACGAGACGTCCGAGCTTGCTCGCGGGCATCCGTTCCTTGTCTCTTTCCTTTCCTCTGCATCCACAGCTGCAAAATGAATAAGAATATTTTTACATGGCACATTGAGATAAACAATATTTACGTGATCGGGTACCACGTGGTACGGTCCCGGCATCATGTGATTGATTCCTGGTACCACGTGATATGTTCCCAGTACCTCGTGGTACCGTCCCGGGGCGGTCGGGTTCCGAAATGGTACCGTGAGATACGGACCTGGTACCGACTTGGTCACACATGATACTTATCAAGGACTGATATGCTAGAGACATGAAGCCGAGTCCCCACTCACGGATGGCGGTGGCCCCAGTCCGACGTGACCGTTGTAGTCTCCGATAGCGGCGAAGGCCTTGAAGCGGGTTCGCTGTCCGGCTATGTAATGAACATATTTACATAAAAATAGACTATGTCGGCAATGCTCGAAGTAAACAAGTACAACAAACGACCTTGTACACATACTTCCTATGTCAACGATTTGTCGCCCAGGTGAGGAAAGTTTTCACCGATCAGCAATATCACAAACCTGGTCTGCTTGTGGATGGGGATGATCTTGAGGACCTCATCCTTCAGGTTGTAGCAGAGATAGTCGATGAGCTCGAACTCCTGAAGTGTTGTAGAAACTGGTAATGCTCACATAAAAAAGTTTTTTTACTCGCAAGCACATTGGTGCGGGGAAGTGTGTCTAAGCCTAGCCTTTCCCTATGAGGCCATTTTTCTCTCCTAAAAAGCCAAACTCAATTCCACGATATAATCAAACATGTTGTCAGTATAAAGTCAAAGCGTATTATCCTATCGATTTTATGTTTATGCCACCTTAGCAAGTTTTAGAACGAAAATGAAACATAGAAAAAACATGAAAAATCATGTGGTATTTTTTCTTCAAATCAAGTAGGTACGTGTCAATTTCGATATTTTTCATGCTATGTTACGCACAGCACCATTTTCGAACCGCAAAAATACGGAGAACATTTTAGTAAAGTCGAAAACCATAAGGACGCTGAATCCAAAAAAAACGATAATCGGAAAAATGTTTTCGAGCTGTAACATTTTTTAACTTGAAAATTTAAATTCTATAAATAAATATAAATATTAATGGCATAGTAAAGGTAATAAATAACCTATTAGTGAGCTATGAACGCAACTTTGCAAGGTGTAAAATGAAAACACATGAATGCACTACGCTGCGATTGACATCCGAAGATATATTCCCGTCAAAGAATAAAATGGAGCCCGCTTATCCTCAATCTCTACCAAACTAAATAACTTATGCAAGATTCGGGGGCAATACATGCTATGGTATACTTAGAAATTAGAATATGGAACGTAATTTTAATAAATAAACGTAAACTAGCCTTTGTTGAAGCAGATCTTCTTGTGACGCTCGAATTCCTCACGCCACTTGTTGTCCATTCCGGTGGAGAGAACCTAAAGCATATCCATGGTAACCTCTACAGGAACAACATGTTTTGCAATCGCCAAATGTGAAGATATAAACAAATGAAATATGGTTCTAAGAATATTACACACCTGGGCAGTCTTTCCACCCTTGTAGTCTTTCTTTATGTTGAGGAACCAGTCGGGGATCTTGTACTGGGTAGGGTTCAGCATGGCGGTGGTGATCTTCTCGATCTCCTCATCGGAGAGCTCTTCAGCTCGTCCGGTCAAGTCCCTGAAAAACAGCAGTACATAGCAACCAGCGTTATCACGAACTTGATTAGCCTGACCTTGACTCTAAGCATTCTAATCATGTAAATAAGTACTCGAACAAACAGAGTCTAATGTGAAGTTCAGGGACCAATAACCGAAATTAAATAGGAGCAAACCTTGACGGGCGCCAGAGCGAAGGGGTCATCTTGTTTCCATCGGTGTTGCTGTTCATCACGCGATGAATGTGCTGGAACTTCTCGGGCATGATGAGGGACGACATGGCTGTCGTGCCTTAACTGAAATGGCTCGAGTTAAAGCGAATTCTCACGTAAAAGAGCGAAAACTGAATAAAACATTGGCGTCAGAGGGATGTTGTGTATTCCCTAGTGTGGTACAGAGAGGGGCCGCAGCGTATAAGTGACTAGTTTATACAGAGACGAAAAATAGACATGGAAAGACCGGGCGACTAGATTGCTCGAGAGCTAAAATAGCAATTGACGAGGGGAGAGAAGGATGCACTTCGCGAGAACGCGTGGGAGAATGAGAGTGCGAGAGAACGAGCGGGCGCACGTGCATTCTAGTCAACAACTTGCACATGGAGCGTAAACAACTGGGGGAATGAGTAAACATGCGACATGTGAGTGTCTGTGTACCGGAATAAGGGTAAATCGATATTAGCATGATCCCTATACAACACGGGCATTAATTGAAGCCAAATAGTATGTATGCCGTTAATTAAGGTGTTTACCGGTCTCGGTAAAAGAAGAACGGAAATAATGCACGAAATACGAGTGAAAAACAGGAAAACATCAGCCAAATACGGGCAAACTTGACGCAGAGTCGAGGGCACAGTCGCGTCCTCCCAACCCTGACTGCCGATCAGCGGGTCAGCATGGCCGGATCCAAGCAGCCAACTGACCCGAGCATAACTATGTTTATCGTAATCGGGGCGAACACGCGGAACAATTAATTCGAACCGTATTTTTAAAATCACGAATTAAATTTAATTATTTTTTAAAATTTTTTTTATTATTTTTAGTGATGTTTTTGGATCATTCTACGCGCACAGGGATAATATGGTTTTACGTTTCCAGGTCCCTTTAAGTAAATGAGTATTCTTGAGATGGTGCTGCTATCCCATATGGGTGGACTCCAAGTGATGCTCACTCAAGCCTACTACTCGGTCACGAATGGTCATGGTTAGTGGACTAATGTTACTGTACAATCCAGGAAAACTATCAAGATTGCTTATGAAATGCTTGCATGATCAAATTATTTACGAAATCACACGCACACACACACACACACCGAATTCCTAGGGATGGATGGGCTAACGATACCTTGATTTTAAAATATAAATTAATTCGCCATTCTTTACAAAATATTGTCCGGGTGTTTGGAGAAGAGCCAGATTGCCCCGTCCCGGCGCTAGGTCGGATAAGAACTTTGACGTCATGTCGCATTTGATATTTCGGCTCTTTGCGAATAACGTGGTACGTGTTTTGTCCTATGCGACTAACGTGGCAAGCATCGCGTACCACATGACACGTATAACTTTTTTTATGATACGTAACTTTGTTTTGTTCAACTAGTAAAATGTGGGCTCTATAGGTGCATAAGTGGACATAAATTGTGCGGAAAGCGATCAATCCAAGTTTGTTTGCAACATCTTACCTTATCAAGGTGTCGTTGAAGATGACATGATCAATAAATTTCTGATAAAGTTACGTACCACGGAGGGATCCGCACTAAGTTACGTATCATAATAACAGTTATGCACAATCAATCAATTAATGATTTTTCAAAGATGATGCGGGCATACCCACACTCTATAACGATCGTTATATTGGGCCGGCTCGATAAGTGAGGATGGGACAGTATAATTCGGAAATTGTCAAACTAGGTCAGCAGTGCTGGGCCCAATTATCGAACCACTCTGTTCACAAATTTCGGAATTTCAATTAATGAGCACAGTAGTCTTGCACATAGGTGAGGATGAATAACCTATTATGCATTTTGAAGTACACATACGTTTGCATTTAGAATGGATTCTACCACCCGTTCAAGAACAGAATTTTTCGAAATGATGATTTTGAGATACATGCGCCGAAATCAACACTTTTCGGAGTCCCTTGTTTTCTACGCAAATTTGATTCCGAATTTTGTATGCTTTTCTGAACAATCATCTCTTGTCCTATTGCTGGTTGACTGCGAAGAACAAGTTGGCCACAACTATAAGAAAACCAACATCCCATCGAAAATGTTAACAATTGACCGCTTTCCGATTTGCAGTTTTTGTAATTTGCCTACATCTTACGATGAGGCGTAGAATCAAAACAACTATATGGGAGTAATCTACAATCACGACCATACCATACAGTTTTCGCAAATTCGTGAGGGTTCAAACACACCGGCAGAAATTTGAAAAACAAAAAAGAAAGAAACTTTTGAATCAACCGACTAATATCCGCTCTCTTTCAGGATCGATCGTTTTCCCCGACAAAAAAATCGCTCTAGATACTGATGTGGACAACAGGTAGAATTATTCCAGGTATTATGATATCACTGAAAATAGAGCATTCCAAGTTCGATGCCTCCTGGTGGGCACTAGGATTGTGGTGGGCACTAGGTCGGATGAGAAATGACATCATGCCACATGTGATAGATCAAATGCAGCATCACGTCATAGTTCTAACCCGACCTAGTGCTGACTCCAATAATCATTGCTTTTCAGCTGCAGACAAAGCGTGTCCCATCTCAGCATAATGGACACACCATGGGGGTACAAATTCTTCTCCCAACCCGTCCAACTCCTCCAGGATCTCAAAATGAGCGAGGCCTCTTTCGCTCTGTTGAGGGCTGTAGCTCTCTTCTCTCCTGGTCAGTATACAATATATCTCCGCATTTGATATATGAGTGCCGGTGTGACGTGATAGCCATCATCTGATCTTGTACCGTTTATCCGGGCAGAGTTTAATGAGGTAAAAGAAAGTGGGGAGGCGAAATGGTGTAGTGGTCTCAGGCGCCTGTTAGGGTTTCAATTTCCTCTAGGCTCATTGTCTGGTATGTTTCACGTGCGCTACATAGCTCTTGAGCTTATCAGCTATATCAGCGTCTGAAACATATTCATAGTGGCCAAAATCATCTGAAACTTGAGACCTTATTCCATATCACCCGGACATCGTGCCTTTTTCGGAGTTTTGCGAGATCAAGTCGAATGTGTAGCATCTTCAGTTGTGAAAAGTCCTTCAGAATCGCAGTTGTTATGCGAAAAAAATTGCTGACTAATTCACGTCGCTTCGACACTAGATCGTTGCTTCGTTGAGGAAGTGCCGTTTCATTGTTTAGGTTCGTAACATTCAATGAAAAGAAACAATTTAAGTTGACGAAGAGTTTTCCTCCGATGGACAAAGAATGATATCTGCAGCGAGGGAACGACTAGTTGACGCACTCACGAAGAGGCTCTTCAGAGAGGTGAGATCCGGCCATCTTGTAGCAGCGATAAAGTGCGAAGCTTTTCGACCAAATCTAACCGAGCTACGCTATTTCCACTCTAAAAGTTCCAAAATCGTTGGTTCCAAACTTGCATTCACCTTTCTGACTCTTTACACTATGTGGTAAATAATCTACTCATTGTGTACATATTCTTCTTTTTTCTATATCTCTCTCTCTATTTCAGCATGGTTCGGCAGCGCCGATGCAGATTGTGAGGATTCAGTCAATGCTCCAGACGTTGTACAAACTCGACCAGAAAAGAAGAGCGCAGTTCGCGTACATGAACGTGGTCAATATGAATTTCGATCTTCCTCCACTTGGAAGAGCAATCTTCCTGCGAGAGAGATAATATATTCCGCATGGGTACGGCAAAATCGAAAACGACAAAATGGGAAATTTGAATAGCTCCGCTCAGAGAGATCATATATCTACGGGGGTGGCATCAACTGCGAGCACTAGCTGCCCTGAGGGCTGAGCAGTGACATCGCGTTTATGAGTTTTCATGTCATGCATCATATTAGGAAACCATGACCCCCTACATGCATGAACACTCATTAATGCGATATCACTGTTAAACCTTCAGGGAGGTATAGCTCGCCACTACTATTCCATTGATACCAACCTCTAACTTGTCATCTTTCTGGGCCGAGCTATTTCGATTTGCCGTTTCTTCGTTTTTTTAATATGTTGTACCCCCCTTCTGCACCTACCTTCCAATCTCTCATCTCTCCCTAATCCCTCCTACTTTAGCGCCAATAAGTATGGATACGATTTGTATTGTTAATATTACTTTTTCTACTTTTTCGAATCAAGTTAATGGTTGAAGCCATAGTTGCCCAGCGCTGGTTTTTCCCTCACCGTTTTCCCGTTTACCCCGGTTCATGGTAAAAATCGATAGTAGTCTTGGTAGATATTACCGTGCCCAATCGATAGTAATGTTCAACCAGATACATATATCGCTATCGTAACACTATTATTGCGAAACGAACATTTTCGTTATAACCCATTATAACGAACATTTTCGATTGCATCATCACTACGCGCACGCAAGTGATGAAGCAATACCCGCATCGTATTCCTCGATTGATTTGCTATGGAACAGAAACCTCTATCTTGCTAAGCCAACATTAGAAAGTTATATTAAAATTTCAAATCGTCTCCATACTAATTGACGCTACTGTATCTTTCCCAAATTCCATTATCCTAAATTGCTCAATTTTAAATCAAAATTTGAAAATAGCTCTTGAAATTACGCTACTATATTGTAAGCAATATTCGCACCAATTTAGACATCGTTCTAGGTGCCTTTTCAGTTGTTTTTTTATCTTTACACAGTCGCAAAATATATCACGCCTCGCGCCAGGCGAGACGTTCGGTCAGAAAAAAAAAGATTTCAAATAAAGACTATATTTAATAAATACGTTACAGTTGTATCAAATAGCTATGATCCAGATCTGATACAACTTTTTTCGTAAAATGTACACTGACTGAGTGATTCAGGTGTTAATATTCCCTGGCGATTGACGTCATTGTCACGTTATTAGCGATTAACCCGTTTAGCGGCGAAGACCCGTTTATACAACTCTCATAAGTGAAGAAATGATGCTGAAATAACCTTGAGATGGATACGGCATTCGTACTTGCACCGAATCACTGACTCCTCAATGCTGGATGAGATTCCCACCATCACTTTGGTAGTCAATTCTTCGTCGAAACAAGATTCTAAAAAGGGCTTACGGCAGCAGCAGGCCTGCTAAAATGTTATTAACAGAGTTATGACTAGATTGCGGAAAGGAAGAGTGAAAGGAAGACTCTGCCGCTCGCGCGCGGCGAGAAATGAAAATGATGGAAGAGGAGGGACAAAGGGGCGAACTCTTGAGCAACAGAGGGGCTCTTGCGCAAGTGTTGGCTCGGTGAAACTCCGTTTTTGGCACTTTTGATCAGATTTTTAACGTAATTAGTGATCCATTTGCATACCCATCCCATATTAGTCTACCTGTTCCGATTTGGGTAACGGAGGAGAGGAATGGACCGGGTTTTATGGATTCTCCCAGATTGTTCTATTCTTTCCGACCTTTGCTCTCGCCATCATACAATAACAATGCTTGCGTGGAGTATGTTCTCTACGCCATGTCATTCTTGAAGCCTTTTGGGGCGTCCTCATCATGCACTGCAAAGCGTGGCGTTTTGGAACCCTATGCTTTCGAACAATACTAGATTCATTTTGGAGCCGTATTGGTACCCACTCGGATTTAAGTGAACAGGTTCAGTCTCTTACCATTTTTGGAACCCTTCGGGGTTCAATCACAAACTCTAGGGTTCGATCAAGTTCTTCTTTTGAACTTCTTGGGTCTCAAGACTGTACCGAAATGGTACATGATCGATCAATGGTGGTTTCGTAAAACGTTGCTAGAATGATCCCTAATGATCCCAGGTTCCGATATGACAACGGATCGATCCGTGGTAGTTCTCAAAACATCACGTGAGTGAACTCCTGATGTTTACAAAATGGTACCTTCCTGAACCTATGCGTTTTATAAAAAGGTCACTGAGATAGACCTAAGAGGGTACCAATACGGCACCGAAATGGATCCAGCAAGGTTCTCAAGCGTCAGCTGAATTATTTCAGAAGGGTTCCAAAATAATTTAGGGTTCCTATACATCCCTTTACGAGAGCTCCTAAACACGAGTTAAAACTCGGTTCATCACCGATGACTCCACGCAAACACAGCTATTGCATAAAACGCAAGGATGATGGAATACATTTAATATATTTAAAAGAACAAGCGAAAAGATTCAAAAACGGAGTTTCACCGAGCGCACTCTTGTGCAAGAGTCCCCGCTCTTGTTCAAGAATTTACCGATTTGCATTTCTCTCCCTCTCATTTCCCCCTCACAACGCGCTCTGCCATCTTCCTTTCCACACTCTAGTTATGACTAACCAGCAAGGAACTACGTTACGCTAAACATTGTGCAGAGTTATCATATTCAACCAAACCGTCCGAGCCGGAGGCAGTTTTAAAATAATTATTTCAAAAGGATCGAAATATTTTTCGGCAATATTTTTGATTTGTGCCTTACGGATATTAGATGGTCGGGAATGGTGAGAACCTGATTTTAAGCTAAAATTATGGTTGACAATTCTATGATTTTTTCGTTCGACTCATTAAATTGGTTTAAAAATGTAACAAATAGATGGTCAACGGACAAGAGTTGACTCCAATAGATTCCAAATCGTCTCAGGAACAATTTCTTTATTGGACGTGCAAGATGATTTGATCCTTCTTTAATCCAAAACAACATTTTGAAGAAAAAAACATGTTGATGCATAAGAAAAAATAATCGCCGCAAAATCTAGCGCACCACCGAACCTGACCCAACCGAATTGTCAGAAGGGCGTATCGAAGTCAGGAAACGATGTTTTGAATCAAAAATATTTTTAACGGTCGATCTCCGCGTGGGAAACAGAGTGAACAACTTCGATGCGAATTTATATTTTTTTCATATAGCTGATAGAATAACCAAAACCGAATATCCATATATTTGAATAAAGATACGAACAAACAATACTTTTATATCGTACCTGAGCATGGATTGTCAGTAGCAGTAGGATTACACGAGTTAGTATCATCTTCCAATCGGAGGTCGTCCCAGAGCGACAACTTTTCTGCCAAGTGCACAAGCGAAGCATAGATGGAGGAATGAGAGGAAGGAGGAGTAACCGTCTGATTCTCTCGGTTTTGCATGCTCTCTCGCGCTTTTCTAACCCGAGAGTGTGCACAACGAGGAGAGACGATTGCTCGGAAGGAGCCTCTCCCCTTCGGGCTTGCCTCTCCATGATCACTGAGCAGCTAAAGATAATAAGGGAGTCGTCTTCCTTAGTGATCCCAAATGGGAAGCGCTTCGGTTCAACGAGCACTCACGTCATTGCACCAGACGAGAGACGGGTCCCGAGAGGAAGATGGCCCCGCGGAAAAAAAGGAAATTGATTATTCAAAGAAAATTATAGTTGAATACTACATTCCACTCATGTCGCACACCACATAAAGCCATCACAGTAGATTTCGAGAAATGAAACCACGGTCTCTTCGTACTACACTCTCCCTCGTCATTCAACCGGTCGAGGGAGTGCGTAAAATGAAGAGACGAATTACGAACTTACTCTTTGTAAACCTCTCCCAAAGCATCATTGAGATGAAATTGGATGAGCCCCTAACTCCCAAGATCTTTCCCAATGCGACAACAATGTGTTCTCATTCCTCCCCCGTACCTCTTCTTCCCTTTCACAACATACGAAACGGGCCTGGTCAATCAAATAGTATCCGTGCCCTCTCCACACGACCATTCTGTGAAAGAGTGCGAAATGTCAGCATGCCAAGATACATATCAGAGATAAAAAATGGTTGCCCTTTTTTTAGCTTTTCCTGAGTACTTGCAGTGATTACAGCGAGAAAGGTTAGTGATAACGTTATCAACACGTCCACTTCTCGATGAGACTTTCTCTCAGAACTGCGCGCTTTCTCAGAACTGCGTATAGTGACTTGATTGTATCATTCAATTTGATTGTAAGGAGCTGAATCAACAAGAATCAGCGTTCCGCGTAGCGTATTTTCGCAAAAAAAATGTGAATTGTTCAGATGAAAAAATCGCGGAAATCTCGGATAAATCGCAACGATCCGCGCTTTCTGCATGGATGTTGCTGCTGCGTGAATCATGTTGAGGTGTAAATATATCAGTTTAAAAATATGGACCTACATTCCTCCTTAAGCCGGTAGGATGGACAAGAGAGTGTTGCTCGTCTTTACGTCTCTAAGAATGATTCGCAACACTTGCTTGTCCATCCTACTGGCTTAAATAAGAATAAAAGCAGTACTCCATACTCATGACAAGGATTATCCCTTTTTCTATGGGCCCTGACTTCTCGGTTTCATCTTGTAATCAAATAATCGAGAGTAGAACGAAAACTGTTCGTTTTCTTAGAGAGCCGTGGAAATTCTAGCACTGCTGTTCCTAGGATTCGAAGGATTGTCAATCTTGGGACATCTTAACGTAAGTTAGCGTGTTTTGATCTTCTAGCAAGTTACTTTAATCGAGAGCGAAATGGCTAATGTTCACACCAAAATTTCATATTCAACCCACCTTAATTTTGGGTCATGCCATGGCAGATTATATGCATAAATGGAACAAGTTCAAGCATATCTATGATAGTGAGCGGGGTGCGCAATATCTTCTCAATGTCGAAATACGCAATTATGATGTTTATGAAATTATATTTTTAGAGCACTTGCAGAGACACAGTAAAGGTAATGCTGCAGTAGCCGCTCTCTTCCTTGCCGTATTCATATTCCTTAACAAAGCCATTCGACAGAAAAACACGATTTCGATGATAATCTCGATCTTCCTTGTGGTATCCAGTCATTTTTGGGTAAAGTGTTATGAATTTCAATTCAGTCATTCCTACTCCTACTGGAGAGCCTGCTCCTCTTCATTGAAGTGAGTTCTGGAGAGGGTTGGCTTGTTGCACGCGCCTTAATGCGAGCTTAGGGGAGAGAGAGGCGTTGAGACGTTGCAATGCGAATATCCAATTCAAGTTCTCATTGTGCTTACCTTATCCGTGAAAACATTTGAGACAATTGCAGTGCAACATATCACAATTCATCGGAGAAGACGATGAGCTGAGAGAGTTCGCGATCGAATTCGGAATGTCCACGATGAATGCTACGGGAGAAGAAGGGCAATATCAAGAGAATACCATTGATTGTAAGCAAATTTAAGTATTTGCTCAAAAAATGCCATTTCAGTAACAATATACGTGAGGATACTTCACATGATGGCAACTGTTTTCATCGGCATATATCTGTTCAAGGTGACGCTGTATTGCCGTTGATTTTCATAGAACTGCACTAACTAGCGTAGTGATGACGAGTGTAAAAATCGCCAGAAGAGGCTGCACCTTTAACTTTTTAAAACCTTTTTGTTGTACAACGTCACTTTGATACCACATTCATTCAGGTTCTCTTCAACTATCGTAGATTTATAATCGAAACTAAGTCACTGCCAATAGTGAAATCAGCGAACAAATCGACCCAGTGTTCGATTTTAAACGACGAAGATATGGAAAAGATCAGATCATTAAAGAAGAAGAGAATTAGCACGAAAAGTACGAATAACGAAGAAAGCGGAAGATCCTGCTTCTGGTAAATATTTTCCGCTAATGATGTTTCTATAGAATACAAGATGTTTATTTTGAAAATAGTTTATTCAATCAATTGCAGTTACCGATGAGAAGTCAGCTCCTCAAGCAGCCCACAAGCAGATAAAAAGTGCTGGAACTGACTCGATCACCTCAAAACGTGAGTTACCTCGAATTTTAAAAGAAATACTTACTTCGATTCAGGAAAGGCTGTAGTGAAGAAGAGCAACCGTGATACAACTGGGGCGAAAAATAGTGCTACAGGAAAGAAGACTGTTCCTACGAAGGGCAAGGATAAGACATCGAGAAATGATAAAGCAGAAAACCGCGAACAACCCGAAGACGCTGAACTGATTTCGCATGAGAAGGTGGAGGAGCTACACTTCAACGACTTCGAAGGACCAGAAGTGGATGAAGTGAAATTTGATTATGATGAGGAGATCGATGAAGAGGATGAAGTTGATGAGGAAGAGAAAGAGGAACAGTCCGATCAGGAATCAGACGACGAATCCGAAGAGTCCGATGATTCTGACGAGGAGAAATCGACCAAGAACGGCTTCGTCAGTCTGCTCATCGAGGAAGAGACTGACAGTGAAAGTGATGGTCCAGTGTAAATGAATGACAATTAGTAGTTCTTTGAAGTAACATTTTTCCATGAATAAATATGATGGTAAACAGTATTATAATTTATGCAAAAAAATAGTATTGATAAGAGAAAATCTGAACCGTTTTTTTTGCTGATCCGTTTCTGCTGAGCTAATTATTACCGCTGAGGATCATGACTTGTTCCGAAGTTGTTTGCATCCTTGGCCAATCAATGTAGAGAGGCAATGAATTTGCTCTCTATTCTGCGAGAGTATCGACTGTGATAAAAGCAAGTGATAAGATCGCGCCTGCCACTCTCTATTGACTCACTCTTCTCGCTTTCCGGTCATTTCGCGCTCATATTCAGAGAAAACCATCCGCATCTTTCAGTGGTTGATATTCATTTCGCTCATTCGGATTTTAGCTGCCTTTTATTGAGTTGTTTTTCCTATTCCCAGTTCGCATTAGAAAATATCTCGCGAGCGACTTGTTTGCTCATGACTCAGCCCTTTCCACCGGTTTACTCTCCACTTTTCCTTCTTCGCCTCTTTTTTGTTGAATTTGCAAATGTTTTTCAATTGAAATGCAAGATGACCGCGGATTCCGAGGAGCCGTTCGACCGGAGCGATGAGAGCTACCATCACTTCTGCTGTTGCTGCGAAACGCATGTTGAAGTGAGAATTTCGCTAATTTCGCTACCATATTTACTGCGATTTTGCCTGTAACACAGATTTCCAGTGTACAAATGCAGATATGAGCGCAAAAAACAATGACGAACTAATGAGTCCTTTCAGAAGGCCGTAATTGTCATGGGCGTGATCTACTTTATCGTCGAATTGTACGCAGTGTGGAATCATTTTTCGGTACGTGCCTATACAGTTTCCCGTTATCACATGTATGATCATATACGCATTTTTCTATCCGTTGCTCATATTTCCTAATGCAATGCTGCTTACCGCTTTCGTTATCAGCACATTTCCAGGACGGCAATCCCACGTTCCCCATCTGTTTCTTCTCAGTAGCGATTCTTCTCGTATTCGGAATCTGGAAAAGGAATCGAAAAGCACTTCTCATTTTCCTCATATTATTGGTTAGTAACGCACCTCATTGCATACATAACAATGTTTTTTTAAAAATAGTACTCGGATTCACAATTATATTACATATTTTGGAAACAAATAACATGATATCTGACTTCCAGAGCGCGATTCTTCTGGTTGAATTCGCTCTGTGCATTCATGATGTGAGCTTCTAAAATATTATATTATTTTTTTAAAAATATTATAACTGTATTTAATTATCATGAAGGACTCTGTCGTAGAAGCACTCTTTCGCCATTAGTGATATCGCGTGTATCTTTTGTCATTAATATTTTTAGTTGCCCGAACTAATCAAAGAATTCGAAGACGAGTTGAAAAACAGCACGGCACCTGCCACTGCTCCTCCTCCAACGATGCTGAGTAAGTAATTAGTTTCATTTAGCGTCAGTTCACAGGAATAGTTGACTTTTACTTTAAGAACTAGATATACATACATGTGTAATGTGGTTATTAATATGTTGATCAAAAGATTGGTAAATTCAAATTCCTACTTCGAGAACGTGCTCGAGAAAGCAGAGCGAGTCTAGTGACAATTCAAATGTGGGGAAGACGTAATCATTCCAGTCGTGGAGACAGCTGTGAAGATTATCCATTTGTGCCTGCGGGTTTTCGTCGGTGCTTATCTGTTCAAGGTACCATTATATTTAATTCAGTAACCGCCAGATTTCGATTAGGGTTAAGACGTAGATCTATCATGAAACTACGTAGTTTCGTTGTTTTTTTCTGAGGAAAACGTTATACGTTTCAAGTTTCAAAATAACTCCAGGTACTGCTCAACTTCCGACAGTTCATCAAGGAGTCAGCTTCGCAACCGCCCGCGCCCATTCAATACACGGCCATTGCTGAACCTATTCCGTACGCGGCGATTGCCCAACAAACACCGCCACCGGCATACACTTCTACCGATTAACAATGTGTGCATTTGTTTGTTTGTATTGTGTGCATTTCTATCATGGGTCATGATGTATTCAATTGTATGGGTACAAACATGTCTGTTTTTTATTCAAAATAACATGGTTATTTACAAAACTTTTGCGTTAGAGCAAGCGTCCAACTTACTATTACTGGATATGTGATTGTGAACACCAGATTAAATTGACATTGGTTGTTGCGTAGTTCGAGATGGGAGCGAGTGTGGGTATGTTATAATTCAAATGCAATGTAAGCGAATTCGAAGTGGTCGTTTTACCAGGGAAAACCCTTTATTTGCATAAAGATCAATGCCTACAAATGCATAATTTCTCGGCTAGTATCAGAAAACAGTCTAGAAACAAAAAGAGATATACAAAAATATGATACTGAGTAGTTAATTTGCTCCCTTTCTTGCATTATTGTTACGCGCTTGTTTATGGACAAGTATCGAGTAGACCGCAGACGAAATGATCATCTGAAGAGAGCATGTTTTCAGGATTAAAAAGGGACGCCCCACTAGCAAAAATCTTCGTATATGGTGCACAGCAGGTGACTTTCGAGGGGTACGGGCACAGCGAGAAACCACACGGGCCGACCTCCTCTGATGTTCCCCTGAATTAATGTAGATTTTAGGAGAGGGTGTGTGCCTTTGCTCGTGTAATTTAGATACAAGTTTGCACGTATCTATGATATATTTCGTTAAATTTACTGCATCGTATTATTTTATATATTATATATCCCTTTTTGGGCAAATGTCACAATTCAAATCAAAAGATTTGAAACGAGAGAAATATACTATATGCACTCACACACAGGGGCAGATCGACCCATCCTCGCATTGATTATTCTTGCATGTTCTCGTTCTAGTGGAGTTGCTGCACGACCCGCAAGTGGTAGCACAGGGACCGGTTGCGACCCATTCGGCCCAGACTCTGGATGTGATAAGGCTAGGAGTTAGTAGATATGGTTGAACTCGAATCACTAAATGTATTGGAAATCATTCCCACTGCGAGGGCACTTCACAGTCTCCAGCTGATATTCCGTCTGAAATTATAATTCGACAATAACTACTGATTGGAAATTACTCACGACGGATTTCGTGCACGTATTCACTGTGAAATCTCCCAGAAACGAGCATAAAGAATCCGAATAAAAGTAGACGAGGCAATTCAGCGGTTTGATAACGCCAGCGAATGGAGCGCATGCTTTCGAGCTATGAAATCGAGGATTGATATTGTTTTTGAAAGTTGAACACACTTTCCGTCTCCTCTCGCGCAATTGCAAGCGAGTCCGCAAGATGATTGGTTGGCAACTTTGAATGGTCCAAGAAGTTTATTTCTCGCACGACTCGATTCGACTGCCTTGAAGACTTGACAGTGGATCTGAATGTACTCCAGTTATGCCCTAGGTCTGAATATTCTGCAAGTGAGAGAGATTGTGTACAAGCTGGCTTTCTCTACAATCTCCATACTAATATTGCCAAGTATGAACTGCGGATTACCGGTTCAGACAAGATGAGAACGAAGAGAAGAATATGCATCAGCCGGGTGAAAATATGAAATGAAAGGAAGCGAAAGCTCGAGAGGAAGTGTACTGCTCTTCCGTGTAGGGCTTCAGTCTGCTTCAGTCTGTACAGTACATTCGCACACAAGCGCGAAGACGAATATACTTGCGCGCAAGCAAGATTAAAAATAGGCGGATGTGTACCACTCTTGTTTACGTGAGGAGTTACGTGGAATTATGATAACAATCGACAATAATGTTGAGATTCTTTCACTCTTAGGTTTCTGAGAACCCATCCATCATCGATATCACGTAATTTTTGCATACAAATTTATGAAAATGCGCATCATGTAAATTAGAAATTGCGCATCTTAACCTCAGGTTCGCCAGCAACGACGCCAGCGCGGCCGTCATATCCATCAACACACAATTCACCAGAATGACACTATATGATCTGCGAAAAAATGTGTTATAATAACAATAATTATCGCACATGGGGAGTATTATTGGCAAACATTAGTTAAGATTATATCATGTAAATTAGCCATCACAGAACGATACCGCTAATGTGAATAATAAACGAACAAAAATTGTTGCATATAGAGCTGGAACAAATCGAGTACCTCATGCAAGGGGGTGATCTGAAGATGATTGCCAGAAGCAGCACGATGTTAATGCTGATGGAGAGGGAATCCAATGAGGAAATTATGATTATGGCGAGTATATCGTGTAGAGGTTGCATTGCGGATGGCGAATTTGAGATTAATTGTAATTGCCAATGTATACAACGCCTGAAATCTAGCCAGAAATGTGAGAAATTGCCTGTATTATGTACAACATATAAGAACGGTGATTGATGTCTCGAAAACTTTCATACATTATAATGTAATCACTCAATTGATCACCTCTTTATATGAAAACGACGTAATATACTCAGCGATCATCGAACACTCTATGATTGAGGTCGGGATAGCATACATTGTTGTACCCTCGAACTTTACTAGCGAGCATGATGAATCTCTCAGTGGTCATCCTAACCTTAAAATCGCCGAAGATATCGCGAAAGCCGAGCAGGGAATGCACCATCTTCCAATGACCAACTATCTGTATCATATCTTGCAGGAACAGTCAACATCTTTAAACCGCGTGTGTTGGTCAAAATGTTGTTAGTAATTCTACTCAATCTGGTCGTAGTAATACTCATTGCGGTATTGCGGAGAAAGTGATTAATGACCCCGAATTTATTCAGCCACAATCGATGAGCAATCAAATACGAGGAGTGAACACACTAGGAAACTGCACAACACCCTGAAGAAGGTTAGTGGACGGTATTAATCGGTTCAAAAACAAGTCATTACAATGCAAATCTCACTTTCTGGAAATTGATGCGGTTAATGTGCATGGTAGACTGTTACTTTTACAATCATAATCTCAATAATGATCGGAATTAATTTCCGGTGCTTTCCCTGCGAAGTCTTCTTCCAATTGCGTTCTCAGTAAACCAGCAAATTAAAATATACAGGCTTCCGTTTTTATGAGAATGATTAGAAAACACCGAAAAGGGCTATTCTGATTCGGGGATCTGCAAATTCAGTAAGACAAATGGGGGGGGGATTATCAATGGGAAATTAAGGGTAGGAGAGCCAGAACAATTTACATTGGTTGTCGAACAAAAATTTTCTAAATATTGATTACTTAGAAAGTTTAGCCAAATACAATTATGGCATAAAATAACATGTTTGTAGGTCTCTATGGTGGTTCCTCTGTCCTCTCCCGTTATTACTCTCATATTCGTGCAACCCTATCGAGTTTACGACTACCGAATTAGTCTACAGGGTGGCACAAAAGTATTGACCCAATTTTGATTAGGTCTCATTTCTAACGGGTAATACTTTTCAGCCACATCTTTTAGCATAGGAGAGCTAAGCTAATTATCAATAATTTTGCCAATACTCAGATCTCTATTCGAAACAATATACGAGTTTCAACTACTGAAAAATATGATATGTTAATTTAGTGAGATTTCTCAGGAACTTGAATTTGATTTTTCTTCGCCGCGTTGCACGACGACCAATGATGTAATAGTTATCCAATTTTTGGTAATAAGAGCAACCATCAATGACTTAAAATATGTCATTCATTTAATTTAAATAGCTTCCGAAACTTCCGAAACGGACGAAGTACGGGATGAATATGAACGGCGCCCAACCAAATGTTTCAGATTAAACGAAATGTATTCTCCGAATTCAAAAGCTACCCAATCATTTCATGTGTAAGCATTATTCTCAACCTTTAAGGCTCACAAATATGCACTCCATACCTAGCTGGATGCCAATCACACATCAGAATATTTTACCAAATGCTTCTGTCTAACACTTTTGGTGAAATATTTTGAAGCGCGTTTCAACTATTCAATCGCCGTTTTCATCCATTTTTATGCTTCTAAAATTCATACTTCGACCCTGTTAAAAGACACAGAAGTTCTTAGCCTGATATCGATATGTTGAACGTAAACTCAAAAATGTGCATTTTATGCCGCCAAAAGTATGGTATCGCAAAAGATTTTTTTCTCGGCATCTAGAATGCATTTAACCATTTCCTTAAAAGTTCCTAAAAGAGGAATGGTTCCTCTCTATGATCAACTTGATAAACCGGAACTTGCTTATCTGGTATTATCTTACAACGCTTTTTTCGTGAAAATCAGTTGTGGGTCAAGGTGACGCACAACTGATTTGCATTTGACAATGTTCCCGCATATCCAATCAATTGATTTGGGCACGAGGCATGGGGATTGTAGGTATTGTATGGAGGAATAGTCAGGCATGAGCAGAGATAAGAACTCTTAACTGTTCGAAAGATATTCGTGGTTACATGTGGGTCAATACTTTTGTGCCACCCTGTACAAAGTCAAAATTCAGATTCGTGACAGAGCGAATTTTCTTCAGAGCACAACGCAAAATATCTTCATCAGTTCAGAATAGAGGGTGACTCCTACGGATATTATTCATTACGAATAACCTTTTTTTCAGATAAATTCCCCTGTGAAAAATACGTCACCATACTAAAGACAAAATGCTTCAACTAATTGTAAATAAAGCCACAAATCCGCATCCGAGTCCCGCATGTGGCATAATTGTTGATTATTTATTGGTTATAAACCACTGCGTTTACTCACATCCGCGCCCTCCACACACCTTATACCATCGACAAAAATTAACGAATTCTGATTTATCTAACTGTTAACTACAACAATAACTGTATAATTGATCGAACACCTTCCCGGAAGATATGTTTCAGACGTACTACTCAACTGATTATTTGTCAAAAAAAACAAACTATCTTATCCGACAACTAGCGCTAACCTAACCAACAACAACAACAACACAACTAACCTCCATTCTAGCGCTATTCCAACTAACGACAACTAACCTCCATTCTAGCGCTCGTGATGGGCGGTCGTCCCTGACCCCGCTCTTTTCCGACCTAGTTTGGGGAATCCTCTCCCGTCAGCTTGGGCAACCCGGAGAGTATCGCCTACTTGGTACACTTCAAGAGGAGGAGCACGGACGGATTTCCATCGTCTCGAGTGATCTACCGTCAAGAAAGCCCCGCTGTCTGCGTTGTGAGTTCCTAACCGGCGCAAGTCAGGTGTTCGGCGGCAGGATGATCTACTTCGATGCTCAACGGAGATCCGTCACGATCGTCCCTACAGTTGACCAGAGAAGCCAAAGAAGATCCCATTCCTTGACCTAACGACGCTCTGACCGAATATCCCCATTCCCTCCACACTGAAGTCACCCTCCTGCAGGACCATTGTGCCTGACGTCAGGATAAATATGATAAATATGATGATATGATGATCCGACAACTCTTCTTTCCACATCTCGCGAACGGGAAGACACGCCTACGTCCCCATCATTTCGACATTTGACACGAGAGTTCCGATCGTTACTCGAGAAATGGTCCTTCTTAAGCTCGGATTGCAAGTCAGAAGTGTTAGAGAATGAGCGAATCCGTGTAGCGATTGCACGTTTGTGAGCACGACTGATGTAGATGAGGCTGAACGTCGAACTGTTGCACATGTATCGCTAATATCAGCAGCAGTCGAACCCACACGTTTCTTGTAAGAACGACTGCTTTTACACTGAACCATCATAATATTTTACAATTGACTAATATTTTCGATAACAATATAATCGTACTACAAATACTAAACAAATTTCGTCCATAAGGAACGAATATGAGTGACTATCTGAGAGAACTGAGCGATTTCACCTATGTGCTGTACAACGAAAAATAAAGTCTCAATTTGAAGATTGTTCTGGGGGTAAATTTTCGCGTAGAGTTCGAAAATATACCTTAGAAAGCCGTATCTCTGACCCCTCATTTCCTGTGTCGCGCTATACCTGGGTGGTCGGTTTTTGTAACTTTTGAACGGTTCATCCAAACTCCATAAATGTATTGTGATTCTGAAATATCTCGACGAAATAAGCATTTTTACTGTTAGAAGTGAAGAGCTAACTCGTCTGTGAAAAAAGTTTAGGCCATTTGAATTCTCAAAATTGGTGCCTTAACTCCTTATACTCGGAATTCCCTTTTTTGAACATGTTCATTGGATTCCACGTGAAAAGTTACCCCTAGGTCCATCTTTTCGCTCCAAAAGAGCGGGATGCATGGGGTTTCCCGCTTCTGGGGAAGCGAAGTTATGTAAAATATCAGTATAAATATGAATTTTTCAAGCAAACCATCGCGATTTCAGACCACTATTTAACAAATATTTACTATGCAAGAATGCAAAAGTATAATTACGCTTGAAAATGCGGAGTTTCGCCCATTCTTAAAAATCGATTTCTTCATCTTCGAAAAATCTCCATTTTGAACGTTGCTAACTTTAAAAATAAAAATTTCGTAAAATTTTGAGAAATTTTCACGTATTAATATTTTTGAACACGAGTTTTGTCGATTGGCATAGATCAGAGTGGGTTTTTCGTTGTTTTACAAATTTCGATTTACACACGATAAAAATTTTGATATTTTGGATCGTTGAAATTTTAAATAACGAACACGTTTTCGAATCACCTTATATGACAACATTGTTTTAGGTCTGAAATTAGTCGAATCCCCTCGAAAATACATATTGATTTTTCATAAATTATTTTTACGCACTCTCAAAACCGCGTTTCCATGCAATAATATTTCAACAATCACAATGTGTGGGACCATATATACAACGTTTTCTCATTTAGGTCGGTACATATTATACGAATTACTTTGAACTTGCGCTAATTCAATTGTATTTTTAAAGTTAGCAACGTTCAAAATGGAGATTTTTCGAAGATGAAAAAATCGATTTTTAAGAATGAGCAAAAGTCCGCATTTTCAAGCGTAATTATACTTTTGCATTCTTGCATAGTAAATATTTGTTAAATAGTGGTCTGAAATCGCGATGGTTTGCCTGAAAAATTCATATTTATACTGATATTTTACATAACTTCGCTTCCCCAGAAGCGGGAAACCCCATGCATCCCGCTCTTTTGGAGCGAAAAGATGCACCTAGGTTTAACTTTTCACGTGAAATGCAATGAACTTGTTCAAAAAAGGGCATTCCTAGGATAAGGTGTGAAGGCACCAATTTTGAGAATTCAAATGGCCTAAACTTTTTTCACAGATGAGTTAGCTCTTCACTTATAACATTAAAAATGCTTATTTCGTCGAGATATTTCAGAATCACAATACATTTATGGAGTTTGGATGAACCGTTCAAAAGTTACAAAAACCGACCACCCAGGTATAGCGCGACACAGGAAATGAGGGATTAAAGATACGGCTTTCTAAGGTAAATTTTCGAACTCTACGCGAAAAGATACCCCTAGAACAATCTTAAAATTGAGAATTTATATTTCGATGTACGGCACATGCTTAATCCTCTCAGATAGTCACTCATATTATCACGTACCAAATCGATTATTCGCAGATTCTTCTATCCCGACAATAAACGAGTGTATGAGCATGCCAAACTGGCAAAATAAAGGAATGACAATGAACATGCTCGGAACGAAACCCTTGAAAGAATATGGTTGTATGGTCAGAGCAATTTTAAATACCTGCATTATTAAAGAGAATACATCGCTCCTGTGATAACTGAATATTACTTTTTAGGCAAAAGAGAGAGCGATATGTATTTACACGGACATTTTTATATTTTATATTGCCGCCCAATTGTACAGTTGCTTAGCGCAAAGTATAAATGATTTAAATAATAAAAAAATGAAAATAATATATTACGCGAAGGTTTTTTTTCTGTCTCCGCGCAATTGGGCTTGTCAAAATATACCTCTTAGTAGCAGTACTTGCCCACACCATTCCGTTATTGATTTCACGGATTATTTGATAAATCATCTTTAGTATAGCGCCTGCGCAAACAGATACCTAACCGATTGCAACTAAAATTGCAATAAAGTATAATTTATGAAAACAATTTATACCGAATAGTGCGAGAGTGTTGGACCGACTGAGGCTAATTACGAGGAATGATCTCTTTTGTTTTACCCATTCAATAATCGAATGAATTTCCTAAAATCACAGAAATATCAAAGCGGTTCACTAAAACAATCTTCGATTGGTGCTCGCAAGCTCTCAATCGCGAGATAAGACGACGAGAGGGAGACGAGCAAGAACAGGAAAAGAGTGGCAAGAAAACATGCATATTTCCAGCCGTAAAAACAGAATAACGAATCTCTGGGAAACAACGCCTTCAAAGTGACGGGTAAATGTACGCACCAATCATGAAACAAATCTTTTAAAAACATTGAAGAATGCTCACCTTTCGACGAAAGTAGACGCATGAGAAATATGCGTACACAATTCCAATGAAGAAAATATCATAAATCATCTGAAATATGCACTCCTATTATGCGCCTATCATGTGGCGTTGAAGCTAGTCGGTTCCATGACGTTAGGTGCATGTTTACTACCTATGACTCATAGGCTATGAGCACCAACTTTTCTCATACTGTTTCACTTGACCAGCTGATGTGCTAATGCAGAGTCTAGCTAGATAGGATAGAGGAAACATAGGATAATGCAAACGAATATTAACCTAATATGCAGTCCCATCTATTCGGTCAAAAGACCAGAAAACTGACTCACTATTGCAGTTTCAATGTCCATAACATTTGTGATTGCAGCTTCTGTGTAAATCAATCGACAGTTATACTGCATTATTGGATCGTTTGCATTCAGAAAAGCATCTGCCAATGTTGAGCAAAACTGAAAAAAAAAACAATATAGATACATTAATAAAAATTGATTGTAACCTGGAGTGAAAACAGATATTTCCTGTACACTTTTCCTTGAGCGTCGATGTCTAATACAATCAGCATGCAAACAAGTGCGTTAAACGAGAAGAGAACCGTGCCTAAATGTGAAGACATTGCAAAAAATGGTGAGAAAACAAATGTAAAAAAGCCCGGATGGTCTAGTTGTTAAGAAATCTACCCGGTAGGGGGAAGACTCGGTTCGATTCCCGGTCCGAGTACATCCTTTGCAATTTTACATAATGATTATGAATACAAGAGGCTACCGCAAATGGTATGGGCCAACGAGACCACATATTGAAACTCGGGGCTCAATTCCGTTGTGTACATTGGAAATAACGAGAATATTGAATGTATTTTCGCTCACCAGCTCATTATTTTACTGTAATCTCGTGATAAACATATTGTATGACGAATATTGTATTGTTTCCACAATAAATGTAGTCATTGAGTATCAGCACATGCACAATATACATTTCATTCACCGTTATTACAATTTAAAATTCGGATCGATTACTCAGAAGATAAGAAAAAAAATTTGTACGCAAAGCAAAGCATTGCCATTACTAATTGTGCATTGAAATGCCTTAGATTCGTACTACCCGGTTTGTGGAAACGCTCGAATATTTGACACGACATTTTTCCTCCATATCCTCCTCGAAATCGTCCTCCGAAGGCTCGGATTGCAAGTGAGAAGCGTGATTGAATGAGCGAATCCGTGCAAATGAAACGACGTTTGCGCATATGACAGAGACCGCAGAAGCTGAACTTTGGGCAATAAGAAGTGTGCTGTAAAATGCTAGCAATCGAAATAGAGCGTTCGAAATTTACGTCATCGCGTATTCATTCCCACGTTCTTTCGCCATTCAAACGGGCAATGTCGGATGATCACTTACTGGATGATAACCTACTGGTTGATAACCAAACAAGGGAGGGGGACAAAAGCACAACGGACAAAAGCACAACAATTCACCATTAATTTGCGATTGGACATGGCAACTTGTGAGTTCCTTTATTGTAACCATTATGTGATCCCCTACATTTGTATATGCAAATCTTGTTGCTAGTCAATCATGAGTTTTACTCGACACCAATGAACAGGGTTCATGGTCCAAAATTGACCATTTGAGTGTAAAATCATGGTTAGATAATCACCAAATGCCGTAACCAATCGATATTCCAGTACCCCAGAAACTACTCTAAATTAGTAACATGGTGACTGATTGGTTACGGCATTTGGTGATTATCTAGCCATGATTTTCCACTCAAATGTTCAATTTTGGACAATGAACCCCTCCTGGTCATTGGTATCGAGTGAAACTCATGATTGCCTAGCAACAACATTTGCATATTCAAATGTAGGGGAGCACATACTGGTTACAATGAAGGAACTCCCAAGTTGTGAAGTCCAATCGCAAATTAATGGTGAATAGTTGTGCTTTTGTCCGTTGTGCTTTTGTCCCCCTCCCCCAAACAATGGACCCTTTAGAACTTTCACAGAATCATTTTTGACACCTTGTTACCCACTGTGCAAGTTCTACAGAAGGGTACGTTTCTGGTTATCATCCAGCAGGTTATCATCCGACCTAGTGCCTTCAATCGAGAGATTGCGGGAAATATAGATGTACGAAGGACGAACTCCTCACACTACAAACAGTCTCTTGAACTTACCAAATCGGAGATTAGCTGTTTCTTCCAAACCAACCATAAGAGAGTATACGAGCAAGCCAAAATGGCAAAATAAGGGTCCGACAAATAAAAGGCTCGGAATACAACCCTTGAATGACACAGATTACGTGCTGAGGGTAATTGGAACAACCTGCATTACTAATGAGAAGACGGCACGCTTGAGGTACCTAAATAGGCGCATTAAACACTTATTTTTCACAATTTTTGTTGTTCATACTTAAATTGTACCATTATTGGGATATAAATCTCGATATATTTTCGTGAAAGGGCCTTTTGTATCTGTTCTCCGCTCCAATTTAGTTTAAGGGCCTATTATATCATTTCATACTGCTCGCCTCCGCTGAGGGATAATACGACTGAAAACGAGGGAGATATGTCGCGATGCCTCGATATGAGTGGGGGAATAGGATGAGGAAAGTTTCCTCGACGAAATCAAAGAAGTACCTACTCTCATACTAATACCTACCTCTCAGTTGCATTGCTTGCCCACGCCATACCGTTGTTGATTTCACGAATTAGCTGATAAATCATAGCCAATATGACAGTACTCTCGATAACCTGCATGCCATCAAGCAGGTCGCTGAGCGAACCTCAGGGCACGGCATCCCATTCTACTTCGCGTTCGTAGACTTCAAGAAGGCATTCGACTATGTAGAGCCTGCTGGCAAGCCCTCTACTCATTCGGAGCCCATCCCACCCTCGTCCGCCTGCTGATTCGCCTATACGAGTCTTCCTCTACGCTCATAAGAGTAAACGAGGAACTCGTGCCAGTCACTGTGCTAAGAGGAGTCAGACAAGGGGATACCCTCTCTCCTTTAGTGAGAAGGTATGGAGCATTCCAGAAATGTGCATAGGACTCACACGCAGTGACAGAAGGATCCATCCTCACATCGTTCTTCTTTGTAAACTCTTGTTCTCGTGGCATTATTGCACGACCCACATGTAGTCGGGCAAGGTCCGGTGGTGGACCACTCGCCCAACGCTCTGCAATAGTTTAACTAACACTAAATTGAGTTGCATATCTGGGAATTATGCATAATTTCAGCGCCGACAGCCACACGCAAGAGAGCATACAAAAAGACTTTGCCTCTCCTTCTCCGTTATCTGATATTTCTAGCCCTCCTCTTGTAAAATGCCATGGGAAGCACACGGCTCCCCACCGTTCAAAAAAGTCAAACCGATTACCCGCTACGAGCAGAACACTTCAGCAGGAACTCGTTCTGAAAGGATATTTAATACGAAAACATGAATCAAAATATTAAGAAATGTAAAATTATAGCCTACGATTGGTCGCATGCATGTGTCCGCAGTGTAGTCTCCAAGGAATGAGCGGAGTGATTCGGTATAATAGTAAACGAGGCAATTCATTGGTTTGATGAGACTAGTGAATGCAGTGCAACTCTCGGAATTAAACAATCGTTATTGACCATGATTCAGAAAAAAAAGGACGTGGATGTTGTTGCACCTCCTGGTAATAATACTAATAGCTATGCTGTTCAGAGGCAAATGCAAATACAAAGATAATGATACGATGACGAGCGATTGTTATCGTTAGTCATACTACTGTCAGGGGAATTGGTATGGCTACTGCAGTCAGGCTACTCGTGGGGTGGCGTCTATAATTGTAGTTATTAACTGAGCAAAACATCATATCAATCAAAGATAAAGTAACAATAATTAGAGATGTCTAATTCCCGATACTATTACTATACAATATATTGTACGAATTAATGAATTTGTATGATCTCGCCTCATGCAAGGTATGTATCGTGTGCATGTGTATCATGCATGTGTATTTGTATGCACATAGGGGGGGGCGTTTAATAGATTTGATTCATTCAATGAACGAATTGAACTACTTGATAAAATATTCGCAAGAAAGTCAAGAGAACGATTCGACCTGCGTTTTCTCTCAGTTAAATTTAGATTTTTGGCCTGTTTTCTCTCGTGACTTCATAGACTTCACTCATATGCATATTATTATTCTGAACTGGACCAGGTGAGAAGGAAGAGAAACATGCGCATCTTACAAGTAGGCATATGTAGAGAAGGGTAAGAAGGGAAGAGGAAGTGCAAGGAGAAGTCTGGATGTTTAGTAAGTGCATTGCAGTAGTCATGGAAAATCACATTAGGGACCACATTCGTACATGCAAGGGCGAAGACGGATCGACTTGTGTAGGTCCACAAATAGTTTAAAGTACTTGTCTTACAGACTAATGTGCAATACGCGGCCAGACGCGCGTAGGCGCAGACAAACATTCTCAATGCCCTACGACTTTGATTTTTGTGATCGTCAAAGATGATAAAACCATCGCTCATGAAATCCTTCAACACCAGACGGCGTCTCACTGGATTGGGATCAGGACGATGATCTACATTTCACGGGGCATGACGGGGGCATGACGCCTATGCTGATAAAACCTACACGTTTCATTTTCAAGACATTTAAAAATGTTAATAATTAGCTAAAACTGACAGCCACTTCCGAAGCCTTTTCGTAGACGCGTCAAGAAGGAAGGAGCTGCCAACCACATAGCAACAAATGCGAGCAAGATAAATGAGCGAGATACACAACGGGACTCCAGTCAGTCAAGCCGGCCCTTTCGTACTATGCGGACTCAGCCGATGTAGTTCATCTTCCTCATATACCTGCCGGCGCTGGTACGCAAAAACAATAAGTTTTATATAAGTGTGCTTACTAGATTCACGGTCAAGTCTACACAACAGTGAATGCGAATCGACAGAGAACAATTACTCAAGGCCCGTTCAAGGCTGCATCGCAAGCAGCGTGTGAGCTTGCATGCAACTGCGCAAGGCAAGAAGCGAAGTTAGACTTTTCGAGAATATTTTGTAAATTTAGTTATATTTTTAGCGAAACTGCCTGTTCCCAGTTCATCGGAGCAATCAACACGATGAATTGCTTCGTATACCATTACAGTACGGAATTCTGTTCTTTCCTTGGAGAATATAAATCAAATGCAAATACGTGTACCAACACGGTCGTAAGTTTGACCAGACATCGTCATAATTATCAATGTTATTTCTGAAATTATAGGTGATGCATTACCATTTCCCACCTAAAAATTGTTTCAGGTGGAACAACAGTTGGATACTGCTCCTGAGAAATATCTATCCGGAGGGTATGTCCTTTAGTGCCTATGCACATTGTTCATCTAAATCTGTACAGTTTCTTTCAAATTTAAAAAAAAAACTCATAATGATAAATCCGCCTGGTTCTACTAAATCAGCGTTACACTGTCAAAAGATGCTTATTATCGCGTTTATTGCAGATTATGAAAACAAGGTCAGTAGTATTATTAAACTTCAGAAATGTATTTTACACTTCTGAAGGCTCAGAAATATTTTCGTCTAACCGTCTGCCGTCTACTGCCAATCCATGTTATCTAGCCTTTTTGTCGTCAAGTCTGTCTTTCTCTAAGCTGTCTACTGACGACCCTGTTCTCTAGCCTTTTTAGAAGCCCCGCCCCTTTTTCAAATGGCTGGTCTTTACGCGTGATATTGATTGAATCAAATAGAGAAAATGCCATAACCTTTTCTACAATAATCTACCGTAACCAATGCGCATTACAGTACGACAGAACAAAAGATCAACATACGCAATAAAATAGGACAATAAATGAAGTGAAGTTATTTGCCGATTATAATAGAGGTTAGAAAGGGAAAGGAACCCCCCTCTCCTCTCCCTCCCTCGTCGCATACTCTCGCCACTTTCTCCCAGCCTGCCATTATCCCTCGCGCCGTCTCGCCGCTCTCTCCTCACGTCATGATATCTCGCGCCGTATCGCCGCTCTCTCATTTTGCTGTGCTCTCTAGGTCAATTTTTCTCTCGTCCTCCCTCGGGCTCTTTTTTCGCAATTTCGTCATTTTTCTGCTGAAATTCATCTAGGCTCTTCCTCCTTCTCAATGACTCTATTACTAGTGAAAGTTTGTGTTCGTTAGTATTATTGTTTTTTTCTCTTTCTAGTCGCTTTTATTTACAGCTCACATGAGTCGTTCTTCGGGAAGATGAGTCATGATTTGATTGACAAGACAGTTGCATGGCATGCTTTTGATTGACATTCGTAGAGTCATCGTTCTCACTCTCTCTGGTTTTGTTGAGTAGGAGTCCAGTCCTCCAGTTTGTTCGATCTACATTCGAAACATCTCTCTAATCTATGAAATGATTAAATTAAATTAACGAAAAATATGTTCATTACATATTTCATCTCAACGATTTCGTGAACCAGAACCTTGATGAAATCGGAGCTATGGATTGCAATGTAACGATGGTTTTTCATCACGAGGGACTTTGCTCTTCTTTATTCTCAATCATGTTGCCAAAAGTCAGTTCTGAGTTTATTTGAACTATTCTCTCAGTCTGAAGAATGACCTTCGATTGCATGGCATCTATGTATTGTTTTATTGCACCACAATGATTCTTACATGATTAAATTATTAAAGATATAATAAATAATGTCATTTAAATAAATCATAAAATATAGTACATGACAGCCAGCGAAAGTTTTTTAAATGTTTATCTCTATGATTTCATCAAGAATCAGGCCAAACTATGGAAGAATACTAACATGGTATCTATTTATACCATCATTTCTATGGTTGTAGTTCAATAATGAATAGTGATCAAATTTCACAAATCCTTTCCCATATTCCCAATTTCCAAGGCGTTTTTGCCTCGAATAATTTACCTTTTAATGTACCACACAACTTCTCACTAGTTGTTAACACTGATCCTTCTGATAAACCTGGACGTCATTGGCAAGCATTGATTGGTAGAGGGCGTGTACTATATTTCTTTGATTCCTTTGGAGGTATACCTAAAACAATGTCCATTGCGAATTTTTGTACAAAATTCTCCACAGTTTTCTATAACAAGATGAAACATCAAAGAAATGATGAAGTCACTTGTGGAGCGTATTGTATTTACGTTATTAATGAAATGTTTCGTGGAAGGTCGTTCAACTCAATCCTTGGCACGTTCAAACGTATAAAAAGAGATGACTTGTTCGTTCGCAAGTATCTATCTAGACATTTTTTTTTCATTTTTAAATTTGTATCGTTCGTGAGCGGTTGTTATAAAATGTTCTCTCAGCCTAGTATCACTGAAACTCCTACTCCTAGCAAACTCGAATGTTCAGTATGCAAACGCATCTTCTCGACCGCATTTTCACGAAAAAGGCATGACAAGACCCATATTCCTAAAGAAGAGATTGTAAAGCCAGAAGTTGTATGCTCGCTAGGGGTATATAGAGACCAGAATTCTGGTAATCTTTCAATTAAGATTCTGTCCCCATGAATGCTTGCATTGTTTCCCATCTCGAATTTTTTGAAAAAAATTCTTAATGATCTTCGCATTATCCAGACTGCCTCTTCCGCCGAAATTGGATGCCTCGTAGAAATTCTATTTAACATCCATAAAATTGCATTCAATCGGTCAGAACGAAACGCAATCGTAAAGTTTCTTCCCATTATTCGATATATTGGAAAGTGTAGACAAACCGAGAAAGCCCGCGATTTTTTGAATACATTTTCCAAACACTTTCTTCGTACTATTGTCAAAGCTGCTATATCTTCTAGAAAATGAAGTTTACCACGAAACTTAAACCTTTTGTCTCTGTAACTAGAGATGAAGCGAATGCTATTCAAATGGAGCAAAATCTTTCCAATATTATTTCCAATAAAACTATAAACGCCAACATGAAGAGCCGTATGATAGAAGATGGAATCGCAAGGCTTAAGAATTACAAGGATGAGTATGGATTGACTTCTGATGTTACCGAAAACGTTCAAGAACCCCAAACGCCAATCATCAAAAAATCATTTCATCGTCGTCAACCCAATCTCTTGGAAATAACGCCAACTGATTACCATCCCCTTAAAACAAGTACTCCTCTCAAGAAAATAAGAAGACATTCCAAGAAGAGTAAATTGGACGATCACGCTTCTATGAATATTTCTCCAAACGATGCACGAATTTCCTCAAAGACAAAGTCAAGAAGCAAGCGTACAATATTTCCTCATCCTCGTCATGTTCTCGAAGTTGTTACCCCGCCAGTCCCTACGAAAGTTAAACGACATAGTACGCATAACGACACTAAAAATTTGATATTTGGATCGTATAATACAGTTCCAATTGGCATTTCGCCTCCCCTTTCCCAGCTGGGTAAAGGGAAAAGATTGTACATAAAGTCGTGGAAATGAATAAATTTGCATAATGAACAAACTATTTTACGATTTGAATAACCCTTCAGCCTATTCTTCGCATGGTCCTTTGCAAAAGGCTAGTCGAAAGTCTTACAAAAAAGTTGAAGCTTTTCTTGAAAATCAGCATGTATACTCTAAACATAAACAAATTCGTTACAAGTTTCCCCGTCGAAAAACTCGAGGGGATTTCAAATTTTCGCATGTTCAGGCAGATTTGATTGATTTGTCCAGTTTTTCTCGTCAAAATAGAGGATTTCAGTTTTGTCTTTCCATGATTGATTGTTATAGCAGATATGCATTTACCATTCCGATTCATAGAAAAACTAGTAAGAATGTTTGTGATGCATTGCGAAATACTTTTGAAAAGCTAAAGCTGTTTCCTGCTTTTTTCATCACTGATCGTGGAAAAGAATTTGTAAATTCCCATGTAAAAGACTATCTTCAAACACGTAATGTCAATCTTATTCATCCAAACTCGGATATCAAATGTGCAATGGTGGAACGTTTCAATCGTACTTGGGAAACACGTCTATTCAAGTACTTCACGGCGAACAAAACCAAAAAGTGGATAGACATTGCAGACAAACTAACAAACGCAATCAACAATTCATTTCACCGAATGATCTGATGTACACCTCAAGACGCTTTTTCTGGACAAATGATACCTTTTGAACCTCCTACTCCCCCTGCGAAAAAGCCAAAATACAAGATTGGCGATTTAGTTAGAATGAGCCATCAGAACAATGCTTTCCGTCGTGGATACGAGTCTGGATGGACGGACGAAATTTTCCAAGTTATTCAAGCCCTTACTGGATCACCTCCCACGTATCGACTGGTAGACGAACAAGGAGAAGAAATTACTGGAATCATTTACGAGCAAGAAGTCGTCAAGGCGGCCTAGGGAAAACCCCCTAGGTCCCTACCAAAAAGAAAATCCCTAGCCCTACAAAATTCCCTAGGTCCTAGGAAACTTTGTTTCCGGGGAGAGCTTTTGCTCTCTAGGTCCCCTTCTCCCTCTTTGTTTTCGTTTTTGTTTGAGAAAATACTTTATTACATTACATCATCAACATGAGGCACACGATTGTCATCAATGGTTATAATGGAATCATATTCACAATGAAGAATACAATAAATTCCTCCGTCTGGAACGGGTTTGTTGAAATTAATGTTGAAACTTGTAGTTCCCAACTTGATTAGATCAAAGGTATCCGTATCGAGGGACGGGGAAATTTCAAAGACAAAGAACGCGGCGCCATTTTTATAAACCTCGCGGCTGATCCCGTTGTTGAAAGATGATCTACCCATTCCTGTTCCTTCGAGCATGTTCAGATAGGCAGGCATGTAGAGATCCTTTTCAAAATTCAGATTGAGAGGTCGAGATGGAATCGTTCTTCCTCCACATTCCACGAATGCATCCTTGATGCCAAAATGCTAGAAATTGAATGTTGATTTCGTATACTTTCCCAAATACGAGTCGGCCGACACAAGTCCCATGATGATGCGTTTTGGAAGTGCTGACGTGAGCAATCGACATTCGGGGGCGTCAAACCGTCCCGGTGCGATGAAGAAACATTTCTACATTATTCTCATTTCTACATTATTAAGGGGATATGTGATCATTTTGTTCTGCTTGAGAAGTCCTTCGATTGCGTTTGAAGCAGTATCGTGAAGTTCATACTCATGAAGAAGAAGTTTCATATCCATAATCTCGTAAGTATACTTATTTGTCTCCGAATTCCTATCGGCGTCAATCTCGAGAGATTCGATGACAAATTTGGGATCATTGAGGTAGGCAATGACCGTGAAGTCGACATAGTTGAGAAGAAGACGAGGTTGACTGAATAGATTAAGGTTCAGCGTAGCTGCAAACTGGGCGTCTTTTCCCTTTTTACCTAGCCATTCCATCCTTCTGATATAACCACTTGATGTTGACTTATCCATTACATCATCGTGGGCATACCCTCCCAGGGAAAGAGATGTTGCCTTTGTCAATGCATCATGCGAAAGTTCAGTCTCCATGATACTTCTCCAAGCATAAAGAGGGGACGAATCTTCAACCAATACCCCGTTAATGTACACGAGGAACTGTTTGAATAGAGTTTTACCAATCATTTGGGTAAATGCAACAGGAAGGGATTCGGTCGAGCCAACGGTGAATGGTTTGCCGTTTTCATCTCTTAGACCAATAGTAAATTGAACGTAACTACGCTGAAGATTGAGATAGTTCTTTTGGACGCTATATCTCCATTCGATAGGTGAAGGGGTCGAGCCCCCGAAAGTAGTAATGCTATTGATGATTGGACATTCGACATATCAATTACTTACTTACTACCTACAGATGTGTCGGGAATACTAAACAAATCAAGTTCAGGGACAGTTGTTTTAGATGAATTTGCAGAAATTGATTTATACATTATGGAGCAGGAACAAACAATGAACGTTTATTGGACAACTTTCTTCGTTTGCCAAGCCCAGTAAGATTACGAATAGACTGACGTCCAGCCTTTTTAAATACTTGTACCGGGGATTCCTTTCCTTCTGCGACTTTGCTGACGACTGACACGAGTTCCTTCCCCACTGGCAAATTCATAAACGATGGAATAGACTGTCGAATTCGTTTGATCACCCCGCCAATTCCTTTCCCTCCTCGTTGATACTGGAATCCGATAAATTTACCATAGCCTGATTGAGGTTTTGATTGCAAAAGCTGAATAAAATCTACTTTATCGTATTCAAATGGAACAGAACAATTAATTGGAGACATTGTCCTTGAAAAAGTTCAGAATGCAAATACAATTTCCGAAATTGAAATTTATAGGTTTTCCAAATGCATCGCAAATTTTTATTTCGATTGAATCCAAATTCTCGATATTGATTGGGAGGTAATGAATAGGATTGAATGTAATTGAAGCTGTTGATTCATACGATTGATTGGTAATTGGAATAACCCTAAGAAGTTGGGATTTAATGTTACCTACAATTCTAGGCTGAACACAATCTCCATAAATCCAGAGGCTTGACATGTTATAGTTGATATCTACTGAATATTCAGCAATTGATTTGGTTTGGGAAATGATTACATCACTATCATTGGACGCAAATCCACACAGATATGCTAGCTGAGGCGAGAGCTCAAGACTTTGAAGACTCTTTGGATTGATATTGATGACAATTCGCTGAAGAAGAGGATCAAAGTCGAATGAAAATCCATATTTTGAGTATTGTTCTTGAGCACGACCTAGCGAGAAACTTCGAACATTTGCTTGGTTAGCGATTCTTTTTGAATCTGAAGCCTGATTCTTCTGGATTCCCATAGTTTCTTGAAGCAGTGTTTGAACCTTTTCAGAGTCGACCTTTTCAGAGTCGTAGCACTTTGAATCGATTCTTTCAGAATGTCTTGAAACTTTTTGGTCTCGTCAACAAGAAGTCTAGCATCACTTCTAGCACTCTGAATCGAATCTTGAATAAGGCTTTGCACTTTTCTACTACCTTCCAGCAAACTGTTGGTATTGAGTTTGGACATGTTGATTATCCTATTGCTCTGATTTTCCGATTTTTCTTGAAAACTTTTTAGAACTTCAGCGATTTTTGGGTCAGTTGTGGGTGAAAGACGTTTTTCATCATCTCTTTTTCGCTGTTCATCTAGTTGAATCTTTTCTTCCTCTAGTCTTTTCTTCTGCTCTTCAATATTTTTCTTGTCTTCAACATGTTTTTGCATCAATTCATTCATCTTTTTCTTTTCTTCATCTTGTCTTTTCTTTTCTTCCTCCTGTTTCTTCTTCTCTTTTTCTTGTCTTTTCTTTTCTTCCTCTTGTTTCTTCTTCTCTTCACCTTGTCTCTTCTTTTCTTCCTCAAACTTTTTCTTCTCTTCCTCATGTCTTTTCTTTTCTTCTTCCAGTTGTTCTTTCTCCTGTTTTTGATTTTTCGCACGCCTCTCAAGTAATGCACTAATTTCTTCTGGAGTCGCGTCACGAACATTCCCTTTTGCAATTTGTTCCTGCAATTGCTCAATGTTTGAAGTGTCATTAGTAGGAGCTTCTCTTTTTCGTCTCACTGGTTGAGCGGACCATAGAGAGCCAAGTAGATCAACTGTATCTCGGAAATGTTTACCGGGAATTGAGTATACAGCTCGCGAACCATCTTTAGCTATTGTCGAAAAATTCAAAACATCTGGAATATTGTTGAAACTCTTGGTGTAAATGACTTCAGACAGTCCGCATTTTCATTTGTTGGTCTTTAGCTTGATTGGTTCCGGAAGGCGTACGCGGAATGACGAGCTGGAGTTTTCGGGATGATCGGGAACGTTGGAGATGAGAATTATTGAAAATTCCGGCATGGCCTATGGGGAAAGGAATGATTAGGGTTAGACTTGATGACAAGAGTCCAAGCCAAAAAGCTGAATGGGTACTATCAGGGAAAAACGTAATATTTAGTAATGCTGCAGCAATGCAGATTGAAACGGCAACCAACTGAAAAAGAATAAATAGGGACGACTGTCCGAAGAATTGATATTTCATTGAATGATGGATTCTGATAGATTTGTTATGCGAACGCCTTGCCTAATATATTGTTCTGGGGCCAGCAATTCTGGAAAGACGTCTCTTGTCATGCGAATATTGGAAAATCTTGATAAAATGTTTGATAAGCCCGTAGATCGAATACTGTATTGTTATGGAATCGATACTGGTAATTTGCCTAGGCATGAGAAGATTCAGCTTATTGAAGTACCTCCGGATAGGTCAATGTTGGAAGGCAAAGATCACAAGTTGTTGATTCTTGATGACCTCATGTCGTATTACGTCAAGCACAAGACAGAACTGAATAATCTGTTTACCCGGGTTTCTCATCATTGTAATTGCTCAATAATCAATATTGTCCAATCTCTTTTTGCCCAAGATCGAACTGCTCGAGCCAACAGTACCTACATTTGCCTCACAAAATCCCTTGCTGACGCTTTGCAAATTCAAAATTTTGCAAAACAAGTATTCCCTGGAAAGACAAACTACTTCATGGAAGCCTACGAAGATGCTGTTAAATCTCACGATTATGGATATTTGATGTGTGATCTCCATCCTACGACACCGGACGAAAGAAGGCTAAGTACCAACATATTTGATGATACAATTGTATATTATGTTGAAAGAAAAAGTCCATGAATACAAAATTATTTTATCAAAATTGCAACAACGAGTGCAAATATAACAATCGCAGCTAGGAGAAGATGAAATACGCTAATTGTTTCTGTGTGAATAGCTGGTTGATGATTTATTGACGAATATACCACTCCATTCTTTTTATAAAATATAATTCCTCGAGAATTGTCGAACATGAATCCATCGATGCCATCTAGCAGTTTAATTTCGTTATAGCCATTTTTGTTATACAACGATCCATTTTTGATATATAAAAGTTCATCACTTGCGATCAATTCTTCTTGGCTACAGTTAGCAGACGTAGTTGCGTTAATCATATTAACAACTAGCAGAAGATACAGTATACGAATCATTGTTTCTGGTAAATATTTTACTCGTTAGACCATTATATACTTTTTCGTGCGCGTGGAAGGCCTTTAAAAGGGGCTGTTAATTGTACTTGTAATCATGAGATCCTTCCGTTTGCTAGATTTTATGTGTTCCTTTCCAATTGATCAACTAACTGATAAGGAGGTAATCTTTTTGGTCAAACTCTTGTTTAGATTTGCAAACAAGTTTGGAAATGTAACTGCTGATCAAGTAGTATTCAATAATGGAGAAGATAGAAAATTCTTTTCCGACGCAAACGTTATCGGAAAGCAATATCATTATGCTAAATTCAACGTGATACTCAACAACGAACGGGATTCGATCACCAGAAATCTGACGGTAGATGAAGACTACGAACTGAGAACTAAAGTGAAGCCTGACCCATCTCTTCCTGTTGTAGTGGATCGATCGAATGGATTACATGTTCTCGAGTCTTTCACTCTTCATCTTCGAGAAGAGTAGGAAGAGAAATTATTTCATGTTTTTAATCTAATTATCATTGAATACATTGGTAAATTAATTAGATAAATCAATTTAATTAAATAGCTGTATCAAACCTCAGGCGAACACTAAACAAAAATTTGGACCAATATAGAGAAAAACAGGTGACTCATACATCTATCAATCAAAAAAGTTTCATTGACATGTTTG
Organism: Pristionchus mayeri; assembly: GCA_036245805.1. Taxonomy (NCBI): domain Eukaryota; kingdom Metazoa; phylum Nematoda; class Chromadorea; order Rhabditida; family Neodiplogasteridae; genus Pristionchus; species Pristionchus mayeri. The sequence goes on from BTRK01000002.1 coordinate 10,124,160, forward strand.
ACATGCTTTGAAATGTTTTGACACGATGACTCATCTTCCCGAAGAATGACTCATGCAAGATGTAAAGAAAAAAATCGACTAGAGGGGAGAGGAGCGACTAGAAAAAGATGTGAATAATACTAACGAACGCACACTTTTACTACTAAAATAATAGAGTCATTGAGAAGGAGGGAGAGCCTAGATGAATTTCAGCAGAAAAATGAAGAAATCGCGAAAAAAACGCCCGAGGGAGGACGAGAGAAAAATTGACCTAGAGAGCACAGCAAAATGAGAGAGCAGCGTGACAGCTAGACGAGCGAGATACTATGGTGTGAGGGGAGAGCGGCGAGACGGCGCGAGATAGCGTGGGGAGAGGAGAGAGCGGCGATACGGCGCGAGATATCATGACGTGAGGAGAGAGCGGCGAGACGGCGCGAGGGATAATGGCAGGCTGGGAGAAAGTGGCGAGAGTATGCGACGAGGGAGGGAGAGGAGAGGGGGGTTCCATTCCCTTTCTAACCTCTATTATAATCGGCAAATAACTTCACTTCATTTATTGTCCTATTTTATTGCGTATGTTGATCTTTTGTTCTGTCGTACTGTAATGCGCATTGGTTACGGTAGATTATTGTACAAAAGGTTATGGCATTTTCTCTATTTGATTCAATCAATATCACGCGTAAAGACCAGACATTTGAAAAAGGGGCGGGGCTTCTAAAAAGGCTAGAGAACAGGATCGTCAGTAGACAGCTTAGAGAAAGACAGACTTGACGACAAAAAGGCTAGAGAACGTGGATTGGCAGTAGACGGCAGACGGTTAGACGAAAATATTTCTGAGCCTTCAGAAGTGTAAAATACATTTCTGAAGTTTAATAATACTACTAAGGTCAGCTCTGTTTCAGACCCACTGGTGCATTCGGAGAGTGGGAAGAGTGGTCAACTGTCGGTGTCTGTCCAACGGAAAGTGGATCGTGTAGCACTGCACCGAGAAAGAGGACATGCAAAAACACATGCGGTGATGGCACCCAGTGTCCGTGCATGTAAGAACATTGGCAATTTCAGAATCTGGCGTTTTCCTGCTAAAACTTCATATTTAGTACACCTTGCGCTGAATTCAGTTACAAAGTCATACGAATTTAACATTCGGTTAATTCCAGGGGCCTCGCTCAGGATGTCGGTTATTGCGGAGTCAGTCATAAAAGGTTCCCGGCTGATGTTACTTGCTGTGCACCCACCATAAAGTGGCTTAACGGTTTTGTTCATTTTATAATCGCGTAATGGCATCTGATCTTAAAGCAATTATAAGGAAATTCTACTGTGGAATTCCGACAGGAGAGTGGACTGAATGGGTAGCAATGACCAAATGCGCAACCACCTGTGGCTCGTGCAATAAAGGTGACACATCTTTATATTAATGCAAAACATTAAAAAAATACAGTACCTCGGAAGAGAATCTGCACGTACAAGAGCTTCGACGGCTCACTAAGTGCATGCGCGTAAGGAAATTGCATTATCAATATAATTAATTGGCTAATTAACAAACTTCCAGAGGCTCCCCGGAGGACAATGGCCCCTGTGGAATATCACCGTGCCCGTCTCCAGCTCAACCGTGCTGCCCGCCCTTTCTCCGTACTCATGCCTGCTTGTTGAGCTTCTAGAATATATTGTATTAATAAATTATTACATCATTACTTTCTTGCATTGGAGACAATATTCACAATATGTCTTTTACAATGGTTCATCGCCTTGTACAATTTGACATTTCTTACAAATTACAGTTAGCAGGACATATTAACATTTATATTTAACGTATTTAACGTATTTCGTCTGTTCTTCCGCAAGTTAAATTCAGCTTTCCGACTATTATCTCTCGTGACCAGTAAATCAAAAGTCAGTAAGTGTTGTTGCAATCGTCATGGCTACTGAAAGGCTCTGGCCAAAAGACAGTGCACCCCCAGTCCACTCTAGAAATGCCTACTCGATGTGCGCGACAACTACGTCTCCTCATATTCCTATTTGGACTGGTACGTATTAGTTTATCTTGTGTGTTTTCGATGAATGGATGTGCAGGTTCAGTGTCAACGCTGCAACTCAGTCGAAACAAATCGTCGGAGGGATATAACGTTCGGTCCCTTCCAAGTTGCCAATCAGAGTACCTGTGAACAAGCTTGTAACTGCGCGAGGGGAGGCGTGAGGTAATGACTGTGCAAATAACAATCATAAACGAGTAGTTTACAGTTCCGAGAATTGTACTGCATTCTCTCCTGTGGTGAAGCCGATGAATTGTCTCGTTTACTATCAGGTTGGTCATAAAGTTTTGCGCGAATTTGACTAAAGTGTGCCATCTACAATCGTTCGTTGTTGTCCAATCAACTTAGATCTTTTTTGTCGTAGATATGGGCATTTATACTATCTTTAGCGCACACTATCATAGATCTGTCCGATCAAGGAAAAGAATACGGTGATGCAACAAACTTCATGTGGTTGATCAACGACCTGACTATTCAAAGGATTAGCTTTTCATTTAGAACGGAGATAGGACCCAATCTAAACCACATTAGTAAAGTATGGTGGATATATATCGTACTGGTGATGTTGAGACTCATATGTTACAAAAGGCATATTAGAAATAAGCGCGTAAACCGTTTTTGGGTTTTCATGGCACTTGTCAAGATAAGTTTTGGAGTACTACATCTATGCCGACAGATCTTGAGATTTCAATTATTCATGAATGTGAACTACTTTACTAGTACAACTCGTAATTTCCTTTGGGAGTGAATGGGGCTCTCCATTTACGAACAGGGTTCTTCGCATTTTAGATGTCTAATTTAGAACATCGAAATATACTTTATGCGTGTTTGTGCTAGCCATGTGGTTTCAAAGGCGGAACTTTTTTTGTTAAAATTAATGAACAACCCTTGCCCTATCACTCAGTATTTAGGAATATTGTGGAATTCGCTACTTTTTCTATAGTGAGCCGTGCCTGAAGACACTCCATATCATGTTTTTCGACGTTTTCATTGAAAAATAATTAAGGTACACATATCACTTTTTTTAGATGAGAAAGAAAACTGGGCTCTTAAATATTGATGTAATAGAAAACCGTGTAAGTAGTGGCAGTGCCCATAGGTAGAGGTCATCCTCGTCAATCCTTGAAACAGGTGATTTGTTCGAAAGAACTCTGGTTTTTCTAATTATCCGTGATTCATTGACCTGCACGAAGCCTATAACGAATTTCTTTTTGATCTTTTTGATACTAGGTAGTTTTTTTTTGATACCGAGTGCTATTTAATACACTTCGTGAGCCTCCATCTAAAAATTTCTCTTCGAAGAACAGCAAATTAAATAAAATTTTAATTTTTCTGAAATATTCAAAGTTAAGCAGACCTTGATTTCTCGAATAGTAGAGATGAGCACACTAGTTCAACGATATAATGCTAAAGGTCGAACATGTCCCAGCTATACGAACTCAATTTGGGGTCCGAAATCGCGCAAAACTTTATGACCAACCTAATATTATACGGAATCACTCTCCTCATTCCTGGGGAACTATACAGCAAATGCCTGATCTCCGGTTGTATGACCTATTAGGCGAAAGCTAAAACACGCATAATGAGGCTTTTTTCTATTGAAGCCATCGCTAGTTATGAATGATTTTCCAAGAGATTTCAGACGGAGTACCAGCTGGATATCTTACCGTGAACTCCGGCCGGGTATTTTTTACCACGGATCATTTACTGATTTAGTGGTCAGTCGAAGAATAGGATTAGCTTCATGCGTTTATCACAGACCATATCGGCGAGAATGAAGAGTGCATATCATATGAAACCAATCCTTTGAGCACCTCTCTGCCTTTGGCTATGTGAGCATGGAACGAGTGGACCGGTATTTGCCCTACTACCTGCGGAGTGTGTCATCGAAATGCTAAAAGAACCAGAACATGCAGAAACGAGTGTGAAAATGGCGATGTATGTCCTTGCGTGTGAGTTTTGCATAAATTATGGACGAGCAAGATTCTCAATTTATCGATCGGCTCTTAAAAATGCGTACTCTATATTAAATGGGAGTATTTACAGATTACAAATATTTTAGTGGAATATCTGAGGATTGCGGCCCTTGTGGGTACGCAATGTGTTCATTTCCAACGAAAACGTGCTGTGGCAGAAACGTCAAGATGTACAATAGTATTATAGGACTGTTTTAAATCTTCCAAACGCATTGTTCATTTCATATGCAACGAAGACACACATCTGCGGGGTGCCAGAGGATGTTAGGGAATGCTGAGTAAGAAGAACAAGAACAGTTAATTTTGATCATCTTATATATGCAATGCATCTAAGAGATTTTGTAATTATGCGACTGTCCGGAATATAACAATTCGACGATTTCGAATCAGAAGGCTTTGGGGCGAGGCTGATCCGGGATTCAACTACTCTGTCCCTGATGCTATTCATCAAGTTACGTGATGAAAAATATGATTTTATATGCGTTGTGCACAATTTTGTATATATCATGATTTTTTTCAAATATCAGGTTGTAACATAAGTTTTGTCGCGTCCAATCTCTTATGCATTTTAACCTCAGAAATTCTTCGAATTAATTTAATCTCAATTTCGTTATTCATCATCAGTGAGGGCCTTCGTACTCTTTCTTACGCGCTTTACTTCAGTCCTGTCAAGGCAGTTGAGGAGGCACATTAGTCAGACAAAGTTGTACTGAGATAAGGATTACAAATCATTTTCACGCATCAGCTCTTCTTGAAAAGGATAAATTATGCCGATTTTGTGTGATTTGCGTAAAGTACTACATATGTGCATAATTTTGAACCACTCACGGATAATGACAAACGAAAATCGTTCTAGAAATGTAGACGAGTTTGTATAATGTGGATGGTTGGTGACGGTCGCGAAAACTTTCGCAAGCCGAATTTTCTTCTCAATAGATATCCAGATCCAAATAGTGGTGGAATATAGTTCACCCAAAGTGGTCAGTATGCAGACAAAGTTTGGGGTAGATTGGGTTCTGTTGAGATAAGTGGCTCCATTCAGAACGATGGTATGTAAATTAAACTAATGAAATCGGCACTTTGTTCATATTCCTACCTCGCACACATGTTCAATATCTGATTTGTTGTGTCCATCCTAACCATAAACCCTTCCCTTACTAGTATCTACTTGGGATAAGTTTGGAAATAAATAGCTTTTGAATGACAATCTTTAATTCGAAACACCTAAACTTGCATATTTTGGTAAAATTGTGCGCGAATTGAATTAATAAAAATTCAAATTTCCCACAAGTGGAGTGTTCTTTCTCTCACTTGTTTAATGATAAATTATACCTCCATGAGTGGTAATTGGAACGCACTTATGTTAGTCACTGTTGTTGCAATTCTGGATTCAGAAGAGTTGGTCAAGTTGGCTACGAATCAGCGGCTAACCTTACACTCAGTGAAGTATATCTTTGATTCCGCTCAACATAGCACCATATCTGGCGTATATTTTGAAAGAGCATTGACGGGGTATATCACCATGCTGTAGAAGTTTGGTTCATTATTCATCTCTGCGAACTAGCACCCGATCAAACGAATTAATAAAATCTGCACCAAATTTAAATCAGTTCATATTAATATTTTTCGCATAGCCAGCGTGCGCAGTTCAGCTCTACCCTATGGTTTGAATGTGCATGAACACCCCAAACATATACTAGGAGGTCAGGCATTGATAATGTTTGAGAAGTATCCTTCATGGAAATATTGTGAACCTCCGAAATGCGACAAAACTTATGTTACAACCTAATATAATAATGACACATTCGCGTGCAGTGCCTATCTATAACATGCACCTTCGGTAATCTCCCATGAGTTAAACTGGCTGGCAGTAGGCGCTCCAGCAAGGATCCACAATCCTGCTCGGCAATGAATGAACGTCGAGGCAGCAGAGTCAGATATCTTGTCGTTCTTGAGGGAATGATGCCTGAAATGTCATTTTGCATAATTCCGAAGGAAGCATCAAAATATCCTTCATAACCAGACAATTCTAGGAATTTTCATAACAGATTTGCGTTTCACTGTAAAAAAAAAGACCAAATACAGAAAAAGCTGACCGTCCCGTGTAACTATTAGTGCAGACGCTTAGAGGTGCGACTCGGAATGGCCGCACATCGTTGTACTGTGCAACTGCGGTAGACTCCAGTGGGAGGGGCAAGCACGGACAGGTATTGGAGGCTAAAATGAAAGCCGACCACATAAAATTCTGAACAAAAAGTATAGTGTTTATGTCTGGCAGGTGGTCAGTGGTCATACTCAGATTTTGGAAGCCAACATCGAAATTTTTTCAGTTGTTTCAAAATTCCAAAGCAGTGTAAAACGTATCTGACCATCATCCGGAAAGTAGGCGCAAGTGGCGGTGTAGATCGGCTCATAGATGAGCGTGACGGAGTTTCGGACGAAGCGAACGACGAAAGACTCTATCAAATCATCCCAGATCATCTCCAGCACTTTGTCGTTGGCATACGCGTGGTGGGTTCCGTTCGGGAAGATCACGCTAAAAACATGACTCTTTCAAGTCAGAATTCACTAGCATAATAGTGTAGTCTATTGCATTATGGAGATATACATCGACTATTTTATTCGTGATTTACAGGACGAGTTTATTTTGTAAACTGAATGAATACAATCATCTCACCTCACCACATACATTCTGCTCACAGGCTCGCCCTCCACCGGAAACCCCGGGCATATCTGGATACCCTCGACAACGTAATACGGATAGAGAAGAGCTGACGAGAAGCATGCGTCAGGGACGTAGTCCGCGGTGACGTCAGCCTCTGAATACATAGTAAATGTGTGAACTTTTTTCGTTGTCCATGATCGAATGAATGTAGGGCATGACATATTTATGTACAATTCATTCACACATTTCATAATCTATAGATTACACGAGTCCATGCATTATGTAGGCAGAAAGAGCGAAATTGTGACAAGAAAGGAAGCAAATGTTTACTTGGGCACCCAGTGTCGTTTCGAGACCAGTACTCGAATGGAACCGAGCACGTTCCGGTAATCGGCGAGCCGTGCAGTAGACACTTGGTGCTCGCCGCGAAATACGACATTCCCGAGCACTAAAAATCGATAATGCAATTGATAGCTTATAATAGTGAATATGTCGTCTTACGCAAACTAGAATTGGCCAAAATTAAGAAATAAATTCGAAAATCTACCCCACTCGTCCTCAAGCACTCCAACTTGCATTGCTGCTCGGTGAATGCTAAGCTTTGATCGATGCTCATAATCACGGTCAGCGGAACGGAAGTGGTTGTTCGCAAGAAACACACTGCTTCTGCCTGGTTGTAATTTAATCAAAGTTGAATGAGCATGGGAAAATTACCAAAACGGGGAAGAAAATCAAGAGATGAGGAGGCGGAAGCATAGCAAGTCACGAGTATGTCAACACTTCTCTGTCCGCCCTATGTCCCGGCAAACTAGAAACCTTTGTTGTACGAGGAAGGGAGCAACCGTAGCTAGTAGTGGGTACTCCGTATCGGGAATCACACGCCCTCAGTCTTCACAGGTCGTCGATGATCAAAGTTCTACCCGACTAATAGAATTCGTAATTCGGTTCACCGTCTCTTCATTTCCCAAACTCGACCTCGACCGTCTCTCGACCTCTCGACCTCTCGACGAGTCTCTCGACCGGTGGAATGGCGAGAGATTATGCGGGATGAAGAGACCGTGGTTTCATTTCTCGCACTTTACCTGCCTACAGCAGTATATCTGCAATAAAAGGAGGACTCATGGAAAACAATTGAACTAGGGGGTAATATGATGTATGCAAATCAGTCTCTGCCTGCAGAAATAGTGAAAATCGGAGAAAAAATGAATACAATTTATGTCATAGCCGTCCATATTGGATTGCCACTGCGTTTCACCTTATCTTGTTATGTTTATGTTTACTTCGGTGGTGTGATTAGTATGTTCAATGTGTCCGTGACCAATGAACAATAATCATAAACCGGTTGCTATGAATATGTTTTGTGTTTGGTTGAAGGACAATCTTTGGTACTTCCTTCTCACTTGCAAGCACACTCACACTGTGTTTATCGTGTCTTCCAAAACAAAGCCCCTATCCCAATATCCAGTCTCCCATTCATTGAAAAAATATTCCCTGATGATATGGCGATAGTTTTTAGTTGATTTGGTTCTCCTTTGAATCCAATTCACTTATATAAATGAAATTCCACCTGAAATGAGCAAATTTGAAGCGCGAAATGCAACTCACATGGGAATGTCTCTTGATATGATTTGAACTGATGATTGACCGTTCTACGGGGGCAGGCCGCAGGAACTTAAAGACGTGTAAAGTTTTAGCATTACGATAGAGTGTTAAAGTTAAGCCTCTGAATGGCCGCCGTTGCCCCACTCATTCCTAATTTAGCTACTCGATATATTCTTCGCACCACAGCCCATAATTTTACGCTGTGACCAAGTAAGAAAGTTGTGAATAAGAAGAATAACATGAGCATTGAAGAGCTCCTTCCCAAAGAGAGGAGTTCGTACAATGAATAAGTTTCTCGCTTCCATTTTCATCCAACCAGCCCTTCTCATTGGAATGGAAATAGGGAGAGGAAAGGATTGGATGGGGCAATGGAAGACGCTTGGAGGGATGCATTTACACGAATTCCGACTTTCGGATAAATTATGAATTATTTCAATTTCTTGCTGGAATGTAAATTCTTATTCTATTATGGCGCATGTCTAGTTCTCGAAAACAAAGCAAGCAATCTTGTGGATCAACATAATTTGATTGTACTCCAAGTGTTTCAATACGGACGATTTCACAATTTTGCCATCTCCTGTAACAATAGAAAATGCGTGACCATTGTGTATTTATTCACGCTTGTTGTGATAGAACACAAAGCGTCTCAATGTCTCCCTTATCAGTGTGCCTTGGGAAATATGGCACTGATATTTTGTGGAATAGCAGTGCGTACTATCTTTGAAAAACTTGCCCGAGCAACAACCTCACTAAGCGTGTATGTGAGTGTCTCCTTTCAAAGTATCACATTGTCATCATATCTGTTTTGTCTATGAGGTGGGCGAGATGGATGGAAGTGGATGCGGGGATCGACCTATCATCTTCTGAGCGTCTATTGCCTGATAAGATAAATTGATTGATTGATTGCTTGAAGGATGCGGGGATAGTACTACATGAAATAATTTTGTCTAAAAACCAAACATTTGACAATATTGAAAGCAGTACACTAAATGTTTAGAACAACGTTCCTATTTCAGCACATCTCTTTATTCACTGATTAGTATGATATGAAATGCAGATACAGGAGAAGGTGATGTAGAATTAATTATGGCTTAGAAGAACTAGGTGCTTACAATAGGCATCGAAGACGAGTTCTGCCAATGCTCGCCGAGGAAGCAGCACCAGCCATCGGTAAAATAAAGCAGTTGAAAGATATGATCGTCTCCTTGTAAGGGTCACACTTGATGCTGCCAAACCATACTATTTTCATTTTTTATTGTTTTCATGCATTGACTTCCTCAGCTCCAGGATCCGCTGCCACAATTGCATGCCAGCGCGTTGGCGTAGTCACAACGAATCGATCTTGATGGGTCCGTGGAGCATGGCATGTAGTACCTAAAGTCTTTTTTTGAAAATGTAACAGTTAAGAAATGTATTAGTCAGAATTGTCCAGAATAAATAGTAATTGAATAGGTCACACTTCCAACCTGCGCATTATCCTTTCTGTGGGTGTAAGCATTATCTAACCCTCAGACATAGTTGCAAACGAGTTCGAAAGTTGCCTGTTTACTGATCGACTATGCATCGTGATTGGTCGTTCTGCGGGGATAGGCCGTAGAAACTGAAAGTGTAAAACTTACCTGGAAATATAGCAGTACCTCTGATTTGTCAGCGTTTCACCGACTCCTTTTTTCTAAGCACGATATATCCTTCGTTCCACGTCACAACACATTACTGCAATTGAGATAACAATGTAGAAATTTTTGAAAAAAGGGCAGATCAATTGAATATGTATTTCCAAGAGTCAGAAAGGATTTCGTACTAAGAAAATTCCTTCCTTATTGACATGGAGATACGGGAAAGGAAAGGATTTGATGGGCAAAGGAAGGACCCGAATGGGATGAGTTTACAAATGCACATGGAATAACACGTCATCAACCTAGATTAGTATTCGAAAATGATATCACGGAGTTTGTAATTTAACAAGGACACATGGGGGGAATCCTTGCACTCATGATATAATGGAGGAACATGCGCCGTGTGCAAATCTCTGAACTTGCCATAACAACGGAAATGCGAGGCAAACGATGACAATTTATGTAAATACCGTCCTTTTCGGATTACAAATTCAATCACACAACTTCAAGCATTTAATGTTCCCAGCAATAAACTCCCATACAATCCCCGGTCCCAATACTGTAAGTAGACGTGTGTATCATTGATATGGTGTGATTCTTCTATCTCTCTTAGCAGCTCTCATCTATACAGCTCCCTGATACAGATGATATTCGACCTGAAATGAACCAATTTGATGATCAAGACATAATGCAACTCACGATTGCCTTGCTGCATGAATTATCCTTGAAATAGCCCAGGAATGAACACCAGTTCGGTGTATAATAGTAGATATAATAGTAGATCAGTTCGGTGTATAATAGTAGACCGGCTTGAGGACGCCGGCAAACTGCGCACACTGATCGCCACTAAACAAAGGCAATTTATTTTGATGAAATACCAATAACTCACTTCGCATCCCCACGCGCGCAGTCGCAGGCCAGCTGACAGCTGGCCTTGTCCTGCACCGCGAAGGGTTCGAGGAGGCTCTCGCGGTAGCGCGTCGACTTGAACGCATTGTACATGGGCTCAGGCTGATAATGACAACATGAAACCTAGGGTGAGATGCATCATACCTTCTCAACTTTGAACAATGCGTCGATTAGGACAAGTAAAATACAGAGAAGAAAGAAGTGCATTGTATGTTATTGGAACCCTGAAACGGGATATGTATTGCTAGTGGGTTTAACCAGCAAAATCGATCGAATAGTAGTAACAAACTATCAACAATGAACGTTGTAATGGGGAAAAGTGAATAGCTAGTATTGAGGTCCTTCCCAGAGGAGAGAATTTCGTAGAATTTCGTTCAGTCCTAGCTTCCATCCACCCCATCCCACGTCATTGGCATGGAGATAGAAGATGGATTTGATGGGGCAATGGATGGACTTGGGAGGAAGGAAGGCAAGATCGAGTGTTCAGCGAGATTGCGTGGAAAAAAAGCTAAGATATCGTTATTCCTTAAACTTTACTTTAATACTGCTAGTTTTTCACAAACCACTATGAGTAGTATTTATCATGACCAACTTATCAAATATTTCACCAGCACATTCAATTCACAAGCCTGTAAAATTAGGAGGATATATAATTTGATTAATTATATATCATAATATCACGCCTCTCATGAGAGACTCGAATTGATTTTGGGACAGGACCATTTTTTTCGCTTTCGATTTTTGCGATGGGCTTGAGCTTCGGCTCAACAAAGAACTTCCTATCCGGAGTAGTCACCACGACCCTTCTAGTTCGAGTTGATGTACCGGTGGCTCTCTCACCTCTCAGTTTGACGATCACTAATGAACTAAGATAAAACATGGTGAGTAGATTATCTCACGAGAGGCGTGATATGATATCTCGGGGGGGGGGGGGGGGGGGGGGGTGAAAACTGCACAACGGACAACAGCACAACAAATCGCCATTCGCTTGCGGTTCTACGTAGCGATTGGGTAGTTGCTTTATTGTTACCAGTATGTGCTACCATAACTTTGAATATGCAAATCTTGTTACCAGGTGGACATGAGTAAAACAAAATCAGCGTGTAGGGGTCATGGAATGTGCATACGTTGAAACTCATAATCGCTTGGTAACAAGATTTAAACATACAAATGTAGGGTAGCACATACTGGTAACAATGAAGCAACTCCCCAATCGCTACGTCGAACCGCAAGCGAATGGCGATTTGTTGTGCAGTTGTCCGTTGTGCAGTTGTCACCCCCCCCCCCCCCCCCCCCGATATCTCTCACCCTCATGATTGTATGCATGGGCAGGGAGGAACAGTGAGTTGCCAATTCCCATCCTCTCATATCATCCCAGACAAGAATTGGGGGGGGGGCTTTTCAAGAACGCCCAGGAAAAAACCTCATTGAAGAAAGAACACGCAGCTGCTCATTTGTTTTAGTTAGGGAATTTGCAGCCGATAAAGCAATTGAAATTGAGAAATTTCCACTTTACATATTTCTTGTTGTTGCGTGTTGGCTGAGAAATGGTAGGCTTCGTTATTTTCTTTCATAATAACGTTGTTCTCGGCAAAATCGAGAACCTCTTGCTTCGATTGAGCGAGGAATTGCGAGAAAACTAAACGATGAAGGGAAGAGATACAGCTAGCGCGAAAATAGGACAAGTTTGTATTAGAAGGTAACCTCATCTCTCCTATCCCAGCCCCTTGGGAAACGAACAATCAATCACCCCATTCTCGCGGGCAGCTAGCCAAAAGTGGCCGGAGACCATGAGGGCCCCAGCAGGAACATGTGCCCCGTGGGAGATGGTGTGAGCTCATGCGTAGGCGAGATTCTTTTCAAAGACTTGTGTATAACAGGAAAGGAGCGCTGGGCTAGTCACTCTTTCACTTCCGCACTCTTCAATTTGTACTGTCTTGCTAGTTAGAGAAGCTAGATCGTTTGATCCGAGCCACGTGTTACCTGCGGATGATGATTTGGGAACGCAGATCAGGAAAAGTTTTTGCATCACTTTCCCAATTCAAAATTTAGATTTCGACAAGTGAGCATGAATTGTGGTTTCAAAGACTGAAAAATGCAATTCCCATTAATTCGCACTAATATTGCTTGGTTCTACATGGCGTAGGTATTTTTTTATAATTATTACGTCATTAGGGATCATGAACATAATAAATGTCCATGCTGATTGAATTGAAAAGGAGTGAAAAGGGAAATGATCGGCTTGATTGCGCTCAATTTCGCGAGTTCTTCTTCGCCGTTCGGTTTTCGGTTCCCTAATCCTGTCTGGGATGATAAGAGGATAAGAAACGCCAACGCACCGTTCCTTCGTGGCTATAAATTGCATTCCCCCGCTCATGAGTGATGGTTATTTAATTCTCCGTTTTCCCCGTTCATTGTTCCCGCACCAGTATCCACTTGTTTTGGAAATGTGATACTTTGAAATACATCCTGCTCCTCCTTCTAGGATAGTATTACAACGCTGTTCCATCCTTCCATCACACGCCAATCTCTATAACATTACATTCAGGAGTATGCTACAATCAACATTTGTGTTGCTCCTTCCTGCCCTACTGCTCGCGTGCCTTCCGATGAAGCCTAATGGAGGAGGCCTACCTGTCCGAGGTATATGCCGAATATAAATTCATACCATCACTAATGACTGTTTCGTAGTCGGTAGAAGCAGAGGGGTCGGCTATGTACCGTTCGTGGGGACATTCAAGGTTTTGCTGGGCATATGTCCACTGTAATTCTGATACGTCCACTGTAATTCTGATATGTCCCCCAAAAGGGACAGCCATCGATCTGCCCCCCAAAACGGTACAGAGCCGAGGGGTCACACTCTGCATTATCCGTGTTCTCGTATCGGACGTCCAGTCGTTCGAGTGCGAGATATGAAGATATTGACTATCGGATTTTGTTTACTTTGAACCAATTATACGAGCATAATTGACATACATGAACGAAAATTCTGAAAGGTTTTGCTTCCAATCTGCGAACCGGATAGTAATGCCATGTTAGTTTTCAGGAAAAAGCGGGTGGAAATGAAAAAAAAGGGTGTTAATTCTCACCCGGCATGTTCATGCCTATTCCTGGAAAAGGCTCGAGATTTGAATTCCCGCAATTATCTCGGTTCCCAGGAGCTAAAGACAAAAATCTCAGAGACTCAGTTTCAAGTCTCTAGCTCTACTGTGAACCGATATATAAAATTGCGCGAATTCAAATCTTGTGCCTTTTCCGGAAAAAGGCACTTTGAAAAATAAGAAATATTTTTCCCCTTTCCATCCCTTTTTTCAGGGTGGGGGGGGGCAAAAGAGCAACGCAACGCCATTCTCTGGAGTTTCGAGCTAGCCACTTGGGAGTTGTTTCATTGTCACAAGTATCCTCACCACTACACCAACCTGTTTTAATCCCGTAGCTAGCCGATCTTGAGTTTCACTCCATATCAATGTTCATGGTCTAAAATTTAGAATTTGGGTGGCAATTCATGGTTGGATAAAATGCAAATACAGTTGCCACTCAATATTACAATACCCCAGTATATGAGGCCGTTTGCCTAAGAATCGAGCAGATTCGGAGAGTTCTGACACAGCCCAAAAATCTCATTTCTCCGAAACTCAGTGATTTGGGGTTATTTAAGGTACTGAAAACGGTGGGCGCATTCATTTTGTCCCCAGAGTCGCCGTTGGCTCCAGACGACGTCACGTCGGAAACACACTTTTAAATATGGCGTCGCTGTCCAATGTGCTAAAATTAAGTGAACATGGTGGTAGAATTTCATGCTGATGACGCCTATCCACTTCATTTTTCATGAATTTTAAAAATAAATTTTTAAAATCCATCTTTTCTCTAAGGCAAAAGTGACCTTAGTAGGTTACATGGTTAGAAGCGGCGTGACGAGAGGATTCAGAATCTGTATTTTCGTCCATTTTCATGCACGGAGTTTTATTATTGCCAAATTTTACTGATTCCAACATGTGGGCAGACGTAGCAGCTTCACCCCTCCTCTCCCTTTCCTTCTCGAGAGAAGCGAGAGAGTGTGCAGATGAGAGAGTGCGGAGAGACGAGAGACCTGCCAGGGGGTAAACAGGTGAGGAATGGAAGGGGATGGGTGAAACTTCTACGCTTACACACGTTTTGGTATCAGTAAAATTTGGCAATAATAAAACTCCCTGCATGAAAATGGACGAAAATACAGATTCTGAATCCTCTCGCCACGCCGCTTCTAACCATGTAACTTACTAAGGTCACTTTTGCCTTAGAGAAAAGATGGATTTTAAAAATTTATTTTTAAAATTCATGAAAAATGAATTGGATAGGCGTCATCAGCATGAAATTCTACAACCATGTTCACTTAATTTTAGCACATTGGACAGCGACGCCATATTTGAAAGTGTGTTTCCGACGTGACGTCGTCTGGGGCCAACGGCGACTCTGGGGACACAATGAATGCGCGCACCGTTTTAAGCCCCTTAAATAACCCCAAATCACTGAGTTTCGGAGAAATGAGATTTTTGGGCTGTGCCGGGTATTGCTCGATTCTTATGCAAACGGCCTCATATACTGTAACCGATCATTATGCGTATTGAGTGGCTACTGTATTTGTAGTTTATCTAACCATGAATTTCCACCCAAATTCTAATTTTAGACCATGAATACATAGATGTGGAGTGAAAATCAAGATCGCCTAGCTACGGGATCTAAACAGGGTGGTATAGTGGTGAGCATACTAGTGGCAATGAAACAACTCCCAAGTAGCTAGCTTGAATCTCCAGCGAATGGTATTCCGTTGCACTTTTGTCGGTTGCTGTTTTGTCACCCCCCCCCCCATTTTTCCCTGAGAAATAACGCTACATAGTAGGTTGGTGCAAAAGTTTCGCCACAAGATATTTTGCATATTTTCTTGTGAACGCATCTCATGTATCAAATATCACTTGGGTATTTAGGTCATTACAATTATAGGTTTGTAGCCGATCGGTGCAATTGAATTCCACAGAAAAACAAAAATAACTGTAAAATTGCAAAATATCCATGTTTTTGGGTTTTGTAACAAATCGTTCTAAAAATTTAGTGACTCCAATGCAAGTTCCACCCTTCTAAGACTCCAATGAGGAAGGGTGGATGCTCCTATTAAACACTTGAAATAGGGGTTCCGGGCTTCCTCGGATAACTAGTGAGGCGGAAAAAACCGATTTCATCGTTGAAATTTGAGTTACAAAACAATAATTGCGAAATCTCATAAATGGAAAGATGAATCTTCATCAATTTTCTATGGTAGCATCCTCATGATAATTACTCCTGATTACATTTCATTTTAGACCATAAGGTCTTCCAGCAAAAATTACCTGTGAATATAATCTAAACCTGCAAGATGCAATACCCCACAATTCCGGAAAACGGTTCTATTTAGCAGGTTATGTTATGGCTGAAACTAATGACTTGCAACAGTAGTATAGCTCGCCATCATACTTCACGAAAATCGTGTCGAAGAGGCACAATTATTGTTGCACGAAGAGTAGCAATCAATCGAAAAGTTCGTAAAAAATTGCAATTTTCAGACTTTGGCATGACATCTAATTAGTGGAACTGAGTAATGTGGTGAGATGCAATGTGCGCTATGTGGAGCACACATGTACTAATATTATAAAAGAAACCACATAAGAATTGCTCAAACCCGAAGCAAGATATAGCTCGAAAACCACAATCGTGATTTTGAAGCAAAATTTTTCACCAACCTGATAACTCATTCAATTGTAAATAGGCATCCAGAAAATTCGTTAGTCATCGTGGATTGCGCATCCACTGGATTCCAACATTTCAGCGTGCAAGGCCCTACCGACTCTAAACGATAATGAATACTGTTTCGTGGCTGCGTCATTCGACGAAAATCACCATGGACCCTACAGTTGCTCAAAGGCTGCGTTCGCGTCCGCAACTGATGGAACGGCTACTATGCAATGCGAGAGACCGCAGCAATTGAGATATGCAAATCGCCCTGAAACAGTGAGTTTACTCCTAATTTTTACTTAAATATGCATTTTAATTTTCAAGATCGATACGATAGCATCCATCTCGAGCCTCGCTATTATATCGCAATTAAATTGCTTACGTAGGAGATAAAATTTAGGGACAGTAGGCCTTCTGTGTTTTTACAGTGATGGGCTGTTTCCATTTTCCGTGACTGATTGCTTTGATTTATGCCTGGTTTTGGTGCGAAGTCTGCTCTTGTTGGACATAACATAATGAGCTCTGAAACAAAAACAATCCATTCCGCCAGCAGAAATGATAAAACATTAACATTCCGCAGATAAACATCCCTTAGCATTAGGCACAGTCCGTCGCTCCTAGTAATGCATGTTCACGGCTGGTTCACGGTTTGTACTCGTTTACAATAATAATCATTATCTTTTCATAAGCAACGTTATTACTCTACTCGAATTGACGAATCTGTGTGTGATAGGAAATTACGTTTTTTCCAGATTCTTCGTCCAAAATGTGTCAACGGGCAATGGTGGGAAAACGGCAAGATTATTCCGGATACAACAGAAGGTATGCTCTTTCGTGGCGGCATTAAGACAGCTCAGAGTCATACAGAAGCATAGTGTATGACTGTTTAATCACGAAAATTAATATTTTCAGTAACCTGCGTTGAGTGCCGTGAAATCTGGCAATGGATGCTAGATATTCCTGTATTGCCAGTGAGCATAAGGCTTTTTCCCGAATTTGAAATACTTTTGTCCCTTTATAATTTTTTAATATAAATCACGTAATAGAAAACTGTCGTATTTGAGAATTCGATCCATAAATCAATTCAGTGTCTTGCCTACAAATACATTCAGTTTTTAATTAAGAAATTCAAAACAACAAAAAAATCATTTATAGATTATTTTTTTGAAAATGCAATATTATTTCAGATCTTTACGCATATACCTACGGGATATTCAATCACAATGTGCCCTCCAAACAAGCAACTCATACTATTCATCGACAGTACGAGTAAGTGAAACTAATTGCAAAAGCTCTTCCCGTTTTGGATGTTCTGCGAAAAAATAGTAGCCAATAGCGAATTCTGCAGCACATTTGGCATCGCATGTGAAATACAACATTTAAGGTCAGAGATTTAATGTCAACGGATTCACATGCCGATCGGATAATCTACTCTGGGAAGTCGACGGTTTGTGATTGTTTCATCCCTGATAGTGATCTGCAACTTTTAAAGAAAACAATATTTACTTTATGCAAATTATCTTAATTTTTGTAATGTTCGAGCCCGCCCATTTTGCCTTTTTTATGCCACTCTTTTAAAATTCTATATTTTTTCAACAACACGGATGCAAATCATGGCGCATTGAATGAGATAAACTGCATAACTATATTATCATAGGAGCGAGAAGAGGGTTTCTATGACGCCGTTTGCTTAAAAATCGCGCAAATTGGAGCAAGCCTGGCACAGAGAAAAAAGGTCGAATTTCTGAAACTTCGGTTATGGGGGATCTCAATGGTGCTGTTGACGATAGGCGTATTCATTTTGCATGTGGAACCTTCGTTGAGGCCAGACGACGACACATCGAAAACACATTATCGCGAATATATCTGCGTCTGATATATATATTAGGTTGGCCGGAAAGTCTTTGTGTATTTTTCAAAACTTTATTTCTTGGGGAAGGGAAAAGCATACGTTCAATTATAATATGTGCCCGACGTACCTGCAATGTATGGATCCCCTCCCTTGAGAACCCGCCTGAGCGCGAATCAAAGAAATGCTTGAGAGCATACTCCAGACTTCCACGGTAATTGAACGACCTACCTCGAACAGCATGGGCCAGGTCTGCGAAAAACCAGTAATCAGACAGGGTCATGTCAGGCGAATACGGGGGGTGAGGGAGAACCATCCATCCATATCCAGCCAATTCCTGCTCGATTTGATTTGAGACCTTGGGACGGGGGTCATTTTGCTGATTATACACTTTCTTGTCCTTCAGCCTTAAACGATAGACTTCCAACTTCAAATTATGTAGATATGTGACGTACTTGGTCCCGGTAATTGCCATGCCCTCAGGGAGTAGCTCCGATTGGTTCACTCCATCCGCTCCCCACCACATTTCCAGCTTGTTTTTTTCTTGTGGTGCAGGTCAAGTTTGGGGACACACAGCGGGGTCCCTCCTTCTCCAACCAACTGGGCTCTGCTGTGGATGTTATCTTAGAGGACCCACTTCTCATTCCCCTTTACGAGCCGTTCCAGCCATCGATCCCCACCTTGGAGACTGAGGAGAGTAATAGAATCATCGACTCGATGTTCATGGCTGACTTGCCTCAGATCATCGGATATGAATCGACCGATATATTTTCTCATTTCAAGAGATCTTAAGCTTTCTCTGACAGTGCTATGGTGGACTCAAAGTGCAATAGAAATTTTACGGGCACCTTGAAGTGCGTCCATTTCAACAGCTTTCTTCAAAGTCTCAAAATGCAACGAACGCGGTCGGGATCCAATTACTGAAGGTGCTGTAGAGGGGGCATGTGTGTTATAAAAATTCTTCAGTAGGGTCTCCGAATCCTTCATCGTGGTGTAGGATAGAGTGAGGTATAGCAGAACATGTCGGAAGTGGGTGGCTCCAGGACGATACATCGTTGCTCTACTAGAGCCTGACTGAAGGGAAAGGAATGGGGAGTTGCTTACTATAACGGCCCATCACTGTTTGTTATTCACTAGGAATGAGGGAAATCCAAAATGCATTAGGGACGAGCAGTGTTAAAACAAAACAATATACAAAGACTTTCCGGCCAACCTGATACAATTAAGAGGCCGGATCGGAGAACAGTCACCACTAGTGCTGTCCACGCCGCCGGCGACCTCGAGACCATGAACCCCGGGCCATGGATTTTTTGGCAGGTGGTGGGGAAACCACAGTCGTTGAAGATAGACCTAAGGTACCATAACCGTCGTCATGTACATCGACACGACTGGTATTTGTGGGCTACCGTACCGCTCACCATCGTATAGTGGGTCATGGTCGAAAAATCGATGGTAGGTCATGGGTAGGTCAAGATTAAGTACTGTACCAATCAATAGTACAGTACTTCCTGATACCTGATAGTACTTCCTGTATCCCACCATAACTCTAATTAGTGAAGAACCAATTTATGATCGATTTAGGATTTTTATAAAATGATTTAGAATTTTTAGAAAAATGTTTGACCCAAGGAACTAGATCTGACCCAAGGAACTGGGTTACGGTAATCAGTTGGGTACTGTACAATCGATCGTTCACGACACCAGGCCGATTGTGCACGTCACCAGGAGATCTTAAAAATAAAATTAGTTCGCGATAGTCGGGGTTACGGTAGTGGGATACGGTATCTGGTGGTACTGTACTATCTATTGGTTACGGTACTTTGATTTTTTAATTAGGGTACGGAATTTTCAATTTTTGAAAAAAATCAGTTCGCGGTAATCAGGGTTACGGTAGCTATATACGGTATCAGGAAGTACTGTACTATTGATTGGTACAGTACTTAATCTTGACCTACCCATGACCTACCATCGATTTTTCGACCATGACCCACTATACGATGGTGAACCCCCACTTTTGGTGGGGGCTCAACCCTGAATAGGGGGGTTCATGGAAATTTCAAAAAAAAATTAAGTCAGTTCACGATTGCTAGCTATGGTACTGTACTTGGGTTACTGCAACTAGATTACGGTATGCCGGACGAGCCTTCCTGACCCGTCTAAGGTATGTTTTACCACATCGTGGTGTGCCCACAGCACTCAGGTTACGGTAGTACGGGTTACGGTAGCCCACAAATACCAGTCGTGTCGATGTACATGACGACGGTTATGGTACCTTAGGTCTATCTTCAACGACTGTGGTTTCCCCACCACCTGCCAAAAAATCCATGACCCGGGGTTCATGGTGGCGAGGTCGCCGCCACTGCTGGACAGCTATGGTCACCACCCTCCGGCGCGCCAGGATTTTCGATTCAGGCCTTGATACTCATAGGACCTAGAGTGCCTAGTGTGTTTATTTGAAAATTCACTGGGATACCGACTGGATCGGGCAAAGCGGAAAGCCAGGCGAGGGTACAGTGAAAAATGATGAAAATTCATATTTTCTCAGCGGATCAAGCTAGACTCAAAATGCAGTTTGCGTTATGTTAGGCTACACCAAAGTGCTCTGGGACGATATTGACATCGAATTTGGATCGATTCTGAATGGGATAATTTCTTCCGATTTTTTACTTTTCTATAGTTTTTATCCCGTTGCAGACGGTTCGGCGTATAATTTCCAATAACATGGTGCAGCTCAGTAGCCCACCTCTTATGTGAATCCATCGCGGATTGAATGCACTCCTTAGTAAGTCACGAAAAATCGAAATGAAGATCGGGTGGTCACAACCGACCCTATAAATTTCACGTTTTTAGTAGAGTTTCGCGCGGCAATAGCTCAATCTAGCTTGGAAACGTAATTTTCACGCTATTGAAGTTAGATGGTATGGAAAAATGGGTGATTCGTAAACATCTAAAAAGAGGTTTTCTCAACCTCGAAAATTGCAATTTTCGTGCATTACTATCTAATTATTCCCGAAGTTGTACCATTGATCACAAGGTACATTTCGCACTAGACACCACTAGGAGTAATAAATTGTAGAAATAATTATATGTAATCTGTCCGATTTCGTGAAATTGGCATTTGAATTTGCGAAATCCTTAAAGTCGAAAATCAAAATAATGCGGTTTTGACGATTTTTTCAGGAAAATATACCAGACTTCAGCGTTTTGCTGAAGCATATCACCAGATAAGTCAATATTTGGTGACATAATCGATGTTTCAGTAACTTCTAAAATTTAGGCATTTCGCAGACTTCGGATTATCGAAATGTAAGCTCCGAAAATTGAACCTGTTATAGTGTTGACAGATACCTACTGTACTAAAAAAATTGTTGACACTCCATCGAATAACACCAGCACATAGTAAAGCTCCTACGGATCTGAGAATGCGTTTTTTAATCGCCCGAACATGCAAGATTAGTGACGTGGAGTGCAACAACATTCATTTTCCGACTTATTTTATGTGCATATTCGTTCGCTTTTTGCATGAAAAATGTTCATTTGAATTATGGAACAAGGAATAATGCGCTTGAAATGAATTTCATAAGTTTAAAAATGTTCAAATTTTGAAAAACAAATAAAAATATTTTTTTCCAAAGATATTGAAACTTCGAATCTGTCACCAAATATGGACTTTTCTGGTAATGTGTTGCACAAAAACGTTAAAGTCTGGTATTTTCTCCCGAAAAATTCGTCAAAATCGCATTATTTTTATTTTCGACTTTAAGGATTTCGCAAATTCAAATGGCAATTTCACGAAATTGGACAGATTACATATAATTATTTCTACAATTTATTACTCCCAGTGGTGTCTAGTGCGAAATGTACCTTGTGATCAATGGTACAACTACGGGAATAATTAGATAGTAATGCACGAAAATTGCAATTTTCGAGGTTGAGAAAACCTCTTTTTTAGATGTTTACGAATCACCCATTTTTCCATACCATCCAACTTCAACTGCGTGAAAATTACGTTTTCAATCTAGATTGAGCTATTGCCGAACAAAACTGTACTGAAAACATGAAATTTATAGGGTCGGTTTTGACCACCCGATCTTCATTTCGATTTTTCGTGACTTACTAAGGAGTGTATTCAATCCGCGATGGATTCACATAAGAGGTGGGCTACTGAGCTGCACCATGTTATTGGAAATTATACGCCGAACCGTCTGCAACGGGATAAAAACTATAGAAAAGTAAAAAATCGGAAGAAATTATCCCATTCAGAATCGATCCAAATTCGATGTCAATATCGTCCCAGAGCACTTTGGTGTAGCCTAACATAACGCAAACTGCATTTTGAGTCTAGCTTGATCCGCTGAGAAAATATGAATTTTCATAATTTTTCACTGTACCCTCACCTGGCTGGCCGCTTTGCCCGATCCAGTCGGTATCCCAGTGAAATTTCAAATAAACACCCTAGGCACTCTAGGTCCTATGAGTATCATGGCCGGAATCGAATATCCTGGCGCAATGTCCGGAGAAGTGGTCGAAATGGTAACTCTTCTCAGATCCGGCCTCTTAAGTGGATATACCTCTAGGGTCAGAATTTGATGGCGATCATGCCTGTCTAATTTATTTTTGAATATTTGTAAAAATGATTTTTTAAACTTTTCTAAAATGTCGGAGAGTAAAAGGTGAAAAATGAAATTATAATCGATCTGACCGAATTGATGTAAGGATTTCAAATATATTTTTGTTTTCCATATATCAGGTTGACTAGAAAGTTTTGTCGTATTTTTCGTATTTAAACTTTTGCTCACTAATACAGTTCAAAAGGATGCATGCTCTAAGTACTATAAGGAATGCTAGGGATAGTTCTCTGCTACAAAATTATACCGTTACAGATACCTCTCTGTCATTATTATGGGATATATGATTCGAACAAATTGACCAACTGCATTTCAACGACTCCTGATCTTTGATTTCCTGCTCATCTTAGAAGTTAACTAGACCCGCGAGCAAGTGATAGTTGGAATGACCAATGGTCAAGGAATATGCCAAGAGTAGTATAAGGCATTAGACATAGCAGACCATCCCAGGCAGTGAAGCTCTTCTGGGAAGGCACAGGCCATGTTGAATGGGAGGATGAAAATATCACGTCTTGGATGGGTCCTTTCGATTTGGAGCTTGAAATTGTGGTAGTAGTGAACACAGACAATGTATATGATATCCGTATATAAAGTTGGGGAATAGATTTAATCAACGCGTTTTCGACATATCTGGTCAAAGTATGGTATTTTTGATCATCGAAAATGGTGTTTGGAATGATATACTGTCTACCAAGCAGCAAGATCATGTGATTAATTGTGATTATTTTTTGCGCAATACACTTAGTAATCATCTCATGTAGTAACATTGTCTAGGTAAGTTGGAGAGCCCTGATGAAGGGACAACGTCAGAGACACATGCAACATTGTGTTTTTATCAGAACCTGGGTCTCCCCAAGAAAATATTTTTCGTATTTTCTCACGTTTCCGAATATCTTAAGCCCATGCTTTAGGGTGGGATGGTTGTCCCCAACAGTGATGGTGAGATCGCGCATAATATGGTTGAGGCCACTGTTTTTATAATATGGTTGAGGCCACAGATATGTATCTGATATCTTGCCTTTGGTTTGGAAGCGGAGAATGATAAGAATATAATTATGTAGTGAAAACAATAACATTCCTTGGAGAACTTGTGCAATTATCTGGTTTAAACTGAGTGCGATTACCAAATCTAAAAATATCTAAAACACCCCTGTGTACATCTCTTTAACTTGAAAAATGGAGCGGCTCATATCGACAGAGAAATGAAAACGGAAGGATTGAAGTGAGACCACAAAATGCGACAGAACTTTCTAGTCAACCTAATAGGCATGCTCAATTTGCGTAGTGTAATTAAATGGATCTGCAAATGGAGAGATTATCAGCCATATTCCCTTGATCTACCGCTAGTATCTCGGCCTGTATCGACTGACCTCTTCCTTCCTCTGCCGCAGTTCCCTCTGGTTGTCTGCACTCTCTCTTCTAACAATTGTCTCTCACCATGACCACTGGCACTTCACTTCTCTCCATTTGCAGATGCATTTAATTACACTACAAAAAATGAGCATGTCTATATGGAAAAACAAAAATATATTTGAAATCCTCACTTCAATCCGGTCAGATTGATTATAATATCATTTATCACATTTTAATCTCCGACATTTTAGAAAAGTTTAAAAAATCATTTTTATAAATATTTAAAAACAAATTAGATAGGCATGATCGCCATCAAATTCTGACCATAGAGGTTCTGACCATTAATTTTAGAAATACCATACTCAGAGATATTCGCGATAATGTTTTTTCGACGCCCCAACGAAGGCTCCAATTGCAAAATTACAATAATACGCCTATCGTCATCACCACCCTTGAGAACCCTAAAAACCGAAGTTTTAGAAATTCGAAATTTTTCTCTCTTTGTAGGCGCAATTTCTCTTCATCAGATGGGAGAGGGATTCGCCCGCATCATCAGTCAGGGAGCCATATACAGGCCGATGCACCATATACAAATTGACACGAGGCGGTAGGAAAGAGAGGGAAAGACGAGTGACCCCGAATCCCCACTGTTCCTTTTCCCAGTGCAAATTGCAAGTAACAAGGGCTCGGAATACAAGAAGTTTACTTATACAACGAGACAATAGAAAGCACGAGCGAACTGTATGGATGAAAAGGAAGAGAGTGAATCGAAGTGGAAAAGAGAGATGAGAGCTGGGCTCTCAGTGATAATGATCTATCTAGAAGGGGGAAGGGGGAGATGGGGAACACGCGCAGTGGAATGGGCATCGGGTCCGTCGGGCACTCGTCGAACGCCATGGGGTGAGCGGGCCCATGGCGTTCCCGGGGTTGCCAGCCCCGGTGACGGGTTGTATATCTTAACCCGTCGGGACGAGCGACACCGACGTCCGAGGTCTGGCTAGGGGGGAATGGGAGAGGGGAAAGGGGGGCGAATGAAGACTATAATAGGGTCTACTCTTAAAAGAGTACAAACGACGTCATATGAATAATACGAGCATACGCTTCATTTACTGGTCAAGGAAGCACTATTTGAACGTTGGCATCATTATTACAGGAAATATCTCGCCCTACACATCAATTTCGGACCTGTACAAGGCCAAAATCAAGTGGACAGTCCGATGCGTGGACTAATGAGTTAGCAATGACCCGTCGATACTTTTCTAACATACATAATTTTAACCACTTTCCATTCACAATTTCGAGTAATTTAATTATGAATCGATAGGTAGATTTTTGCTGAACAAACTGTAAATAAATGTTAAACACTGCTCAAATGAAAACCAGTGTGTGTGGGCATTGGATTTAATGAATCATGCATCTTGTATAGGAACCCGTTTGCCTAAGAATCGGACAATTCTGAAGAAATTTGGCACAACCTAAAAAAGCCAATTGTCTGAAACTTCGTTATTTGGGGTAATCTGACCCGCTGAAGACGATATGCATACTCATTTTGATCAAATATTGGTGGTTGGCTCCAGAAGGCGTGACGTCAATTTCTACCAATCTCATATATCTGGATTCAAGATTTCGATAAAATTAAGAAACTAGCCACCAGAATTTCATGGGGATCACCACTATCCAATTCATTTTTCATAAAAAAACTAATTAGTAATAATTAAGTTTTTTAATGTGTGCAAAGTTGTCGGTGAGACTAGGCTTGATTTGACGGCCATATGGAGAGGAATCCAAATCATCTTTCTTCAAATGTGAGAAAATCCATCGCGGTAAGGTATCAGGTTGGTGCGAAAGTCTTGCGATTTTTTGTGTCCGTACTTTGAACTATCATAATTCTCTCGTTCCAAATCACAATGCCTAATGCCCTGTTAGTTCTCAGGAAAAAGCGGATGGAAATGGAAAAAGGGTGTTAGTTCTCACCCGGCCTTTTCCTGCCTATTCCTGGAAAAGGCTCGAGATTTGAATTCCCGCAATTTCCGTATCTCGGTTCCCAGTGGAGCTAAAGACTTTAAATGCGACTTTTAGGGTTAAAATGGCCAAAAAATCTTATAACCCGAGTTTGAAGTCGATAGCTCGATATACATGGGAAAGTGATCATAAATTAGGCTTGCATCCCCATATTAATTGGTTAACAGTGCTGACCCATTAGAAATCATTCATGTAAAGGTGACACTCAACCTGAATTAAATGATTTGCATTTTCATTTCCAGTTTATTATATGTCTAATTTTAAGGTCAGATTGTATAGCAAACCATATAATATACATTTACGAGTAGTGGGCACTTACGATGGGCTGACTGCATGAATAGCGAGAGGTCTCCGAAGAGTGAGCACCAGTCAGCATGAGGGGTGGCATATTGTTGTCTGTAAGAAGGAAGAATAATGGTTTTTTACGTTAAATAAAGAAACTCTATGAGATTGATCGACGCATTGTGCATAGTGTGCTTTCATATTTTTCTTCTTTCCGCCTGAAATCAGTAATGTAGTAAACATGTAGTAATACTGTAGTAAAAATAGTAAACACGCACGTACGTATCGTTTCCTCTGGCGCAATTACAGGTGAGTTCGCAAGCTGACGGTTGCACATCGAATAAACATCGTGATGGGACATTATGCGTGTTTGGTAATTCAGCGGGGGTAGGCCGCAGAAACTTCTGTAACAAGAAATTGATCAAGCGAGAAAGTGCAAGATAATTCGAATTGAAGAGCTCCTTCTTAGAGAAGAGAGGATTTCGTACAGTGAATGCTCCCTCTTCTCGCTTCCATTTTCGTCCATTCAGCCCATCTCATTGGCATGGAAATAAGAAAGAGAAAGGATTGGATGGAGCAAGGGAAGTAGGTTGGTTGGATGAATTCAGAGGGATTCTTAAATTCATTAAAATTGTAGATAATACAGCATATCGATTTTTCGAAAACAAAGAAAGCAGTATTTTGTATCAGCATAATTTGAATGTACTCATAGTGGACAAATTCTAGCGATTTCACAAGTCTACTTTGTGCGCACACCATACTCTCCTCCCACAACAACAAATGTGGGACCATCATTGATTTGTTCACGCTTGTAATAGTCGATCACAATGTGTCTGATCAGCTATAATCAGTAAATCAGTAGTTCAAGACTTTGAGATGAGATGGATGAAGAATCGCTCTGTGATGTTGATGGGGGGGGGTGTCAATTGATCTTTAACTGAGTTTTCTTCAACCCATTGGAAATTCATAAAATATCAGTGCATTTTTTCACAGAACTACTTATTTACTGATTGTGGTCGATCAGACACCAACAACGACCCAGAAATCTCACTGAGTGTAATCCTCTCAACAAATTCCTTTCTCTTTTCCCACGAATCTTTCTTCTCCTCTATTTCCAAGCCAATGGGTTTGTGGATGAAAGTGGACGCGTGGATAGAAGTCAATAAACGAAATCGAATTTCGAATGGAATGTTGTTGATTTTGCCTTGCATTATTAGATCGAACATTTAATCACAGAACGGCTTTATTTTGTTCTCATAACAAGGGCACGAAGCTTTTGTTTTGGTGACTGATCCTTCATTCTTACAATTAGACCTTTCCAGCTCGGCCGAAACGAATCCATTCGACCTGCATTAAGATATTTGATATCTTATGTATTGCATTCGTTAGGACAGATTCCATTTCACAACGGTTGCAGGATCGAATTCGCGAGATTCGTATCCTCTGGGGGTCTTTCCCTTCCTCCCTCGAACTTCGCACTCACCTCTCTCCCTCTTTTCCCCACGCTTGAGGGGGGAAGAGGGGTGAGTGCGAAGTTCGATGGGAGCTCGATATTCGTTCCCTCTAGCATATCGAACTTCGGGGAGAGAGGGGGGAAGAGGTGCCAGGAGGCATGCGAAGTTCGAATTTGATGCTGTAACCCTACAAGTGGTAGGAACTCACGATAGGCACCGATCACGAATTCGCATCGTAGGCACCGAGAAGAGAGCACCACTGCGACGTGTAATAGTACACGTCGCAGTGGTCCGGCAGGGCGACGCCGAAGTCGTCGCAGACCTCGCCACTATAATTGAGGTTGATATGGACAAGTTTTAGGGTTAGGCCTATTAAGCCTATTAACTTAGTCTTCACTCAAACGGGCATAGAGGAGGCATTCAAATCTTTCTACAATGCTCTCTATAGTGGGGATGGAGGGGTTGGATACCGCGAGGAGATAGCAAGGGATCCTTTCGTTCCCATCGTAGAAGCCGAAGTCGTTCAAATACTTCGGTATTTCAAATCAGGCAAAGCTCCGGGAAGGGATGGTATCACAGGTGAAATGCTCCGAGTGGGGGTAGATCAGTTAGTTCCCACTCTCACCAATCTCTTTAACAACATCATTTTGGGTTCTATTCCTCTGGGATTTGGGGATTCTCGCACAATTCTTCTACCAAAATCTGGGGATCCAACTCTTACAAAAAACTACAGACCTATTAGTCTGCTTACTGTTTTGCAGAAAGCGCTAACTGGGTTGCTCAACAAGAGGTATGGATCGGTACTGGATGGAAATAGAAGCTGGGAACAAATGGGATTCAGAAGTGGTCATTCCACAGTTGACGCTATCCACACTCTAAAGTCTGTCATTGCTCACTGTGTCGACTATAGGCTACCGATCTATCTGCTTTTTGTAGACATTTCGAAGGCCTTTGACAGTGTATACACGGAAGCGGTGTTCAAGGCGATAGAGTTAGAAGGGATTCCCTCGGAAGTCGTTTCTTTCCTTGCAAGCCTTTCCCAGGAAAGTAGAAATGTGGTGGTGGTTAATGGCAAGGAGGTCAACATAAAGGTGGGAAGGGGTGTGCGACAAGGTGATTGTTTGTCACCTAGGCTATTCACTGCGGTTCTAGATATGGCACTCCGTCGGCTAAATTGGGCAAATAAGGGAGTAAGTATCAATGGTCGGTTTCTGTCCCATATTCTTTTTGCTGATGATGCCGTTCTCATTTCTCACGATGAACGACAGATTCAGACGATGGGAAGGGAATTAGAGCGTGTACTTGCTACAGTGGAATTGGGTCTCAATGGCGATAAAACTGTCGGAATGAGTTCCAAGCCTGATCCAAGGGATGTAAGAATAGGAGGAAAAGTAGTAAAATTGCAAGATAAGGTGGTCTACTTGGGAAGCGCAATCGCAGTCAGCGGAAATGATGACTGTGAAATCACCCGACGCATTCAAGCTGGTTTTGGTGCTTTCCACAAACACCGCACTTTTCTTATCAACAAGGGTATTCCAATGGCACATAAACGTCGGCTTTTCAACGGCTGCATACTTCCCGCTGTGGTTTACGGTTGTGAATGTTGGGCGCTGACCAAAGCACAAATGAATCGATTATCGGTGGCTCAAAGAAAAATGGAACGTTGGATGGTTGGCTGTACTGTGCTCGATCATGTCTCTAATGAGAGGTTGCGAGATTCAACTAGAGTTCAGGACTTCGTTCGCACTGCTCAGAAAAGGAAATGGTTTTGGTTGCATAAGATCGCGAATGATGATTGCCGGAAGTGGAGCCGATCTGTGATCGAATGGATTCCGCGGAGAAAGAGGAGCCGCGGCCGCCCAATCACGAGATGGAGCGACTCTTTCCGCAAAGCAACAGGCCCAAATTTTCTCAATCAAGCACGAAGCTCTAACTGGAACACCATGCACATCAGAGCTCTCGCCTGATCTCCCGAGAATCTAATGACCTCTAGATAAATGTGTTAAAATCGTAAAAAAATCGTATTAAGCTTAGGATTACGATGCATAGTTAGAATCAATACTCACAGGTCCTCTCCATTTGCGCAATTACATGCGCGCTCACAAGCGCCCTTGTCAGGACCGGAAGGGGGCGATCAGAGCGTGTCTGTGACGGTTGGACTTCCAGGGTTCGAAGAACGGCCGGGGCTGTAATGAATGATAGAAAAAATATAAAATAGACCTTATTTTGAGCGTGACATTTTCTGCATCAGAAAAGTCCAGATAAGGCTAATGAAGAGAATGCATATTGTACCGGTCCAGCGCTGAACAGCAAAATGGATTTAATGAAAACTTGAATTTGTAAATCGAACCAGCGCAAAGAGCAGAAGCACAAGGTGTGTGCGCATCTTTCCGTCTGTCTACCTGAATTATTAGACATTATTATAGAGTTAACAATTAAAAAAGCTAATCAAAAAATAAGTTAGAAAAATAAGAGCTATTGAAGAGGCCCTTCACTAAGGAGAGAGGATTCGTATAGTGGTCCTCTCCTTTCCACTTCCATCCAGCCCATCCCATCTCATTGGCATGGAAATAGGGAAGAAGAAAGGACTTTTATGAGAGGACTATGGATGCAAGAGCAAATGCTCAGTGAACATGGAGTTTTCCCAAGTTATCGAATGTTCCGGGTGGCCAATGCATATGCCCGCGGGGGATGTCTCATCGATTCGCTGAGTGTTGAAACTTGTCGGAGCACAGCGAAAGTGTGCAACGAGATCTATAAAAAGTCATATTGATTACTACAATAATACCATTATTCTCACCGATATAACAAATAGAGTGCACAGGCCGAGTCCTGCAATGCTGACGACCGCAAATGCTACGTACATATCGTAGTAAAAACAACCGGCACTCGAAACGTCGAGGGAAAGCCACCGACTGGGCAGCGTCTGAGCGAATATTTATATTTTATGATGTGTTGATCATTCGCTATGTATTAAAGGTCGACACATGGCGCCTCCGCCTCTACATTTTCCAAATTCTCTCAAAACCATCACTCAACCGTGTAGAGAGTGTATGAAATGAAGATACGAAGGCCCCTTTATCGAACTCTACTATGCATTGAGGATTGACAAGCATTCCCGGTACAAGACCGGATGAGAACCAAGACATCATGCCGACCTTGGTATGCCAAAAGCAGTTTTACGGCATAGTTCTCGTCCGACCTAGTCCCAAATTACCTTTACAAGTGGAGTCTCGTCGCTTGTCGACATCTCTCCGATCTAGAAGACAATGATGTATTCAAGACGCCAAGTTTGAACACCTTCAGCATTGATAGTACACCAAATAGAAGCAGATTTACCACCACGATGAATAACATTCGAATTGACTGTGAAACATTCCACCTAGATCCCGGTGCTTGCACGGCCTACAAATGGGAGCAATGAAACACATGTTTTTTTTAATCCTGAGGAAATACATGGAAGATTTGTTTTGTTGACAAAGTGTTTAATTGATTGGAATTGTCGAGGTTGAATAGTAGGAACTCCATTCCCAATGGCACTAGGTCGGATGATTAGCTTCCGGATGAAAAACCTACTGGGGAAGGTTAAAATTATCGTCTGACGGTGATCATCCGACCCAGTGCCTTCCCACCTGATGTCTCAATATTTTTAATCAATTATTTGTATCAGTATGGGCTAATGAACGCAAAATATAAGCCCACCTGGTGTCTCTCGATGAAACACGCTGCGAATACGGGAATGTGTTGAGCCATGATTACCACCCAAAGCTCCTGCAATGAACGATAATCTTTGAAGATACTGGAGAGGCTAGATACTGGAAATTGGATCTATATTTTTTTAAACGCACATGGTAGAGATTGGGAGATCCCGGGATGGGCAAGATAGGCGATTCCCTGAAACGATATTTTTGGAAAATATTCATAAGGCCGGATGAGAACCGACGAATGAGAACCAAAACTATACCCTTCATAGAATCACGTTTGACAATTTGCGAATCTACTGTGAACATTCTGGAAAAGGGTTCCCAACCGATGGGTTCTAATCCGACATAGTGTAAATGTATGCATATAATTAGCCTAACAAGGGAAGGTCGCCTGGTGTCCATCGCCTTTTCGAAAATGCTCAAAGCGCCTAACTAGAGTATCGTCTGGGAAAACGGTACGTCCTGTCCATTTTTGCCGAGGACCCCTCAGGGCAGAGAAAAATCAATAATTGTATTTTCACGGGGTGCACATAAACGCTTTCGACCATTCCTCTCCATATCCCTTGTGGTTGAGTGGTAAGGCGTCCGACTAGTAATCCGATAGACTTGGGTTCGGTTTCCCCCCGACGTTTTAGATTTTTGCTACCTTCGAATGCAAGTTTTTTACATCAAGAACTGCACGATGAGACTTTTGCCTATGAAAATATGACACCAAACTAGAAGCTAATGAGCAACACACAGGGCGATGAGTGATGGAGCGGAAGTCCGAACACTTTATCCAAGAAACAGATGCATTTCAGTAGATCATGTAATTGTGTCATACAAGGCTAAAAGTCCAATCGTGCAGTTCTTGATGTCAAAAACTTGCATTCGAAGGTAGCAAAAATCTAAAACGTCAGGGGGACACCGAACCCAAGTATATCGGATTACTAGTCCGGCGCCTTACCACTCAACCACAAGGGTTATGGGGAGCGATGGTCGAAAGCGTTTATGTGCACCCCGTGAAAATACAATTATTGATTTTTCTCTGCAATGAGGGGTCCTCGGCAAAAATGGACAGGACGTGCAGTCTTCCCAGACGATACTCTAGTTAGGCGCTTTGAGCATTTTCGAAAAGGCGATGGACACCAGGCGACCTTCTCTTGTAAGTGTAAGCTTTTTGCACATGTCGTGCCTGATAATGCACAGCGTGGGCAGAAGAATCACAGGGTCCCATACGAATTGGATTTCAACGTCACTCGCCACTCCAATTATCTGCAAACGAAGTATACCAATTATTGTTTTAATAATACAACTTATGTTGCCCTAACAATGGCAGGGCAAAACTCAACGGAGGCTTTTCTGAAATTCACCCTCATGGTTGTTTAGGTGAATTCCCAACATCCTTTGAGATTTGCCCAGTCCTTGTAAGTAGCAGGATTATAAAATTACTCACAACGATCAGTGCGATAAAAGTCGAATATCGTTTCGAAATTCGATTGGCGCACAAAGCGACGATTGCGAGGGCCGGAATCGAGAAGATGATTGCGACGGCAGTAAACAAATGACGGACGATCTTGATGCCGTCGTGAATTCGCAGTTCGAGTCCACTCACAGGCTTCATTTACGAAGGGAGAACGTGAGTTTCTACTGAATGCCTACTAATGATGGAGTGAAGACTGCATTTTCAGCGGAAAGGTCGGAATTATCGGTGGTCCGGAGGGAGAGTAGGAAATAAGAGGTGGACGAATATTACAGCATACGATTATGTGTTGTCACCGAGAGTAAATACGCAAGAGCTTTCGCCGAGAGTAGAATGTGCGACGAAACAAGCAGCTGCTTTGTATGTGCCTTAGGAATGCAGTGGAGTGAATGTTTCCCAACTAACTATTGACTGAAAAAGGCTGATATTGTGCGCATTTTGCAGGCAACTTTCAGAAAATAGGAGATAATTAGTGTCACGTTTCCTGTTCTTGTGAAATATATGGCTGCAAATAGCTTTTCATGCGTCCATAAAAAATAATTAACAACATTTATATTGGAGGGAACACATTTCATAGGAGAATGGAAACGCGTGACAATTTGCATTGTAAACTGTATGCTATATGCTCGGATAATCTTGCGACGCCCAGCGCCCAGTATTGTTCGCAATCACTTTGCAATTTTCGCGAAGTGATTGCGAAGTACACGCACGTTTCGCATTCTAATTGTGGGAGGTTCGACCGCATTGCGCAGTGATTTTTTTAAACTTGCGCAGTGAATCACCTGCGTCCCCGATCTCAACACACCCCCCACCCCATACACATATTTTGGAGGATTTGTTGCCGGCCAAACTGTCCCCTATGATGCATTGAGCGAATTATGCTTGGATTATGATAAATGTTTTACAGGCATAGAATGTGGTACTAAATTCAAGGAACTACAAAGATCCTACTAGGCAATTAAAAGTAGAGTACACATGCGTATTCTTAGAAGGAATAACACCTGCTTCCCCATGGATTTACCCGAGATCTCAGTCCCGTGTACACTCGTGCGTGTGTTGGCACTAGGAGTGAGAACTATATGACATCATACCGCCTTTCATATATCAAAGGCGGGATGAGGTCATAGTTATCATCCGACGTAGTGCCCGTGTGTGTGAATTCAATTCCCGAAATTGCACTCGATATTTGGAGTTTGTGTGTTGCATCCCGTTTCTCAGAAGGCCGAACACCTGCTTCCGCAACGCTTTACACGAGATTTCCATTACGGGTACACCTGCGCGTGGCCATTCATTGAGATGTAAATGGCGCCCGTGAGTGGGCTGGAGCTGCAAGTTCACGCGCGGCTCAAAATCGTCCGCCATTTCTTCACTTTTCTCGCGATCCTCCTCTCAATTCCGGCGCTCACGATCGTCGTTCTGTGCGCCAATCGGATATCGAAACGATACTCGACCCTGCTCGGATTGCTCGTTGTAAGTGAGACAAATGCGTCCAACTAGAGTGCGCTATTCGGGCAATCGTCTCTTCATTTCCAAATACTTCCAACGCTCGACCAGTCGAGAGAGTACGGAAAATAACTAGCAAACATGATCGAACCGAACGGCACTAGGTCGGATGATAACCAAAAACCCCTCTACAGGATTCCCACAGTGTGCTCCCACATTGCCAACAATTCCTCTGTGAAAATACTGCAAAAGTGTACAATTTTTGGTTATCACCCAGAACGCTATCGTCCGACGGTGATCATCCACCTGAGATAATATTTTGCAGGTTATTGGATTGGCTACCGATGTTGAGATGCAATTCTTCTGGGATCCAGTCGTGCTACTTTCCGAGCGGTGCGTATTCAGGTAGTGAGCTAATTAATGGAATTAACATTCCCGGCCCGGCTGACATCCCTCCGAAAATAAATGCACTTTTTGCAGAGAATCACCAACCATTCTTCTTCCGGGATCTTCCGATTTCTATCATGTTTGTACATGGAATAGATTTGAGAAATCGAATAATCGTCTCATAACTTTTCAAACCGATTTCTTAATCTACAGCGAAAAAGGCATTTTTATTTCAAAGACAATACACCGAACAAAATAGCAATGGAAAAATCAAAAACAGCAAAACTAGTATAGCTAATGAATGTGTGGTACACAACATGGTATGTGACATTTCAGGAACTCTCGGTTGTGATTTTGACGCTGCACATTCCTGTTTTCGCCGCGGGTTTCATCGAGCGGCATCAGGTGCGGAATCTTATGAGGTGGAGTTGGATTAGCCGTGACGGCCGGCAGAATCCGTGCGGGGTGAACTATACGCGACTAAACATGACGTTATCACTACAACACGTCAATATGAGTTCAAAATCTGGGTCTGCGTCGCTTCATTTCTTGCATTCTCTCAACCGGCCGATCTCCGAGAGAGAAAAGACGGTGACCCGACTTTCGAACACTTGGCAGGTGTGAATTGCGTTAGCATTGCTAAATTAGGAAATACAAGCTCGTTGGTAGCAACAGCTGGTTCGTCTCTTTCTCTCAGAATGGACAACGTTCCCTAGAAGCACTTTGAACACCAGGGATAGCAGTAGTCGTTTTCACCGGACTATACCGCCTATAAAATACTTTATGGCTGAACAAATATGAATTACACAAAGACATACTCAACATTATTGTCGTGAACGTTCTCGGGGAAAAAGAGGAGATGTCAGATTGTATTCATTCGCCAGTCCACTCTATAATTCTACTCGGCCTGACTCCACTGTACCGAAAGAAATGCGTCGGCATTTGGAAAAGCGTGAGCAATTATAACTGAAATCTATTCGTGATGATCTTTTTTCAGCTGATAAAAATTTGGAAAAAGGTAAGTTTTCTTGTTGAAAAGCGTAAATATGACGCATATTCAGCTGGGCCAGTGTAGAATCAGTAGCGACACCGCAGTAGAGCCACAAATTATCCCAGTCAGTACCAGTGGGACTACTGCAACTTCTTGATTTCACAAATTACATCAAGATCTACCAAATTTGAGAATGATACTGGTTCATTAGCGGAGTGACATTGCTTGCATGTATAACCATAATTTACAATCGCCATCAGATTCGATGGTTATGTAATTCATGTTGTCTCTAGGCTGCAGCAATAAATTCGGTTGCACAAGGACATTATTGTATCCAATGATAACCGCTAGGGTGATAACGTAATCAGTAGATGATGATCATCCGACATAAGTCCGTTGTTCGAAGTGAACTTTGGCCGAGACGAGGGAATGAAAATTTTCCTTGCATATCATCATTACGGAATAAATAAATAATCAATGAGTTAAATGTGCATGTGATCAAATAAACTACGTCATAAGATTGACATTTCGCACAGTTCGCGGCTCCATGCTGATATCGGTGTCAGTCACTGGATTTATCAGCTGAAAAAAGATCATCACGAATAGATTTCAGTTATAATTGCTCACGCTTTTCCAAATGCCGACGCATTTCTTTCGGTACAGTGGAGTCAGGCCGAGTAGAATTATAGAGTGGACTGGCGAATGAATACAATCTGACATTTCCTCTTTTTCCCCGAGAACGTTCACGACAATAATGTTGAGTATGTCTTTGTGTAATTCATATTTGTTCAGCCATAAAGTATTTTATAGGCGGTATAGTCCGGTGAAAACGACTACTGCTATCCCTGGTGTTCAAAGTGCTTCTAGGGAACGTTGTCCATTCTGAGAGAAAGAGACGAACCAGCTGTTGCTACCAACGAGCTTGCATTTCCTAATTTAGCAATGCTAACGCAATTCACACCTGCCAAGTGTTCGAAAGTCGGGTCACCGTCTTTTCTCTCTCGGAGATCGGCCGGTTGAGAGAATGCAAGAAATTAAGCGACGCAGACCCAGATTTTGAACTCATATTGACGTGTTGTAGTGATAACGTCATGTTTAGTCGCGTATAGTTCACCCCGCACGGATTCTGCCGGCCGTCACGGCTAATCCAACTCCACCTCATAAGATTCCGCACCTGCCGCCGTACCAAGCTGAAAAAATTTCCGCCTCGAATTCCCTTCTCCTCTGCCCTCTTGAGGCAGGGGAGGGAGTGATCTACCCCCTCGAGACAGCGGAAAAGGGTCACTGTTTCCGCTCCCTAGCGGAAAATGGGGAGAGACAGCGAGGGAATAGGAGAGGATCAGACAGCGAGAGAGCGGAATATATTTTCGACTTGCTCGAGAGCAAGTCGAATTTTTTCCGCTTCCTTTTTTTCTCTGTCTCTCTTACATAGCTTCCCTCTCTCGCTCTCGAGCGGAAAAGAGTGTCGAATTTCATTTTCCGCTTCCGGGTGGGTGAAACAAATCAGTTCTCGATTCAAATACAGTACTTACGCAAGTTGGATGCGGACGACTGCACGGGAATAATTTGAATTTTGTTTTCAAACGTTGTCAATTAAACGTTGTTTTGGCTAATTATTATAGCGCTTTTGTTGTTTAATTAGTGTACGTCGAGTGAATAGGTTAAGGGAGGTTGTTTTGATTGTGATTATGAGGCGCTTAGTGATTGCGGAGACGTGTAATCATCGTTTTAATGTTTAGCATTTAAATCATAGTTTTTTTCGTAATCGATCATTAGCGTGCTATTATCGCGTTGATTAATATTTTCGCGATTAATTGCTTCATTTTCAGCTACACACAAGCCCGTTGCTGTGCACTCGCGCTTCCGTGCTCGTCAGTTCGCCGGGGCCCGGCGAAAGGTTGGATATTATATTGTTTCCATTAGGGTTGATGGGATGAGAGAGCATATTTGGTATTCGAGGCCTCGAAAATCTCCCTTTTATCGGATTTTTTACTCGAAACCAATGAGGCTCGACTGCGAGAGTAAGGGCCAACTCTGGCCTCTAGGATAACGGCTTGAGCAGCTCGAAATGTAATGCTCATTCGCGTTCCTATGCTTATCTCTCCCATTCCACGTTTTTTTTCTGATTGTCTTTCAAGTTAATTATCATAGTTATGATTACGATCGATATATGCCAGAAGTTCTAATCGAATCTGAATCAAATCTAGGGGGCGAGGGTCGACCCTTTACTCTCGCAGTCGAAATTTGTTTCGCTCCATATCTGACCAAACAGACTTTCGCTTCGAGGCTCGAATTTATTTCATCAACCCTATTTTCTATAAATTGTATTTGCGATAAGTATGTGGACTGGATTTTGTTGGTGTACTATGTAAATAATGCCCCACGTGTTGTGACTGCGTAGTGGACGACAATATATGATGCGATCACATTTATTGCTAAGATAGCTGATATATCCCATTGCTTGTGTGTATAAATGTGAAGTTTTTCAATGCGATTCAAAGGTTATATATCCTCCCGTTAATGGGGTATCTAAAAATATAAATACATTTGTTGCGAAGTTAAGAATATTTTATCTTCAGTTGGGTTATCGTTATATTAATTCATGATATAATTATGTCAAGGAGTAAGGTGAGAATGATATGCGATAATAAAATAAAACGCGATTTACTAAAGCTTCCTTGCTTCTATATGTCTAGTTGTTCCTTGGCCAAAATTTTTTTGTTTGGTATATGTGGTAGAATGTTGACATAGGGTGTTCGTTAAGAGGATGGGGGGGGGGTATTAGGGAAGCGTATTACATTTATAACCAGCCGATGCCCCCCGCCTTCGGCGAGGGTCTTCGACTGGTTTCGCGAGTCGCGGATAACTTATCACACTGCACCACCAAATACCCACCCTCCACGGTCCTTTTCCTCGTTTTCGGACGTTGATACTCCATTTGGAATATTCTGGAAGATTTCCGCCATTTTCTCCTCCTTTTTTTGGAAGGTTCCCATAATTCCCCTCTTTTCTTGGAAGATTCTGGAAGATTTCCGCCGTTTTTTGCTCCTCTTTTTTGGAAGGTTCCCGTCGTTCCCCTCTTTTTTGAAGATTCTGGAAGATTCCCGCCGTTTTCTCCTCCTTTTGGGTGGTTCTAGAAGGTCCCAGTCGTTCCCCTCTTTTTTTGAAGATTCTGGAAGATTCCCGCCGTGTTCTCCTCCTTTTGGAAGGTTCTAGAAGGTTCCCGTCGTTCCCCTCTTTTTGGAAAGTTCTGGAAGGTTCAAGCCGTTTTCTCCTCTTTGGAATATTATGGTTATGGAAAGTGCAGGGATGTTTTTCCGACCTCCCCACTGGCCCCGCCCATCTATTTCACAATCCGGTCATACACGGAGACATTGCGCTTTCTATCACGCCATTCACGAGAGAATCGAGCTAAAATTGCCATTCCTGGGAATGGAGCTGAAATCGTGAAATGAGTTCTAACCGGTTTCTGGCACCCTGAGGCATGTCTAACTGACCCCTGAAATTTTTTTGTGCATACTTAATCGTGGAGCTGCCTAGTTGACGTCCGAGTGGCCCCATATATATTTTTTGAGCTCTATCGATCTATACAAACCAATTTCTCTAAAAAGAACCCATTTTTTAAAGAGTGGTACACTGTAGGTCTATGTCCTCAAAAAAATGTAGGTAAAGCAGCAGCTGAAATTTTCACAGTAGATGCAGCTCACAAGGGAATGGTACGCGCACTCGGTAAAATTATGGAATCTGACATACTGGGCCTCACTCAGGACCATGAGCACACTCGAAATCATGTTTCAGAAAATGCACGATTTTTGTTTTGAGCAAGATAAATCGATGAATGGATCGGGGTGCGAATAGCCGCATGGGATGTGTTATGTTATCCAGTGAGCGCGTTCTCCAGCCAAAACAAAAATCGCGCATTTTCTGAAACACGGTTTCGAATGAACTTCTTGTCCAGATCGAGGTCCAATATGTCAGATTCCATAATTTTATCGAGTGCTCGTACCATTCCCTTGTCAGCGAGAGCTTTCCAATAAGTGTTTTTTGCGAAAAAAATGCGGGCACGGTGGTGAGACTTTCGCCCTTTTATCTTCGTCTGGATCGTTTGAACTTTATTTTTCAACGGGGATAGCTATAGGAAATCGATCATGTTCGGCCAAGCGCTCCGTAAAGAGCGGTGTGAAATTAATTCGCTTGTGGAAAATAAAGTTCAAACGATCCAGACGAAGTTAAAAGGGCGAATGTCTCACCACAGTGCCCGCATTTATTTTTCGCAAAACATTTGAAAGCTCTCGCTGAGCTGCATCTACTGTGAGTGAAAATTTCAGCTGCTGCTTTACCTACATTACCTTAAAAAAATTAGCTGCTTTTGAGGACATAGACCTACAGTGTACCACTCTTAAAAATGGGTTTTTAGAGAAATTGGTTTGTATAGATCGATAGAGCTCAAAAAATATATATGGGGCCACTCGGACGTCAACTAGGCAGCTCCACGATTAAGTATGCACAAAAAAATATTTCGGGGGTCAGTTAGACATGCCTCAGGGTGCCCGAAACCGGTTAGAACTCATTTCGCAATTCCCATGCTCGGCTCGATTCTCTCATTAGAGGCGTAATATACATGTATTGATGGCTGATTGGGGTTTTATAAAAAATATTCAGGTGTATATCAAGGGAGCTCAGTCGGACTTTATTGTTCGACAAGTACATTCTCGTAGAGAACATCTTGTTTTTTTTAATCCGTCAAATGAAGTGGGTGGCAATGCCAAGAGGATTGATGCTTGGAAGGCAGTCGTGGATGAGACTAACAAGTATTTCTTGAATAATGTATATGGTGGCCCAATCGTATATCATTGAAGAGCTTTCCCCGATAATACTATTAGAGTGGAACAGGCGATGAGCCACTTTAAGACGAAAAAGGAGGAAATGAGGAAATTGATAGCTGCTAAGAATGCGTGAGCTTTCATATCCTGAATAATTAGAATCAATGATAATTAGCTATCGCAACGGTACGGGCGGTGGGACTGACCCAACATTAGAAAAGGCTGCCCGAAAGTTGGAAAATCCATCGGAGATCCAATCGATGATGGTTGAATTAATAATGAAGCATCCCGGTGCTATGGGCGTCGGTCCTGCTTCGTTGGAGACAGGAGTAGAGGTAGATATAGGAATATATATCGAATAGTTGATAACGATTATTTGAAGAGTTCAATTGTTTCTTCTTCTGTTGGTTCGGATTCCTTAATGTCCATTCCATCCTCATCTTCGAGTAGGAAACGCAAGGCGATTTCTACAGCAACGTTCGAAAGAGCAAAGGTTTTTTAGTGTAGTATTTGCTATGAGAGAGTTTTTTTACGTGAATGCACTTTTGTTATAGAACCAATCTGTTGCTGAATTTCTGAGGACGAGCCAGTCCGATCGGGAAAGTAATGCTACCGTGTTGGGTTTCCGTCGTGAGGTTATAACATATATCAATGCAACAGGATACAGATGATTATAGCCCATTTCCAAACGCCCGAGGGAGGGTTTGAACTCGGATGTTGATAGCAATAAGGTCAGATTTCAACGCTACGTGCAGTGAAATCTGTTTTTTTTAAGGATGATATTTCGATCGTTTCTAACGATGCTCTGGTTATGGAATTAAGGAGTCAGTTGAATGAGAAATCTAGAATGATTGAGAATGCAAAATTATTGGTTAGTACTCAATACTAGATTTTCCTCGAAGTATGTTGTTATAATTCTAGCTAGTTAACTCCAGTGGTGACATCCCTAGGGAGGAACTTAAGCGTATCCTATTCCCGGTATGTAGATTGTAATAGTGAATCATACGCGAGTATTTGTAATTTAACAGGATCAGCCAATTTCGAATTGCCATCATGATC
Source organism: Pristionchus mayeri (assembly GCA_036245805.1). Lineage (NCBI taxonomy): Eukaryota > Metazoa > Nematoda > Chromadorea > Rhabditida > Neodiplogasteridae > Pristionchus > Pristionchus mayeri. Next base: position 10,166,139 of record BTRK01000002.1, read on the forward strand.
TTATCGAATTAGATGGGGATAGCACTGCCTCAGATAGTGAACTGTTCACTGGACCGTGCACTTCGAAAGATTAGATTATTGATAGAATTCGTGAATATTATAAAAAGATTGTTATGTTAACTGGGATTTATGTGTTATTGTTCTCTCTCACGTTCTATAGTTATGATAAAGTTGGGATTTGCACCTCTAAAATTTCTTTTCGAATATCCATGTGTCTCGGTTCATATATCTTTCTTGCTCAATTAGCCTCTTTCAGCAGACCAATATCATACATTTTTTTCCAAATTGAGAAGAATGGAGACTTGAAGGTTTGAATCGATAATATAACTCGCCGAACGTCATTTATTCATTGTAATTGCCTATTTTTTTCACTGACGAGTAACTTAGAGGCTAGCAGCAATAACAGCTCGGACGTTTCTACTAGCGGGAAGGAGGGGGCATACTCTATGGATGAAACCTCTGCCCCTCTGAAGTCCATGTCCTCTGTCCAATCCGTAGTTCCATAGGACAGCTGCAGCGAGGACGAATCGAGCGCACTTCTCAGGCGTATAACGCAGTCTTGAGCAGAGCGCAGGGAATCTCTTCTTGAGCATTCCGAAGACTTGTTCAACAATTACTCTTGTCTTGCAGTGCAACTTGTTGAAACGAGTCTCCTTAGCGTTAGAGGGACGAGCAAATGGGGTCATCACTCGAGCCCCGTTGCTGTACCCCTTATCTCCGAGGATTGCATAGCCATGGGGACAATTCAGGGAGTTAAGTGCTCTTCTAGCTGTGCTATTTTCGAAAACGAAGCTATCATGAGTGGATCCCGGGTATCGTGGATTGCAATACAATATTCTGCCCCAAAAGTCAACAATGAAAGTACAATTGAGGGCGGAGTATCCCTTCCTGCATCTGAAGGTATTGTTAGATGCAGGGGGTGTGTCGATTCTAATCAGGGTTCCATCGACCGCGCCAATGACGTTAGGAAGGCCACAGATACGCGAAAAATCCGCACTTGCCCTTCTGTAAGAGAATGAGTTTAGGGGATGCCCGTAATGATTATCCTTTTGAGGGAATAAGCATGGATTACGATAACAAGTACGAAGTTTATCACCTCCTCCATCTTGCATCCTGAACTGGGAATCTAATGAAGAATGAGACCACAGTAGGATCCGTTAGGCCATGAACGACTCGATTGATGATATTAGATGCAGTCTGCTGACTGCATCCGAAACGGTCACAGACGAGGGATTGAAACCCGTTCGTGCCGATGGATGATAGGAAGAGAAGGACCTAAGATTCACCCCAGTCACAGATAATGATCACGATAACTAATTGACCTGATTTTCCTTGGAGAGAGTGAGTCCATTCTGATTTGGCTGGGCCAGATACGGGTCTACTATCTGCACCAAATCAGAGATTGCTCCTTTATCGAACTTTATCTTCTTCCGAAAGATTCCATTATTCCGAAGTGTGAGTGGACTTATGCGATTTTACGCAATGTTGTGTTGCCTGCGGCGGGCGAGGGCGAGCATCAGAGTGGATCCCGGGTATCGTGGATTGCAATACAATATTCTGCCCCAAAAGTCAACAATGAAAGTACAATTGAGGGCGGAGTATCCCTTCCTGCATCTGAAGGTATTGTTAGATGCAGGGGGTGTGTCGATTCTAATCAGGGTTCCATCGACCGCGCCAATGACGTTAGGAAGGCCACAGATACGCGAAAAATCCGCACTTGCCCTTCTGTAAGAGAATGAGTTTAGGGGATGCCCGTAATGATTATCCTTTTGAGGGAATAAGCATGGATTACGATAACAAGTACGAAGTTTATCACCTCCTCCATCTTGCATCCTGAACTGGGAATCTAATGAAGAATGAGACCACAGTAGGATCCGTTAGGCCATGAACGACTCGATTGATGATATTAGATGCAGTCTGCTGACTGCATCCGAAACGGTCACAGACGAGGGATTGAAACCCGTTCGTGCCGATGGATGATAGGAAGAGAAGGACCTAAGATTCACCCCAGTCACAGATAATGATCACGATAACTAATTGACCTGATTTTCCTTGGAGAGAGTGAGTCCATTCTGATTTGGCTGGGCCAGATACGGGTCTACTATCTGCACCAAATCAGAGATTGCTCCTTTATCGAACTTTATCTTCTTCCGAAAGATTCCATTATTCCGAAGTGTGAGTGGACTTATGCGATTTTACGCAATGTTGTGTTGCCTGCGGCGGGCGAGGGCGAGCATCAGTAAACTGGATAAATGAAGGTGTAAAAAAACGAATTACGAGGAGCAATAAGCGTAGAAAATGTTTTTATCTAATCTACATTCTTCCTTATTGAGAATTTGCACTGTGTCAGATTTACGATTGATATGTGCATTTCAGAGATCCTGAGGGCTCTCGGGTGCATCCTCACTGCCGTTCACGAGGCTATGCTCAACGACATCGTCTTCCCCGCAGAGGTTGTTGGAAAGAGAACCCGCATAAAGCTCGACGGAAAGAGGATCATCAAGGTTTGAGTTTTGCTTCATAATGGTGGAGGGAGTACATTATGTACGCAGAACATTGTTTCTCTCCAGGTCCACCTCGACAAGGCCCAGCAGACGAATGTTGAACACAAGGTTCAGACTTTCGCGTCGGTTTACAAGCACCTGACTGGAAAGGACGTCACATAGTTAGCCCATCTTCGAAGTATTGATTTCATCCCTAATGTTTAATTCCCAATGTTTATTCTAGTCGATTTTTTTGCTTCGCGGCTTCTTGTATAAAGTATTTTTTGTTTGGCAGTTTCCTATAAGGTACTATCCTTCCCGCGATGGGTTACCTTTGAATAATGTAGTCTTAGGATATCTTGAGCGTATCCGACTCCCCTCTGAGGACTGTTCCTCTGTATGCTGCATGGATGGTCTACGACTGGGACACTGCCGAGACTGGGGGCAGACCCATCGTGAGTCTCTCTCTCTCTTCCTCTCAATTGAGGGCTCCTTGCAGGGAATGTGTCGGGAGAACATTGGATGGAATCTCTTCGCTGACTACTTCCCTCTCAAACTGGTGAAGACTGCTGATTTGTCCCCGGGAGGAACTACATCGAGGGGTCAGTCAATAAGTCTCTCCACGAATTGACATTACAATGAGCATTACGGTGCTGCCAGACTGATCATTGATAGTCCTTCTTTGAGATCTCATCCTCACGGAGTTCTCTCTATCGGCCCTTGTGCTACTTTCCTCACTGAGTCGACGGGATTCAGCAAGCTCTTCCCTGGAATGACTGCCAAGTGAGCATTTACTACTTCCTCCTCTTTCTTTCATAGGTACTGTACCCACGTTTGTTACAGTATCCTCACACTCAACGGCCAGTTCTGGTTTCCCCTTCGACGCGAGTTCGGATTCGCAATTGGTGAGAGATTGGCGATAAAATCAGGGCGATCTTCGATCTCTCAGGTGGGGCAGAATCTTCTCGTGCCTCTCTCAAATTGTCACTCAGGAATCCCGGGAAGGTAATTCACTTTACAAGTCTATCTTCTCATTCTGTACAGGGTCGAGCCATCGGGATCGTCTTCGGTGGTCTGAATGAGTCACTCATGGCGAGCCCAGGAAGACACGACCTCAAACTTCTCAATCGAAGGGGATTCTGTAGATTCGCACTCCAATTCGGGTCGGTCCCTCTCTTCTTTCTCTCCCCTCTCCCCTCTCCCTCACTTCTCTCTTTTGTCAGTGCCGACCTCGTTCCTCTCTATCACTTCGGGGAGCGAATTATTCGACCAGGCAGTGGGCATCGATGAACAGAATGTGAAGAACATGCAGGTACGTCCCTACCCATCCCTCCTACCTCTCCCCCTTCCTCCCCTGCAGGCTCGTATTCGCAATCTCATTGGCTTCTGCCCCCCTCTTCCGTTGGGTCGAAGTCTACTCAATCTTCCGTGGGGAGGCATTTTTCCCTATCGGTGAGCTCCCTCAAGAGAGATCAGAGATCAACTACTCATCCTTGCAGCAAACCAGTGACTTCTGTGATGGGGGCGCCGATTCGAGTGGACAGAGTGGATAATCCGACGGATCTGGAGGTGGGGAGAGGGGAGAGAGGAGGGGGGAGGAAGCATCTCTCTTTCTGTCTTTCAGCTGGATCCCCCCCATCAAAAGTACTGCGATGCTCTCGTTGAACTGTTCGAGAAGCACAAGTCTCTCTACAATGTTCCCGAGAATCAACACATCAACGTCAACTGATTCCTCCCGCTGTAGGTCATGAGATAGACTGCTCTAGATTATCGATTCATTGGTTGTACATTGCCTTATCATTGCCCCTCCACCATCCATCTAGAATTCCTCCGTCCCATCCAGTCTCAAGGATATACACTTGTTTTACCTCACTATGTAATCTAAGCGGGAAGAAGGTCCACACCCCCCCCCCCCCTCCCACCCATTCGCATATCGCTACCTTTGTATAAAATATTTTACATTGTTTTAATGGTGATATCCACCCTTTTAAGGGTTACCTTTGAATAATGTTCTTTTTTTTAGCAAGATCGGCAGTAGTCTGGAAGAAGGAAATTGTGAGTGAGGGTGAGTCTTTCTATCATTTCATTTTCGTTCTCAACTCAATTATTATAGTATAATATATGTGATTGAGGTAGATTTAATCTATTACACTTTCCAATGCGATAGTTACGGTTTAGCCTCATTCTGAGAGGATATATATAGCATCATACGAACCAATGCATTATAGGCCTTTTGGTCACAAGCTCCCGAGTGAGCATTCGCAGGATGGAGTCATGTGGAGGGAGAGGTGAGACAAAGCTTATTTTTTACTCCGAGAAAAGATATCTCCCTCATTGACGTTACATTTGTTGAGAAGTTCCTTTCCTAACTGGCCCATTCAGCCAGCCCGAGCGCCCGACTAGGAGTGACTTCAACGAGGAAGCACCAAAGACCGGCATTGAAGATATGTGATATAGAAGATTCACCAATTTCTCGTCCAAGAATCCCTTCCCTCTCTCCATTAATGTAACCATAGATTACGGAATTTATTTGCTTTGGTTTTTACTTCGTTTATTGTATCAAATCGGTTCCGTATATCTCTTCGGTCCCGTCGTTTTAGCATTTCTCGCTCTTTCCAAACTTAGATCCTGCAACGAGGGAGCGACATCGCTACGACGAATTAAAAAACAATCCTCATTCCTCCTCTTTTAAAAAATAATAGCATCTTTCGTTCTTTGTGAATTTGAGCCATTTTCACATAACAGCAAGTCACGGTTGTGGCGAGCCGCTTCATTGTATTATTTTCTTGAATCTTGTTACGGTTGATCTAGCACCCCTCCCTTCCCACGCTCTTTCACAGGTTTTCCGATGGCAGCATCTCTTCGCTTCAACGGGAGTAAGTCACGGTTGTGGCAAACTCCCGCACTTAGAAGGCGCTTCCCATCCCCCCCCCCCTCTCCCTTGTCTCATCCGCGCGCGCTCTCTCTCTTTCACACACTCTCTCGTCTCTGCCCTTCCTAAGGTGCCTCTCGCTTGCTGTTTTCTCTCTTCCGCGAGACAGATAATAAACAGTTGACCTCAATATCGATTGATAACATTTACAACCACTGGCGGAAATTTCTGGGAATTGGTACGGGGGCTGATGCCGCTCGATGAAACCCGCGGCGAAAACAGGAATGTGCAGCGTCAAAATCACAACCGAGAGTTCCTGAAATGTCACATACCATGTTGTGTACCACACATTCATTAGCTATACTAGTTTTGCTGTTTTTGATTTTTCCATTGCTATTTTGTTCGGTGTATTGTCTTTGAAATAAAAATGCCTTTTTCGCTGTAGATTAAGAAATCGGTTTGAAAAGTTATGAGACGATTATTCGATTTCTCAAATCTATTCCATGTACAAACATGATAGAAATCGGAAGATCCCGGAAGAAGAATGGTTGGTGATTCTCTGCAAAAAGTGCATTTATTTTCGGAGGGATGTCAGCCGGGCCGGGAATGTTAATTCCATTAATTAGCTCACTACCTGAATACGCACCGCTCGGAAAGTAGCACGACTGGATCCCAGAAGAATTGCATCTCAACATCGGTAGCCAATCCAATAACCTGCAAAATATTATCTCAGGTGGATGATCACCGTCGGACGATAGCCTTCTGGGTGATAACCAAAAATTGTACACTTTTGCAGTATTTTCACAGAGGAATTGTTGGCAATGTGGGAGCACACTGTGGGAATCCTGTAGAGGGGTTTTTGGTTATCATCCGACCTAGTGCCGTTCGGTTCGATCATGTTTGCTAGTTATTTTCCGTACTCTCTCGACTGGTCGAGCGTTGGAAGTATTTGGAAATGAAGAGACGATTGCCCGAATAGCGCACTCTAGTTGGACGCATTTGTCTCACTTACAACGAGCAATCCGAGCAGGGTCGAGTATCGTTTCGATATCCGATTGGCGCACAGAACGACGATCGTGAGCGCCGGAATTGAGAGGAGGATCGCGAGAAAAGTGAAGAAATGGCGGACGATTTTGAGCCGCGCGTGAACTTGCAGCTCCAGCCCACTCACGGGCGCCATTTACATCTCAATGAATGGCCACGCGCAGGTGTACCCGTAATGGAAATCTCGTGTAAAGCGTTGCGGAAGCAGGTGTTCGGCCTTCTGAGAAACGGGATGCAACACACAAACTCCAAATATCGAGTGCAATTTCGGGAATTGAATTCACACACACGGGCACTACGTCGGATGATAACTATGACCTCATCCCGCCTTTGATATATGAAAGGCGGCATGATGTCATATAGTTCTCACTCCTAGTGCCAACACACGCACGAGTGTACACGGGACTGAGATCTCGTGTAAATCCATGGGGAAGCAGGTGTTATTCCTTCTAAGAATACGCATGTGTACCCTACTTTTAATTGCCTAGTAGGATCTTTGTAGTTCCTTGAATTTAGTACCACATTCTATGCCTGTAAAACATTTATCATAATCCAAGCATAATTCGCTCAATGCATCATAGGGGACAGTTTGGCCGGCAACAAATCCTCCAAAATATGTGTATGGGGTGGGGGGTGTGTTGAGATCGGGGACGCAGGTGATTCACTGCGCAAGTTTAAAAAAATCACTGCGCAATGCGGTCGAACCTCCCACAATTAGAATGCGAAACGTGCGTGTACTTCGCAATCACTTCGCGAAAATTGCAAAGTGATTGCGAACAATACTGGGCGCTGGGCGTCGCAAGATTATCCGAGCATATAGCATACAGTTTACAATGCAAATTGTCACGCGTTGCCATTCTCCTATGAAATGTGTTCCCTCCAATATAAATGTTGTTAATTATTTTTTATGGACGCATGAAAAGCTATTTGCAGCCATTTATTTCACAAGAACAGGAAACGTGACACTAATTATCTCCTATTTTCTGAAGGTTGCCTGCAAAATGCGCACAATATCAGCCTTTTTCAGTCAATAGTTAGTTGGGAAACATTCACTCCACTGCATTCCTAAGGCACATACAAAGCAGCTGCTTGTTTCGTCGCACATTCTACTCTCGGCGAAAGCTCTTGCGTATTTACTCTCGGTGACAACACATAATCGTATGCTGTAATATTCGTCCACCTCTTATTTCCTACTCTCCCTCCGGACCACCGATAATTCCGACCTTTCCGCTGAAAATGCAGTCTTCACTCCATCATTAGTAGGCATTCAGTAGAAACTCACGTTCTCCCTTCGTAAATGAAGCCTGTGAGTGGACTCGAACTGCGAATTCACGACGGCATCAAGATCGTCCGTCATTTGTTTACTGCCGTCGCAATCATCTTCTCGATTCCGGCCCTCGCAATCGTCGCTTTGTGCGCCAATCGAATTTCGAAACGATATTCGACTTTTATCGCACTGATCGTTGTGAGTAATTTTATAATCCTGCTACTTACAAGGACTGGGCAAATCTCAAAGGATGTTGGGAATTCACCTAAACAACCATGAGGGTGAATTTCAGAAAAGCCTCCGTTGAGTTTTGCCCTGCCATTGTTAGGGCAACATAAGTTGTATTATTAAAACAATAATTGGTATACTTCGTTTGCAGATAATTGGAGTGGCGAGTGACGTTGAAATCCAATTCGTATGGGACCCTGTGATTCTTCTGCCCACGCTGTGCATTATCAGGCACGACATGTGCAAAAAGCTTACACTTACAAGAGAAGGTCGCCTGGTGTCCATCGCCTTTTCGAAAATGCTCAAAGCGCCTAACTAGAGTATCGTCTGGGAAGACTGCACGTCCTGTCCATTTTTGCCGAGGACCCCTCATTGCAGAGAAAAATCAATAATTGTATTTTCACGGGGTGCACATAAACGCTTTCGACCATCGCTCCCCATAACCCTTGTGGTTGAGTGGTAAGGCGCCGGACTAGTAATCCGATATACTTGGGTTCGGTGTCCCCCTGACGTTTTAGATTTTTGCTACCTTCGAATGCAAGTTTTTGACATCAAGAACTGCACGATTGGACTTTTAGCCTTGTATGACACAATTACATGATCTACTGAAATGCATCTGTTTCTTGGATAAAGTGTTCGGACTTCCGCTCCATCACTCATCGCCCTGTGTGTTGCTCATTAGCTTCTAGTTTGGTGTCATATTTTCATAGGCAAAAGTCTCATCGTGCAGTTCTTGATGTAAAAAACTTGCATTCGAAGGTAGCAAAAATCTAAAACGTCGGGGGGAAACCGAACCCAAGTCTATCGGATTACTAGTATATGGAGAGGAATGGTCGAAAGCGTTTATGTGCACCCCGTGAAAAAAGGGATATGGAGAGGAATGGTCGAAAGCGTTTATGTGCACCCCGTGAAAATACAATTATTGATTTTTCTCTGCCCTGAGGGGTCCTCGGCAAAAATGGACAGGACGTACCGTTTTCCCAGACGATACTCTAGTTAGGCGCTTTGAGCATTTTCGAAAAGGCGATGGACACCAGGCGACCTTCCCTTGTTAGGCTAATTATATGCATACATTTACACTATGTCGGATTAGAACCCATCGGTTGGGAACCCTTTTCCAGAATGTTCACAGTAGATTCGCAAATTGTCAAACGTGATTCTATGAAGGGTATAGTTTTGGTTCTCATTCGTCGGTTCTCATCCGGCCTTATGAATATTTTCCAAAAATATCGTTTCAGGGAATCGCCTATCTTGCCCATCCCGGGATCTCCCAATCTCTACCATGTGCGTTTACAAAAATATAGATCCAATTTCCAGTATCTAGCCTCTCCAGTATCTTCAAAGATTATCGTTCATTGCAGGAGCTTTGGGTGGTAATCATGGCTCAACACATTCCCGTATTCGCAGCGTGTTTCATCGAGAGACACCAGGTGGGCTTATATTTTGCGTTCATTAGCCCATACTGATACAAATAATTGATTAAAAATATTGAGACATCAGGTGGGAAGGCACTGGGTCGGATGATCACCGTCAGACGATAATTTTAACCTTCCCCAGTAGGTTTTTCATCCGGAAGCTAATCATCCGACCTAGTGCCATTGGGAATGGAGTTCCTACTATTCAACCTCGACAATTCCAATCAATTAAACACTTTGTCAACAAAACAAATCTTCCATGTATTTCCTCAGGATTAAAAAAAACATGTGTTTCATTGCTCCCATTTGTAGGCCGTGCAAGCACCGGGATCTAGATGGAATGTTTCACAGTCAATTCGAATGTTATTCATCGTGGTGGTAAATCTGCTTCTATTTGGTGTACTATCAATGCTGAAGGTGTTCAAACTTGGCGTCTTGAATACATCATTGTCTTCTAGATCGGAGAGATGTCGACAAGCGACGAGACTCCACTTGTAAAGGTAATTTGGGACTAGGTCGGACGAGAACTATGCCGTAAAACTGCTTTTGGCATACCAAGGTCGGCATGATGTCTTGGTTCTCATCCGGTCTTGTACCGGGAATGCTTGTCAATCCTCAATGCATAGTAGAGTTCGATAAAGGGGCCTTCGTATCTTCATTTCATACACTCTCTACACGGTTGAGTGATGGTTTTGAGAGAATTTGGAAAATGTAGAGGCGGAGGCGCCATGTGTCGACCTTTAATACATAGCGAATGATCAACACATCATAAAATATAAATATTCGCTCAGACGCTGCCCAGTCGGTGGCTTTCCCTCGACGTTTCGAGTGCCGGTTGTTTTTACTACGAGATGTACGTAGCATTTGCGGTCGTCAGCATTGCAGGACTCGGCCTGTGCACTCTATTTGTTATATCGGTGAGAATAATGGTATTATTGTAGTAATCAATATGACTTTTTATAGATCTCGTTGCACACTTTCGCTGTGCTCCGACAAGTTTCAACACTCAGCGAATCGATGAGACATTTCAATGCAGCAATGACTAGAGTTCTGATATTTCAGGTACTTCGAATTTTAATTAATTTATCCCACCACCAGAACTGGAGTAGTAACGACAGATACTTCTGAATATTTGGGAGATTTATTGACGTATTGAGGCGTCGGTAAGGGCGTGGGTTCACCTGGTGATCAAGAACACATGCTTAACTCAGATGCTAACGAAACAGAACTGAGAGAGAGCCTATTTTGTTACAAATTCTGCAGCTTTGCTTTGCATTTGTATTGTTTTGTCCAGTAGAGAAATGCTTCAATGGTACGACCATGTTCTCCGGCAAATGCGATGTTAACTATTTTGAGTTTTTCCGTCATTGCACATTTATGAATTCCTACTGTGTTACGAATAACTTCCTTTCAGACTTGGTTGTACGATTAAAATTCGATATTTTACAGGCAATCGTTCCGCTCGTGCTACTTATCTGTCCGCTGACATTTGCTCTAGTATGTGTCATTACACACGTCGGGGGACCATGTAAGTTTTTACAGTTAATAAAATCATTGCCAACACCACACTAGACCGGATGTGAACTATGACGTCATGCGCCCTTTAATATATCAACGTCGTCATAGTCCTCATCCGACCTAGACCCACCTTTACTTCTTCCAGTGCCATTCGCCATCTGCTACATGCTCATGGCGATTCATTCACCAGTGCACTCAGCGATTCTGCTCGGCCTCACGCCTATCTACCGAAAGAAATGCGTCGATCTTTGGAAACATGTGATTAGTTTCAACCAAGAAATGGCAAAATTTGGAATTTGTAGCTACAAAATTGGAGAAAAAGCAGCGACATTAGCATGGAGCCGCGAACTGTTCGCGTCGCTAGTGTGTCGGCTTGAACTTTGCGAGCTCAGAAGAACGGTAACCTCAAGGATATGTATCTGCATATTCCAGTGTATCATCAACTTGTTCAGTTACATAGTTATTCGTTTATATGAGTGGTGATCTACAATGATGATTGTATCACATGAAAAAACAATATATTAGGTTGTCTCAAAAGTTTCTCCCTATTTTATTTTTCAAGTTTTTTTCTCGCTAGCATTTCCTGTCGGATATTTCCATTTAGTGCAAGTTGGGCCTATGTAAGTAGAATACAATAGTAGGTTTGAATCGTTTCTAGAAAGGGAATAACTATGCGATATCTCGGAAACTCAGAGAATGTCCATTTTTGGATGCTCTTTCTTCGTCACTACCATTTGAATACGAGTTAACATTTGGTTATGCCCTCTTGACATGTGATACAATAAGGGTTGCTCTTCAAGATTATAACAAAATATCCGGCATTCAAGACGTATTGAAAACAGGGTAGAGCAAAAAAGGCTGATTTCGAAGGACAAATTTCACCATCTAGCTTTCGAATACTACTGTTCACGATCAGGTTGTTGTAGACTTCCTGAATTTAAAGTTTATAACAAACATGCCAAGTACTTCACTGACCACAACAATTGAGCTGGCTGGGTCAATCGCAAAAGGTGGAGGGCTATGCAATGTGTATCAACAGAAAACTGCCTGGCGTGATTTTACGAACAAGAGCTCATCCCAAGTGGGGAATAATCAGGCCTCCTCACTATAATACATCCATCAACATGCCCATATATCGTGCTTCACAAGAGTGTGTCATATATGTGCCTATAACAATCTCCATTTAACTATGCTATGAGCAAATACAAATAATGGTTCTGGCACAATTTCGCTGAATTTGAAAGTTTGCTGTGTTGGTATTGCTTGTTGTGTAGACCTGTGATAGCGTATTTTCGAAAGAGTAACCAAGCATCATTCGACTACTGAAGGACTTGTGGGGATTCATCAACATTGAAGGGAATGATAAATAGAAATCAAAAATTGTTAAAAAAGGGAGAAACTTTTGAGACAACCTAATAGTTGTAGCTGCATAAATAAGTTTATAAACATTTTCCCGTAATTCCAGTATTAATTTACTCTCTGTATTCAACCGCACACACACTTTGCATGTTTCTCTATTGGTTATTCAGCTTGCTTACAATAGTATGCCCTGATTAAAATAGTGATGATAATGTTCTATTTGTGTGTAATACCCTCCACGCAGAAGTTACCCTCCTGCATGTTCATTGTGCCTGAAATCAGGATAAATAACTGTTCAGGATACGTTCACAAACTGACAATGATTAACCTGGGTGCACATTCGACCTTGTTTTAAGGAGGTGCTGAATCCAAATTCGACATGCATCAGTTATCACAACACGAGCAGATAAGAGGTATTATGGGGCGAAAAATAAGCAGAGGATACGCACCTCTTCGCACTAGGATAGCCTACTGGATGATAACCAAAGAATGAACCCTTCTGTAGAACATTCACAGAATCTTTTTTCACGCTTTGGGAACCTACTATGACACTTCTACAGAAGAGCCCATTTTTTGGTCCCGTCCTTTCCGATTCAAATGATATTTCATGAGTACTTTACCGTGACGTTTCCCTACCATTACCTTGATGCATACTATGCTTGCAAGTCATTGCAAGATTCACTTTTTACACAAGAAAGCAGGTGTCTCCATAAATTATCTCAATTCTCTACTCAATTTATTAGTACAAGAACTGACATGAGTAATTCGATTAGCACATGCTTGTGGGCATATGCAAATCCTAAATTCGACAAGGTGCAGTCGTACCGTGGCTGTGCTTTCCGAGGGGCGGATAATCCCGTCCTTTCCGAATCAAATACAATCTTCGCTCCCTCGTTAACCATCATTCAACCGAGCACCACACACTCCCTCCTAAGATGGAGCCAGTGAGTGGACTGGAGCTGCAAGTTCACGAGTGGATCAAGGTCAATAATTAATAATATTATTATTATTGTTGTTGTTGTTGTTATTTTTATTAATATCGATAATATTATCAAGATCGTCCGTCATCTCGTTACCGTTCTCTCCCTTCTATTCGCCATCCCTGCTCTCTCAATCATCGTTATATGCTCGAATCGAATATCGAAGCGATATTCGACTCTGCTTGGCTTGCTTGTGGTGGGTTCACTTTCTTCATGCTGTTGCGTTAGATAGAGGCAGAGTTTGAACAGAAATGTATTTTAAGTGATTTTATGTGAAACCGGATATAAAAGTACATTAATCACATTGGTACAAGGAAGTAGATAGTTTGGTATTATCTACAGAGAGTGAAATATCACCTTGCATTGCTGCTAATGTTACTGTGAGAGCGGATCAAATGTACATGTGATTAAGCGAAGTTTGATGTAGAGATGGGACAAAATGAAGAATTTCTTCAGTTATTCGCTGACGTTGCAGGTATTTGGGGTGACGAGTGATATCGACATTCAGTACATCTGGGATCCCGTGATACTTCTGCCGACACTTTGCATAATCAGGTGGAAAATCTATAATTTTAGCAACAAATTGATCATATTTTCTTCAGAGAATCGCCTTTCTTACCGCTCCCGGGATCGCCCAATTTGTATCATGTAAGCGAAATAGTTTGCAAAAAATCCAAGAAATTTATCGCAATTTTACATGTGTTTACCGTTTTTGTTTTAAAACTAAACTGAAATCGGCCTCGCAGGAGCTGTGGGTGGTGGTAATGACGCAACAGATTCCCGTTTTCTTCGCAAGCTTTGTTGAGAGACATCAGGTTGGTTGGGATCCACATAAGCTCTACTGATCTACCTCACAGTCTATCTCTTGTTATATGTGTCCATACTAAATTCTACGTATCATAAATCAATTGTGATTATAATAGGGCGATATTTATTAGAAAGAAAATCATAAAGAGGCAATGCATCTATACTCGACACAACCATTTGAAGGCCGTACAGGACCCGGGATCGAGATGGAAGTTCTCATTGTTCGCTCGTTTTATATTTATAATGGTGATATATGGGATAGTCTTTGGCATCCTGTCAATGCTAAAGGCGAGTAAACGAGAATTCTTCAATATTTCACTTCACCCTTTTCAGCTCGGTGAAATGTCAACGGATTCCGAGAATGCCCTGCTTGAGGTTCAGTTGAAAAAGACTTGGATAACCTTTATCTTAAAAAAACAAATCAAATAACACTAACCACACCAGTCAATTATTTTGTGATTGTTGCATACATATAATTGAAATTGCCAAGTAATTGACAATTGTACCAGGCACTATAGTTCCAGAAAATATGCAACGATATCTTTAGTCTCCACACTCTCTCGATCGGTCGATAGTTTAGTGTAGAATGAACAAGATGTCGTGTATCAATCTCTATCAGACACTGCCTGCTCGCTGGCCAACGCTGGACGTATCAGAAGCCCGCTGCTTCGACTACGAGATGTACGTCGCGTTTTCGGTAACTGCTATTCTCGGACTCATCACATGCGCCGCGTTCTTTATCTCGGTGAGCATCCATTCAAGGTCGCTTCATCGTTGAACACTCCGTGTTGTCATCATTACTGTTATGGCCATGAATTAAGAGAATGGCAAGAACTATTCAAATTCCAAAAAAAACAACCGAATGCAAATAATGTATATTTTAAGATCAAATGTGCAATCGATTTTTACAGGCCTCCTTGCATACCCTCTCTGTCGTCCGTCAAGTGTCAACACAGAGCGAAACGCTGCGAAAATTCAATGAAGTAATGACTAAAGCTCTGCTTGCCCAGGTACTGATCTCTTCACTTTTTCCATCTTGTGTTTGCACTCATTAACGCGGCTTTCAACAACATGAAAGCAGATATCAAGTACCTTAAGCCAGAACGATTGAAGTAGTTTTGGGCATGTATACATTTGATTATACAATCTGAAATCTTTGCAGACACTCGTTCCACTCTTCCTTATGATCTGCCCCCTGATCTTTGCGCTCACATGTGTGATCGCGCATGTTGGAGGACCATGTGAGGTGTTCTAAGTTAATTTATTCCAAATAATCAATTGTTTAATTTGTTAATTAGTTAATTATAATTAATTAAAAGCTCCGATATTACTCCAATATTGAATAATGTACCCATCTGCAGTACCATTCGCTATCTGTTACATGATCATGTCTATGCATTCGCCTACTCATTCTGTGATTCTGCTGGCAGTTACGCCGCTTTACCGCAAAAAATTTATGCAAATTTACAAAAATGTGAATAATTAAATCAGAAATCCGATAATTCGTCCATCATTGCAGCTTAAAAAATGCAGAATCAGTAACGACGCCATTGCGATTAAAACTGTGCATGTATCTACTATGTCGTCTACGACTTCGTAATATCAGGCCATTGCATTTGCCTCTCTTCATCGCACTTTCCTCATTTCAACAAATCCGACAAATAAACTCATTTTACTCGTAGTTAAACAATATCCAAGCTCATGTCAAGAAAAAAAAGAGTGTAATCAAAAAAAAAACCAACCTAGATTATAGACACGGACCTGCTCGTCATTTTGATGTTTAGCTTCTACTGATTCGATATTGTACCTCAAGCACTTCCGTGATTTCTAAAGCTGTCTAATTTACTCTCCCTTCATAGATCCGAGACTGATCCGAGCTAGTGCATCTCTGATTGCTCCTTTTTGCGCACACGGAATAAAAGTACGTGCAATTTGCGTGGACGAATTGCATTCAATAGCGCAGGACTCAAGCATTTACGAAACCGACATTGATGAATTTCTTCAAATAAGTTCAATTTGACGGATTCTAGCGCGTCGGCTCAACATCAATCAAAGCTGATGGAGAAGCATTATTCACGCGCGTATTATGCAATTATTATTGCGATAATTCATAAAATTATTGGAGTTGAATGATTCGTATAGTGTACAATTGTCCAATGCATGGAGTGACCGAGATCCATGGAATTGTAATTTTAAGCACAAATTTATAAAAATCGCCAAAGACTTAAAATGAGCGGATTAACAGCAGAAATATCAGCAATTATTGGAGTTGAATGATTCGTATAGAGTACAATTGTCCAATGTATGGAGTGACCGAGATCCATGGAATTGTAATTTTAAGCACAAATTTTTAAAAATAGCCAAAGACTTAAAATGAGCGGATTAACAGCAGAAATTTCATTTGGTACAGTTCTTGTAACTTGTCCTTGATTTGTTTCCATAGTTACATGTTCAGGGAGAATTCAAATCTTTAGAATGTGACCCGTGCTTATTTAGCAGCATGCCGGGCAAACACAGCTGCTATGCACACGTGGATAGGGATCTCATAGGCAAATAAAGAAGCGGCGCAAATGTGTGATGTGTGAAGTGCGATCTTTCGCTCTGGAAAATCGACCGAATCATCCAAACATAGCAAATTTCGATTCGAAATATTTCGCGATAAAATATGATTTCCTGGGAAAATATGCTGCACGTTGATATCTAAGGTATTTTTGCAGAGGATTTGCAGCAAAAAATAATCCGGATTCGGAAGCATGCACGAATATTGAATTACACGAACAACGAGAGCGTACTCTGTGTTCTCTTTTGCTAGAGTGAAGAGTATGGAGTATTGCCAAAGGCTACAAATGAAGTCTGCATTATAGCATGTGTGACGCAGCCTCTGTATTACAAACCATCGGCATAGTTCTTGTCGCAAAGTTTCCATAGAAATGCATTATCTCACTCGCAAGTTATATTCCACACTCAGCTGAATAGCTGCAGAAATACACCTGCCCTCGTGCGTTTCCAGTTTTTAAAGCTTGAATTAGAGGAACCGGGGGGGGGGGGGGGGTGACAAAAGCACAACCGACAAAAGCACAACAGATCACCATTCGCTGGTTATTCGAACTAGCAACTTGGGAGTTGTTCCATTGTTATCAGTGTGTGATACACTACATCACCCTGATTAGATATTCAAACTATGCGATTGTGAGTTTCACTCATCCTCTATGCATAGGGGTTCATGGTCCAAATTTGCGAAAATGTGTGGAAAATCGTGGATAGATAAACACCAAATGCCGTTACCAATCGATATTCTAAATGTACAGTAACTAATGGAACCCAGCAGCATGGACATCGATTAGTTAGGGTATTTGGTCTTTATCTAACTACGATTTTCCACTCATTTTCTCAAATTTGGACAATGAACCCCATAGAGGATGAGGATAGAGGATACATAGAGGATGAGTGAAACTCACAATCGCATAGTTTGAATATCTAATCAGGGTGATGTAGTGTACCACACACTGATAACAACGAAACAACTCCCAAGATGCTAGCTGGAATATCCAGCGAATGGTGATCCGTTGTGCTTTTGTCGGTTGTGCTTTTATCACCCCCCCCCCCCCCGAGGAACCCCAAGAAAATGTAAATAGGTCACGTGATCCTTGCTCAATGAATTGACGAAAGACAAACACATCTGCAATTTAGCAGACCACATGGTTAGGGAATTCCCAAGGCAAATACAGATGCATAATTAATTTGAGATGTGTGATGTGAGAACTTTTGTCATCTATCGTGAAAAATGGATGAATCACACTACTGCAAATCTTCAAAATAATGATACTAGCCAAAATATGACCTAAATTGAGAAATTATGAGCAGTCACACCCCAACCATGTCGACGCGACATAATCATGTTCGAGATTTCATAAAATTCAAGTCCATACCGTACTGGATTCTAATTATTAATCTTCTCCACTAATACAGTGAAAACGCTTCTTGATTGTTCAGAAAGCCCAGAAAGCCCTCGGCTGATAAACAGCTGATATATAGCTGTCCACGTGTTGATCAATTACGCCAGTTCTTGAAACACGAGCAGATGGTTAGAGTCAGGCGTTTTCCAGTCAATTTTCAAGTAGTCCACATTCATCTCGTCCAAAAAGCTCGGAAAAGGGACTATGCGGAAATGAATGCATTTCTGGTCTACTCATTCAATGCGGCTCTTGATCATCAGAAAAAAAGGACGGGGCAAACAAAGCTGCAATTTAGCCAGACCACATGGTAAGGCAATTCCTTTGGCAAATAAAGGATCATTTCTAACCTATGATGTGTGAAGTGCGAACTATTGCTGGAAAACAACGCGCGTCATGCATACCAAGCATACCATGTTTGTCCGCTGAAGTTATTCCCAAATGTTATGATATGCTCGAGTGCAAGTACATCTGGGTGCATTCGAGGTGAATGACTAATGAGCAGGCGTATTAGCCATCTAGAGCGTCATAATTAAGTCATTGCGAATACTGGAATATTGTCTGAATTTACCAGTAATCGTTAAAAAATATTTCCCTCATTCTAGCGTTCGAAACTTCATGGGCTCTCAGAACTCTTTCGGCGTGTGTTTCTTAAATATTAGGGAATAAAACTACTGTAATATGCCGCAGCAAGAATCGTATGTGAAGTGCGAAATTGCGCTGGAAAGTACCCTGCATAATCCTCAAAACAATAACAAACAAGCAAAAATAATGACTAATTGTTTCAACTTCCGCGTCGCTCGAGTGCAGTTCATCTGGGTGCAATTGAGTGGAATTTCAAATGAGATGGCTTATTGATGGCTAATTGGAGATGGAGATGGTCATCCAGGGCATCGTAATTCAGGAATGAAGAATAAGGAGGAAAGTGATATCTCTTTCTGTCGGAAAATCGCGAAAAATGAGCTATCATAAAGGCGCGATTCTTATTCTTCCTATTTCAATAATTCGAAAGTGCACATCTCTAATACACTCTCTAACGTCAATACTTTCTGGAACAACTAGTGATACAAGTTCATTGGAAACTAGTTATCGAGTTCGTCAAAATTAGCGCAGCGCAAATTAGTGATGTGTGGAGTGGGACTTTTGCCCGAAGCTCTCTTTGCAGCAGATTCTAATCAATCCCATGTGTGTGTAAGCATATCACGCGTGTCGCGTAAGGATCGAATAAACCCTGGTACATTGGAAAAGTCGACATTGGGTTCTAGACAATTTTGAATAGCCCATATGGTCCCTCAACAGAAACCAACAAGTTTTGTTCAATATCTCCATAGTCGACGATGTGAGACGCCGTCAAAGTTGACGGCGTTCGAAATTTGCCGACTTTGGAGCCACAATGCTCAGCCCACAGGGGGTCTTATGGCCCGTGTTAAAAAGCGAATCTGTGCCAAATTTCACGGAGAATACGCCTGTGCTAATGATCTATCGATACAATTATTTATATTTTCATATATCGATTACATTTATTGATTTTTGAACTTTTTTAGTCCCAGTGAATTTTTTTGGCTCAATTGATAGAGCTCGATGAGACGAATCGAATGGTATGCTGAATGCCATATCTAAAATGGTGAGAAAGATGCGAAAATCACGTTATTAGATTCTCGAAAATCCGTTTGATCCTCTGGCGGAGAGAGTCGACCTTTGATCTTCCCTCTACTGTCGCCCGTGCGATCGATTTTATCTTTGTTTTTTGATTGATTATGATTGTAAATCACGAAATTGTTGAAATTCAAATATTATAATGCATTAACGTTAATAAATATTCAATAATCGACAATTATTGATACGATGTAGATATTGTCACAACCAAATCGCTTCGTTCTCTTCCTCGATGACTCGAACTCTTCTTCATTCTCCACCACAATTTCATCCTCATCTCCATCTTCGTTCACTTGCTCCTCGAAGAGATCGAATTCAATCTCAGAATCCGACGACTCCACCACATTCATCTTCCTCTTTGATCCACCCGTAGAGGCCACACTCGATTTCGACCTCGTGTACTTCTACTGTCCCACCTGTAACCGTTTTCTCTCGAGTCGAGAAAATAGTGCAGTCAACTGTTTCTCACTGGGTATCTTCTCAAAATTCAGAAGATAGCGCTGTCCATTGCGATCTGAAGGATCCTTCGCTTCCTCGAGCTGCATTCTCATCGCAGATGCATCAGCTCGTCTGGGGGGGAACGAGAGATCGCTGTTCCTGGAAGTAGTTCTCGGCCACTGCCTTCGCCTTCGGATCGATTCCTCGCGTGACACTCGAGTGCCCATCCTGTACTGTGATCTGAATTGTTATTATCCTTCCTTGCTTCCCTTGTCTCGATGAGATCGTTGAACATGTCGATCGATCGATCCGTCATTGACTGCTTCTTCACTTTAGATACATGGTTTCCTGTATTCTCGTGTTCAATGAGCCAGCGAGTCGTCTGGTAAGATTTTATGCAGCCAGCCGTAGAGCAGTGGAACATCTCCTGTATGTGTAATTGAAGTAGTGTAACACTGTGTAATTGAAGTAGTGTAACACGTGACTCACGGGGGGAGAATGTCTCGCTGACTTCACAAACGAGAACGTCTCCCGTTTGATCCCGCATTTGTTCGTTGTGAATGCTAACTTGTAACATCGCCTTAAAAGTAATAGAGCAATGTGAATGTTATGAAACAGTCGGAGATCGGAAGTCGGAGATGAAGCAAGACCATGAAGTCGATGGAGCATTCCTATTAATATGGTCGTTATTTGATTTATTTATAATTTCAATTATTACTGATTATGGAATATAGTTTAGCATTATGAATGTTATTTGATATTTGAATTTCATATTTGATATAATATTTGAAGTTATATAATATTTGAATTTCATCAATTTCATGATTTACAATCATAATCAATCAAAAAACAAAGATAAAATCGATCGCACGGGCGACAGTAGAGGGAAGATCAAAGGTCGACTCTCTCCGCCAGAGGGTCAAACGGATTTTTCGAGAATCTAATAACGTGATTTTCGCATATTTCTCACCCTTTTAGATATGGCATTCAGCATACCATTCGATTCGTCTCATCGAGCTCTATCAATTGAGCCAAAAAAATTCACTGGGACTAAAAAAGTGCAAAAATCAATAAATTTAATCGATATATGAAAATATAAATAATTGTATCGATAGATCATTAGCACAGGCGTATTCTCCGTGAAATTTGGCACAGATTCGCTTTTTAACACGGGCCATAAGACCCCCTGTGGGCTGAGCATTGTGGCTCCAAAGTCGGCAAATTTCGAACGCCGTCAACTTTGACGGCGTCTCTCATCGTCGCCGATGGAGATATTGAACAAAACTTGTCTATTTCTGTTGAGGCACATTAAGAACTATCTAAAAATGCTCACAGAAGCAGGGGTAAAAAATGTACCAGGCTCTTCACGAATCTATTCAATCCTTAGGCGACATGCGTGATATTGGGTTACACAAACAACGAGGGTTCACTCCGTTCTCGTTTGCTAGAGCGTAGGTTATGAAGTCATGTGTGAGGCCAACAATTTGCTAGAATGTCCTTTCTTAATGATGACTCATGAAAGCGGACTGTAAAATGTCCATTCTTTGCTCATGTCATAATTTCGAATGAGCGCGCGCTCCATCCTCTTTTCGTAAAATAATGAACACTCGAAGAGGGCACTCGTCTCATTTTGTGGCCCATTCTCCTGTATTGAGTAATGGTCTGTCGCTCCTCATTTTGCATACTATGCGAAATGAAGAGAGCAGGGAGAGTACTCCCTCTATTCTTGTCATGCTCTTGTGACCTTGGTCTGGTTTCACTATCGCACCTTTTGGAGTGTTTACGAAATTCAAGCCGCTCAGTTTTCCCCCTCAGTCTTTTCCCCCGCCCGCCCTAATGTAGCCTCCCATGCTTCTCCCCCCTCCCTCGAAACAGATAACAGACATCTCGCTCGCTACTAGCCTTTTTTAAATTATTCTCCGCAATTATTCACGTCCATAATCATTATAATTGTATCCTAATCCCTCGCTAGTCCACTCCGATTCATCTCATCCGCCCTAATGCAGCCTAACGTGATTCTTTCCCTTCCTTGACATACAACTCGCCCTCATTAGTGCACACTCCCCCGCTGGTGGAGAGAAAGTTCACAATTTGTAATTTGATATGTCATCTTTGAAAAAAAGCAGAGGTCGCTTATTGAAGCTCCAATACTTCCTCTTCCTACCAAGGCCAAGCGCTCCAATATTTCTCGCGTTCCCTGTCCCAATATTGGCCATTTCTAAGGACTTCTTATATTCCTCTTTCACTCGTCTTCCTCCTTATCTTCGAACGACACTGCTTTCCACTCAAACTTGAGAATTCAGGTGTTTCGTTCATCGTTTCAATAATGGTTGATGAACCTGACGTCATGTTTTCGGTGAGAGAACATGCCCATAAATATTCCGAACAACACATGACGCATTCATTATGGGTCAAGTCGTTCATATCCTTCTATTTTTGAATTATATTCTGTTCGGTCGTGGGAATGCAATCTCACTAATGGACCCTAAACTGGTGTGCATAGCTTTGGGACAATACTCATTTCGCGAACTTTCTCGAGCACCACACAGAGTTCGTGAAATTAAGAGATGACCCCCTCGTCCTAATAAAGGCTCCATAATACTCTTCCCCCTGCCCCCCCCCCCCCCTCATACCTTTCGATAGCGACAAGTTCAGTTATTCCTCCAATACCCGAAGATGTTCTCACCCTCGTTTTTGAAATAACGACGTCAAATCTTCAAATCTTGACTAAATCGGCTGGATCCTCCCGGATCAACTGCTTGAAATTCCCCGTATTCATTCAGCAGATATCATCTAAAGTAGTTTAGAAATATCTTCATAAACTTGGAATACGTTGCTCTCAATGTGATTTCATATTTCTCCGTTCATTTGACTCGCGTTTCCTGTTAATGACACGCATTGCCTCACATGATCCCCAACCTCAACTTCCATTCGGCCAAGGGACTCAATTTCCGTTTGCGTGCAGTTCGAGATTCGCTTCGACTACACTTCATTTTTGTTTCCCTATGTACACTCTATAATACATTGTAATTATGATATGAAAAACATAACTTTGGTACGGAAGAATCGCTATTCGGTTCGCTGGACTACTTATGGCGTGCATCTGGGAATTTTACTCAAGATTACGCTAAGGACTCTCAAAAGCTGCTGAGTATTTTGTGCGTTACTTATAGTCAAGCTCGAGAAGGAGTGG
The DNA here is from genome assembly GCA_036245805.1 of Pristionchus mayeri. NCBI lineage: Eukaryota > Metazoa > Nematoda > Chromadorea > Rhabditida > Neodiplogasteridae > Pristionchus > Pristionchus mayeri. Next base: position 10,189,352 of record BTRK01000002.1, read on the forward strand.
ATCTCAAAATTGGGTAATTAAACCCCTGACTTTATCAAACAGGGAAAACGGTAGAAAAGAGCGAAAGAAAGAATATCATAGAATGAGAAATGTGAAATGGAGCATTGGGGGAATAGTAGATGAATCATGATGATACGAGAAAGGAGAAACGGGAGATTAATCATTATGATGCGATACGGGGAAAGAATATTGGCGATTCCGATTGCCATTACACACCGGGGGGAAAAAGCGTGAGATGATTATGAATAGGATAAGTATAGCGATTATTACGATACTAACAGTCTGTAGATCGGGAAGGAGGGGGAAGTTGAATGAGGGAGAGGACGGGATGGATGATTTCGCAGAAGTTCTGACGGCAGAAGCGGTTTGATGTAGAGTCTTCTCGACCTCGTCGACGAATAGAAGTGTTCCAGTTACGGTGGTTGATTTCGCTTGCTGCGATCTCTCTCCCGGGCAGCGATAGGAGCAGTTGAGGGCGATTTTGGGAGTGTCGGAAGAGAAATTGATTTGTTGTTGGATTCCATTCTGCATTTGACAATAGTAGAGACGATTGTGGAATTGTTTGTATCGGTGCAGGAGAATGTCGTTGATGTTTCCGACGAGGAAGAAATGCAATTTGTTTCGAATTGACTTCCTGCCATGCAATTGAAACAGCCAACTGCTGATGAAGTTGAAATCGTGCATTCATTGAAGTCTTGCATTGTATCAAGTAGTAGATTGTCGAAGTTCACTTTCACTTGTAGTACTTGATTGTCAGACGTTTGAGCTTCGATTCCGTTTGGACTAGTCATCAGTTGTATTCCTTGTCGTTGGAGGGGGAGAGTGTGATGTTCCTTGAAGAATCGTTCGACATTTCCGTCTGGACACGTGCAGGATGCAGACGTTGAGGCCGTCTGACAGGTGCATGTTGACGGTTGAAATTGACACTTGAATTCGATTGCTTCTGTTCGAGTTCCACATTGAACTTGTCCAGCGGATCTGGGAATGAAGAGGGAAGGAGCCGCATCTTCGATAATCGTGGTTCTTGTTCCATCTGTTAGGAAGTGTGAGCTCAAGATTGGAGCATGCGATGAGCTAGCGGATATCAGGGTTATCGTGAGATCGTTCCATCGATTGGTCTCTCCAGGTCTCAGTTCTATGGAATGCTTCATTTGATCGTTTCCATTGTTCTCAAGTTCGATTTGCACCTTCACATAGCTGATCCACTGTAAGCACCGGAATGCCTCGAAGATGATTGAACTTGTTTGATTGATTTGGTTTCGGTAGAAGACGCAGGAGGGTGAGCAGCTGACGCACCCTCCTCATGTGATGCATCCACAAGACGAAGCACTGTGGTTGAAGCCGGGGCTTGTAGATTCAAAGAAATGGGTAGGAGCCGAATGGTTCACTGCGTTACACATCACTCCGTCGCATGCGCCTGGGCTGAATGCGTCTCCACAGACGTGATGGCTAGTTGTCGCGAATTCATGGGATCGGGTGAAATACATCGTCTGCTTATCGCATTTGTGACTGATTTGAGGGGGTATGACATTTGAGCAACGACATTTGCGCAACGGGGTAAAACACGACAAATGAGCAACAAATTTTGCACATGCGACATTTGCGCAACGGGCCATAACTCCCTTCAGGATCATCGTAGAGTGCCCAGATTGGGTACGTTGGGTAGCTATGGGTTCACTCTACCGTAACCCACACTGGTCTTTGGTCTTTCTCCTCGGGGGCGACATTTGCGCAACGGGCCATAACTCCCTTCAGGATCATCGTAGAGTGCCCAGATTGGGTACGTTGGGTAGCTATGGGTTCACTCTACCGTAACTCTACCGAGGAGAAAGACCTTAATTTTGGGTATATTCCACACCACGTTAATTTTGGGTATATTCTCACACCACCTTAATTTTGGGTATATTCTCCCACCGCCTTAATTTATTTTTTTTCATTTTTCATCTTAATTTTTCATCGTGAACATCAAAGATAACAAGAAATCCATTGAGGATATCGGGTGAAGAATCGAACACTTCGTAGAGGATCGCCTACGCCTTTCATATGATGAATTCCGTTGCGCAAATGTCGCCCCCGAGGAGAAAGACCAAAGACCAGTGTGGGATACGGTAGAGTGAACCCATAGCTACCCAACGTACCCAATCTGGGCACTCTAAGATGATCCTGAAGGGAGTTATGGCCCGTTGCGCAAATGTCGCCCCCGAGGAGAAAGACCAAAGACCAGTGTGGGTTACGGTAGAGTGAACCCATAGCTACCCAACGTACCCAATCTGGGCACTCTACGATGATCCTGAAGGCAGTTATGGCCCGTTGCGCAAATGTCGTTGCTCAAATGTCATACCCCCTGATTTGATCCACTCTGATTGATATTATGGTTCCGATTTCTCCATTTGCATCACGGATGACGAGGCAGGACGTTTGTCCGATGGGTCTCAGTGTGAGGAGGGCTGAGTTGGAGATTGTGCAGTGCAGAATTCCATCTTGGGATCGGGAGCATTCGTGCTCTTCCGCTCGGATTGATGAGACTTCTGAACATGATTGAGTGGTTGGGGATGTGATCAGTATGATAGCGAGCATCGCAGTTGAGAGTTGGGCTCGCTTCCATCTATTTATTCTCGGTCGGTAGTATTGGTTGGGGTTCACTGTTCCTTGAATTGGATTGATCGTTGGGGGTGCTCTGCGAATGAAGAAACAGCAGACTCGTCGAATTCCTCGGAAGATGAAGGAGAGAATTGTGCAAAGGTCGAGAATGCGGGATATGATGAAACCGACGAAGAAGATCGAACAGATGAATGAGAGTGAGTCGTAATAACTCCAGCATGAAGGGGCCAATGCGAAAGGTACGCAGAGTTTGCATCTTATGCGTTCGCACACTGGCCGACCTTGACAGTGAATCTTCTCATCCGGAAGAACGATTCCTTCGTTCCAAGACTGCACTGTAATCTCGTGGTCTTCCGCTACGAGACTCCATGGGAATAGGATTGGATTCTCCGTTGCATGCAACTCTTGGACGAAGATGCAATATTCGTTCACGCAAGCCCGAATTGAAATTCCGTTGGATTGGCCTTGCGGGCGAATGGTAATTCCGAGGTGTGAACATTCGATTGCTATTGGTGAATGAATTGATGTGTTGTTGTTATGTTCGTGTGGGTAGTAGAACTGCCGAATTGTTCCCCATGCTCGAATCGGTATGTGTCGATCGAGAAATACGTAGGATGTCACCTTCTCTCCATAGAAACAGAAGGCATTAGCATTCTCGATTGAGGAGCTTGAGTGGACATGGCAGAATGAGGAGGAACCGGTGACGGGAGTGTGCGATGAGAGTGTGAAGTGGTTCCACTCTTGTCCATCCATTCCGAAGCAACGGTGATCGTCAGGAGTAAAGACGTCAGTGGTCGTGATGTCCAACTTGGGTACGATCAGTACTGTCCCGTCCATCAATTGAATCTGGGAGAATAGACCGTAGAGTCCGTTGACCTCGCAGTGGCTCTCCCGAGTGAATGAACAGACTTGCGGAGGGACGTATTGTTTCAGTTCCGATGGAATGCTGCCGATGGATGAACTGTTTGCATGTTTGCCGTTGTAGAAACTGCATGTTCTGGTCCACTTGGGGCATTGACATTCGGGACCACAGTATCCTGTATTGGTTTCATTTGAAGGGGGCATACGAAGGTGGCCTTTCGGGCATATCATTCTTTGCCAGCACATTCTTTGGTTCTTGTCGTCGAGATCTCGCATCGTCGCTGCTCCGAATCCGTGTTGAGTGCAGGGTGTGACGTACAGTATCTGAAGACGAGTAGAAGTCGATTGGGGTCATCTTGCATCCGAAGTTGCACCAACGGTTGACAGGAGAGCAATAGTGACGAGCAGAGAAATGGTTGGATTGAGGCGGGCGCTCCTTCGCAGTGGCGGATTTTCTGATTCAGGTTGTTGAGTATTCAGATTCGATTTTGGTTGATCATTCTCGTTAGATTTTGATTTGTGGTCATCGATCTCCAGCTTGTATAGAAGAGATAGAGGACGGTGGAGGGTTCCGTTTCCAGTCTTGACTATTGCCGATCTATCATTTCTTATTTCGAGTATCTTTCCTAATCGCCATTGTCCACGTTCAGTTCCGGCATCTCCGATGATCACGATATCTTCCTTTTGTGGGTCCTGATTGTTGATCAATCGACCGTGCTCGTGTTCTCTCCGATACTTTTCTCTGAGGCTGGTAAGATATTCTCTCTTCCATCTCTTCCACAATCGGTTGAGGAGAGACATGGATGACGTCCAGGAGTCGATCACTGAGTCACGAAGAGTCTGTCTGGGTCGCCAATCTTCGTCGTCGTTGTCTCCATCTACTTCTGCCTGAAGGCGGGGAAGTGAGAGTGTGGCGTAAGGACGAAGGAAATCGACTGGGCGAAGTGGTGTGAAATCGAGATCGGAGCCGATGGCGGTGAGAGGTCGAGTATTCAGAATGGCTTCGGTTTCTTTGACAAGAGTAGTGAATTCTTCCAGTGGAAGAATCTTCGTTCCAAGAACTGCCTTGAGGGAGGTCTTCGTCAATCCTACGATCCTTTCGTATGCTCCACCGGACCAGGGCGATAGAGGCGTCAGGAATTTGAATTGAATCGAGAAGGAGTGGATCTCAAACTTGCGTAATTAAACCCCTGACTTTATCAAACAGGGAAAACGGTAGAAAAGAGCGAAAGAAAGAATAGAATGAGAAATGTGAAATGGAGCATTGGGGGAATAGTAGATGAATCATGATGATACGAGAAAGGAGGAACGGGAGATTAATCATTATGACGCGATACGGGGAAAGAATATTGGCGATTCCGATTGCCATTACATTACTCAAGTGAAAACTCAAGCGAAAGTCCTTCGGTTCGCCCAATCTCCTGACCCTGAGCTCTTCCCACGAAACTTGGATACTTCTCGTGAATGAAGGCCAAGCCGGGTTCCCACTCCCTCCCTTTCCTTCCCACACCCTCTTGCATACGCGGCTCCTATTTCCATGTCTCGTCGGGCTCGACTCTTCTTTGTAATTTCCCGGTGGCATATTGCTTGTAGAAAAAATGTGTTCCAACCATTTCCTGTTTCAGTTTACACGCCTGGGGCTAAATATACTCTGACTTTACCGCGTACTTCCTTTCTTTGTTACAATGAAAATAATTTATTTGCAGTACAAATGTATTACGAGGGCACTCGAATCGTTCATGACTGTTTCTGCACCAGCGCAATTCTCATCAACATTTTATTAATTGTAATTATCATCAGGAAAACGCCACATAAATTGAGGTAATGACACATTTCCCGTTGAAATTGCTAATGCCCGACTAATTTGAGTTCGTATTCAATAATTCTTCTAAATTTCGCTATTATCGAAATTGCTTCAGCGATCGCTTCGCTCTTCATCTTCAACAGGTTTTGTTTTAGGTTTTCTAAAATGTGATCTCTGAACATTACCTAACGAGACTGTTACACGAATTTCGAAACCGAATTTTATCCAAGTACGTAATTCAGAGCAATTTTGCTGAACCCTCGAGACGCCGATAAATACACGGTGTTTGCTAGCACGGGACCCTGTCGGTTGACAGGTAACTTTATAATATTCTCCATTTTACATATTGTCGCCACTAGGTGGCGTAGTCTTAGCTAAGCCTGCATGATATCACTTAGTACACAAACGGGTAAAAATTATGTAAGACTAAGGATTTCTCAGGTTCGAGTCGCGTCTGCCTCGCTGCATCCGCTTTTCTCTCACATGGTCACTGCCACTTCTACATTCTGCTCGGTTTCAGCTTCTGTTTTCGGTAGGTGCAAGGAACATCCATAGAATGGAAGAGAATGTGCACTTTTGATCGTGACTAAGCACGTTTCTCGTCCTCCATTACTCTAATCCTAACAAAGTGCACAACTCCCACAAAAAGCTCGCATCTCATTAGTAAAGGAAGGTTTTATGCCAGAGAGGAGCGTTTTGTGGTCTCTGCAATTCATGGCATCAATAAGTATTCCAGTAGGAAGTAATTTAGGAAATATATTCCCGTTGCGTACACCCTCTCGTTCCCCGATCCACGAGATTTCATTTTCGCCCCGGGGTGGGAGTGGCGCTACAAGTGTCGAATGCGTCACACATGTTTGCTTCGCACCACGCGCTTGCACCAGAAACCACTCAAGGGGCTATATTGGAAACATCATATAGGGTCCGCTGAAGCTTTGAGAGGGTCAGGTCCTTCTAAATGTTCCAGTACAGCTGCATTAATTAAGAACTATTGGATCCGCAGAAGATTTGAGATGACCCGAATCCTCTGGTTTCCCTGAACAGTTGTAAATTAATAAAAGCACTTCGCAGGTACATTTCGATCAAGTATTCTGCACCAAACACGCATCGTCTTTACTACACCCTTGCGCTATTGTACACACCAACAGCGGTCGTTTATGTGAGCTAAAATATAAATACAATACAATTTACATAATATTTTAGACGATTTTCGGAGCAGCGCCAATATTAGACTCGTCCACGTTGGAAATCGTTATGAAAGCCAGCCATCCTCGTTATGACTTCAATGCATCGGCCAAGAGTGAATTACTGATTGGTCAGATACAATTTTAATGATTATCCATATTTTCGAAATACTTGCTAAAAAGGTCGTTAAATTAAAATTGGAAATTTATTGCCTTTTTCAGGAGTCGTAAAGGGTGTGTCAATTCGGCTCGGACAAGCGTGGTTTCAGGTAAGTACTGAGACAGTGTACAAATGTGAGGTGATTACCGGAACAAATGGAGATAATTTTCTCATTTACCAAACGTTCATAAAATCAAGCAAGTGGTCATGAAATGCATGCACTATATAGTGCCCTGTGTAATAGTCCTTATTTATCATTTCCTCAATGTTTGGTCAACAAACAATATGTGATTTCCTTTCGAATAATATTGTTTTTTCACAGGCCATCCTCATTCCCGCCTACGTGGTCATCATCGTGAGCGCCTTCCGCATCCATCGATTGCTCTCGTCGAGTCTGAGGATGAGCGAAAAGAGCAGAAGGATGCACAAGGAGATCATGCAGGTGAGAAACACAGACATACCAGGGCCCGAAATTAACAATAATAACTATTTGTCAACTCCCGAGGTAATTAATTGGGATGGGACACTCATGAGTCATTGAATGTGAGAGAGGTCTGCGAAATTGGTACAAGATATTATGTTTTTGATTTCACTAATGGATACACTGCAGCCTCTTACGTGTGTTCGCAAAAACCGGAAATTTCCATTTTCAGGGTCTTATCTTCCAAGCGATGCTCCCTCTTTTCTACGTGACCGTAATCGGAGTGAATCAAGCATTCCGAGCGCGAATCTTGCCAGATTGGAAGGAGAACGGATACCTGCTGATTACGGTAGGTTTGGGCTCAGTAGTTACATTTTAAATCGTTAATCCTTTAAAATTGAAATTATGTTACAGGTGTCCGCCATGACTCTCACTGCGAGCCCGCTTAGCACGCTATTTTTCATTCGTCCTTATCGATTGTGAGTGAAATATTTCTGCTCTTTACATACATCCGTTTCAGAAAACCGGATCAAAAGAAATGTGTTTATTGAATTAGTAAAGTACGGTATTGACCTTTCAGAGCGCTCGTTTCTATGTTCGGTCGTCGCACTTACCTATACTCTCCACCAGGAACTACTGAAGGTTAGGCTTTTTTTAGGAACATTTGCAGGAGTGCATTTTCCAGGTTTCCTGTACGTAAACATCGCATCATCTGTTTAGAGCATCTGTACCCTAGCAATTTCGTATCTAAAATATTTTACGGTTGTTTGCATTTTGCAGATCGACGGCCTTCTCCATTGATTCTCGCTCTCCATCCCAACATGGTAGCACAGGAAATGCAGTGATCTCAATACGTGCGCATCATATAAGCTCGAATACATATGGACATTTGCTTAACTGTGATACTTCATTGTGGCTGTGCAATTTCGTGTCAGTTTCAGGCATCTATTAATTTTTTTGATTCCGTTTCTATGCTTGCAATAAACGGAAGTAATGCGAAATTGTACGTTCAGGAATGTGTGACCATCTTAGTGGTTTTCTCTGAAGTATGTGACACAAGCCGGAAGTGCCCCAAGTCACACGCTTGTCAGGTCACGATCAAAAGTACATTACATCGATATCAACAGTCCATAATAATTAGCTCGGAGCAGATGTTGCACTATATTGAGTGTTGGTGCTGGTTCCTAGAGACGATAATCGAAAACAGCGGTCTTTAAAAGGCAAAAGTCAAGTGCACAAGTCACGCGTGTTGTTCAGTTTCCAGCGGTATAAATACGTTAATAAATGGTTCAAAAGTGGGAGTTTCGCGCCCACTCACAAGTTGTTTGCATGTTATAGTGTTATGAGAATATAAATCGTAGTTCATTTGAAGCTTGCAGTTTTGCGAGAAGTGTGCCATACTATCACAAACAAGAAAAATGCAAACAGACAATCTAAACGCTTCCCGAATCGAATTATGGCTCGGCCGTGGCTGGTGATGCTCAACTATGCTCGGATGTCATTAGTCCCCGCTACCTTCGGTGCAATTATTATCGCTGAGGTTGCGAAAGTCTTGAGCATTTATGTATCTTGTTTTAAGATGATCTTGTCCATTATTGCCTGTGTGAGCATACCGTTCGTATCCGAAGCCATATACAGAGCAGGTAGGCAACTTTGAACATATATGGACAATTGAAATCTCTAGGAGTTATTCATCGCAACTCCCGTATTAAAGTCCGTCTGATCACCTCTGTTTTCCTACTTGCACTAACTTCCCGATGGGTTCTCATCTACTATGAGATATTTGAAGTACCATTAGAAGGTAGGAACAACAATTTAAAAAAACAATAAAATTAGATTATTAATGGAATTTGATAGTATTGCATTGATATAAAATTTGGATAATAAATTGTATAATAACACCAATACTAAAATAATTTAAGATTACGATTACATCCTAATTGTAGCGATTATCGTTCGAAACTCGGCATTCGGCTATATGTGCGGAATGTGAGCAATTTGAATGCAATTATAGTTCTTTATTTTCACTCGAAGAATTATTAAACAACGTAAATATTTAGATTGACTTCAATCGCTCTAGAGCGCGCCCTTGCTACATTCTTCTGGCAGTGGTAAATTCGACGCAATTTTATCATTTACATTTCGTCAACAAATTTACAATTGTTCCAAAAATGAATCAGGTACGAACGTCAAACTCTGGACACCATGATGGCGCTATTCTGCATCGAATTGACTAATGTCATTCCATCAATTTTGAATTCGATCGGCTTTCTATTCGGAAATTTTTAGATTAAAAAAACATTATCTCCAGGTTGGTGGAAGTTCACAAGCCATGTTCTGTTTATGATTTGCACTCTATTTATAGGCATTTGTGTAAGTGATCAAATCTTTAGGTCTGTTTCAATATCCATGACACAAGTTCGGGCCAGACTCACGAAAAAATATATGCTTGGAAACTGATCCCAAAAGTACACTTTTTAGGGACCCGAGGCCTGGATACCGAATCACAACCAGAATTTTTCATGTTTTACTAATGTTTTTTTAGCTATTTCCCTCAATATACGTTTATAACCGTATGCTTCTCCGAAAAATGAATCTATCGAGACATACTTACTCGTTGGCTAAAACATTTCAGATTCGAGAAAACTGTGGGATCATTGAAGTGAGTTTGTGTTAGATTACATCATCAAATTTTGTTCAAAGCGCAATCATACTTGTTTCAGTGCTTGTCCGTAGCAATACCGCTACTCTCACTAGCTTTGATTGGCGTCGCTTTATTTTGCTATTCTATTTGGGGTCCGGCCGAATGGGAGCTATCCCGATTCACCTGCGTCGCCCTTCTGGATCTTTTTGTTGCAATGTGGGCTTCCATTTGCTGATTTGAAGACACAAAGGAACATTTAAGATTTTTCCTGTTTGCCCTGCATATGGACTCGGAATTTCAGCGGCAATTCAACAATCTTCCGCCTATTACCAGAATGAGGCTACGTCTGAACTTAAAAGTGGATAGTGTATTTTCATTTCGTGAACTCTATGTACTAATCGTCGCCGTTAGAGTAGTACAGAGAATTCACGAAATGAAGGTAGGAATTGTTCGAACTCGAATACGTGCATCTTTCAGGTTCCAATTTACAAGAAATCCGTGCTGAAAAGTGGCCACAGAACACCACCAGGAAAGAAGACGACCACTGAGTCATATTTCGCACAGTTAGACAATTCCTGGGCGAGAGTGAGACAAATGTTTAATCGGGCATCTATTTAATCTGTAATTTAACGTCGACTACACATCGTTTATGAATATTTGTATTCATTTAGGTTTCGCTACTTGCACATCCTCTGAATGTATTGTTATTTGTCAAAAAAATATTTGTTTTGTTAATAATACATCGTATATTTTTTCCGAATATCGTGACATTGTTGATTCCAAGAAATCAAGATAAGAACGCGGAATTAGAATTTGATAGTTATTACGCCAGAGTTCGAATACGTTTTGTATCTGGAAATAATCGTTAAAATTACGATTCAAATTGGCCTCACTTTAGATCATTATTGTTGTGTAAAGGCCCTGGCCTTGTACCCCATAGTCAATTAGCATACGTGCAGACTAGACTATCCCCCGTTGTCTCGAGTTGCACTCTCGCCCTCCTCTCCCCTCTGTCCATTAGCATGTCCGATTTACATGTGACCTCGTGCCTATTTAAGGATGATTCCTTCCCATTCTATCGTCTCTGTGACTAGCGCGATGTGACCTCTTCTCTTGTCCCCTTTCTGTAGATAAAGTCTATTTCCTCTATGCTCCTGGAGTAAGGGACAGGCCAACTACACAACATTGGCGATCAGTACTCACGATTAGGCGTTGCCTGTTTCCTGTGTTCGTTCTTGTGTTTCGTGTTCCGAGTCGAGTGTCCAGTACGTTTCCTCTCGTTCTTGTGTGGGTAACTGTGTGTCTCGAGTGAGCACATCAGTTGTAGGTTCCGTGTGGAACTGAGCGTTTGGAAACAGTGATTTGTCGGCCGGAGGCGCTGCTCGATTTTCCGTTGTGATCAGTAGTAGTGTATACGTGGTACCAGGAGTACGGTATTTCGACAATGAGGTATCACAAGTGGCAGTGAACCGTGTCGATTCTGTGCTCGATCGATCGATAGTACACGTGTCACAAGGAAAGGAGATCCGAGGGAGATGCTGACAGAGCGAGCGAGACTAACGACATGCAAATTCGGACTCGGATGCGAGTGGTTGACTTGTTTACGTGATAATGCGAAGAGAAAGATGCAAATTGACACGTGAAACAACAACGAGAGAACAAGTGAACGAACAAGAGCGAGGGAATCTCAGATGGAAAGAGATCAAAGATCAGATTGAGGGCTTTGAGATCAGAGAAGAGCCATGAGGACTGCATGTCAGAGAAAGTTCACGGGATTCTGAAAGACCGAAAGAGGACTGGGAGAAGGGACGGGAAGAGGTACATTCCCTCTTCTCAGCCGTCGCTCTGAGGTGCAAGTAGGATGATGCGAGGTGAACAAATTGCAGGTCCGAATGGAGAGCAGAGACCAATGAGGCTAGAGAGCCAAGGTGCGTGCACAGTTTGAATGGAGTTGAAGGTACCTTAGATGAAGGAACTACTCCAGACTAGAAAGTGTGAGTGAAGTGGATGACTTTAGGGGAGAAGCCAAGAGAGCTGAAAGAGTGCCAAGGAGCCGATCTCCTGAATGATTCCAGGAAACTGAATGTAGTAGCGGCGACTGACCTGTTGGGGTTGTCAGAGGACGTGAGAGTAGTGATATTAGGGATCACTAGCAGTGACCGAGATGAAGAGCGACTGACCTATATTTAGGGGTCGCTAGAGAGAGTAGTGATTGACCTCTAGTAGGGATCACTAACAGTTGACTAAGATTGGTACTGCCAAGCGAACTGGCAACTGACCTAGTATGGGGTCGTCCGTGAACTTTCCGACGAGGATGTCGGCCGAGAAAACTAGTGATTGACCTAGCAGAGGGATCACTAGAGGAAGCAACAGTTGACCTACGTTTGGGACTGCCCGAGAGAACGGTGATTGACCAGGATAAGGGATCACTCGTTGTATCAGTGACTGATCATTGTGATGGTCTGCAAGATCAGGTGTGCGCGTAGCACGGATGCCTGTGGCTAATAAGTCGAGACGTTGCCGTTTGGCAAGGCGCATAGCACGGATCCGGTGGCTAATAAGTCGTTGCTGTGAGCGGAGGCAGTGATAGTACTGAGTGAACAAAACCAGATCGAATTAGCTGGTGGCGCTAGGTTGAAGTGAATGCACGGAAATAGCGTCGTGGCCTGAAATGACCACACCCGACGGGGAGTCACGTTGAGTCTCGTGATTTCTGAGAGAGGGAAAAAGCGGATCGCCCCAAGAAGGACGTTTGTGTTCGAGCAAATGGCGAGTATCCTGACCTCAAAGAAAGCGAGAAAGCGGAAGCGTTTCCGGGAATGGAACGTTAGTCTGAGAAGGCACGAAAGTGCATAGAAGGAATCTGGACACACGCTGTTGTTGTTCGAGAAGTGTGTAGTGTGAACACAGGTGGTTGAATCGGTCGACCCTGTGGATTGGAAATATCCTGAAAGTTTGTTATGGAGGATAGTGAGATCCTGCCGAAGACCATCACTGAGGAAAGCGTGTGTTCGCCCACCCCAGAAGCGATACCGAGTTCGAGTTCGACAAAACAGAAACAAATCACAACTCCTTCGGAACTCGACGTAGGAATTTGGGAGTTGTTGCATTGTTACTAGTGTGCGATGTACTACTTCATCCTGATTAGATCCTCTAACTAGGCGATTATGAGTTTCACTCTCCAGCTATGTATAGGTTCATGGTCTAAAATTGGGAATTTGAGTGGAAAATCGTGGTTAGATAATCACGAAATGACGGGACCAATCCATATCCATTTTACTGGCTAGGAGTACTTACTGGGGTACTGGACTATCTATGAGTAACGGCATTTGGTGATTGTCTAACCATGATTTTCCACAAAAATTCCCAATTTTGGAACATACATAGATATGGAGTGAAACTCAAGTTCTCCTGGACAGAGGATCTAAACAGGGTGAAGTAGTACATCGCGTACTGGTAGCAATGCAACAGCTCCCCAGTTCCTACGTCGAGTTCAGAAGGAGCTGTGATTTGTTTCTGTTTTGTCGGTTTCTGTTTTGTCACCCCCTCCCCCCCCCCCCCGGTAATGGTCTCGCTCTCTCCAAACCACACACTCTCTCATCTGTTGGACAGGCGAGAGATCATGAAAATCTAAGTGACTCGGACCATTACACACTCAATGAACACTTTCAGTCATTAGGGATATAGAATGTTCGCACAATAGTAGTTAAAGATATTATTCGCTACGAACTTACTGAGAGACTATAACCTATAAGGACATACAATATGTACTTCAACTTTAATGATGCGTGAAAACAAATCGATTTTATTTTCAGACACGTGATGAGTATTTCCGCATCTTCACAGGTTTACATGAGGGATTCTATTCGGAGAAAAAAACGAAAAATCTACTAGCGATGATAGATCTGAATAAATAGTAAGTTTCAATTTTTTTTAATTTTGAAAAAAAATTTCTTATGTTACAATATCACACCTATTACAATTACAACAGCTATTTGGATCCCGAATTTCTCGATGAGCACTATATATCTCTGGAGCCCGTGAACCTGTTAATGCTCATTTTCATGGATAGAATCAAGGAAATAAGAGGTTCCGAACAATTAATTCGCAACTTACAATACATATTTTTGTATATATCGCACGTTTTGTAACATATTTATTTCAGAAGGTGTGAGAGACTCGGAAGGCAATCGACGCCCGACAGTAGAACTGCATGTTCTTACTGGTATGAAAACGGCACTACGTCGGATGGTAACCAAAAATGGACCCTTCTATAGAACTTTCACAGTAGGTTCCCAAAGTATCAAAAATGTTTTTTTTTTGAAAGTTCTACAGAAGGGTTCAATTTTTGGTTATCATCCAGTAGGTTATCATACGACGGTGGTCATCCGACCTAGTGCCATGAAAAGTTTTGTGCGCATCTTTGTGGCGCATGATTCCACATTCGTAAGGAGCTAAGGAATGCATTTTTTAAGAAATCTGCTAAAGTTGCAAAACTGATTATCGTTGCAAATCATATTTTGCAGGCTGGGGTGCGCACAACAATACAAAAACTACACGAATTCAACAGAAAGTTATCGCATTCGTCAAACATAATTGTTGTGTAGTTGGCCTGTCCCTTACTCCAGGAGCATAGAGGGAATAGACTTTATCTACAGAAAGGGGACAAGAGAAGAGGTCACATCGCGCTAGTCACAGAGACGATAGAATGGGAAGGAATCATCCTTAAATAGGCACGAGGTCACATGTAAATCGGACATGCTAATGGACAGTGGGGAGAGGAGGGCGAGAGTACAACTCGAGACAACGGGGGATAGTCTAGTCTGCACGTATGCTAATTGACTATGGGGTACAAGGCCAGGGCCTTTACACAACACCTCCCTCCAATATTCAAACTGATTGGCGAATCTGATAAATAATAGTCAATTACAATGAGGCAATAATCAACGGGCCACGGTTGAAGCACTTTTGGTCATAGGGATTCTGTCGTTCTCCACTACTTCTGTGGGCTCGTTTATTCTTCGACGTTGCATTGCGAGACTCGACGAAACTCGGGTAGACGCCATCGTAGGTGCACACTTGAACACGATGCAGATGTCGTTGCACTTGAACTCGATGACGATGCCGTTGCACTTGAACTCGGTATCGCTTCTGGGGTGGGCGAACACACGCTTTCCTCAGTGATGGTCTTCGGCAGGATCTCACTATCCTCCATAACACACTTTCAGGATATTTCCAATCCACAGGGTCGACCGATTCAACCACCTGTGTTCACACTACACACTTCTCGAACAACAACAGCGTGTGTCCAGATTCCTTCTATGCACTTTCGTGCCTTCTCAGACTAACGTTCCATTCCCGGAAACGCTTCCGCTTTCTCGCTTTCTTTGAGGTCAGGATACTCGCCATTTGCTCGAACACAAACGTCCTTCTTGGGGCGATCCGCTTTTTCCCTCTCTCAGAAATCACGAGACTCAACGTGACTCCCCGTCGGGTGTGGTCATTTCAGGCCACGACGCTATTTCCGTGCATTCACTTCAACCTAGCGCCACCAGCTAATTCGATCTGGTTTTGTTCACTCAGTACTATCACTGCCTCCGCTCACAGCAACGACTTATTAGCCACCGGATCCGTGCTATGCGCCTTGCCAAACGGCAACGTCTCGACTTATTAGCCACAGGCATCCGTGCTACGCGCACACCTGATCTTGCAGACCATCACAATGATCAGTCACTGATACAACGAGTGATCCCTTATCCTGGTCAATCACCGTTCTCTCGGGCAGTCCCAAACGTAGGTCAACTGTTGCTTCCTCTAGTGATCCCTCTGCTAGGTCAATCACTAGTTTTCTCGGCCGACATCCTCGTCGGAAAGTTCACGGACGACCCCATACTAGGTCAGTTGCCAGTTCGATGGGCAGTACCAATCTTAGTCAACTGTTAGTGATCCCTACTAGAGGTCAATCACTACTCTCTCTAGCGACCCCTAAATATAGGTATCGAAGGCGCCGTTGAAACCCATGGCGAATAGTTGAACATCAAATGTTCTGGCAGGGGAGCCCGCACGCCGGACCAATGCGGGGACCCCATTTGATAGTACGGCGGTGGCATGCCCATCGGAGGGAAAAAGGTACATGGGTGGAGGAAACGTCCAATGATCTCCGTGTGATGTGTGTTGCTGCATTAGATGCATAGGTTGTCTGACAAATCCTTGCTGTTGATGTAACATTCGGTCTTCCTGACCTAAAATGAAAATGTATGTCATGAGTAGAACTGCACAGCTCTCATCGTTGGATGCATGCGCCCATCAAACGCGACTCCGCAAAACCATGGATAGAAGCTATGGGCAGCAGCCATATGTTGCATCTGCACTGGATGAATATAAACTGCACTTAGAACGGCATCGTGCCGTTAAAGCAAGAGTATCAGCAAAAACGCGCCAGGTTGAAATATGTTTCAAATAGGGAGATAGCGCACTTCAAACGATTGTCTCGAAACTGTGTTGTCGGTTTGACCTGGCTAGTTTTGCTGATAGTCCCGCTTTAACATCTGAAACGAAAATTTAACATATTCATTATAGGCTAATCATCATAAGCCCCATCATGGTCATTTCACCATTTCGGCTCTTATGTTTCCTCAGCATATCATTGCACACTACATATCTCAATTCGGGTCACATTCTATTCATTTGCATTGACCAGCAACATTGCAAAAGGAAGATATCGTTACCCGACTTACGAAGTTTATTTCATACTAATGATGTATGTCTGCAATCTACTCATTCGAATTGTGCATCATCGGAGAGTGATGTTGCACGGGCAAGGACTATATGTTGTAAGTGTATGGTGGTCGCTGCTGCGGCTGCGTCGGTCCCATGTACTGCTGGCGCGCTATCATCATCTGTGATTGCTCGATCATGCTTCTTCATTAGGGTTCTCTTATTGGAAAATATCTGTATCATTTTAAGATATGTTTCACGTGCACAATATATAGGACCTATACAGCGCATATGCAACATATCTAAAAGTGATTCAACAAGTTTCCAAGAAGAGAACCATGATTTATGTAGCTGGGTATGTGATATTGCGATTGGAACAGGGTTTACATATCTCGTATTCGTAGTAGTTTTATCAGTATAATTTTGTACCTGCTGATGTTGTCGATAGTTAACGAGATCAGTGTCAGCAATTCCTCATCTAACATATGGGTGTCGCTCATGGCTGCCCGAACCGTTATTATCCGCTGATCCATTTTCCCAGTGCATGTGCTGAAACACATTAGGCAAGAGCTACATTGTAATCCGATTGCGTAGTCATTCACGAATCTTTCGGTGTATTCGACATTTTTCTAGTCGGCGCGTGTGTGATAAAGACAATGATCAAAGTGATAACGCAATGTCATCACGTACGAGTTTAAACTAAATATAAGTGCTTTCTAAATATAAGTCCATGGGGATGCCAACGCTCAAGGTCCTATCCTTCTACGATGATTTTGAGCCAAGTTATAGTCATTTGAAGAAAAAGATCAAACTACAAACTACAAAGATCAAGGATCAAACTTTAAAAGCGCTCGCCATGGGGATGCCAACGGTCAAGGTCCGACGTCACACGGACGTGTTTGAGCAAAGCTAGAGCGATTTGAAGAAAAATATCAAAGATCAAGTTTTAGCAATAATTGGTCACGTAGAATGCAAATGACAATTATATTTATTCGCATCGGTTGAATGCATTTATCAAATGTGAATTGAATGAAAATACATTTGACATATGTAGTTTAAAATTTTGGAAGTGCTCATCGCGGGGATGCCCATGGTCAAGGTCCGAAGTCGCATGGATACGTTTGAGCCGAGTTAGAGCCATTTGTAGGAAAAGGTCAAACTACAAACTACAAAGATCAAAGATCAAATTTTGAAAGTACTCGTGAAGGGAGTTCATATGGTCAAGGTCCCATGCACATAGGATGTTTTTGAGCCGAATTAGAGCGATTTGAAGAAAAAGCGTGACAGACAGACGGACAGACAGATAGACGGACGGACGGACGGACAGACAGACAGACAGACGTTACGATATTTCTTTATACAGTAATTATATTCCTTTCGTTGTATCATTTTAAAATATTACTATATTTTTGTATTCAGTAGTGCAATATTACTGCCGAAAAATTCCAGATTTCCCCACGATGGAACGCCATGTGCCTTGAACTGGGAGGAGCTTCCGAATAAACCAGACAAGGAACGGAACGATGTAGGACTTTTTTAAAAACATTTTTTTTGTACGATCGAAACGCACGATATGCAGATGGGGAGAGATTCGTCGGTATCGTAGAGGGTGGTGTGGGAATTAAGAGGAATTGACACATATAATAACATAAAATACAGACAATCGATGTGAGGCTGTCAAAAATTGTCAGTCTAGAATGTATATCGCAACAGCTCAATCGACTCTTTCGCAGATGCTCTTGGGTAGAGTTCTTTGAGTACCAGAGACCCACCCGGTGCAGTGAGAATAATATTCCGAGAGATTTTGTTCGTAATTTAATGGGTGATCGCATGAGGGCTTTTAGCACATCTGTAACATTGAAAAGAAAGATTGGATATGGATGAGAAGTTATGTAATTCACTTTCGAAGTGTTCATCATGTTTCCTAATGCATTATCTTGATAATTCATATTTTAACCTTTAACACGATTTCCAAGTTGAGCGTTGAACCGATCCATCTAATGTGCGTGGTATGGACGAGGAGCACCCATTGTATGAACGATGCTTACTTCAATTTAGTGCAGAAATTACCATTAGCTAATCTAAACAATGTTCTTGTATTCGTTCATAAATTATTTGCAATATCGTCTCTGTCAGTGATCTTGATACATATGTCAAATGTATTTTCATTCAATTCACATTTGATAAATGCATTCAACCGATGCGAATAAATATAATTGTCATTTGCATTCTACGTGACCAATTATTGCGGAGATCAATACGCATTTTTCTGTTCGGAAATATATTTGTTAGGTGTTATAAATGCGGACGTTAATTCGTAACACTTGGGGTACAGCAACTTGTTTCCAAACGCATTTGTCAACAATTTCTGTTCGAGATTTCGACCTTAAAAAATCCCTGGTAATACGATTATTTAGCTTTTTATTTTTTATGATCTAGCGCGTCATTTTGGACTGTGTGTCCCCAATTTGGCGCCTTTTTCGAAACTCAATTTCGAATTTGCAACGGTTAATCGTTTGTGGCGCCATATTCTATGTATCCTTTCGATACACTATTTGCATTATATCTAATTTTGAGAAGACGATCAAATGATTTTGTCCCAACTGCCAACGGACATCATCAGGGTCATCCTACCAATGACAAATGCACTGGAAATCGATAGCCTCCGAATGGTATATATTTTTTTTGTTTTGTTAGAGAACCGGTCATGAAAGGGAGGGTTCCTAATAGTCGGTTTTACCAGTAGTTAGGTTGTTCTACACTGAAAGAGTTCCCATTAATATTACCTGGGCGTCTTACTCAATTCGCTGATCATTAATGCTTCTTTAGATAATGAATTTAGGTATCCCCACGCTGGAATTCTCTCTGTCTGGAGCATCTCGAGAATAATATCAAAATCGAAGACCTCCCTGAGATCAAAATGTTCTCTCTTCGCACTGACAAATATGGAACGAGCAGTATGACCCTGAAGATTTATCCTAGATTTCGCAGTTTCTTTGGAGTCGACAAGTGGGAAGAAAATCCTAAAATAACGGTAAATGGAGTTCCCATTTCGGAGGTAAAGGCTTTTTCTAAATATTATGCTGATCACGCATTTTCAGATGGTCGTACTCACTTTGAATGGAATTAGCGATATAACAAAGTTGTCACTTTCTCTCGTCCGACTGTTCAGTCGATGTTCGGAAATTGGCATGTACAAGTACACAACTAGCAAGAGTTATGAGAAAAAGTGGGAAATTAGGGATTTCATGCGCTCTGTAATGGGCGACAGATATAAGCAAGAATGAACTCCCATTTGGGCACCATATTTCTAAAACAATGTTTTGATGCATTGATGATGAAGGAATATTAATTATCTATTGTTGTTTATCATATTCATTCAACTCGTTTCAATGTACCCAAGATATGTTAACTTAATAAATTTATTCAACAATATTGTAGTTCAAAGTACACACAAGTAAATACATGTCAATAATAATATAATACAGATGTTATGCAGAGTATAATACACGCACGAGAGATGCAGGGGTTGCATTGCAAATAGAGCACGTTGTTATATCGTCTGGTCGGATGTAATTCATTGTCTATCATTCCTCAACTATAAGAGGTTCTGAAAATGTCACGATTTGGCTGATTGCCAGCCATAAGCATCAGGGAAACTAGCTCAGGGAAGGAGCGATAGAGCGCGCGAATGAAAGAGAGAGTGACCCTCTCGTTTCTATAACCGCGCGCGGTTGCAGATACTACTCATTTAAACATTATCCTGACCGTCTGCGTTATATATAATATTGCACACTCTCATTACTGCTAATTAGCTCTTACCTAAACTTATTTATTGTCATTTTTTCCCTTTGTCATCAAGTTATGGCATCGTAATATCATGTCCTGATTTCCCGTAGCAATCTATTCTATAACTGTGCTGTCACTCATGATAAACTAGTATTATTAACATTCTTGTTTAGATTATCGACTACACGATCACAAGTGCATCCAGAATGGGTAGACATTCGCCGTGCTTCGCTCGTTTGTTCTCCTGAAGCTCGTCAGTTCTGATCTGCATTTACACCATTATTGGTGACTCGCATTATAACAAGCAGTCATTAGAATTCGTCCGTGCTACAATGGGCACTTGCATCAGAGAATTTACATATATATATACTAATACTTTCATTTTACATACCTTGATGATTAAAATTGCTTTGAGTTCTCAATGTTTTAGTGCGATTCTTCTTGCACGATTCAATAATTCGTTTAAAATAAAATGTCTCTGTCTTTTCGAATTGTATCGAAACATTCTTTCATTGTTTTGCTCGCTTCTTCGCTCGTTGCTATGCGAGGTCTTTCGCGAGAGAACATAGCACAACATGATCAAAACACAATTAAGTGAACGAGGTTTTTCATGCACGTTTTAGCGCGCTTTTTTCGAATAATATGCCAGAGTGCCGGTCTTTATTTTCGTCATATAAATTCGACCATCTCATTAACGTGTGACTTAGCTGAGCAAATATTTTTTCTGTACGCTTGCATTTTTTGTTTCTTTTTCTCACATGCGCAGTGTTATAGATGTCTCACGAACACGTTCCACTCGCGTTGAATCAACTTCCATTGGACATCATTAGAATCATTCTTCCTTTCACGGATATTCTGGAAGTTGACAATCTCAGAATGGTAATATTTGAAATAATTAGTGAAATACGACGAATATACTCTGAATTTCTTGAGATATCTCCAAAGTGGAACATTCTGAGTCTTGAAAATCTGAAGAAATGCAAGAACCTGCCTAAAATTGAGTGCTTTTCACTCTATTATAGTAGGAATGGGAGTAAGACTATGACCATTCGAATCCTGAAAGAACACCGACTTTTCTTTGGAGTGAATAACTGGAAGGAAATTCCGCTAGGCAATGTGTGTACTTAATTCATATTTGACAATTAAATTCAACTCATTCCAGATGGTTCAGGCTTTCATGGAAGATATTATCGACATTGAGAAGTACAAGCATTGTTTTACTCGTCTTTTTGGTCGATTCTCAAGCATTGAGTGGTTTACTTACAACTCTCGCCATGCCAATGATGTTGCACTGATAAAAGAAACAATGGGCGGACGACTCCGTAAAACGGCTTCGTATTATGAGTAAACAAGCTTGAATTCTTACAATTTGTTTTGACACGTGTTTTACATTGGTAATTAATTAACATTAAATCTGACGAGTAGGAGACGAAGTGGTGTAGTGGTCTAGGGCGCGCCCTCACATTCCATCCCACACGGGGTCGATTCCCGGCCGTGGCACCGTTTCCGCCGCACAAAGGCGCTTACCCTTTGGGGACGGGAAATTGGTAGTCGTAACTAGATCACTCATGTAAATAGGTCTGGCGAAAGGTGGGCACTCCGGACTGAATCCGCCCAAAATTGACACAGGCCTAGCAGTGTTCTCCCGCGAGCCCAGTCTCGAAAAGGGGATGTACCTTTACCTTTACCTGACGAGTGTGTTCCCCGAGCTCTGTTACATAGCTGGAATTTTTTATCATAGCCTTTTTTTATATCGATTCCATCAAATTAGATGGTGAAGAAAGTTCAAAAATGAAAAGCGGCGACCATGAGAGTTACAATGGTCAAGGTTCGGGGTCTGTGCGATCACTTTGAAGCGAGATATTGGCGAAAAAACGATTATCTCATCATATTACATGGAATATGCATATGCATATTCGTGAGATAAAATGCAATTTTCATTTGTTGCCTGATTACAAATAATAAGGAAGCATATTTGCATTAATATTGCGATCTTTCATTGAAATAACACTTAACCGTCTTGTTTTCTCTTTCATACGGGTCATCCGTGAGGGGAGGGAGAGAGAGACGAGAGAGTATCTCTCTCAACAGTGAATAGAGAGGGTAGAAATGCTAGAGGGGACGGTTAAAGTGGGACTATCAGCAAAACTAGCCGGTACAATCTGATAATGCAGTTTCGAGACAATTGTAAACCGTAACTCAATATCGAAATTCCGATTTTGAAATCTCTATTCTGAATTTACTTATGGTTCCATTAATACATTCAAAGTTGACCCTGACGCACAGGCAACGAGTGAGAGAGCACGTGAGATGAAGAGAGTTCTCTCCCTTTTTGAAACATATTTCAACCAGGCGCGTTTTTGCTGAGAACCCTGCTTTAACCGTCTCATCTGTCTCTGATCTGCCGAGGCCCTAAATAGCGACCCGTTGTTCCATTTCAGCCTCCCTTGTGTGCAGTGTTTTTAGGCGGGAAACGCCTATTCATCTTTCATTTATGCGTCCTTCTCTCAGACTACTGCATTTCCCTCTCTATTATGCCCAATATTATTGATGATACTCCCTATTCTTTTCGTATTTATATTTATGTTTTACTAGGTGGTGCTTTATTTCAGATAAGCTTACTCAGCCTTCCGAATGAAATTCTGACAATGATAATTCGCAAGCTCGATATGAAAGATCGAAGGAACGTCCGTACGCTTGACGATCGTCTCTGGGAAATCGAATTGAAAGCAGGGCAACGTGACATTGAACGAATTTTCATCTTTGGAGTAAGTTACATCAATCTATAAATTTCGAAGGAATGCACACTTTGGTTTTTGAGAGAATGATTTCGGCATGTGCAACTAATTTCCAAGATCAAGCTCTGGACCATGTATTAGACCTTGAATTGGCTAACTACTTAAACAATGTAACGACATCAGCACTCACAATAAGGGTAATCGAAGTTTTATAAATGAGAATTATATTTGACAAATATTAAGTAGTCAATTATTCAAAAGCATACCAAGATATAACTTGTCAGGGAATAGATGCAAATAAAGAGATGCGGTTTTTGAATGCTTTGAAGAGCGTCAAATTTGAACTGTTGGAATTGTTCGATGTCTACTCCAACAGGCACGATTGCTCCTAAATACCTTTACTATTACATTGTTTTCAGTTTCATAAGCGATCTTGTAAAAAATAGAGAAAACATTGACGAAGTTTCAATTACATGGACACATGGACACAAGGAACATGAATGACCATAAACAAGCACTGATAGACCTACCACCCATGATAATGTGCAAAATCGAATCACAAGTAAGAATCATTGTGAATGAGTCTGCTTAACTTGATTTCAGCTTCCTCTCATCGATGATGAGATCTTCATTTGTCTTTTGAACAAAACAACCCGCGAACTCAATTTCGGAAAATCGGAAACTGCCATAACTGCAAGTGGATTGAAGACAGCATTTCAGGCACTGAAATTCATATTGTTATTGACAAATAATTGTTTTTGCAGACAATCTGTGAATCTCGAGTTGAAAGAAAAGTTATATGTGCAGTATCTAACTTCGATGTTTCCACATTTACGGGCGGATTTGACAACGCTGCATTCAAAGTTTTCCGAGATATCTTTGACAATGGGAGGAGAATCGAGCATCGCGAATCTGGCGCAATTCTTAGCTTCTTCGCTGGTTATGGCATTAAAATCAACATTCAAATGGCAACTCAAGCTCGTCGTTAACGTACTCATCCTGCTCGTTATGTTTCAATGTAAACATTTTTTAAAATTTTTTTCGCAATAATATCTTGCATTTGCCCACATCATCGGAATAAATAATTGAATTGAATGATTTGAATTGAAAAAGTCCGTCGTAATGATATATTTTTGAAAACATACAGGGTGTGGCAGAATTACAGTTAGAAGACTTGGTTTGCTCAACGCTTTTACTAGGAATTGTTCTTAGCACTTCCTGCACTCTAGTAATGACTAACAACAACGGCTTAACAGTGAGCATTACTGGTAGATATTTCGCCTCGATCAGTGGTTGCTTATTCTAATGGTGACCATACAAAAATGTAGTAAGGTCTCGTCCAGCGTCGATTCGGCGGAACATTTGTTCTCAATTTTCTTTGATAAAATGTAGTTAGCGATTGAAATGTCTCTGAACTTTCAAAACAATAAGGCACTTACAGAGTATAACATATTATAAACAACAATAATGTGAAACCCCGCGCCACTACCGCCCATCAATTGTCGTTTTTTTTCAAACTCATTGAGTGTCAACCGAGTCTTTTGGCGCGAAAAACGGAGTACGAAAAAGGGAATACATCTCATCGCATCTAATTTTGGCTTTATTCTAGCACTCACAATGGTATCCCCGTGTGATCAAAATCATATATCTCTTCATCTTCATGAACTCCCACTAGATATCATCAGAACCATACTTCCAATGATGAATATACTCGATATTGATACTCCGCGACTGGTAAGATTTTACGCGTTCTTTTAATATCCCTGTCCTAGGATAGGACCCGATTGACACCTGGATACTGAGACAGAGCCAATAGTTAAACTATTATATGTGATAGTCCACAGCATAGTTTCCTAACAGCAAACAACAAATTGTCATCATAGCTTTGCAAACCCTCGTCGAAATATGAGTTCAGATCTCCCCTCGATGGAACACGCTTTACCTCGAATATCTAAATAGTTTCGCTTCGCTTCCTAATACATAGAAGAGTTTCGAGTCATCATTGATACACTCGGCCGGAAATCTCTATTCTTACGGATCGACCCAAAATGGTTCAAGCGCTATGACGCGACAAGACTTTCGCAACAACCTGATAATATCTGGCTAAAGTGCAATGATATTTTGACGCATAATTATTATCCCTCGCCACATAATAAAGTTTCAAAAAATTGAAACTTTCGGACAATTTTGGAGATGTAAAATTAAATTCAAATTGTTTGTGACTTTAATGTTTGTAAGTGCAACTAATGTCCCCACCCGCAAATATTGTCACATGCAGATGATACACATTCTTTATCATGATATTAATTATACACATATAAACATATTCTTAATGTTATTTGTTGATCGGTATTCTAGTTGTTCTCTTGGGAATAGTTTCAAAAATTAGGTATCGAACTGAATGAAGTAGTAGTGATGAAAGTGAGATTATTCGAAAATTGGTCATTGAGGACCTCTGAATAGGTAAGGGAGTTGGCGTAGTAGTAGTGAATTTGAGCTTCTTCATGTTAATTGCCATTATTGAAGGGAATATAGTGGTTCTACTTTTTTTTTCATCGTGTGCAATCTTAAATGAAACGGAGTTTGTAATTGTTTGCACATAATAAAAACACAATATGCTAAGAAATTCGACTATGTCTGGTTTCGAGGGACATATCGGGAATGTATGTTTACAAATATTCGAAGACTCAGACGAGAACAACCCTCCACCCACTAATGCTACCGAAGACCCAGACAAATCCGCTAATAACGTTGCCGACGAGCAGCTGAGTGACCTACCCGACGCTAAAGTCGAGACCGGGGTCGACGACTCATTTTTGGGACCGGGTTAGCATGTTATGGGACCTGGGTAGCCTGTGATGGGACCTGGGTAACCAGACTTGGGGCCTGGGTACCTCTTGGTTGGGCCTGGGTCGAAAAATGACTCATTTTTGGGATCTGGATAGCTTTTGATGGGACCCTGGTCCGAGGGTTGGGACCGGGTTTCTGAAGCTCATTATTTGCTACCGCGCTATCTTAGTACACAGTTATATTTAGGAGCAGATTCATAAATCAATAGGTAATTAGGATATTTCGGAACTGCGATGTAGAAATTGAAACTTTGAAATCAGCACGTTTTGTTGTTTCTCTCTTCTCACTCGCAATGAAGACTGAGTTGTTCACGTTTAACTGAACAAGCAACTCTTGCCCTACTACATATATTTTGGGCAGATTCAGGAGGTCTGAAATATTTTAGAAGTTGAGCTCAACCAAAACACCGAAAAACTCTATTTTCGGCAGTTTCGATATGAATATAATTTTCTCACGTTCAATAACCGTTATATTCAATGTAAATGTTTTACGGTACTCCACCACTACTGACGTCACTAAAACTATATAGGAATTGCAGGAATCGAAATAGGCCAGGAGAAATTATGAAAAATTAAAAGTCAGAAACTTATGGACCAACCTAATACATGCAAGTGTAGGGTAGCACATACTGGTGAGAATGAAACGACTCATTTTTGGAACCGGGGAAGACTCGAATGGGACTGGATACCTCTTGGTTGGGCCTTGGACGTGAAATCACTCATTTTTTGGGACCTGGGTAGCTTTTGATGGGACCCTGGTCCGAGGGTTGGGGCCGTGTTTCTGAAACAGAGCCCAGTGATCCTAATACAATTTCCATTTCCAAGTAACTAACTAATGTTATGATGTAAAACAAAACAAAACATTTCTTAATTACCATCTCCAAAAGAACGTTGCGAGAGTGCGCTCCAGAGCGAACGAAGGTATCGTATAATGCATTATATAATTATTCCGTATTAAGGCCCGATTATCACCAACAACAACAAAACAAATCGTTGTCTCTTTGCTCAGTAATTTATATCATACGATTTTGCACTTACATTCCACACATATACCCGAACGACGTGTCTCACGACATAATTTTCTTACCATCCTAATACTAAACGCTCACAATCAGTGTTCATCAAAGTTTGTCACCCCCTTGAAATAGACATTCCACTATTTTTGTATTATTAGATAATTTAAATAATCATTGTAGGGGAAACAATAAATTTAAAATAATACGATGTGGTCGCACTTCCTTGTCTATCTCATGAATTATGAGAAACGCGCACCCACATACCTTGCCAACTTCAACCACTGTAAGCAAAACCGTCAAACGGTAACTGCGCGCGAATTCTTCAGTTTTCTTCTTCAGTTTTTTGTTGTCTTGTTCACTTTTTACTGCTCACTTGCATCTGGTCATGATTATCTTTTTTTTTTCGTGTGTGCAACCTGGATTTATCATAATTACATGCATCATATTGCAACATACATTCTAGACGCATGGTGTCGTTAACGAAATGCTTAAGCGAAAAACTTTGCTCTTTAAAAAAAATTGCGAGAAATTACAGTGTACGTTGCAGATAGATGTATGCATCCGGGTGAAATGAATCTGCTTGCACAACTGACCTTCAGATAGTATCAATGACGTACTCCGAATGACCCCATTCGACGTAATCGATAATATTCGACTGCTAATTTGACTTCACAATTAATTTTATATTTAATTAATTAATTAATTAAGTGCAGATATCTCCACGGTGGAACCATCAAGTCCTTGCGTTTCTCACGAGTGCACGCATCTTCCGAAGATCGATCAAGTCATTTTAGAAATTTATAAGTCGGGAAAAAATACACGATTATGAAAATCACGACTAAATGTCAAAACCGCTAATTTTTCGGATGCAAGAGTTGGGAATTTGATCCTACTGCTAATTTAGGTAAAGTAATTTTCAATTTCTCGCTACTCATAACGAAATTATGCACCTAAACAATGTACATGACAGATTATTCGAGTTGTTTTGTTGAAAATTCCGGAGAGGATTGTCGATGATAGAGGTCAAATCTGAGCTCGATTGTCGCGCATTTTCGCACGATTTTCGCACGTAGAACGTGTTAAATTGGAAGCCAACAATCGATTTGCGAGAGATGTATTTGCTTTTCGAAGAGCGATGAGTCATGTTGATCAACGGAGCGTGAGCATGAATATTACCCGTTAAACTCAGGAGCATACCATCACATTTCGTTCTGTATTTATTCAGATAATTATATTTATACGTTTGCTACAACCACTTTGATACATTTTTATATTATTGTCATTCTACCCGCGCTGTTAATCCAAGATGCCTCAAGTTGTTCGAAATATGAGTTTGTTGTAGCTGAGATTCCCGGTTGCATATTATGCGCACTCTTCAGGTTGGATTTCCTGTAGAATGGAGTCTAAAAAGGCAAACGTCATTCAGTCAAACTGCACCTTACCTTCAGTCCCAAAATTTTCCTGATTTTCGATATTATATAAAGGTTATTAAACTGCCGGTGGAATTCCGAGTCCATGTTAACGGCTAGAGTCATCAAAAATAGGTAGATACTGATAAAAAAGTATGTTATAATACAATTATTATACACTAAATACTGAGATGAATACATCGAAAAGTGCGATTGAGATGTATCGAGAAAGCTGCCATTCATCCGGTCCCCATTTGTAGTAGCAGAAGAAACCAAAACCGACAGCTGTGGTAGACCAGACAGAAAATCCGATGCGCATCATAAACTGGAAAAAAATAATACGGGAATATAGACATATTTCAATTGCCATATCAGGATCACAAGCATAAGCAGAGTCATGTGTCTAAGTTGGACTAGTTCATGCCGTGGGGCCTAATCTGATAAAACAATAAAATATAAAATGCAATTTTGCATTTAATTATGTGTTTTATTTTTTGTACTGATTACCTCCATAATCCTACAATTCTCTCGGATTTGGAAAGTTTTTGCCAGCGAGTAAGTTGAGATGGTGATAGACATTCCTCGGAGAACCAAACGATTGCGCACATAAACGGTCAAAAAAAAGTTAATTATTTCGAACAGCTGAAAAATGCTGACAACTGCTCCAATAATGACGGTAAATAGAATAAACAGTACATTGAATGTAAAAGTCCACCTCCCTGATATTTGTTTGTTATTTTATTATTATAAAATATTCATGTATTAAAGTTTACCGAGAAGCCACCCTGTAGAATTCACAATAGCAGGGATGATGTTGGAAAGTTCGATAACAAATAATGCAATCATTGTATCAGGCGTTTGACGCTTGTACCTATATTTAACAAATGGCTGACGCTTTCAAATATTATCAATCATTAGTGCACATGCGAGGGCAAATGAATTAGTGAATCGAATACAATTTTGATTTCGAAGAAATCATGTGACAACAAATGAAAAATCATACCAATTTTACTGATAATTACCATTTCCAAAAGAACGTAGCCAGAGAGCGTTCCAGAGCGAAGAAAGAAGTATCCTGAAACGTGATTTTCATGTCGCTTATTAATTCCCATAGCAATTTTTCCGTAGTAACATGTACTTTTTCATCTGTAATTGCAAGCAGAAGATTTGAGCACTCACAGTCCACACATATACCCGAACGAAGTATCTCTCATAATATTATTTATTATCAGAAAGTAGTCGTAATCTGATAGCATTAAGAGTGTTGGAAGAGCTATAGAACTTACCGTCCAATGGAATGTCAAACAGCTGATAATAGAGCAGAACACATCGCGAAAATACAGAGAAGAATAATACAGCGGTAATAATGCGAATTTGAATTCGAAAATTGCGGTGAATCACTCCTAGAATATAATAGTAATGTGGCTCCTTCATTGTCTTAAATTATAGAAGGTAGTGCTCAGCAATTTAAGAACGCTCCTAATGAACGCTCCTAATCCCTATTTCTTCGTCTAACACTCAATGTATGAGAAAAATTTTAACAGTGAAAGGAAGGGAGAGATGGGATGAGGGTGGAAAGTAAGAAAATAAGTTGGCGCACTATATGCATGCTAACTATTGATATCACGATATCACGACTGCATCACTCTTTTCATGAATTTGCCGAGCTATCGTTTCTCGAACTCATACAACTTACCCGCATTGTAGAATGCTTCTGACATGAAGGGTATTAATATACATGCAACTATGGAAATGACGATCTGTACAATGAACACAAAGTTCAATAATGTAATTGCTGTACCTCAGCTCCAATAATTATGCCGAACGTAGTGGGTGCTAGTGAAACCCGTGACGAATTAAGCATCACAAGCCATGGTCGTGTCATTTTAGATCTATGAACTCGAAAAAGAATTGTCCAAAGAAAGATAATGGTATGCGGTAGTGACACTGCTTTTATATACATGGGCATTGAGGAAATATGGTATATGGACAACATAGACTTGCTTACGTGGAAATACGTTGAGACAATGCACCCATTCTAGAGTGCCCAGTCGATAAAATATCAATTCTGCTCTACACATGAGCATTCAGGAAATATGGAAAATAAGACTATGGAATATTGTTCGGGACGGTCGCACTACTTGGAGAGCAAATACGAAAAACCGTATAATTTTGTGCAGAACTATGACTAGCGTACTTGGAAATACGTTTAGGCAATGCACCCATTCTAGCGTGCCCAGCCGACAATATTTCAATGCTGCTCTACACATGAGCATTGATGAAATATGGACAACATGATTGTGTAATATTGTTAGGGACGGTCGCACTACTTGGAGAGCAAATATGAAAAACCGTATAATGTTGTGGAGAACTGTGATAGAACATGAGCTACAACTTAAAGCATTGCGCTTGCAAACATATTTCATATCTCACTCATCAAATTGTATAGATCACGCAGATGCACATACAATCATGGACATATCTGACTTGGGAAAATTCCGAAACCCCAGAAATTTAACAAAAAACAAACTTTTATGCACCAATTCGCATGAAACTACCTATAGCTTCGATTTTCGACCGTGTTGATCTCCCATGCTGCGACACATGAAGTAGGTCAAGAGAGCCATTCTAACTAGTATTAACAGTGACAAAGTCCGCACACATATCACGCCTCTCACGAGAGAATCGAGCTAAAACGTCGATTCTTGGGAATGGAGTAAAAAGCTGCAAATGCGTTATAGCCGGTTTTGGGCATCCTGAGGCATGCCTAAGACTCACCCAAAGTATCTTTGTGAATACTTCATTTTGGAACTCACAACTATCAGGTTGTAACATAAGTTTTGTCGCGTCCAATCTCTTATGCATTTTAACCTCAGAAATTCTTCGAATTAATTTAATCTCAATTTCGTTATTCATCATCAGTGAGGGCCTTCGTACTCTTTCTTACGCGCTTTACTTCAGTCCTGTCAAGGCAGTTGAGGAGGCACATTAGTCAGACAAAGTTGTACTGAGATAAGGATTAGGAATCATTTTCACGCATCAGCTCTTCTTGAAAAGGATAAATTATGCCGATTTTGTATGATTTGCGTAAAGTACTACATATGTGCATAATTTTGAACCACTCACGGATAATGACAAACGAAAATCGTTCTAGAAATGTAGATGAGTTTGTATAATGTGGATGGTTGGTGACGGTCGCGAAAACTTTCGCAAGCCGAATTTTCTTCTCAGTAGATATCCAGATCCAAATAGTGGTGGAATATAGTTCACCCAAAGTGGTCAGTATGCAGACAAAGTTTGGGGTAGATTGGGTTCTGTTGAGATATGTGGCTCCATTCAGAACTTATGTTAGTCACTGTTGTTGCAATTCTGGATTCAGAAGAGTTGGTCAAGTTGGCTACGAATCAGCGGCTAACCTTAGACTCAGTGAAGTATATCTTTGGTTCCGCTCAACATAGCACCATATCTGGCGTATATTTTGAAAGAGCATTGACGGGGTATATCACCATGCTGTAGAAGTTTGGTTCATTATTCATCTCTGCGAACTAGCACCCGATCAAACGAATTAATAAAATCTGCACCAAATTTAAATCAGTTCATATTAATATTTTTCGCATAGCCAGCGTGCGCAGTTCAGCTCTACCCTATGGTTTGAATGTGCATGAACACCCCAAACATATACTAGGAGGTCAGGCATTGATAATGTTTGAGAAGTATCCTTCATGGAAATATTGTGAACCTCCGAAATGCGACAAAACTTATGTTACAACCTAATATTAATACGGGTCACTGTAAATACTAGTAATAATGGGCGACAAGATTGAGATATTCATCTTGACCTACCTCAGGTGTTGCCGTAAGGGAGATCAAGTCGGCTGCTCTCTCCACCCTCATATGAGACTTCGAAGTGCGCACGAGAACCTCACCGTTGGACTAAATAAATAATGAAAAAAAAATAATACTCAAGAAGAAGCACTGGTCACTCGTGATGTGCATCCGTGCTATGCAAATTCAAATGTTTTCGTGAATTTTGAAAATATCGAAATA
Source organism: Pristionchus mayeri (assembly GCA_036245805.1). Lineage (NCBI taxonomy): Eukaryota > Metazoa > Nematoda > Chromadorea > Rhabditida > Neodiplogasteridae > Pristionchus > Pristionchus mayeri. The sequence goes on from BTRK01000002.1 coordinate 10,221,592, forward strand.
GTTTACTCATGTTCACCTTGCCCGTCTCGCTCGTGAAGTCAGTTAGACGGGTTGTTCGGAGCGAAGATGGATTCACGATGCGCACCCGCACTCCGTTCTCACCCAGCTCAACTGCCATTAGGCGGAAGTACTGCTGGAATGGGAGAGAGGGTCAAGAGGGGAATGGAGTACGCTAGATCTGTAGTAACCGATACACCACTATTGGCTAGACATGGCTAAACATGGTTGAAAAGTAGGAACTAGTCTCGTGAACTATAATTCCGAAATGAAATCGTGATTTTCGTTACGTTGCTGATTTCACAGCTCCATAAGATGCGGAGAGGATGATGGGCAGGGGACCGGCCACACTAGAGACGACCATCAACTGGAAAAGGAAAACAACAAGTTTTAAGTTTATCAATTATAAATGATTCATCTCACTCCTTCCTTTTGGTCGGCAATCGAAGCTATTCTTAGGCAGTTTCATGTGAATTGGCAAATTTTGGAATTTGATAAAAGATTTTTTGTTAAATTTCTGGGGTTTCGGAATTTTCCCATGTCATATATGTCCATGATTGTATATGCATCTGTATTATCTATACAAAGTGATCCACGCAATATGTTTGCGAGCGTAACGATTTAATTTGTAGCTCTTGTTCTGTCAAAGTTCTGCACAACATTCTACAGTTTACCGTATTTGCTCTCCAAGTAGTGCGACCGTCCCGAACAATATTCCACGATTATGTTTTCCATATTTCCTCAATGCTCATGTGTAGACCAGCATTGAAATATTGTCGACTGGGCACTTTATAATGAGTGCATTGCCTGAGTGCACTGAATGAGTGCACTGAATGGCAAAGTGATAGTAGGGTGCAAACCACTTCTCATTAATGAGTCGGGAACCTGCTATCCACGAGTTGAGATAAGTCAGAAGATTCTGAAAATTCAAATGAATTGTTCAACCCCGAGCACTTCTCATTAATAAAACGTATCAGTATACTTACAATTACCCCATTTTTCTATCAGACTCACGTTGTTCTAATGAATGGCCACAATGGAGAAGAATCGGTCCACAGTCAGAAGAAACGAATTGATATTTTGAGCAAAGTAGAGATAATTGATTAGAAATTGATGAATCATACTGAATTTTAGTTAAAGGGATCCGGACATCAAAAATCAAGTGTGCCTTAAATTGCGTTTCATCCACCCCTTAGTTAAATGCAATAAACTAAAAAAATTAAAAAAATTATTTAAGCAATAAAAATAAATAATTAAATATATAGTGTATTACTGTGGTAGCGTGTAAATTCGACGTTTCAAAAAATTCAAAAAATATATATTAAAATTACTGTATTGGAAGCATCTTGATTATCGGTTTTCAGATCGGCTGGCCGGCCGTCTTCTTCGGCAGTTTCTTTGCTTTCTTTTACTTTTTTTCAGTTATTTATGTTGTATTTCACTGTTTTGTGGCCTGAATTGTATTAGAAAAGAGGTCGGTCATGTATAATGCGGTTAGTGAAGTAATCTGCCCCTACTGAATAGCGAACGAGCGTTTTCTGATCGCTTCATATTCATTCTAATTGCACGATTCTTGCTTACATTTGCTATCAGTGCATGGCTACGGTTAACTGCTCCGCCTGCCCTCGTCGTTCCCACCAATGCCGCAAGATTCCCGACATTGCTGGGATGGGAAGGGAATGGCTGCTCCGCCTGAACCTCATCGACGATGAGTTCGAGCTGCTGCAAGAGAAGGTTGCTAGGATTCAAGGAGAGGGGAGGCGAGCGTGGCTCTGCCCGAACCTCTTCAAAGGAAGAAACCACCTGGACCACGAAGGCCCTGAAGACGTGAGTAATGTATTTCACCTATTGGACATACTGTCACCGTTATCAGGGCCTCTCGGTTGTATAATCCAATGCTGAATCGATAAAAAGCTCTTTCTTGTTTTGTAATTGATCATCGAATTTGCCGTTTGCTTCACAACGCGTTTTTTTAGCATCGTCAGAAGGGAGAAGAGCCTCCGAGGCTCAATGAGGAGAGCGATGTACAGGTACAGGGCACAATTATTTACTTCCGAAAGACATTCGAATACTCTTATGCCCTGGGGAGGCCGAATAATATACAATCCCTGAGGAGGCAATAAAACACACATACATGTACAAGACTATGTGACATTCCAGCCCGGAGTTTTTCAGCCAGAGCCAGCTCCTACCGTAGAGGCCATGGTCGATGCCATGTCTGACCTACTTTTCCCATCGCCTCAACGCACCCAGTCTGGAGTATCTGGAGCATCTGGAGTACGTGCAACAATACCATTTGAAATATTTATTCAATTATGAAAGCTAGAAATGTGAACGAATAGAGAAAGATCAAACAACAGAACAGTGAAACGTTGATCATTGATTAGATTTCAAACAAATATTACCCCTTTTCACGAACTGACACGTGCCCTGATCATTAGTAGACGCACTAGAGTGTACAAAAGTGAGAGAGCGCCACCTGGCAGATTCTTGACTAGTGGTTGTTTTGTTCACGAATTGGCTCCCTTCATTACTTGTGCTCTCTAACAGTAATAGTCGGTGAGAGAAAACGCAAACGAACTGAAGAGAGCATGCGAAGTCATTTCCCCCGAGGCACGAAAATTGAATTTCTGCCGAACTAGGCCACGCTCTATCACATTGTAATATGGTGGAATAGTACATGAAACCAGAACACAAAACAACAATTTTAGAACGGTAAAACTTATAATTCCCTATTACAATATAGCGAGTATTATTTACATCATTTCAGTCCTACATCCGATCTCAAGAAACGACCAACACCGAAGTGACCTCTGAGACGGGTGTTCAATGTGGTCCCCCTACCCCACCCAGTCACGACTACTTCCTAGTGAAGAAAGAATGCCTTCTTTCCCTCTTCACTCGTTGCCACCAGTGTGGGAAGAAGGAGATCGAGGAGGGCACATTCAAGTGCCGCACCGTAGGCTCGGCACTGGTCCTGCAATGGGAGTGTTTAGTGTGCGAGAGAAAAGTCGAGTGGCATTCTCAGCCTATGGTCGAAAGATACTTCGAGGGAAACCTCAAGTTGACTTCGGCCGTCCACACTACTTCTGTATCCCGCCCGGTTAGTCCATATAACTATGTTGAAAAAACAGAACAACCTAGTCCCAATGGCCGTAAAGTACAGTAGCCCGGAAACTGAATTCAGAGATTCCTGGACATGGGCAAGCTAATCGGTCTCGCACTTCCCTCTGAGCGGACAATGCGACGACAGCTCAAACGGATTGTGGTTCCCGCTGTGGATAAGGTCTTCATCAGACACATGAAACAAGCTGAGGCCACCGTGCGAACGTCCAACATAGTTAGTGAATACTCCTTGCATTACTGCTGTTATGCCCTCCCTACATCCCTTCGACAGCCCTCCCCCCCCTCTCACCTGATCTCCTTCTTCTTCATCTCCCCGGCGAGGCAGCCTTCGCTGCCCACCCTCAATTGTTTCAATGAGGGGATCTACCCACTACCCCTGATTTCCCCCACCTTTGGTAGTGATCCACCATACTTCTCGCGTTCGAAAGTAGCCGAGCTCCAGACCCTGTAAAGCATAAATGTGTTAGGTATACTGTAGCATCTGAAATGACCGAGGGATACGAAGTCCTCCTACCAGACAAGAGCAAAGGGTAGAGAGGCAAAGTGTGTGAAGAGGAAGATGGAATCAGTGGACCAGTACTGGAGGAGAGAAGTTAGTATATTCAAACTAAATTAGTTCATCGAGCTATGCCGAAATTGTTAACAAAAAAAAAATGTCTAACTAACATCTTGTCAGGTCTGGGATGAGGTGGAAGGAGTGGTCCGTGAGATGAAGGATGCTTCATTCCTCAAGAGGAAGGGAATCCCCGACTCCAATCGCTGCATGGCTGCTCTCTATGCCGATGAGGAGGAGTCGGAAGGCGATTCGAAGGGAGATGAGAGCGATGTCTCCATTGAGTACGGAGCGAGGGAAGAAGCAAGCATAGGTGGGGGTAGAGGGTAGGGATCATGCAGGGTTCGTGCGTTATTGTTAGGATAGACATACAGTGAAACACTTGTTTAATCTCCATTTTCATACTTACTTGACGTGTGGTGTTGTTGATGTTGTTGTTGTTGCATTGTCCCATCGTCGTCTGGATGGCGCGTCTTTGATCTGCAAAAAATGGAATCGTTGTGAGAATTTATTAAATTGATTATGGATGAGACACATTTCAAACATCTTTAGACTCTTCTGTGCTCTATACTAAATACGTAGCAGAGACTAACCAACAGACTGAGGGACACAACCATAGATGTGCGGGAATTGTATCGGGGGGGGGGGGGGTGCCCATCCGGATGGGCATCCCCCCCCTCGACGTATAGGGGTCATGGTCAAAAATCGATCGGTAGGTCAAGACTAAGTACCGTAACCAATCGATAGTACAGTACACCCTGATACCGTATATGGATACCGTAACCCGCGAATATCGGAAACTAACTTTATTTAAAAAAAACTCCTGGTACCGTGCCCAATCGATTGTACAGTACCCATGTCACTACCGTAACCCAGTTACATGGGTCAGATCCAGTTCCAGGGTGCACTGTACAATCGATTGGTTACGGTACTTAGTCCTGATTGAAGCATGCAGAGAAGGGGTGTGCCTGGTAGAAGCGCACCAGTTCGTAATCGATGTTCATGTTTCTGGAAAGAAGACAGTAATGAAACATTTGCCAAGACGTGATAAGCTATGCGGTTGACTGGCGATCGTAGGATTCAGGGCTGTGTTCGTACTCCCTCATTCCAGTGTTATTGCTCATGTGAAAGTATTGTATCAAAGGCTAGTCCCATGATCGCCGTCAGGAGTAAACGAACTTTAGCAACCAGATCTCACCTGAACTTCCTGAGCATGTCGATCATCTCCGCCTGCTTCATCTCTTCATATTGCTGATTTGCTTGGTTCGCACTTCCCCAGAATCGAGCATCGGCTCAGCACGAGCGGTCTAAAACAAAAGAGATTGTGGGAAAATGAAGAAATAACAAATTAGGAAAACGAACAACGAAAACATTGAAACGATCTTACTGGAGAGCAGCTGGTAATCTCGAGACGATCATCCTCGACAGCGACGAGACCAGTGAGTAGTCCCTGGCAAGCCTCACCAGCAACCTTAACAACACGAATAAATGGAGAAATTCAGGCTCGACATACTTCACTCATGCCAGCGTACAGTTCGCTGTCTACATGCTTGACGATCTTCATTAAGACCAGAAAATCAATTTGAACTTAGTTCACGTTCGGGGCGGAGATTTGCGCCATCATGGTGGACCTGTAAATATAGACTGTGAGCGGTTCAAAGATCTCGCAACCAAACGGAAACATGATGATTTAACTATAATAAATATCAAATTCGCGATTTCGTATTAGCGTGCCTTGCCAACACTAGTGTAAAAAAGATGCTAATAAGGAGAAGCTAATATATATCAGTGTATGCAACGCAAAACATGCATGCATTTCTGATTGCCCAATGCAAGGAACAACTCAGTTTTCATACTACTCATTTCAATGGGTGTAGCCCAACAAACCTAGAGGGAGGGGGGCGTCTCCTGCTTGACATTGGTCGCCGCCAGGAACTCCTTGCCGTTGGCGACGCCGATGTGGGCGCCCTCCCGCTTCACCAGTTCCTCCTTCGAGAGGTTGTGCGCCTGTATTTTAAATAATTACATATAATTTTAAATGTTGACCAATAATGAAACGACAAGCAAGTTGAATAATACACGTGCAAGTATAGTGTGGCTCGTGAGAGTACTCCCGAAGCAGCACTCTAGTAACGCAGTCTAGTTTCTTCAAATTCTCACTCACTTTCTCGGTCGTTCCTCGGTCGGGCAGGTGGATAGTCTCGACCTTGACGAAGAAGTTGTACTTCATGTAGTCGGGATTCGTCAGCACCGCTCAGCAGTAGTGGTAGGAGTTCCAGGCCTTCTCGTGGATCGCCAGCGGTCCCTTGGGCGCGATCTTGAGGGTCAGCGTCGGGACCTAAACAATATAAAAATATTGATTTATCGATTAAATATGCACTAATTAACGGATAATTAGCACTCACCTTCGACTGGAGGTGGTGGATCTTGTGCGTGTACTGGCCGCGGTCGTACGAGCCGTTGAAGAGCGCGTGGATAACTTATTTTTGAGCACCTACAAAACGGGATCGATAAGTAGAGGGTAGCAGCTCATGACTGGTGGGGTGAGAAACGGAAACATGCTAGGCAGACGCGTAATTACATGGCGTGAGCGCGAGAATTGCGTCTATGGTAAACGCGGCAGAATTATTAGGTCTGGAACTCGGGAAAAGCGAGCGAGTTTCTGTATTTTTGTAAGCGGTCGGCAACATAAAATCTGGCCACATATTTTCATTTGGCCCTAACAGACGAAGTGGAAAACACACCTTCCCCGCCGCCAGTTTCGGCCTTGCTCGCTTCTCCTCTACGGTCACTCCTCTACGGTCAGCGGAAGGACGGCATGGCTGGAACGGTTAAATAAAAAATATTAATAAAAAACAACAAAACAATCGTGGAAAACGCACTATTCCTTGACGATTACTCTCCGTGTTGCACGTTCTCCTCCGCCGACGACGGATGGACCGGCAGCGAACCGCTGAAACGGAGCGAATGAATGGTGAGGCTCGACAATAAAAGACAACACAAAGGAGGCAAAACTATTATGTAGTATCGACATTATCGAAGAAAAGTATTACAATCGCGAGGATGGTGGGAAAAGTCGGGAACAACTAGTCAACACGCCTTCCTACACGGTAGAGCGAACGAACACCGCATATAAGAACTGAAGTCGGCATTTCCACGCTCATATCAAGCCAAGCCGAATTAGATGAACACGCGATTAGTGAATGAGAAGCGGGTAGAGTCAGCAATATTTATATTACAAGTTGCTCGCAAGTCTAGCGAAACAATAGCAACTCGAAAAAAAACAGCTACAAATTTGGTACCATAAGCTAAAAAAAGGTGTATTCCTGCCTAAATTCATGGTGAGCAAAGTGAATTGGGCCATTCTGAAACGGAATATAACCAGTTTTGAAAAGAAACAACGTAAAAACAAGTGGAAAACGCCGATAAATGCGGAGCACTGTCGCGGTCGCTAGGGGAACCGGTAAATTCAAAGCCGGTAAATTGCAAAAATGGTGGGAAACTTCACCAAGGCTCACGCTACCGTTCAAATTGTTGAATTATTTTCATTGCGAATTTTCTCCACTCATATATTTTTTAAATTTTTATTTTATTTTTCGAAATAATATGTTTTCAATAGTTGATTTCAATAGAAAGAAACCAAATAATTTAAAAATATAAACTTTGGGGCTCCCGGATCCCTTTAACGCATTTCCATGTAAGTAAGTCAAAGTTCTGCACAACATTATACAGTTTTCCGTATTTGCTCTCCAAGTAGTGCGACCGTCCCGAACAATATTCCACGATCATGTTTTCCATATTTCCTCGATGCCCATGTATATAAAAGTATTGACTACATTATCAGTGCCGAATACCCTTGCTTTTCTTAAACAATTATTTTTCGAGTCCATAGATTCGACCATGGCTTGGGATGCTTAAGAGACCCTCCACCAGAGAACGTAACAGGTCCACGGATGGTGAAAAATTCTATAATTTCGAAACTTTTGCTGATTTACGACCGGAATAGCTAAGGTCAGAGGTCGATTTTGAAAAAGTTTCAGATACCCCCAGTTGTGGGGATCGAAAAAGTTGATATCTCAGAATGATATTACAAATACATATTTTAGTGTATTTTCACTCGTAGATAACGAATTTGCATGTTAAAATGCGAAATATCAACTTTTTCGACCTCCAACACTGGGGGTATCTGCAACTTTTTCAAAATCGACCTCAGACCTTAGCCATAGCGGCCTTCAATCAGAACTTGGTACCTACACTTCAGAAAAAAAGTTTGGGAATTATCGAATTTTTCGCCATCCGAGGACCTGTTACGTTCTCTTGTGGAGGATCTCTTAATACCCTTCGTCTCAGAAGCATTTTACAATGCTTGTGAGTTTTATGAGTTCGAGAAACTATAGCTCGGCAAATTCATGCTATACACTATTACCGTTTGATTGGTAGGGAGTTTGCTTTTATTGAAGCAACCGTGATATCGTTTCTCGATCAATAGTTAGCATGCATATATATCTGAGAGAACCGAGCAATATCACCTATAGGCCGTACAGCGAAAAATAAAGTCTCTGATTGTAAGATGTATCTAGGGGTAACTTTTCAAGTAGAGTTCGAAAATCGACCTCAGAAAGCCGTATCTCTAACGCCGAACTGTCTATGTTATTGTCCTGAAAGCCTACTAAGAATCGAAATGCGTCATTTTCTGTTCGGTACTACATTTCGCCTGCAAACATTCCCATTTTCTCTAATGCCATTTTAACTCATTGAATTGTATTCCGTTGCTGAATGTGTATTTTTTCTGTGTGTTTACACTATGTCAAGAAACAATTCTTAGAAAGTATATTGTCCATGATAACTATCCCATCCTGCTCTATGTGCCTTCAAATTAATTGTTTTAAAAAGGCATGACTCGACCATGGCTGGTGATGCTCAACTCGTCGCGATCCTCTCTGGCTCCGACTGCGTTCGGCTTGATAATTGGCGCGGAGGTATTTCCGCAGAATTTGAAAATAAAATGTTTGTTTATTGTAGGTCATCATTCTAGTAGTTTCTTGTTTGTTAATTCCGTTCATTTCCGAAGCAATCTACCATGCTGGTCAGTGGTAATAATTCATAGTTAGAAATAGCTAAGCCTGGTTACAAGTGTGAAATGATTATGCAAATTTAAAATTTTAAAATGAGCAATTTCCCTTCAATTTAGGTGTAATTCATCGCAATTTTCGCATTCAAATTCGTATTATTACCGCAATGTTCTTTCTCGCCGTATTTTCGCGCTGCATTCTGCTCTATTATCAGATGTTTGACATTCAATTGAACGGTAACATGAGCAGCTACAAAACCAACCAAAATAATTTACTCAATATCAGATGACGACTACTTTCTGATAGTAATCGATATTTTACGGGACATTTCTTTCGAGTATTTGAGCGGAATGTAAGTGTTATTAGCACATGCTTCTAAATTATTGAGCAAGTGGTGCCTGCACACTGGAATACGCCTTCTTTTACACTGGAATACGCCTTCTTTAAAATAACTTATTATCTATAGGTACGAGAGACAGACAACCGATACAATGGTGGCCTTATTTATTATTGAACTGACTAACTTAATTCCGGCAACAATTAACTCGACCAGGTGGATTCTGGGGTAAATTTGACAATCTACTCTAAATAAAATAGTTTCTAGGCTGGTGGAACTTCACATTGAGCGTGTTATTTCTCATGTGTAACGTCATTGCAGGATGCACTGTACGTATTGCAGCTCCATTTGGGAGAAATTATTTCGCATTTTGCAGATGCTTATATACATTTATCTATACAATCGAGCGCTTCTCAGAGGAGTGTCCATCTCAATTCTAAATTACTCATTGGCAAATACTTTCCAAATCCGTGAAAATTGCAGGATTATTGAAGTTCGTATCTAGTAATAGAAAATAAAAGTAAATCGCAAAATTTAGTATCAATCTCGCCCATTTCAGTTGTTGATGTCCGTTGGATTGCCTGCTGGGTCTCTCGCAGGAGTTGGCTATGCCTTAGTTTTGCTACTTCAATTGGGGACCGGCTGAGTGGCAGCTTTCGCGCTACATCTCAATAGCATTATTCGACCTATTCGTTTCGATGTAGGATAAGTTGTTTTTGTGGCACGAGGTCGAATGAGAATTATGCCGTAATAGTTTTCTTCCGAACCTTTTTTGCCCTTTTTTTAGTAAATTTAAGATAATTTTCAGATTCTGGCTGTTTTTCATGATACTTACGATTTACGAGGATTCCGAATTTCAGCGACAATTCAACAACCTTCCACTGATTGCCAGGGTTAGACGATTTTTGAGATTGAAGGTAAGCAAACATTCGATGTGCTCTATCGAATATTAGTTTTCTGCCTCCAGTGTACAGGAAATCAACATTGAAGAGTGCACATACAATGCAACCAGGAACCGCAGCGACAACAAACTCATAGTTTGAGCAACTCGGTGCTTCTTTGACCCAAGGCGGTGGAAGAAGAGCAACCCAATAGCATTTATCAATGCGATTGCGATAAACACTGAACATATGATTATCCGAATAAATGAACGAGGTAAAATCACCAAAAAAGCCACAATAGACACTTTTAAACAATATTGGTTTAAATGATCACGTCCACAGATAACCTGTCATGAAATTTGATAAGCACGGACACCGATGAATAGACACCATGTTGATCTTAGTATATATTCATCGAAATGGAAAATATCGTAATTATGGAAGCAATTTGTGCCAAGTGGACATTGCTTGGATGGTGGACGTATCACGTGTAATGTTAATGTTTTTCTGACTTCTCATACGCATTTTCAGCGTGAGCTATACAATTTTATGAGTGGGCTATGCAATTTGCTTTCCAGCGCAGAGCTATAATTTGTAGATCTTCGTCCCCACTAACGCTTACAATCGCATGAAATTCAAAGAAACGCCCATGCACGTGCATATTCCCCCTTGTGGTATTTGTGAAATATGCTCACTTTTGATCGATTATGAAAATGTTCCTGTATTTACAGCCGAGTTGAGATTCGATTTACGACTGTGCACTCTCTCACAAATAAGGAAGTGTGTCCCTGTTTATGAGGTGTAAACAGGGAATGTATTATTAATTCCTGGAAATATGATCTTGTAACCAACAAAAGGGGTTTGCGTCTACGCGAAATCAAACCTCAAGAGTGCGTACAAAACGCAACCAGGAATCTCAGCCACAACAAACTCATATTTTGAACAACTCGAGGCATCTTGGACAAATATCGCTGGAAGAAGAGCAACTCGATTCGATGTATCAAAACAATAACAATATCGAAACAATAACAATACGATGTTTCAAAACGTGTATGACATGATAACATTTATAAACGCGGTTGATACACACTATGTGTACATGTTATTTGATGCTCCTGAGTTTAACGGATAATGTTCACGCTCACGCTCCTTGCTCAACGTGGCTCATTGCTCTTCGCACAGCAAATAACTCTCTTTCAAATCGAAAATGACATTCCAATGTAACACTTCGGATGTAATGATCCTTTCAGGCATATCCGATAAAAGCACGGGAACAATCTGCAATTTATCATACATTTTTGTGAAAAAAAAAGGTTTGATTTTTAAAAATCGTGTTCTTACCTTATCCAAATTGCTAGTAATTTTCATTTTTTTCCCCAGGCGGTGACTCCGAAATATCTCTGATATTTAGCCGCAATGCTGATTCTCGAGTATATGTGTCCCGTCTGATCAATATTTAGCGTAAATTGATCGATCTTAGGAAGATGCTTGCATTCAGTGAGAAACACAAGGACTTGGTGATTCCAGCGGGGAGATATCTGAATGCACACTAAGAATTATATTTTATTAGGTTGGTCCATAAGTTTCTGACTTTTAATTTTTCATAATTTCTCCTGGCCTATTTCGATTGCCTGCAATTCCTCTATAGTTTTAGTGACGTCAGTAGTGGTGGAGTACCGTAAAACATTTACATTGAATATAATGGTTATTGAACGTGAGAAAATTATTTTCATATCGAAACTGCTGAAAATAGAGTTTTTCGATGTTTTTGGTTGAGCCCAACTTCTAAAATATTTCAGACCTCCTGAATCTGCCCAAAATATATGTAGTAGGGCAAAAGTTGCTTGTTCAGTTAAACGTGAACAACACAGTCTTCATTGCGAGTGAGAAGAGAGAAACAACAAAACGTGCTGATTTCAAAGTTTCAATTTCTACATCGCAGTTCCGAAATATCCTAATTACCTATTGATTAATGAATCTGTTCCTAAATATAACTGTGTACTAAGATAGCGCGGTAGAAAATAATGAGCCACTATTGAGTTCTCGAGGTTGATCTATTCGAGTACAGCGCCAGAAAATATAAAACAAGCATTTTCAAATTAGCGCAGTGTCTAGATTTGGCCAAAGTTTTAAACGGGGATTCAGAGGACCAGAACTTCCGAAGTGTCAAATTATATGTCCCTGTAATAGGCTTCTCAACAATCCATCGCTTGTGTCTCAATCACTTCTGCCCTTGGGCTTACGATCAATTGAAAAGTATTGAAAATCAAGCACGAAGTAGATTTTGACTGTGAATAGTGTCATCCTTGCTGATCGAATCGGCCCGATATTGCATCGCTTAAAAAGTATTCCCAAGTCTTCATCAACTCTCATTAGTTGATTGACTGAATGCATTGGACGGGGAAGGTCAAAATATCCGAACATGAAAATAGTCAGAAACTTATGGACCAACCTGATAAATGAAAATTACCAATCGAGGATTATCGATTTCCTCGATGGCTGTCATTTGCAGTATAATCTTGATAATATCCGAAGGCAACTTGTCCAAGTCCATTGCATTGTCAGGATTTACAATCATTTTTTATTTGCCTGCAATTGGTGCTGTAACTTGCGAGCACTTGGAATTTTAAGAGCGTAAGCATTTCGAATATACGCTTACAAGGCTATGACGCGAATGTGTAAACATGTCATGTTAGAATTGGAGAATAAGGATGCATTTAACACAAAAGCAAATAACAAAATTTAAATTTATAATAACAAACGCATTACAAATACCAGTGAATTTCAACAACGACATATCCAACCGAGTTCACAGGCTGACGATTCTCCTTACAGTACTTTTTTGAGTTGGCGAGGTATGTTGGGGCGCATTTTTGATTATGCATGAGACAAATATGGAGGTACAACCACGAATTGTTCTGATTTTCATAGCTATTTTTATTTGCTGTTTCTGCAAATATTATTTGCATTTTATGTCAGTATGATTAATTATATTTTTCTACTACATCGGAATAATGTAGGGAAATTTTGATTCTCCATGTCATAGGAAATACAACTATTGATATACAATCTGATAGTGAGAGCATAGTATCATACATAAACATTATATTTGTTGTGCATGAGAAGGTGCAGAAATAAAAAGCAAAGGAATCTGAAGCGAATCTTATCCTCGTCATAATCAAATAATCGGCGAGAAAAGGAGATGAATAATGTTGTGAAAATCAAATGAGGTGGAACATATGCCATTTTATTCGAAATAACGAACAGTTCGATTGAACGTCACTTACATTGTTTGTTGTTCTAGATCATTATTCTCCTTTTCTGAGCTTGCGAAACATCTCGAAGCCTCAACATCAACCTCAGAATGAAAATTAAATTAAAGTAATTCTCCCTAAAAGCAAAATTTTGAATATTGGCCCAAATTAGCTGAAGCAATTTACCAGCACTCCATTCTCTCGCAGCTCAACTGCCAGCAGGCGGAAGTGCTGCTGGAATGGGACTAGCTCGGATGAGAGGACGATGGGTAAAAGACCGGCCACACTAGAGACAACCACGAACTGCAAAAGGAGAGCAACAAGTTTTAAATGTATCAATTATAAATTTTTCATATCACTCTTTCCTTTCGGTCGACAATCGAAACTATTCTTAGGTAGTTTCCTGCGAATTTTGTAATTTGATAAAAGTTTTTGTTTGTTAAATTTCTGGGGTTCCGGAATTGCGTCAGATACATACGTCCATGATTGTATCAGGTTGTAACATAAGTTTTGTCGCGTCCAATCTCTTATGCATTTTAACCTCAGAAATTCTTCGAATTAATTTAATCTCAATTTCGTTATTCATCATCAGTGAGGGCCTTCGTACTCTTTCTTACGCGCTTTACTTCAGTCCTGTCAAGGCAGTTGAGGAGGCACAATAGTCAGACAAAGTTGTACTGAGATAAGGATTACAAATCATTTTCACGCATCAGCTCTTCTTGAAAAGGATAAATTATGCCGATTTTGTGTGATTTGCGTAAAGTACTACATATGTGCATAATTTTGAACCACTCACGGATAATGACAAACGAAAATCGTTCTAGAAATGTAGACGAGTTTGTATAATGTGGATGGTTGGTGACGGTCGCGAAAACTTTCGCAAGCCGAATTTTCTTCTCAATTGATATCCAGATCCAAATAGTGGTGGAATATAGTTCACCCAAAGTGGTCAGTATGCAGACAAAATTTGGGGTAGATTGGGTTCTGTTGAGATAAGTGGCTCCATTCAGAACAATGGTATGTAAATTAAACTAATGAAATCGGCACTTTGTTCATATTCCTACCTCGCACACATGTTCAATATCTGATTTGTTGTGTCCATCCTAACCATAAACCCTTCCCTTACTAGTATCTACTTGGGATAAGTTTGGAAATAAATAGCTTTTGAATGACAATCTTTAATTCGAAAAACCTAAACTTGCATATTTTGGTAAAATTGTGCGCGAATTGAATTAATAAAAATTCAAATTTCCCACAAGTGGAGTGTTCTTTCTCTCACTTGTTTAATGATAAATTATACCTCCATGAGTGGTAATTGGAACGCACTTATGTTAGTCACTGTTGTTGCAATTCTGGATTCAGAAGAGTTTGTCAAGTTGGCTACGAATCAGCGGCTAACCTTACACTCAGTGAAGTATATCTTTGATTCCGCTCAACATAGCACCATATCTGGCGTATATTTTGAAAGAGCATTGACGGGGTATATCACCATGCTGTAGAAGTTTTGTTCATTATTCATCTCTGCGAACTAGCACCTGATCAAACGAATTAAAAAAATCTGCACCAAATTTAAATCAGTTCATATTAATATTTTTCGCATAGCCAGCGTGCGCAGTTCAGCTCTACCCTATGATTTTTTTATGTGCATGAACACCCCAAACATATACTAGGAGGTCAGGCATTGATAATGTTTGAGAAGTATCCTTCATGGAAATATTGTGAACCTCCGAAATGCGACAAAACTTATGTTACAACCTAATATATGCATCTGCGTGATCTATACAATTTGATGAGATATGTTTGCAAGCGTAACGCTTTAATTTGTAGCTCTTGTTCTGTCACAGTTTTGCACAAAATTATACGGTTTTTCGTATTTGCTCTCCAAGTAGTGCGACCGTCCCGAACAATATTCCACAATCATGTTTTCAATATTTCCTCAAAGCTCATACATGTGTAGAGCAGCATTGAGAAATTGTCGACTGGGCACTCTAGCATGGGTACATTCCCTTAACGCATTTCCACGTAAGCAAGTCAAAGTTCTGTACAACATTATACGGTTTTCCGAATTTGTTCTCCAAGTAGTGCGACCGTCCCGAACAATATTCCACGATCATGTTGTCCATATTTCCTCAATGCCCGTGTATATAACAGCACTGACTGCATTGTCACTGCCGCATGCCATTATCTTTCTTTAGACAATTCTTTTTCGATTTCATAGATTTAAAATGACTCGACCATGGGATGCTTTTTTTAAACGGAGAGGACCTTTAAGAGACCCTCCACCAGATAACGTAACAGGTCCATATATGATGAAAAATAATTTGCATGATTTCCAATCTTGTGTAGTTACCGAGTACTGATTGACGGCCGCAATAACTAAGGTCAGAGATCGATTTTGAAAAAGTTTCAGATACAAAATTCGTGATTTTTGGCCAAAAATCAAGATTTCCTGATGTACTGATAATTGAACGTGCATTGGGAAGCAGTGTTTGGAATATTTGCTGATACTACCGATCAATGTTAGCTCGATAAGCCTTGATTTTGATGCGTTTATGGATCAATTTTATGTAGGCCACTATTCAAAAAATCATAGTATTGTGTTCGGCGTGAAATTTCAGAATTCTCCAGAAATCACTTTTCAAAGGTTCCACGTATCGAAAAAAGGAACATGTTATTGTTTCATATTTAAAATCTGTTTCTAGTCCAATGCAAGGATGCAAGAACTGGCCCAATATTCAAAATAAGATGTTGCCCTGTACGGCATTTTGGCCATTTTGGCGCACTTTCGATCAACTTTCACAAAAGTGCTTTTTTTTTTAAATCTGAAAAAATCAGATCTATCGTACCGAATTAATATTCCGGAACGGATATGATACGGTTCGGAATTGTATCAAATTTGCGTTTAGCGAGAGGAAAACACTCAAAATACAACGTTATGAGTCGTTTTTATGCTCGTTGAATTCCTTGTCGCCTCCCATTTTATTATCTGTTGATTTTAAAAAATAAAATCGATAATTTTACGAGAAAATGGCTGAAAGTGTAAAGAAAAATGAATACCGTAATCGGAAACCGTCACTTTTGCTGTGCAAAATTGCACTTCAAAAGTGATACGCCACGCTATTTTCATCGGCCCTCATTTTTCGTCAATTTTGGTCGTTTTCATGGTTATGTTGCTCAAATTGTTGATTTTTGTGGTCCTTCCTTTCCACTTCCTCTTCTGTGCTTTCACAGTAATCCGCCGACGATGGAGAACAACCTGAGGTGAACATATTATTACATCTGCGAATATATTGAATCGTATAAACGGTACCTTGATCAGCCACTCCAGCTTTTCCTGGTCCCGATCTGGATGGCTCAGAGTGGAGGAGTGGAAGAGAAGGACGTCCAGTTTTCCGGCGAAGCATTCGATGCTTTCCTCAGTGTCGTCGATTGCTGCTACCATCTCTTCTGTGATTCCCTCGTAGATTCCATAGAGAGGGCCTGTAGAGATCACAATTGATCGATCAGTAGGAATAGGAGTGGATGTAGGACTGATTGACTTACCTTTCTCGGGAGGAGGGAGTCTCTCCTTCAGATCAGCTACAGTACTCTCCAACTTAGTGATCTTGGTCAACCCCTCCTTGCTGGATTCCACCAGGAGGCGGCTCTGAGAAAAGATGTGAGCACGTTCAAACATGATGAGTAAGGGTTGGTTTACCTCGTGTCTCACTCCAACAGTGTCATTATAGATTTCTCTACAGGTCCTCTCCAATCTATCCTGCCGAGCGTTCAACTTCTCGAAGTTTCCCTTCAGATCAACCAACAATCCGTAGATCGTATCCAGAGTTACCGTACCTGAAAACGGGTAGTCTACAAATAATAAAGAGAGAAGTCAATACCGATTGGGGGAGAAGGGATGGGTGTGGGCAGATGAGTGAGAGCAGTCATTGGGGCGGGAGGGGCGCCAGTGTTCTTCTTCTTGGATGAGAAGGCTGACTTGGGAGGATGACTGGTAGCGGGTGTGTCTGCCACTGGAGGGATGGAGGTTCCTCGCTCTTTCTTCACTCGTTTGAGGTCCGGAGTGAGGTCGGGAGACATCTCGAGAACATGCATGAATCTCGAGGCGGCACGCATTGGACGAGATCTCTTCCCTTCCTCTTCCACATCATATTCGGCAGGCTCAACAATTGAGAACTGCAAAGATCAAAGGCTACACTGGTCAAAGATTACGGTAGTGAACGACAAGATCAACCTACTGGTTCCTTTCTCTTGCGAGGCTGCCTGATTTCCCCGTTGACAGCATCCTTCAGCAGCTTTTCCATCTCATCTCTCTTCCCCCCATTGACGTACAGAGCCTTTACCCTTGTCTTCACTACTTCGATATCCTCCCATGCCAACTCCGGGCCTCGAATGAAAGTGCGGTCGGTGATCTCATACCGATCGCCGATCTTCACAAGGCAGTGTGAAATCTAAGATACAATGAATTATCAGATATGAAATAACAGTAAAAGATTCGAATCAAGAGGTCAACAAAGAGAACAACGAGATGAGACGAGCGAATAAGGTACACTGATCCCCTATCTCTGAATTTCATCACGGTCGAGGGAGTGCTTCTCATGAGTAATGCTGATGAAATCACTTCATAGGACCATTCGTGTCTCAGCTGATCAACATTTTGTTATTCATCTACAGGCCCTCTCTATGGAATCTACGAGGGAATCACAGAAGAGATGGTAGCAGCAATCGACGACACTGAGGAAAGCATCGAATGCTTCGCCGGAAAACTGGACGTCCTTCTCTTCCACTCCTCCACTCTGAGCCATCCAGATCGGGACCAGGAAAAGCTGGAGTGGCTGATCAAGGTACCGTTTATACGATTCAATATATTCGCAGATGTAATAATATGTTCACCTCAGGTTGTTCTCCATCGTCGGCGGATTACTGTGAAAGCACAGAAGAGGAAGTGGAAAGGACTCATCCTTGGCCGAATCAACCACAATGCTAGACGCGAGGAGGGAAAACAGCAGGAGAGACTTGTGGTGTCTCAGCCGAGAAGGGCTGTCTACACACGCCCTGTCCTTCTTTCTGCCGTAAGACCCTCTAGCACCGCGGCTCAGTTCCCCTCCACTCCCCGTGTCTCCTCTCCTCTCACGACAACTAGTCACTTCCCCTCTACTCCCCGTGTCTCTTCTTCTCTCACCATGGCGAGTCAATTCCCCTCCACTCCTCGTGCCCCTTCTCTCGCCACGGCTAGTCACTTTCCCTCCACTACTTCTATTCCATCTCCCCTCTTTAGAAATAATGCTTCCTATATTTCCCGTCAAGCTTCATCCGTTTCTCGCACCTCTAGCTCGACTTCCAATTACGCCACAGTTCCCCGTGCATCCTCCTCTCTATCCAGACCTTATTCAACTCAAATGTTCCCCTCAACCTCTGTATATCACAGCCAACGTTCTGTTTCTGCTTCAATGAGTTACATGAATGCACCTATCACTAACCATCTCGAAGAAGAAGATAATGGTAACAATTTCGACGACTACTCCCTCGCCTATGACTAACCCCTCGAATGTTCTCCTGATCGAATATTTATATTCCTACTCTACCCAATTGATTATTCAAATTGCTCCATCCCTGTTATGTTATGGAATAAACAAGAAGTAATTTCTGTGACTCAAAATTTATCACAAAACAATACAATAATGATAAAACGAACCAAACAAATACTCTTCCTCCTCAGATGCCTCCGTTGACGCTGGCCCATGGCATCGTTATCTCAAATTTCTTCACAAGCTTTTACTGTTCTATTCAAATAAAAGGCAAAAAAGTAGAAAAGTACTCATCTAGGTCGCATTCGTGGGAGGGGAGAAATGCAGCCAAGGGAGGGCGAGGGGGCCACCACTGAAATGCAATCGCATATTTCACTATATTGTGCACAATAAACAAGGAATTTAGCAAGAAACAGCGCAAAAAATTGACGAACCTGTATTACACCTAGCCTGCGCGGCTTGATTCCGCTCCGGGCCTCTCGGGGCCTCCTCCCGAGCCAAAAGTCGACGAAAATAACCTGAAATATCCAAAGAGAAGAACAGAAATGGAAATAAAAAAGTGAGAAAAAGTAACTTATCGTCAAAAGTTGTCCATGGGTGCTGCTCCTGGTGGAGCAGCACCCTTCCTCCTCTTCTCCCCGTCGCCGACAGCTCGCTGAACCACAAAAATCAACAATTTGAGCAACATAACCATGAAAACGACCAAAATTGACGAAAAATGAGGGCCGATGAAAATAGCGTGGCGTATCACTTTTGAAGTGCAATTTTGCACAGCAAAAGTGACGGTTTCCGATTACGGTATTCATTTTTCTTTACACTTTCAGCCATTTTCTCGTAAAATTATCGATTTTATTTTTTTAAATTAACAGATAATAAAATGGGAGGCGACAAGGAATTCAACGAGCATAAAAACGACTCATAACGTTGTATTTTGAGTGTTTTCCTCTCGCTAAACGCAAATTTGATACAATTCCGAACCGTATCATATCCGTTCCGGAATATTAATTCGGTACGATAGTATAGTTTTTGCGTAGATTTCGAAAATCGTAGTGTGAACGCTTCTGTGTGTTTACACTATGTCGCGAGACCATTCTTAGAAATCATATTGTTTTTATGTTGACTGTCACATCTTGTTCTATTCGCCTTCAACTTAGTAGTTATAATAAAAAAGGCATGACTCGACCATGGCTAGTTTTTCAACTCGTCACGAACCACTCTGGCGCCGACTGCGTTCGGCTTAATAATTGGCGCGGAGGTATTTTCGCAGAATTCTTTAAAAAATGTTTGTATATATATTGTAGGTCATAATTCTAGTAGTTTTTTGTTTGATAATACCGTTCGTTTCCGAAGCAATCTACCATGCTGGTCAGTGGTAATAATTCACAATTAGCTATAGGCTGGTTGCAAGTGTGAAATGATTGTGAAATTTTTAAAATGTAAATATATGAAATTACACACATCCTATAAATGATATTTCAATTTTATGAAATTTATTAGTTTATAAATATTCAATAAATATGTGTATTTTTAAAAATACTAGCATCTAATAAATTAAAAAAAAACACACCGTATTAGTAGTACCGGAACTTATTTCAAGCCAGCTCGAAAGTCCAAAGTAGTTCGCATACTTGCGAGCAATGTAAACTTTGACAATTCTCCTCCTACGACTGTCGATTCGAATTTCAAATTTCCCAATATGCGGAATGTCCTTGCACTTTTTGAGATGTTCACGGCAGATAGAATTCCAACGAGGAGATATCTGCAATTGATAGATTCAAATTAATATTTTTTTAAAAATACAAATATTAATATTAAAATGTATTGAAGATGGACCAGAATTTGTCATTACAGGATTATCGAATTAGGTTGAATTGGAGATATACGTTTATGTTCAATTGCAGATAATATAACAAAACTTACCACTCGCAGATTGTCAATTTCCCAAATGTTAGTGAGCGGAATAATTTTTCTGATGACATCTGATGGAAGAGTGTCCAGATTTAGTTGCACATCACTTTGAGCGTCCATGGTTTTCTGTAAAACGTTGGATATTTTATAAATTGACAAGATACGCTGCAAAAATGAATCGATGAAAACATCAATGCAAATACGAGAAGAAAAATAAGACGAAGAATCGATGTTGATACATATAAATGGCTCACATTTATTTATCGTGGGACTTTATATTGCCCCTCTAGCTGGGCGCTTCCGATTTCAAAGTTTGAGAGTAGTGAGGAGAGGAATGAATGAACAATAAATAGATCGGACCCCCCCCCCCCCCCTCCTCATAATACACACCAAGATCAGGTTTGCCACTGGGAATCAGATTGGTTGTAAAAAGGTGACATACACAACACAATCGGAACCCCCCTTACAGTACACGCAAGGACTGCCTCTGGATGGATGAATAATTACCTCATCGGGAACATTTTCCAAAAAAATAGTGCCGAACATCTTTCATATTGTTGTGTTAGAACTCCCTAAAAGTAATAAAAAAATATGGGTCATTTGTCCCAGAACCGGCATTTAGTTTTATCCTTAGTTATTTTAGTTATGGCTTTTAGTTTGGTTTTACACCCGGCTATAGTACATATCTGCTCAAGATCATCTAAATATATGACGTTTGGCTCAAAATGAAAATTATTTCCAGCAACATTCGTGTTTCACTCGAGACGATTAGACAACAAGTAAAAATGATCTGATTAAACGAATTGTGTTAACAAAATAAAAAGATTTTCTCTGGCGAGCGGTGGAGCGCAGCAGATTTTTTTATGCAGGTTATGCAACAACAAGTGTATATGAGAGACTTTTTGAGTCGATGAACATATGCTTGGCATTAGCAAAAAATCGAATCCGTCCAAAATGTGTACACATGTAGTACTCGGTGAGTACTACTCAGACGTGGAATATTTAGTGTTCTAGATCAAGGGTTCGGGAATGAGATGTACTTTGGTTCAAAAATTTCAATTTTCGAATTTTGCCGTTTCGCGATGGATCTGATCGATTCATATCTCTAAAAATTCATAATATTCACTGTAGTGTACCTACCAAGTTTCATCAGAATCGGATGAAAACTCGACGTGAAAACATCAATTTTCGACTAATATTATTTTTAGCTATTTCAGATATGGTGTTATTGACACTTTTTATTAGCTTGATTTGTAGCTCTCATTGATTAATGTTCACTATAAATTTTTGAGCGAGAAATAAAAATAAATGTCTGGCGAAATTTTCGAAAAACCGAAAAAAGTCAGTTCGTAATAAAGTTTCAGTCTACCGTATCATGTCATGAGAATACTTCGCAAATCGGCGAACATTGATTAATTTTTGAATCATTTGGAATTTGAAGGTTTCAGTGCTGAACCTAACTGGCACATAACAGCGAACAACTGAAATCATTCGATAATGTGCTGAAATCGGACAGAGGTGTGATACTTGTGTAATGGTGCATTTTACAAATTGCAGTAACTGACCGCTATCACTTCAAATGTATTGAAATCGTAATTTCGATACAAGTATTGACTATAGTTCATGAAAGTTTGTGAGAAAACTACATGGGTAATAGTTCAGTCAATTTGTAAAATACACCATTACACAAGTGTCACACCTCAGGCCGATTTCAGCACATTACAGAATGATTTCACTTGTTCACTGTTATGCGCCAGTTAGGTTCAGCACTGAAACATTCAAATTCCAAATGATTCAAAAATTAATCAATGTTCGCCGATTTGCGAAGTATTCTCATGACAGGATACGGTAGCCTGAAACTTTATTACGAACTGACTTTTTTCGGTTTTTCAAAAATTTCGCCAGACATGTATTTTTATTTTTCGCTCAAAATTTTATAGTAAACATTAATCAATGAGAGCTACCAATCAAGCTAATAAAAAGTGTCAATACCACCATATCTGAAATAGCTAAAAATAATATTGATCGAAAATTGATGTTTTCTCGTAGAGTTTTCATCCGATTCTGATGAAACTTGGCAGGTGCACTCAAGTGAATATTATGAATTTTTAGATATATGAATCGATCAGATCCATCGCGAAACGGCAAAATTCAAAAATTGAAATTTTTGAACCAAAGTACATCTCATTCCCGAACCCTTGACATAGAACACTAAATATGCCACGTGTGAGTAGTACTTACCGAGTACTACATGTGTACACATTTTGGAGGAATTTGATTTTTCGCTAATGCCAAGGTTATCTACAGATATGTTCACTCACTCAAAAAGTCTCTCATATGTATCAGGTTGTAACATGTTTTGTCGCGTCCAATCTCTTATGCATTTTAACCTCAGAAATTCTTCGAATTAATTTAATCTCAATTTCGTTATTCATCATCAGTGAGGGCCTTCGTACTCTTTCTTACGCGCTTTACTTCAGTCCTGTCAAGGCAGTTGAGGAGGCACATTAGTCAGACAAAGTTGTACTGAGATAAGGATTACAAATCATTTTCACGCATCAGCTCTTCTTGAAAAGGATAAATTATGCCGATTTTGTGTGATTTGCGTAAAGTACTACATATGTGCATAATTTTGAACCACTCACGGATAATGACAAACGAAAATCGTTCTAGAAATGTAGACGAGTTTGTATAATGCGGATGGTTGGTGACGGTCGTGAAAACTTTCGCAAGCCGAATTTTCTTCTCAATAGATATCCAGATCCAAATAGTGGTGGAATATAGTTCACCCAAAGCGGTCAGTATGCAGACAAAGTTTGGGGTAGATTGGGTTCTGTTGAGATAAGTGGCTCCATTCAGAACGATGGTATGTAAATTAAACTAATGAAATCGGCACTTTGTTCCTATTCCTACCTCGCACACATGTTCAATATCTGATTTGTTGTGTCCATCCTAACCATAAACCCTTCCCTTACTAGATATACTTCACTGAGTGTATCTACTTGGGATAAGTTTGGAAATAAATAGCTTTTGAATGACAATCTTTAATTCGAAACACCTAAACTTGCATATTTTGGTAAAATTGTGCGCGAATTGAATTAATAAAAATTCAAATTTCCCACAAGTGGAGTGTTCTTTCTCTCACTTGTTTAATGATAAATTATACCTCCATGAGTGGTAATTGGAACGCACTTATGTTAGTCACTGTTGTTGCAATTCTGGATTCAGAAGAGTTGGTCAAGTTGGCTACGAATCAGCGGCTAACCTTACACTCAGTGAAGTATATCTTTGATTCCGCTCAACATAGCACCATATCTGGCGTATATTTTGAAAGAGCATTGACGGGGTATATCACCATGCTGTAGAAGTTTGGTTCATTATTCATCTCTGCGAACTAGCACCTGATCAAACGAATTAAAAAAATCTGCACCAAATTTAAATCAGTTCATATTAATATTTTTCGCATAGCCAGCGTGCGCAGTTCAGCTCTACCCTATGGTTTTTTTTATGTGCATGAACACCCCAAACATATACTAGGAGGTCAGGCATTGATAATGTTTGAGAAGTATCCTTCATGGAAATATTGTGAACCTCCGAAATGCGACAAAACTTATGTTACAACCTAATATGATATACAGGGTGCGAGAAAAGTATTGTGACACAATTCAATTAAGCCCCGCTTGGTGCGCAGTGTTTTAATTTATCCCAATTTTTTGCACCATGTACCTTAGCTATGTAGCTATTTAGCGCTCATGTATCAAACAAATATTTCTTTTAGATTACGAGATTTAATTTATTAAAAATTTAGTGAAGAAAAACGATCATGTTTCTCTCACTGCATGAGTCGTATTCTTTGATGCCGCATTACAACAATGTAATAGGTGGCGCATTCCATTATTTTTTCTTAAGAAGGGCACTTGTGCCCGAGTCTAAATATGTGTCCATTTAATTTGGAGATTTGGTTATACAGCTTAAAAATATTTAAAAGTAAGCTGTGACGAACGGCCCTCGAAAAAATTTTCTCGAATAAAGATGTCGCGTCCATCAAATAAGAATGATAGAAAAATATAACTGTATATATTATGGTACACGTCCATTCAGTAGTGCAAATATGCTTTCAGTTTAAATTGGGAAAGCGAATATGCTTCTGTACAAGTTTCGAATCTGTCCCAAGTGTCGTTTTCAGCCATATTTTCTCATGTATGGTTCAGTAGTTTAAACCATGTTTTCATTCAGTTTGACGCTACTAAAATTCATAATTCGGTCCTTGCATATAACATACAAGTTTATATCTCAATATATTGATGCTGAGAAAGAAATTCGAAAATGTGATTTTTCAAAAAGATAATTCCGTATCAAAGTGTGATGCAGTTATTTTCATATTTCTCCGTTTCCTGATATCGTATTTCGCCTAAACAAGTATACTTTAAAGAGGAATGGTTGCTCTCCATACTCAAGTTGAGAAAGCGGGGGAATTATTATCCGAAGATTTTTTATTATTAATTAAAGAGAAAAATGAGCTGCGGGCCAAGGGCCCATTTTTTCGAACTTGAAAATCGAAAAGCTCTGAAAAACAAAATCGATAGATGGGGAACTGTGATAAAATTGTTGGAGGTACTGTTCGCAGGCATACAATGGCGAAAGCAGAAATCTATGCTATCATTACTTCGCGAGATATTACATAAAAGACTTGTCACCATACTTTTCTCGCACCCTGTACCAATATAAAAGCCGAATTCGAAGTGTCTTCTACTTGGCAATTTTCACTCAAAAATTGACACTCTGAAAAAAAATCTTAAAATGGCATTTTTTAGAACGTTGATTTTTTTGATTTTTTTAACGTTTGCAAATTGCTGTTAGTTTAGGTAAAGTAGGTAAATCTCATTGCAGATTATGCTAATTCGCGAATTAACGGTGTAATCCATAGTTAGAGTGCCTCGTTGTTAGGGGAAATCAATAATTTCGCGAAGTAACAATTTCGCGACTTTTTTTAATATAAAAAATTTCTCCGCGCATTTTGAGCTAAACGCCATATCCGTAGCTCATCTGGGAGCAGATATACACTATAGCCGGGTGCAACACCGGGAAATTACTAAAAGCTGGCTCTGGGACCAATGACCCATATTTTTAGAAATCTTACTTCTATGAGTATGAACGATTTTCGGAACAACTTTTTTTGAAGATGTTCCCGCTCACCACCACTGACGTGATACGTGTGATAAGAGCTAAACTGGAATAAATGGTAATTGTGCGAGTTATCTCGGCGAATAATGTTTCCAATTCATGGCCAGGTTAATGCCTTGCATTGCTTTTCGAATCATATCAATATCTTCCTGTTTCTTGCAAAAATGTAGTTAGGATTTTGTCAGAAAAGTCTAACCAATAAATGTCGTATGTGCATCTCTACCATTTCCAATTCGAAAACTACACGAACAGTTACTTCTCTATTTCTTATCTATCCAGGATTATCTGATAATTCAAGCTACACTTTACCAATAAATGTCAAATGTTCAGTCAAAAATGTGTAGCCAATCATGTTTGCGTACTCCCATCTCAATTATCCCATTAACTGTATGTAGGTCGTAGCCTTGAGCGATAATTTAGAGCTGATTCACCATATCCTGACGATCTTACGGAGACATAATGTTACAACGTTGCAAAAAAATAAATATATCATTGTTTGCAAACAAATGGTTTTCAATAAATTTTGAATATTGAAAAAATGTTTAGCGGTTGGATGAAAAGCAAACATTGTTTTATAACAAATACTATTCAATGCAAGAAAACCTTGATGGATGCAGATATCAAAAGCGAAGTTCGACAATTAGTGGACCAAGGAAGAGCGCTGCATCGCTTGATCAACGAAAATGTGGGATATTGTTCCCCCGTGCCAGTGGATGCCCACCGCAGTGCCGTTCATAGCCTCGAAAAGAGCCTTCAGATCGGCGTGTTCCTTAGTTCCCATGGTTGGAGTGGTGTGCAGAGTTCGGATGCGGGAACAACGACTAAATAGACGAGAAAAATGACGAGAAAAGTCGCGAATGTTGTCGAATTCCTTCGAGACTTTGATGAACTGAAAATATTCTTGTATTTTATATTTTACGCAACGTTTCACGGGGTGGGGGGGGGGGTAGTTTTAAGTTTTTTCTTAGACGATGGGGTACAGTACATGCTAATCGCCTTGCCCATATGCGGCCGAGGCGGCCCGCGGCGGACCGCGGATTCCGCGGATTTTGAGGGAAGCATGCAATTTTTCACCATTCAATTTTTTTTTTGATTTTCATATTCTCTATAAAATTTCGCATCGGATGGACTATTCTTTCACATTTAAAAAATGTATAAATCGATATTTTGAATGCGACAATGCCTCAACCTACCGTAATCGCACCTACCGTAATCGTTTGCGATAGCACTTTGCCAGTCGCTTTCGCAACTGAGATTACGGTAGGTTGAGGCATTGCCGCATTCAAAATATCGATGTTTTTAAATGTGAATGAATAGTCCATCCGATGCGAAATTTTATAGAGAATTTGAAAATCAAAAAATCGGTGCTTCCCGCAAAATCGATCCGCGGAATCCGCGGGCCGCCGCGGCCGCATATGGGCAAGGTGATTAGCATGCACTGTATACGGCATGAAATTCAAAAAAAAAATGGTCAAAACGGATTCCAATAAAAATTGATCCATGTCTGCTAATTCCGTGCTCCAAACAGTCAATATGCGGAAGATCATTACATTTCGTAATATACGCAATGCAAAGAGAGTTCCATCGAGTGGAAATCTGAAATTGATGGAGTTACAAAATGACATATTGACCTGAATAATTGGTTAACATGTATAAATTGAGAATCAGTAGATGCTTCAAAATAGTTTGTTCGTTTCTTACCATCCTAACATTATCGATCTCACATATTTCGGTGAATGGAACTATAATCTATGATGTCCGATGGCAAATTATTGAGTATCAGTTCCTCATTTTCAACAGCTGACATGACGCCAAGGCAATTAAGTTTACCTGCACAATTCGAAATTAGTTTTAATGAATGGTGAAAACAAACGAAATCGAAGTTCGTAACGGAAAATGGTCAGGCCATTACGCTGGAGGACGCGTAATGCGGGCGTTGCGGACGCGATAATTCAAATAAACGCTCGAGTAAGGATGGCAAATATATGAACGCGCAACACACGAGTTTATCGAAATGTGCGTGATTTTTTTTTAAATTTGGGCCCGAAAAAAAAATATTCACATTATCCGTCCTTCTCGTAGTCTACTGCATTGCACATTATGTCAAATCTTCAGACAGTAAATTCGTATTTCCATTCCTTTATTTAAAGTTTGTGACATGACAGATGGCATTTCTCAGCCTTCCGAACGAAATTCTTACCAAGATTATACGCAAACTCGATATTAAAGATCGGAAAAGCGTTCGTGCGATTAATGATCACTTAAAGAAATTGAATTTAAAGCAGGTCGTCGAACACATTTTTATCTCAGGAGTAAGTGACATCGTCGTCTCAATTTTTATGGAACGCATACTTGAGGGCACAATTTCGGCTTCTGGAACTCATTTTGAATTTTTAAATGATTTCACAGACTTTGAGTTGGCAAACTATGTCAGCCATGTATATACTTCAAAGATCACACTATCGGTAAGCCATATAAAGCTCATTTTCTTAATTGTTTATAGTCAGGATACTTCCTACTGAGTAGCGGTATAGTTTTTTTTTCTGTCATCGGTTCGTACATATCGTTTACCATTGTATTTATCGAAGTGCACAATCGTTGATGTTGAAAAAAACAGCTAAGCAACATCAGGATACGAATGGCAATGATTTTATTACAATGATATGAACTTGGGCATGCCACAATTGGAATGTCGTACATTGCTTTGCACAGCAACACACTACAAAACACGTGGAATGCAAAGACGGAACAGAATGATGCGAAGGCAATGGAAGAGTTTTTTGTTAAATATTTTTCCAGATATGAACACTTATGGGTATGCGACAATTGGAATTTCGCGCATGGGTCTGCGAAGAACTTCCATTTCTTCGTTTCCCTTAGTTCGCACAGGAATATTGACTGATCTGATGCATGAACAGCGACTGAAAAGACGAGCGAAACGACGAGAAAATCCTCGCAAATTGTCGAATTCCTTCGTAACCTCGACAAACTGAAAATGGGTTCATTTAGTACAATGCTCACATGGACAACGAGATCGCATTTTCTAACCGTATACTCATAACCTCATGTGTCGATATTGGATTCCCGGGATATTATCTTTTAGTTTAAAATAAATATAAATATAAAAACGCACAGGAGCTGCACTCATTAATATCGTGTTTTCTATAACCTCGTGTGTTGATATTGGATTCCCGAGACATTATATTTTAGTTTAAAATAATTATAAATATACAAAACACACCTCTGTGTCATCACATGGTTTCGATTCCTGCCATTTCATAAGTCCGAAGTAATTGCGATACTTCCTAGCAATGCCGATTTTCACAATTCTCGTCCCAAGCATGTCGACCCGGAGGTCGAATTTATCAATCTCCGGCAGGTCTTTGCACTTTTTGAGATACTCGAGGCACAGAGAACTCCATTGAGGCGAAATCTGAAATTGAGTAATTAACAATGTTCAATATTTAGTGGAAGTTATCATTCTCTATCATTGAATTTTTAGTCGTAAAAATTCACTGGATAATCATATGCTTACCGATCGCAGATTGTCAATTTCCCAGACGTCAGTGAATGGGATGATTTTCCTGATGATATCCGATGGAAGAGTGCCGAGCTTCGGTTGAACTTTTGCTTGAGTGTCCATGCTGAAGTAATGATGAAGATCATATTTTCAACAAAACAAAATTTACTACGAATTGATGAATAATGTGCAAAATATTATGAAAATTGCACACATCACGTAAATGTCAAACTCTTTCTAGTGATGCATTGGCCATATTATGTAAGTGCCTCGCTGGATGCTTCCGATTAACTGGATAGAGGACTGAGGTGACGTCGGATGCCCAATAACAAGATCGGAAGCTTACCTCATAGGAACCAACATAGGCACTGCCAGTGGGCCTACAAAGGTAAAGGTAAAGATACATCCCGTCTTCGATACTGGGTTCTGATAGTGCACTGTCAATTTGATCGAATTCAGTCTGGAGTGCACAGCTTTCGCCAGACCTATTTGCCTGCGCTATCTAGTCACGACTACCAACTCCCTGTCCCCAATGGGTAGGCGCCTTAGTGGGTCGGAGATGGAGTAAAGTTGTCCGAAATCATCAATTGAACAAATCTTCTTTTGAACGCTATTTTTAATCAAGGATTGACAAGGCTATTGTGAGATCACGGTCTTTTCATGCGCGTCAAGGTTTTCGTAGTAATTCCAATGTTTTGAAGCGAGGCTGAAACGCCCATTGCTATAACGAAAAGTCATTTTGATAATGGAATGTGAAGGTATCACGTGTCTAGTATGCTTATGCCGCTTAAATAACGACAGGGAATTTCAAAGAAGGTATCCACGTCTCGTGATTATACAAGGCTAATCATTTCGTAATCACCGCGCACTTTCCCCCTATGGCAATTTCAACTCTCTGGCGAATTATTATAACTTTACAACCCATTGCATGTAGATGGGTTCGATTCGGAAATTACATATCAACAAACATCACGATTTTAATAGAATCACATCGATCGGGTTAAACACAGTTGTCTGTAAAACCCATTTCGTTAAATTTCAGTACGTTTTATTTGAGGAAATGGCGGAGTTAGAAAGACGCTAATCACATTCACATAAATCAGCGCATCTACAATATCGAATCTCAGCGAAGTGCTCAACATCTACATCGCCCATTGTTCTGTTTAGGAAATCGAGATCCGCAGCTCCTTCGAATCCATGGACAGATGTGTATGCGAATTGACCTGGAATGATATACATGGACAATGGTATACATGGAATGATATACATGGGCATGATATACATGGAATGATATACTCCCAAAGAGCGGGGAAATATCAAGATATTTGTATCAATTATCTGGAAATTCCGGAGGCTGTTCACACTTCGCGTCAATCTGCTGAAGCCTTATCCAGAATTTCGATTTTATTACCGCGGAGTCGGTATCTACGAATTTAGATATCATTCATCTAGCACTGAGACGGTTCTGACATACGTGCGCACGTATATTGGAAGAAATGTCGCGCGTTTGACACTATCCAACTGCTGTACGACTAACTCTCGTCCCATTGTTTCAAAAATTATCGAGGGACTCCATTTCAAGGAAATATTTGCGCATCCGTGCTATCTCAAGACGCAGTGTAAGCTTACAATTTCGTTGAGTTTATTTTAAGATCTCAGAAATGATACTTTTCAGAGATCATCTCATGGAAACAATAATTACTCATGGTATTGAACAACTCAAGTTGAGTGTTGGGGAAATTCAGTCACCAGGTGAAAGAAGCGACAAATCGTGTCATTTATTCATACAGTATCGCCGGAAAGAATTTGCGCACTTTTTCTTTCTGCTGCAGTTTCCGAACCCGATGACATATCGAGCTGAAAACTCAGCTATATGTAGCAAATTCAATGGGGAATAAGATGTGCTTATTGCGAACTTATGCCAATCTCTCGCTGTGGCGTAGTGATGACGCAATCGCAGACCACTTTTTTCGAATAATTATATTTCTCTGGAGATTTTTTGCATATCTGTCAAACTTTCTGAGTGTTGAGAACCATACTTGTACTATTCAGAAAACAAATTTCAAGTTGCTGCGACATCGCATCAGCTTGCTGCGCTTGCTGCAAATTTGAAGCCGCAAATTCATAACTTCGCTCCCAGATCAGCTAGAGACTCGTTTAAAGCAGCAAAATGGTCCTTATCATGACCCTAGGAGATCCTGAAAGTATGATGCCGATTTCGAATCATTTGCTCTCAGGGCATGGAAAAGTCACTTTTCCGGATGACTCAACTTTGGGGGTGTACGATTCCATGGCTGAATTTGCATAAATTGTGGTTCCTGGACCGAAAGATGCCAAAACCATCACGAAATCGATTGCCAACTATTGATGGAGCTGGCTTCACTTTCCGGGCCGTAGCGAACGATTTACGAACGCGCACCCCTCTTGAGCGCACGCATTTTCTCTACAGGGCGAGAGAGTGGGGAGAGAGCGGCGCGAAGAGAGAGCGTGCATTTAGAAAGGGACGCGCGTTCGTAAATCGTTCGCTACGGCCCGGAAAGTGACGCTCCACCAAAATTTGGGAATTGATTCCGTGATGGTTTTGGCACCTCCCGGTCCTGGAACCACAATTTACGCAAATTCAGCCATAGAATTGTACACCCCAAAGTTGAGTCATCTGAAAAAGTGACTTTTCCATGCCCTGAGAGCAAATGATGAGCAATCGGCATCATACTTTCAGGATCTCCTAGGGTCATGATAAGGACCATTTTGCTGCTTTAAACGAGTCTCTAGCTGATCTGGGAGTGAAGTTATGAGTTTGCGGCCTCAAATTTGCAGCAAGCGCATCAAGCTGATGCGATGTCGCAGCAACTTGAAATTTGTTTTCTGAATATTACAAGTATGGTTCTCAACACTCAGAAAGTTTGACAGACATGCAAAAATTCTCCAGAGAAATATAATTATTCGAAAAAGTGAACTGTGATTGCGTCATCACTACGCAACAGCGAGAGATTGGCATAAGTTCGCAATAAGCACATCTTATTCCCCATTGAATTTGCTACATATAGCTGAGTTTTCAGCTCGATATGTCATCGGGTTCGGAAACTGCAGCAGAAAGAAAAAGTGCGCAAATACTTTCCGGCGATACTGTAGTTATCATACGCATTCGTAGCTGTGGTGATGGAATTTGCACATAATTATGAACTATACATTCCGCAAATCACTAGACATATATATCTAATATATTTTGTGATTAGAGCTAATTCGAAAATATTTACAACCAAAGTATTCATCGATTTATCATCGATTGTTAAAGTAATTATGTTCGAACAGCTTGCCATGGGAATTGACTTTCGGAGAGCTTTCATGCTTGGTCTTGACGACTATGAATGGACTCCTATTTTCATGCAAATGTTCTCGAGAAAGCTGGATACACTGATAATACGGAATCACTATCTTGGATATCTCAGTGAAACAAGTGCTGATATGCTTCGAGAGGTAATTATGATACTCATAATTCATCTATAACAAAATTTTTGTAGAATCTGCCAAACATAGGTAAACACACATGGGTTGACGTCAATTGCAATGTATATGAAGGCGATTCCGAATATACCGTCAATAATCTCATTGTGAAAGGTATTTGAGGGAATGCTCACAATCATTGTGAACAACAATAATGAGATAATTTAAGTGCTGAACTCCACGCAAAATCCTGGCAAATTGATTATTAAGCATGAATCACGAATTCACGAACGAATCGAAATTCTTTTCTGATACTAATTACAGTTCATATCAAAATTGCTGTTCATTTTTATTTGTTGCAGTCCATTGTTTAGGGAAAATCGTGACAGCTTACGTTATCATCATCAAACTTTTCCAATATAAAATAATATAGTAATAATTGAACTGTACCAGCCGCATTTGTTGGATATTACGTACAGTATTTTCGGTGGAAAAGTATTGGCGACGAAATCATTTATTTGATCCACTGATTGTTCATTAAAAGCGCGCTATACCATGAATCGGTTGTGAATATCCGACGCGAGAAAGTGACCATATGTATCTTTTCTCTAACCGCCCGCAGTTGGTGAAACTCCCTCTTTAAATTCGCGCGCTACCGTGATTAGGTTGTGTACAGCCGAATTTATTAAATGGCTTTGGAAAGCCTCGTTCAAATATCTTGTTTACCGCCCATATCGTTGTATAAAAACAACTTTCGTGAATTTCATTTTATCTTCACTACTCCAGTCTTTCCAATCCATAGTTTGCATGCAGATCGTATTATGGAAAAACTGAAGCCGTTGATCCCTCCAATCCGTCTCCCCTCGAGGCATTACCTCGAGAACTCTCATGGAAAGTGTTCGACTATGTTCTCGAGGAAGTTGGAGAGCTAAGATTGGTTAGTGTGCGAGTCGTAATCCTTGACCTCTTCGCCAACCATGATATTCTCCCATGTAGAGGACGATGACATTGCTGGAAAATAGGACATAAAACGATGTCTCACTAAGAACGTCAGGTTCAGTAGGGGACGCAATCATTTACGATACGATCATATCATGAGGCTAAAACTTGATGTTAGATGAGTATGGGTACACTTCAGCCAAAAAACGATATTCTAAAAAAGTTGATCTATTGTCTTTAGACCTCCTCGATGATGCGATCTCACGTTGACTATTTCGTCTTGAATCAAAACAAGCATGACATTTGCGAATCGTTAATGTTCGAGGGACATGGCAAGATAATTGTATCAATTCCGTCGGAATTTCGAGCCCTATTTACACTTCGTGTCAAACTATTCAAGCTCTTTCCAGAACTTCGTTCGCGTATTTATGACTGCGCATTTGGTTTATACGAATTTAGATATGATTCATCAATTGATGAATCGGTTCTGGAATTCTTGCGTAACTGCATTGGCAGAAATATCGCCCGTCTGAAACTATTTAACTGTAACGAGAATCAGTCTCTTACCATTGTATCAAACACAATCGAGGGACTAGATTTCAAGGAAATGGATCTTTCCGCTTCCGTGCTATCGGAAGATGCAGTGTAAGCTTTCAATATAGTTTTTAGAAAGGCTTCGGAAATGGCTATTATTTTGTAGAAATCATCTCATGGAAACAATAAAGAATCACGGTGTAGAAAAGCAAACTATTTAACTGTAACGAGAATCAGTCTCTTACCATTGTATCAAACACAATCGAGGGACTAGATTTCAAGGAAATGGATCTTTCCGCTTCCGTGCTATCGGAAGATGCAGTGTAAGTTTTCAATATAGTTTTTAGAAAGGCTTCGGAAATGGCTATTATTTTGTAGAAATCATCTCATGGAAACAATAAAGAATCACGGTGTAGAAAAGCTCAAATTGAGCGTTGGGGAAATGCAGTTGCCTGATCCAGGTTAGGATACATACAAGTTAAACAGTTTATATTCGGCTGCAAAAAGTTTGCATGCCCTAAACCACCTTGAAACGTACAGAGACGCTCTCGAAACACTAATCAATGAAGAGTTTCCATAATTGTTGGTGTTTTGCAGCAAACGTTTTCCTCGATCTTGCATCGATCGTACGCGTTCTTTTATTCAAGCAGCAAGCTAAACGACTAGATACTCGCAGTCACTTTATGATCGGGCTTTACAATTACGACTGGGCGCCGATTTTCGTTGAAATGTTATCGAGAAAATTGGATACGCTTGTCATTAGCAATGACAATCTCGCCTATCTCAGCACTGCAGGCGTTAATATGCTTCGAGAGGTCAAGTGTATATCGCTTTCGAATCGTTGGCGTGAATATTTCCATTTGTGAATAGTTCAACTATTTAATTATGCATATATTGCAGCGTTTGCCAAATTTGAACAAAAAGGTGTGGTTCGAGGCCAGCTATCATGCGCAAGATAATAATATTCATTATTATGCAAACGCTTACACAGCTAAAGGTAGTCAAAGACAATGATTCAAAGTTATAAATATTTATTAAGTATCTTGCCAATGCTAAACATATATGCATCCACTGCTTTTTTTGAATAATTTTTCAATTTCAGTTGTGAAGATCGATCACTATATGGGAAAATTCACTATCAAACACGTATCTAGAGAGACTGAGGATTTTGATGTAGAATTAACGTCAAACCACGATTCTGTTTAATTGTTGCCCGTTTCGAGGAGCCATGCACATTCCTAAATATCGTTCAATGTTTCCGTTTATAAATATGATGTGTTGTATTGATATTGTGTACACCGTTCATGTCCGTTCAAAAAGTTCATACAAATCTATCAGTACCTGAAAAATAGTGTATTTCATACCGAAGAAATTCCTCGGCGAAATTCCTCCGAATATGTGCGATTGGTTGGGTTCTGTGTTCTCCCCTTGCAAATCGTACACATTCGCTTGGTCAATTGTTTCAATCTGTTCGACGAGTAAACATGACAACAAAATGAATTAGATTACATAAAAAACACGCAAATTACATATCGGCACACACAATGATAAAGAACGAATCAAACGTCTTGCACGCTTGTAGTCCAACGACAATGATGAAGCGGAATTTTATCCGACAAGCACACAGCCTGATCAATTTGAAGTGATCTGGCGGAGTATTGAAAAGTAAACAGCCCTTAAAAAAAGAATTGCTTTCCAGGATTTCTTTTTTTTTGAAAATTTCATTTATCGGATCATAATTTGACCCATCGATCATTGCGCGCGCTCTTATATTAGGTTGTAACATAAGTTTTGTCGCATTTCGGAGGTTCACAATATTTCCATGAAGGATACTTCTCAAACATTATCAATGCCTGACCTCCTAGTATATGTTTGGGGTGTTCATGCACATTCAAACCATAGGGTAGAGCTGAAGTGCGCACGCTGGCTATGCGAAAAATATTAATATGAACTGATTTAAATTTGGTGCAGATTTTATTAATTCGTTTGATCGGGTGCTAGTTCGCAGAGATGAATAATGAACCAAACTTCTACAGCATGGTGATATACCCCGTCAATGCTCTTTCAAAATATACGCCAGATATGGTGCTATGTTGAGCGGAACCAAAGATATACTTCACTGAGTGTAAGGTTAGCCGCTGATTCGTAGCCAACTTGACCAACTCTTCTGAATCCAGAATTGCAACAACAGTGACTAACATAAGTGCGTTCAATTACCACTCATGGAGGTATAATTTATCATTAAACAAGTGAGAGAAAGAACACTCCACTTGTGGGAAATTTGAATTTTTATTAATTTAATTCGCGCACAATTTTACCAAAATTTGCAAGTTTAGGTGTTTCGAATTAAAGATTGTCATTCAAAAGCTATTTATTTCCAAACTTATCCCAAGTAGATACTAGTAAGGGAAGGGTTTATGGTTCGGATGGACACAACAAATCAGATATTGAACATGTGTGCGAGGTAGGAATATGAACAAAGTGCCGATTTCAGTAGTTTAATTTACATACCATCGTTCTGAATGGAGCCACTTATCTCAACAGAACCCAATCTACCCCAAATTTTGTCTGCATACTGACCACTTTGGGTGAACTATATTCCACCACTATTTGGATCTGGATATCTACTGAGAAGAAAATTCGGCTTGCAAAAGTTTTCACGACCGTCACCAACCATCCACATTATACAAACTCGTCTACATTTCTAGAACGATTTTCGTTTGTCATTATCCGTGAGTGGTTCAAAATTATGCACATATGTAGTACTTTACGCAAATCACACAAAATCGGCATAATTTATCCTTTTCAAGAAGAGCTGATTCGTGAAAATGATTTCTAATCCTTATCTCAGTTCAACTTTGTCTGACTAATGTGCCTCCTCAACTGCCTTGACAGGACTGAAGTAAAGCGCGTAAGAAAGAGTACGAAGGCCCTCACTGATGATGAATAACGAAATTGAGATTAAATTAATTCGAAGAATTTCTGAGGTTAAAATGCATAAGAGATTGGACGCGACAAACCTTATGTTACAACCTGATAAATACGCTGCGTACAGCCGCATTTAGATTGCTTGGGCCGCTCTGCAATGTTTCCCAGTCACATTAGTGTATCACACTTGCTTGCGTTAATTGTATTATTACTTTGCCTATGTAGATCTAGTTTTGGATTAATATATGTATTTCATGAAGCTCATATGATGGAATCACAAGGGGAAATCATTAATCGCTCCAGTCTGTCTCCCCTCGAGTCATTACCGCTGGAATTCTCGTGGAAAATCATCGAATACGTCCCAGAAACAATCGGAGTGCTCAGATTGGTGAACAATATTGTTATAAGATAATTCCTAGTAGTATCAAATAATTTAATGTGGAAGCGCTTTTATCGGAGGGAACACATTATTATGACGAATATGGGGTCTTAAACGTCTGCAACCATTTCAATTAGTTGAGGTCAACATGCTTAATGATGCCCTAATACGTTGCTAACACGTGAAGGGCCAACATTCCAATTGAAATATAGTCGTGTTGATAACGCACAACTACAGAACCATAATTAGTAACATCTAAGGCAAATTTAAGATTTCATCTGCGCTACGAGGTCAAGTTGATGCATTTGTACTTCAACAAGTGAATTATGCCATTTGTAAATCGTTTTCATTGGAAATTGCCGACGGATATATTCGCATTGTACTAACAATACCAAAAAAATTCAAAAGCATATTCACACTTCGCGTCAAACTGTTGAAGCCTCATCCAGAATTTCGATCGTGAATTTATAAAATCAGTTTCGACTTATACACATTTAGCCTTGATCCCTCATCGAATGCGATGGTTCTGGCATATGTGCGACACTGTATTGGAATGAATTTCGTTCACCTTATGCTATCAAATGTCAATACAATTGACACAATTAACATTGTTTCAACAATTATCGAGGGTCTTCATTTCAAGGCAATCGATGTTTGTGCCTCTGTCTTATCGGAAGATGCAGCGTAAGCGTTCAATGTTTTACAGTTCTCACAATTTACAATTTTAAAGCAATTATTTCATGGAAATATTAAATGATCGAGGCATTGAAAGGCTCAAATTGAGCGTCGGGGAAGTTCAGTCGTCCGATCCAGGTCAGAATGTATTCATACTGTGTGTTTTCTTACTTAACCTTTTTAATAAACAAATACAGGAGGTGTTTTTGCAGCAAAATTCTTCCTTGATCTATCGTCGAAACTTCGTGTTCTCATATTCCAGCAATGTGCAGGAGGATTAGGCTTTCGCAGTAACTTTATGATCGGCCTTCACAACTACGAATGGGCGCCGATTTTCGTAGAAATGCTTTCGAAAAAGTTGGATACGCTAGTCGTTAGCAATCACAATCTCGGTTATCTGGGCAGTGCAGGCATTAATATGCTTCGAGAGGTGATTGTCTGATGCGTCAATGTCATATTTCGGCGCTTCTGCACAATCCCGGACAAACGTTAGAATCGTCATTTCATATGTGCGATACTTTCTACTTGGGTCCTTGCCGGTATTATAATGACTGTCATAAACCAATGTAGTATTAGTATTCGTATCCAAATAGGGAATGCAAATGCAAATTCTTTCGCAATTGTGACATTATCCGGGATTGTGCAGAAGCGCACATATTTCAATTGTGATTTTTCTATTGAAATTTGCAGCGTTTACCCTATATGAGCAAAAGTGTGTTCTTCGAGGCCAGCTACAAGTCACACGACGATTATTTCAACTATTCTATCGACAATCACGCCGTAAACGGTAATCGTTAAATGAGCATCAATCAACAGCAATAATATTGTTTAATTTTCAGTTGAGAACGACGGTGGATTTTTCGGAAAATTCAGTGTTAAACATGTATCTAGAGTGGACGAGGTGTTTGATGTTTAATGAGCGTCACTCCGTAATCGATACTATGATTCTGCACCACTTATTCCGTGGTGCACTTCTTATAATACCGTACAGTTTTTCCTTATGTGTTTTATGTGATATCATTCTTATTTTGTATAACAATGTGTATTCATGTTCAAATTACTCCTGCATATCGGTCGATCACTGTAATAAGATCAGGATTCACATTTCAAAATATCAGGTTGGTCCATAAGTTTCTGACTATTTTCATGTTTGAACATTTTGACCTACCCCGTCCAGCGCATTCAGTCAATCGACTAATGGTTATGCAGAGTTGATGAAGGCTTGGGAATTCTGTTTACGCGATACTATATCGGGCCAATTCGATCTGCAAAGATGACACTATTCACAATCAAAATCGACTTCGTGCTTGATTTTCAATACTTTTCAATTGATCATAACTCCAAGGGCAGAAGTGATTGAGACACATGCGATGGATTGTTGAGAAGCCTATTACAGGGGCATATAATTTGACACTTCGGAGGTTCTGGTCCTCTGAATCCCCGCATAAAATATTGGCCAAATCAAGAAACTACATTAATTGGAAAATGCATGTTTTATATTTTCTGGCACTGTACTCGTATAGATCGACCTCGAGAGCTCAATAGCGGCTCATTATTTTCTACCTTCCTATCTTAGTACACAGTTATATTTAGGAGCAGATTCATAATTCAATAGGTAATTAGGATATTTCGGAACTGCGATGTAGAAATTGAAACATTGAAATCAGCACGTTTTGTTGTTTCTCTCTTCTCAATCGCAATTAAGACCGAGTTGTTCACGTTTAACTGAACAAGCAACTCTTGCCCTACTAAATATATGTTGGGCAGATTCAGGTGGTCTGAAATATTTGAGAAGTTGAGCTCAACCAAACACACCGAAAAACTCTATTTTCGGCAGTTTCGATATGAAAATAATTTTCTCACGTTCAATATCCGCTATATACAATGTAAATGTTTTACGGTACTCCACCACTACTGAAGTCACTAAAACTATAGAGGAATTGCAGGCAATCGAAATAGGCCAGGAGAAATTATGAAAAAGTAAAAGTCAGAAACTTATGGACCAACCTAATAATTATCTCATTGTATTCACACTCGACAAATATGCATTTACTCATTCATTTATTTACGATATAAGGAGGGGTGGTTACAACGGTTGGCACGTACAAACTATTTCGACTCGTAAGCAACGGTTGAACGAAATTCATGTTTCAAGAGCTGTTTCAAAGAGCTGAAAGTACCCGATATTGGTAAAATTTTACAAATATTGGGTACGTTCAGCGCTTTGCAACAGATGAATTTCGTTCAACCGTTGCTTACGAGTTGAAAAAGTTTGTACTTGCCAACCGTTGTAACCAACCCCCCTTATATGGAACTTAGAATGATGAAGTATTCGAAGAACTAACAAGCTCATATGTAGACTCCGCAAGCTCCGCCCACTCGGCTCTGACACTTTTCCCCGCAAAAGCGAGACAAGAGGAGCACAGTCTTCATTCGAAACCAAATCACACGCTCAAAAAAGAATTCGACAGCTCTTTTCATGCAGATTCCAACGACGCATGGCGAGCACGAAAAAGTTTACTCTGAGTAGGTCAGAATACGATT
Source organism: Pristionchus mayeri (assembly GCA_036245805.1). Classification (NCBI taxonomy): domain Eukaryota; kingdom Metazoa; phylum Nematoda; class Chromadorea; order Rhabditida; family Neodiplogasteridae; genus Pristionchus; species Pristionchus mayeri. The sequence continues at coordinate 10,262,392 of BTRK01000002.1, forward strand.
TTTATGGTGCGACACAGCTTAGAAAACTATAAAACTCGTATGCTGACCTACTCAGAGTTAACTTTTTCGTGCTCGCCATGCATCTTTGGAAACTGCATGGAAAGGGCTTACGAATACTATTTTGAGCGAGTGATTTGGTTGCGAATGAAGACTGTGTTTCTTCGAATTCGAAGCGCGCATGGCTCGTGACTCTCACCGCTTCCTCTCCTCCCTCTCCCTCCCCTCCCTCCACCCGTCTCTCACCCGGCGTGACTAGAGAGCGCCTCGCCTACGAGAAAGCTCGCTTTCTTCCCCTGTAAGGTTCGGCGAAGCCCTACCTGATCGTTTTGAGAATCGAAACGGCAATGGAGAAATAGGCTCCGCCCCTCCTTCTCTCGCCTCGCTTTTTGGGTCATTCACGTTATGCTCAATTCACCAGCAATTTGGGCCATATATTTTCTCAAACATTAGATATCAACCTAATTCAAAATGCAAGGTCTTATTTAACCCTGGCCTGTGTGATGATTTCGGCCATTCACCTTGTGGTCCCTACTCATATGTCTTTGAAAAATACGAATGTATTGCTCGTGTTAAAGGAGCAGCAAAGGCAAAATTCGATTTTTGAAGCTTTCATATGTACGGCCTAGATCTCCCCAACGATAAGAAGCTCCGAAATTTTCACATTTATACAGTCGCGCCGGAAAGTCATGGGACACTTTTTCAATTTGTTGTAACTTTTTGCCCAGGAAATACAGATTTCTGGCACCCAGGTATGATGTACCAAATTCATTGGAGATTATGATCATGATGTTGTAGTATGACAAAATCGCCCCCGTGATTGCATAATGATGAAGCAATCAATATGCCCTTTTTCAAAACGGCATTATTCTTACATAGATTTTTTCCTGTTGACCAAACTTTCTAAGATTGGAGATATGACCGAGGCCTACCCAGAATAAATTTATATTTTCATATTTTCGGTCAGGTGGCCATTTATGACCAATGGAAGAGCTATAACATGAGGGTAGATACTTAGAATGTTGTTTTGGATGTTTTTGAATGATTTTGAGCCCAAATCATGCCAATTGAAGATACGGAAGTACTTTTTTCCAGAACTCATTTTGGGGTCGCCGCACACAAGTGAGCCCTTTTTTTGTCTATACCCCGATTTCCCTAATTTTTGGCGAGAAGTTAGTTCCATGCCTGAAACTTAAACATGAAAACCCAGACATTTTTTCCGATTTCAAAAGATACGTCATTTTTAGTCCGCGCGACCGCCCTTCACCATGAAGAAGACCAGGCCGTCTAGAAAATGTTGTAGAGCATGATGGCAGTTTTCATTCTAAACAACGAACGACCTTATATCTTCATTTTAAACGAAGTTATGATCATTTAAGTGGTCCCGATTTGAATGTCGAAAAGTTATAGTACCAAGTTTGGCCTTCTGAATCTCGAAGATGACGTCCGATATCAAAATTCTGACGACGCAGTTTGAAAGAGCATCATTTGAAATACTTATACTTGAATTTGTTGTTAGATAAGTCACATTTTTTTCCTACCGCCGCCCACCCCCTCACATGGTCGATTCTCTCGCGAAAAAATCTATGTAAGAATAATGCCGTTTTGAAAAAGGGCATATTAATTGCGTCATCACTATGCGATCACGGGGCCGATTTCGTCATACCCCAACATCATGATCATAATCTCCATGAATTTGGTACATCAAACCTGGGTGCCAGAAATATGTATTTCCTGGGCAAAAAGTTGCAACAAATTTAAATAGTGTCCCATGGCTTTCCGGCGCGACTGTATCTCCATTACGAACAGAGCTATCGGTAGTTGGCGGGGAGCCAGATCAGGGAAAGCTCAGGCAACGAGCGAGAGAGCGCGCTACTTGAAGAGAGTTCCCATATAATTGAAGCATATTTCAACCGGGCGCGCGTTTGTCTTTACTCCTCCTTTAATTCTCCTTCCAACTCTATCATCTTCTCTTGTCAAATATTCTGGCCAATGTGTCATTTGTTCGTTTGGAATGAGGCTATAGAATTCGCAAATTGTCCAGCACCGTCACTCTGATGTTGAGAAATCGTCAGAGTATCTGAAATTGGTTCTCCATTCTTTCCTTTCTCCATTATGAATCAGACTTTTTCACTTAGTCGATCCTTTCAATACCCAAACAGTTCAATTAGCGACACGCATAAAAGAGAGAGGCACTGAAAGCAGATCTCAACCATGTCTGCTACATACTTGTGCGCTTATGCGAAGCTCGGTGACGGAACCAGGGTCTGTTCCGAGATGGCAGTACGATACGATGATGTGCTCAGCTTCGCCGTATGCGCAGTCGACATAGCACTTATTCTCGTATTCTCACGGTTTAACATAAATTTCAATAAATATAAACAAAACATATTATTCAGATTCATTTTCGTTCTAATATCTGAGAATGCCTGTCGGAATGTCGAGTATGTTGTACGAATGCAAGTCCTAAACTTCGGTGAGTCCGAATTATTTGTAACAATCATTACCAAGGAATGGCATCGGTTATAAGTTGGAGTTAGAGAACGAGCAATCACAGAATAGAGGTAGAACACAAGGTCAAGAATCCTAATAACTTATTTACATCATATTTTGCATCTTTTAAAGCCGCAATGGACTTGTACATGAATGTGGGATATGAATATGAGGTTTTCGTGTCTGAGGCTGTACACATGTCAATTTCGTTCAAATTATCGCGGCAGTTTCGTAAAACTACTCACAACAATTTCCAGTTATCGGACAATGCTTCATCAATACAGTGGACATTCTAACGATGGGCTGGTTGGAACACACCGAGGTGCATATCCTTTGTTTAATATATTGGACTTCCCGTTTCAGTACACAATATCCGGGACCTATTTGAGTGAAGTTGCTAGTAAAGTCACGGTAATTTCTAATTCGTGATGCATTATTGAGCAATACTTTACATCTTCAGTGGACATACATGAGAATTTTTGGTAGCTGCAGTAGCTTGCTGATGTCGATAACTCGTCTGACTGCCGTGTCATTTCCCCTTCGCCAGAATGAAGTAAGTTTGATGTAATTAAACAGTTGTTTACTTCTTTTTGATATATTTTTTTAAAAATTTTGTTTATAAAGTTGTTTTTTTGAAACACCAATAAAACATTGTCAGATCTGGTCTAAGAAAATAATGTCGCTAGCAATAATGGCAATATGGCTTATCACTACTGCAGTTATTGTCATTGAAGTTCTCTTTCACTGGACCTTTTTCGATCTACTAGTAACTACGGTTGCAATAGCAAATGCTACATTGATGAAGTCTGCGATGATCTAAATAATGCATTTTGAGAAAAATCTAAGGATGATGAGCACTTACTAGTAGATCGAAAAAGGTCCAGTGAAAGAGAACTTCAATGACAATAACTGCAGTAGTGATAAGCCATATTGCCATTATTGCTAGCGACATTATTTTCTTAGACCAGATCTGACAATGTTTTATTGGTGTTTCAAAAAAACAACTTTATAAACAAAATTTTTAAAAAAATATATCAAAAAGAAGTAAACAACTGTTTAATTACATCAAACTTACTTCATTCTGGCGAAGGGGAAATGACACGGCAGTCAGACGAGTTATCGACATCAGCAAGCTACTGCAGCTACCAAAAATTCTCATGTATGTCCACTGAAGATGTAAAGTATTGCTCAATAATGCATCACGAATTAGAAATTACCGTGACTTTACTAGCAACTTCACTCAAATAGGTCCCGGATATTGTGTACTGAAACGGGAAGTCCAATATATTAAACAAAGGATATGCACCTCGGTGTGTTCCAACCAGCCCATCGTTAGAATGTCCACTGTATTGATGAAGCATTGTCCGATAACTGGAAATTGTTGTGAGTAGTTTTACGAAACTGCCGCGATAATTTGAACGAAATTGACATGTGTACAGCCTCAGACACGAAAACCTCATATTCATATCCCACATTCATGTACAAGTCCATTGCGGCTTTAAAAGATGCAAAATATGATGTAAATAAGTTATTAGGATTCTTGACCTTGTGTTCTACCTCTATTCTGTGATTGCTCGTTCTCTAACTCCAACTTATAACCGATGCCATTCCTTGGTAATGATTGTTACAAATAATTCGGACTCACCGAAGTTTAGGACTTGCATTCGTACAACATACTCGACATTCCGACAGGCATTCTCAGATATTAGAACGAAAATGAATCTGAATAATATGTTTTGTTTATATTTATTGAAATTTATGTTAAACCGTGAGAATACGAGAATAAGTGCTATGTCGACTGCGCATACGGCGAAGCTGAGCACATCATCGTATCGTACTGCCATCTCGGAACAGACCCTGGTTCCGTCACCGAGCTTCGCATAAGCGCACAAGTATGTAGCAGACATGGTTGAGATCTGCTTTCAGTGCCTCTCTCTTTTATGCGTGTCGCTAATTGAACTGTTTGGGTATTGAAAGGATCGACTAAGTGAAAAAGTCTGATTCATAATGGAGAAAGGAAAGAATGGAGAACCAATTTCAGATACTCTGACGATTTCTCAACATCAGAGTGACGGTGCTGGACAATTTGCGAATTCTATAGCCTCATTTCAAACGAACAAATGACACATTGGCCAGAATATTTGACAAGAGAAGATGATAGAGTTGGAAGGAGAATTAAAGGAGGAGTAAAGACAAACGCGCGCCCGGTTGAAATATGCTTCAATTATATGGGAACTCTCTTCAAGTAGCGCGCTCTCTCGCTCGTTGCCTGAGCTTTCCCTGATCTGGCTCCCCGCCAACTACCGATAGCTCTGTTCGTAATGGAGATACAGTCGCGCCGGAAAGCCATGGGACACTATTTAAATTTGTTGCAACTTTTTGCCCAGGAAATACATATTTCTGGCACCCAGGTTTGATGTACCAAATTCATGGAGATTATGATCATGATGTTGGGGTATGACGAAATCGGCCCCGTGATCGCATAGTGATGACGCAATTAATATGCCCTTTTTCAAAACGGCATTATTCTTACATAGATTTTTTCGCGAGAGAATCGACCATGTGAGGGGGTGGGCGGCGGTAGGAAAAAAATGTGACTTATCTAACAACAAATTCAAGTATAAGTATTTCAAATGATGCTCTTTCAAACTGCGTCGTCAGAATTTTGATATCGGACGTCATCTTCGAGATTCAGAAGGCCAAACTTGGTACTATAACTTTTCGACATTCAAATCGGGACCACTTAAATGATCATAACTTCGTTTAAAATGAAGATATAAGGTCGTTCGTTGTTTAGAATGAAAACTGCCATCATGCTCTACAACATTTTCTAGACGGCCTGGTCTTCTTCATGGTGAAGGGCGGTCGCGCGGACTAAAAATGACGTATCTTTTGAAATCGGAAAAAATGTCTGGGTTTTCATGTTTAAGTTTCAGGCATGGAACTAACTTCTCGCCAAAAATTAGGGAAATCGGGGTATAGACAAAAAAAGGGCTCACTTGTGTGCGGCGACCCCAAAATGAGTTCTGGAAAAAAGTACTTCCGTATCTTCAATTGGCATGATTTGGGCTCAAAATCATTCAAAAACATCCAAAACAACATTCTAAGTATCTACCCTCATGTTATAGCTCTTCCATTGGTCATAAATGGCCACCTGACCGAAAATATGAAAATATAAATTTATTCTGGGTAGGCCTCGGTCATATCTCCAATCTTAGAAAGTTTGGTCAACAGGAAAAAATCTATGTAAGAATAATGCCGTTTTGAAAAAGGGCATATTGATTGCTTCATCACTATGCAATCACGGGGGCGATTTTGTCATACTACAACATCATGATCATAATCTCCAATGAATTTGGTACATCATACCTGGGTGCCAGAAATCTGTATTTCCTGGGCAAAAAGTTACAACAAATTGAAAAAGTGTCCCATGACTTTCCGGCGCGACTGTATAAATGTGAAAATTTCGGAGCTTCTTATCGTTGGGGAGATCTAGGCCGTACATATGAAAGCTTCAAAAATCGAATTTTGCCTTTGCTGCTCCTTTAACACGAGCAATACATTCGTATTTTTCAAAGACATATGAGTAGGGACCACAAGGTGAATGGCCGAAATCATCACACAGGCCAGGGTTAAATAAGACCTTGCATTTTGAATTAGGTTGATATCTAATGTTTGAGAAAATATATGGCCCAAATTGCTGGTGAATTGAGCATAACGTGAATGACCCAAAAAGCGAGGCGAGAGAAGGAGGGGCGGAGCCTATTTCTCCATTGCCGTTTCGATTCTCAAAACGATCAGGTAGGGCTTCGCCGAACCTTACAGGGGAAGAAAGCGAGCTTTCTCGTAGGCGAGGCGCTCTCTAGTCCGCGAAAGGCAACGGAAGAAGGAGTTTTGGTTAAATTCACGCATCTTCAATAATGATTTCATATTGAGATATATCTGAAACTCTACCTGAGTTGCTCGTACTTTCAGAACAATTGCCACGTATTAGAGATCTGCCTAGGGGTAACTTTTCGCGTAGAGTTTGAAAATCGACCTTAGAAAGCCGTATCTCTTACCCCTCATTTCGAGTGTTGCGCTGAATTTGGGCGGTCGGTTTTCGTAAATCGTGAACGGCTCATCCAAACCACACAAATGCATAGTAATTTTGAAAGATCGCGACGAGATAAGCATTTTCACTGTTGGAAGTAAAAGTCTAGCTCACCTGTGAAAAAAGTTATGAGCAAAGATGTGAAAAAAGTATTCTCAAAAATTCCGCCCTGAAAATTTTATTGGCGCATTACGTAAAATAAAAGTTTTCAAATTATTCCTCATCAAAAACTACCCCAAGAAATGTTTCTCTCATTTCGAAAGGAGTGATTATTTTGGTAGTTCTGGGAACAGTCAGAGCTCCGGTTTCTTCAATTTTTCAAGTCGGCTGTCTGCAAAAGTAAAGCTCAGAATTAACTCCCAGCGCCTGAAATATTTCATAAACACATTATTCGGAACGTCCCGACTCAGAAATACATCATACAGACTGGCCAAAACCAATCATTGTGGTCCTATATATACTTTTTTCGACAAAGCCTTGTCACGCACTTTGACGATATGTTTTGGCAATCATGACGCAACAACAAAAGGTTCGACAGTTGATAGATGGTAAATATGAAATAGCTAAGCTATATTAAACAATAATAATTTGTTTTAGGACCACTCCTACACTTTTCAAGTATGCAACAATCCGATATTTGCAAATTTCGTGCCCCTGTAGCATGATTCGACAACGACAGCAGGCCCAAAGATTATTTTTAAGCGTTCTAACGTGGAAATTCGATTTCTACGAGTGAAAATACACTAGAAAATATATTCGCGAAATAACATTTAAGAAAAAAATAATTTTTCATTTTTGCCCCCTGGAGCAGTAGGGGGTGAAAATGTCGATATGACGGAAACATGTGAAATCAATATTTCTATGTGTATTTTCACTCGTAGAATCCGAATTTTCGCACTAGAACGCTTAAAAGTTATGGTTTAGGCTGCTGTCGTTCGGGATACATGCCACATGGGCACGAAATTTACAATTATCGGATTGTTGCATACTTGAAAAGTGTAAGAGTGGTCCTAAAACAAATTATAAGTGTTTAATATATCTTAGCTATTACATATTTACCACTTATCAACTGTCGAACCTTTTGTTGTTGCGTCATGATTGCCAAAACATATCGTCAAAGTGCGTGACAAGGCTTTGTCGAAAAAAAGTATCTATAGGACCACCATGATTGGTTTTGGAATGACGTTTTTGTGAGTCGAAACGTTCCGAATAATGTGTTTATGAAATATTTCAGGCGCTTGGAGTAAATTCTGAGCTCTACATTTGCAGACAGCCGACTTTAAAAATTGAAGAAACCGGAGCTCTGACTGTTCCGCTAGCCAGAACTACCAAAATAATCACTCCTTTCGAAATGAGAGAAACATTTCTTGGGGTAGTTTTTGATGAGGAATAATTTGAAAACTTTTATTTTACGTAACGCGCCAAAAAATTTTTCAGGGCGGAATTTTTGAGAATACTTTTTTCACAACTTTGGTCATAACTTTTTTCACAGATGAGCTAGACTTTTACTTCCAACAGTGAAAATGCTTATCTCGACGAGATCTGTCAATTACTATGCATTTGTGGGGTTTGGATGAGCCGTTCACGATTTACGAAAACCGACCACCCAACTTCAGCGCAACACTCGAAATGAGGGGTAAGAGATACGGCTTTCTAAGGTCGATTTTCGAACTCTACGCGAAAAGTTACCCCTAGGCAGATCTTAAAATCAGAACTTTGTTTTTCGCTGTACGGCCTATAGGGGGTATGGCTCAGTTCTCTCAGAAAGTCTCTCATATTATACTACAAGAGATAAATGAAGTCATCGGTTGATGATCTTTATCACATCGTGGCCCAAGTCAGTGGAGCAGAGGAGGGGCCTGAACTCCCACTCCACGATAAGAGAACACATGATATTCTTCCTTTCTTGGATGATGTGAAACATATACTACAGATCATAAACTATTTCAAAATGCACATGCTTATAAATAATAGAGGAAGTCGTTACACATTTTTAGAAGATTGTTTGTTTGGGATTCTCACTTGTACTCGGTAAAAAATATCGGGCTAAGGCAGTAGGCAAATGTATATCATGCGATTGAATTTCCACTGCGCGCTATGGATATCGTTCTGGTTTCTTGACTGCTCCACTTACTCATCTTTCGAAAGCAGCGGAATAGAAGCGACCTGAATATAAATACTTCGAATACAAATAACTTTAATATTACATGAAATCTGACTAACAACAATATTTTTCCTTATCTAGCAAGAGTATGCATTATTATCCAGAGTCTCAAAAGTATGTAAAATTGACAGACTGCCCCGAATTTCGTGGTCTGATTATTCTTCATGTAATCCTCGCCTGTACTCCTTGATCGTCCAAATGAGCACGCAACCATCCAACCACGGATGTGCACTGCACAGAATGGGAGAGAGATCGGCGATGATGGGGAGAGACAGGCCAAGGAAGGGATTGACGACAGCCATGAGTGGAGGAGAGTACGCCGTGACCAGCGGAAGGAGAGTCTGAGAGGGACTCCAACCCTTACCCTTTCTTTCGTTTGCATCCTTCTCGGTTTGGTATTTTCTTCCCAGATTCTAGTGGTAACGTTAACTGGTATTTTGGCTTTCACTATTTTGTGCTTGCTCAACTCGAATGCTTAAATTTATTATCTACCTGATACATCAATGCTCTCATCAGCTGCTTTTGTAGCGCACTCGTCTTCTCACTTTGAATCGAAGACGTTTGCTTCATGTACCTCAACGTCGGTTTCATGTAGGGATGGTTATACGAGGTCTGAGGGATCTTAACGTTGCAAAGCAACCTCATACTGCCAGAGTTCTTCGTATGTCTTCAATTCTCATCTGCTAAAGCTACTATTATCATTTGGTACCACTTACCATGCAATCGTATACGCTGCATAGATCATGAATCCGTAACCAGTACTCATCGTCGATGCCATTACGAGGACGCCACAGATGGGCTTCCATCGAGGGCCAATGAAGGTGCCATTCTTCTGATGGAAGGAGTACTATCACTGTCTTCGCGACGACAGTTTCACTACATTTTTCGAGAACTCTCAGCAGTGATAGGCAATGATAACGCTGCAGGTGGTCACACATCCAATGTCGAATGTGGAATGACGCATTACGTCTTATGAGAACTATGATATCATGCCGCCTTTAATACAACGAATGCAGTCATTTCTACTTAAACTATCCTTTGGGCTCACCCAGAATACTGCAGTGGAGTACTGGTCGATCGGAAGACGCGTTGATTGGGCGTGATCTCGGAGGATTTTCTCAACGTATCCAACCACGAAGGAATCCGCGTCGAAGAGGAAGTAGAGGACGGAGAACCTTGGAATTCGAGAGATAGAGAGAGGAGTAGGATTTAATTCGGGGTTATGTAGTTAGCCAGTGACACCGTTCCCTCCACGGATTGTAATACCAGGAGGAGAGATGAAGTGTTTTGAATTGTGATACACTCACCAAGCACTACCAATCAGAAGCACGCAAATGAATTGAACGCCGAAAAACCAAGGGCGAGTGAATAGTTCGAGATAATGGGATCTCAAATGCATTTCTATTCGTCATTCTACTATCGAAGGTAAACCCCTTAACTGCCAGTAGTCGATAGAGAAAATGAAAGACGAGTACGACGAAGGAATAAGAGTGAGTACCGGCGAACCAGCAAACCGCTACCTTTCCTGTGTTGAAAATTTTTCCTGTATCATGCTATAACACAAATTTTGTACACTCATAACACATATATAACAAATTCTACAATTACATTCATTTGGACAAATAACTGTCGCTCACCTATGATGTATCCGTGAGCGCCCATGCAGAGCGCGTTGCCCCAGGCTTCGGGAATCTGAATTAGGAATTGGGGTTTGTCTATTTTCTGCAGATGCTCTTGACAGATTGAACGACGAGAGAGAATCGTGAAGAAAGCATACTTTTCGAAAACAATAGTCATTAGTTTACTCACAGGCAGAACCAGAAAGTGGACGAGTCCATAGTAGATGTCGACTGAGGCGAAAGTGAGCAAAAGGAATCGATAGGCTCCGAATTCCTTCCTGCTGCACTTCACTATGAGGGCGATGAGGACACCGTTGACGAGAAGCGCCAGAACTGAAAAAGATAATTTTGTGATCACGTTACTGATCCTCACCAATAGAGACGTGATGGTACGCGGTGTAGATCGTCTGAAATTATCCCTAGTGTTCGAAAAGTAAAAATAATCATGATCACTTTATACGTCGGTATCGTGTTACTTTGCTAATTTTCCTCTCTAGTGATGACAAGATGGAGACGAAAACTCACATTCTTTAGCGGATCGTTGTACGCAGTCATGATGAGGGGACTGAGACGATGAAATGGCTCCGTAAGTTCCGTTCCGTTAATGGTTCCGTTTAGAGGACTGAGAAGTTCCCATAGTGAGTGTGTTGGCTGAGACTAGATATAACTGAGCATTAATTGCTCGTTTTGTAGCGAGCAAGGTGCCTTCTCGAGCAATGCAACAGATGCAGAATGTAGAGACCTGAGAATATACGAACTTTTCCAAACATCGGAAATTGTTTTCTTGCTCGGATCAAAGTGCAACTTTTCTCACTGGAACATGCATTTTGATGATAATTCATTGGAACGTTGAATCAATGAAGTGTATCAAAGTGTATCAGGATGTTAAATTCATCACGAGTGTAACAATATTGAATACAATATAGCTATGACGAATGCAATAAATATATTGCAGATGCTAATGATCTTGCTACGATCTACGAGTAACTCAATTTGAACTCAATTGTATTTTCATGCGAATTGTGAGGACGTCTTGCAGGCGCTAGTCAGAAGCAGACTCTCACGAGGGGCAAATGAGTGGGTGAGGAAGAATATGAGGAGCCCGACGATGCAGCAATGAACCAAGGCTCATGTTCCCAAGGAATACGAACAAGTTCAGATTAAGTCTTGACATGTAAGATTGAATTCAGATCCCCTTGTATTTGATCGGTGGTTACTATGTGAGAATTGTGCAAAAAACATAAATTATGAAACTGAATGAATGTACATCATACACTAAATATTGGCATGGTTTTAGTCAATATAGAATTATTTTCAAATCACATTTGGCATTGATTTTAACAAGATTAAGTACTTATCAAAATGAGCAAAATAGCAATATACATATCCAACTCGAAAGGTATATGAGGCGAATCGCGAGAGAATCGACCATTTAAGGGAGGTCAGCGGCGGTAGGAATCAAAGTCGTCCAATCCGGCAACCGATAAAATTTAAGGTACATCAAATGACACTCTTTCAAACTACGTCATCGGAATTTTGATATTGATCGTCATCTTCGAGATTCGGAAGGCCAAACTTGGGACACTCACTTTTCGACAATCAAATCGCGCTCACTTAATTGATCATAAATCCGTTCAAATTTTAGATAGAGGGCCGTTCTTTTTTTTAGAAAGATAGCTACCATCATGGGCTACAACTTTTATGTTGACGTCTTCATTCCGGGACCTTACCCTGGTGCGGGGCAGTCGGGTGCACCAAAATTTTCGTAACTTTATAAGTCGGAAAACATTTTCTCAGAGAAGTAAGTTCGAAATCGGAACTATGTTTCCCTTAAATACACTAAAATCGCAATGCTAAGCATGGCGGTATAACTCACAATTTACACATACAATACTAGATAAATACACCAGAAAACATCTGAACTGTAAAAAAAAATAATCCAAAGAAGCTTGTGCACACAAATCAACATTGTCAAGCACATTTTTTTCAGCAAATTCCTACCCTCAACAAGACGTCGTGGTTCACATGTGCGTCGCGCCTACTCTGAAACACTAGATTAGGCGTCTAATAATTACGTAGTGAAAGATGAATTTGGCCTACCTAAAATAAACTATAGTTTCAGTGAAAATTCATCATTAATTTGGATTCTTGTCGATAACACATGTACAGCGAGCCGATGAACTCTGGATTTGAAATTGCTTTCAATGAACGGAATTGTTTCCAACCAACTGCACACGATTACACTTCGATATTGATATATGAGAGGAATCGCGAAAGAATCGACCATGGCGCGGCGGCAGGAATCAAAGTCGTCCAATCCGGAAACCGATAAAATATAAGGTACTTCGAATGACGCTCTTTCAAACTGCGTCGTCAGAATTTTATAATTATCGTCATCTTCGCGATTCAGAAGGCCAAAATGGAACTATCACTTTTCGACAGTCAAATCGCGCTCACTTAATTGATCATAAATACGTTCAAAATTAAGATAGAGGGCCGTTCTTTTTTTACTAAGATAGCTACCATCATGGGCTACAACTTTTATGTTGACGTCATCATTCCGGGACCTTACCCTGGTGCGGGGCAGTCGGGTGCACCAAAACTTCCGTAACTTTGTAAGTCGGAAAACATTGCTGAGTTTTCATGCTTAAGTTGTAGTACATATATGTGCCTCACATTTCGCCAAAAATGAAGGAAATCAGAGTATACCCAAGAAAAAAGGGCTCACTTTCGTAAAACGGCCTCAAAATGAGTTATCGGCAACGGTACTTCCGTATCTTCAATAGCCCTAATTTAGCCTCAAAATCATCCAAAAGCCTCCGAAACAACATTATAACTTGTTTCCCCGATAGTTATTACACTTTCATTAGTCACAAATTAAGGTATGACCTCAAATACAAAATTTGATATTTCGAACCCCTTTAACTTGAGGGATGGCTCTCACTGCACAAAATAGGTTTCAAATAATGTAAAGACATTCCTTGAAACTTCTCAAAGAAAAAGGCTCCTGAAAAGATGATATATCGGCTCTGCAGCGCTAGGCTCTGCAGCGCGCTTCAATGAAAAGATAGAGACTCACTTTCAACAGATGGAATGTTTAGCTCATCGTCCCCTACTTTACTAGCCAAAAGCCGAGTCTCTTTGTCTATGTTGACATGGGTCACAGTTTTGCGTATTTCTTTGAATTCTTCATTTTTTTTACAGTTCAGATGTTTTCTGGTGTATTTATCTAGTATTGTATGTGTAAATTGTGAGTTATACCGCCATGCTTAGCATTGCGATTTTAGTGTATTTAAGGAAAACATAGTTCCGATTTCGAACTTACTTCTCTGAGAAAATCTACACTATACTTGGTCGGGGGGGATGACAAAAGCAAAAACGACAAAAGCACAACTCGTCGCCGTTCGCTTGCGATTGGACGAAGCAACTTGAAAGTTCGTTCATTGTAACCAGAATGTACATTTGCATAAATATATTTGCATATGTAAGCCTTGCTACCAGGCGAACTTGGGTTTCACTCCATATCTATGTATATCTATGTTATGTTCATATCTATGTTCATGGTCCAGAAATGACAATTTGAGAGGGAAAATCATGGTTAGATAAACACCAAATGCCGTAGCCAATCGATATTTTAGCACCCCAGAAACTACTGTATCCAAGTAAGGAATGTATCGATTGGTTACAGCATTTGGTGTTTATCTAACCATGAATTTCCACTCAAATTGCCAATTTTGGCCCATGAACCCCTATACATAGATACGGAGTGAAACTCCAGTTCGCCTGGTAGCAAGGCTTACATATGCAAATGTAGGGGAGCACATACTGGTTACAGTGAACCAACTCCCAAGTTGCTTCGTTTAATCGCAAGCGAACGGCGACGAGTTGTGCTTTTGTCGTTTTTGCTTTTGTCACCCCCCTCCTCACTTGGTCAAATACGAGGGATATTGGTAATTCGACATAAATAATTGATTTCCAACTTTTTCGAGCGATTGGATATCTGTCCTGCTCGCGGCGCACGATCTTCGGAGGTATACTCGTGTCGGAAAACACATTGTTTACCCCTATGGGCGGGGGAGTGCAGACGACGAGAGTGCTTAAACAAGGTGTGTTCCGACACGAGTATACCTAGGAAAATCGTTCGCTACGAGCAGGAAAGATATCCAATCGCTCTAAAAAGTTGGAAGTCAGTTCTCCAATACATTTTGCATATTACCAGATGAAAAACAGATTTTTACTAAACTTTTCCGAAAGTTAATGATGTTCAAAAAATGTTCATGTAAAAATATGATTTGTGCATACCCTGAGGGCAAATTTTGAAATATCACTGTCAGATTCTCAGGATCATCTGGATTCATGATGACGATCATTTTGATGCTTTGCTCGGGTCTTTAGAATGCCTAGAAGCCGAGTTCTGAGTTTCAGACTCTGTTATTGCAGCATGGCTGCAGCAAATGTACAGCCCTGCAGCACCTTCAAAAATGTAATCTGGGTAGGCATCGGTCATATCTCCAATCTTGGAAAGTTGGACGAAAAGGAAAAAAATCCATGTAAGAATAAAGCCTTTTCGAAAAAGTGCATATTGATTGCGTCATCACAACGTGGACAACAACGGGGACAATTTCGTCATACCTCAACATCATGATCATAATCTCCAATAAATTTGGTACATCATATCTGGGTGCCAGATATATTTCCTGTGCAAAAAAGTTATATCAAATTCAAAAAAAGTGTCCCATGACTTTCCGGCGCGACTGTGTATTAATATCTCACACAATATCATTAGAGAACTTTGGGTTTTGGATGGTTAATTTCCGAAATTTAAGCCCGTCCAACATGGTAGATGCGATCGCCAGCTCAGCATCATTGCCCACACTATTGATGTTTTCAATTATGAGGACTCCGATGAGCTTTCCCGTGCAAACATGCAATAAATTGCACACAAAAATGCCAAAATCGTGTTATCGCGTGGAAGAATAGGCATATACAATTTCAAATTGCAGTAGCTCTGGCAATGATGTCGTGATTTTTAACATCGCATAACTCACTGATCTGATCTCCCAAATTGCCTCAGGCACACACTCGATTATCATCCAACAAAATGTCTGGGGTAATTTCTCACGGAGAAAAAACTTTTAACATCTCGAATTGTTTCGTAACAGGTGTCCGCTGACATCAGGAGTATGAATACAATAAGAGCAAGGTTAATAAAGAAGACCAAACACAGTCAAAATAAAAACAAATGCATTGTAGCAAGACTTGATTACCACCAGCCGCAGTATTCGAATATTCAATTACGACAACAATGTCACCAGGCATTGTATATGTGCCCTCAAAATTTGATCAAAACCCAATATTCGGTTTTGTATTATTTCAGCTGTATTCCAGTCTAGGTAAATGGTGGAGTGCTGCCTCAAGAGAATACATGTCGAGTGAGCAAAGCACACAATTGTTAAATAAATATTACTACACAAATTACCGACAGTGACACCGACCGTTATTATTGTTCAGGCACCAAAAGTCATTGCATAATGCTCCATAATGCTGCCGACAAGATTAAAACTGAATAAAGTACGTATTCTTTGTAAAAAAGTGCACCTGTCGACTTTGTCTCTGTGACTTTCAACTTTTGCTAATCATTTCCATCTCCCAAACATGGTCGAGACCCCGCACTGGCTAGTTCAAGAAATACCTAACTTTTTGTTTTTGGCGTTTTACATCATAATATTGACTCGATTGAAAAGTACTTCCAATCCTCATTTCAAGTCCCCGTTCTACTCACTATTCTTCACTACGGGTACTCCAAATTCTTCTCAATTATTAATGGTCCTCATTTTTCAGGAATTTGTGGCGTTATTTCCGTTATATCCCACATGATTGCAGCAAAATTTATTTATATTAAGCAATTTGAGTTCATCCAACGAGGATCATGGGTATTCATAGTTAATTTGTCAAAGATTAGTTTTAAATACAGATCGCTAATCAAATTGGCTCTCTTGGATCAACTATTGGTAAACTGTTCATTGTAATACATCGATTCTGCGTTTTACGGAGTGGAGATATTGCCGAAAATGTGAGGACTAGTAATAAACAAATAATTTTGGAAATATTTTTCACGCTTTTCAGGTATGGAAACCTTCTCTGCTGAAATATATCATCACATTACAATTTTCCATTCCCATCTTATGTTCAATACCAATATTCTTTCATGGTTATGATTACGTGGAAAAAGATGGCGTGATAGTGTTGCATCAGATGTCAATTGACGGATTAATAGTAATCTTATTAGTTTTTTTAGTATCATATCGCCTGTTTAAGATGCAGAAAACGTTTACCAACACAAGTTATGTGATCTACATCATTGTTGCCATAGTTTTAACTGCACTGACGAGTCGTAACTTGGCTCGACTAACATCTCTCGCGCAGGTGATCTTTGTTTCCATCTGTCCAACCTTGAATTTCACAATTTGTAAATGTCATAAACTTCAGGGCGAAACAAAGCAAATGATCGTGCGCCAACAGCGAAACATGCTTATCATCGTGCTGTGCTGCACCATCAGCCACTTTATAAAAGGTATTCTTGCATATTGTAGCATTATGTTTTTACAAATATACTGGTCAAAAATCATAACAGTCCACCAGTTTTTCATAATTCTTTTACTATTTTCGATATCAACGACTATTATTTCGATTTCTGTTGCAGCCGCTCACCAAATAGTATGGGGCACAGCGTCTTACCTGCGCCTAACTGAATTCTCCGATTTCATCTGGCCTTTCGTGAGTGTTGCACCTGTAGCATCGGCACACTCTTCCAACTTCGATTATCGATTGAAAGGATAGCATAGCTTAATTTAATTTCCGTAATCAAATATGTAGAAATATGTTGTCAACAGCTATGCTCACTTTCAGTACTCTTACGCCAACGGTATGGCCACATACGCGTCGCCGATGGTACTCGTACTACTCTCGCCTACTGTTCGATCACTATTCTAGTACGCATCATATAGATTGTTACAAAATGCGAACAACGCATTTGCAGTTTCAAAAGGCGCACGATGGCCAGTATAGGAACGACCTCATGTTCGCCCCATTCACAATCATCGATGCCGCCCTCAGTAGCCCCTTATTAGAGCAACTGATTGAAGCAATAATAGCGGCAACTGTGAATGCATCGATGCATAACGTACATATATCCTCGCAAATGCATTATATATTTTCATGTATATCAAAGTAAAAGAACGTTACAAATGCATGCAAATTGATACTGGAATGCTGGATTAAGATTCAATTGGTTATTTTCATGATTGTGTAAATTAAGAACAAAAAAATGAAGGTATCAAATGCATTCTCAAATCGACAGTTCATTCTCCCGCGATTCATGAATAATAGATAAGGTTCCGAAGAGAGTTTTATTCATGACTGTGTTTTAGCAGTGTTCCCCCATACATCTAACCTTTTACCAAGTAATTATTATCCAGGTATTCGAATTCTTTCCAGCCACGAACCATAATTTCTTGTTTATTTTGTGCAATCGCTGGAATTTCATGCGAGATAATCAAACAGCCAATCATCAATGACCAATGCAAAATCTAGCTCACCTCTCGGAGCAAGTCATCGCTATAATTGGTCATGAAAGCGACAGATTGATGATTTGAAATCGAAAGTTGGTCAGTTTTTCGCTCGATAGCATGTCAGTGAAGATAGGTCCCCATTCAATACTGCGAAGGCCGATGAAATGATTATCGCGCCAATTCAATCCATATACAGCATACTGTATGATTCGGATTGTTCTTACTAGGGAAGACAAAAGGAGAAGCAGTTGAACTGGAATTATTTTCATGAAAACGCAATAATATGGTCTTATTATTGTCACCTGGCTCCGAAATAGCAGTTCCCACCCAACGGTCTAGGCACTGTACGTTATGGCCGTTGACACATCGTAGAATATATTTTCTAAAAATATTGTTCCATTTTCTAAAAAATATTTAATGTGTATACTGCATTTGTTTCATATTCATGAAACTTAGTTTGTGTGTTCATTCTCACATCATATCCTCAGAAACCGTTCGATTCGTCACAGTCAGTTTACAGAAATGAATTCTATTGGTCAATCGTGAAGCAATTTCTAATGCATTTGCAAAGTGCTCCAGAACAAGGTCCCGATACGGTCCCTTACTTCATCGCCAGTGCATCAAGCCTCCAAAACCAAATGGGCCACGCATTCAACGTTCGCTTTGTAATTTATTCTAGGAAGATTCGTTCGATTATTGCGGTTGAATGATACTGTGGCATTTTAGGCAGAAAATCATCTATCCGGCTCGAATTCGTTATTTGGAGCACATCAATAGATGTTTGTGAAGTACTGTATAAGCAACACTAAATACAATATATGACAAATCAAAATACTTATCTCTTGAACATTTTTTTTGAAAAAGGGGGGAATTAGTTTCACGAACACACAACTAGCAAATGACTAGAACATTACCCGAATAACTTTGAGTTGTTCACATTTCTACAGGTTCATGTCTGGGATGTTTTCACTATCGGCACAAGCATGATCGGGTATCGGGAAGGACGGCCCGATTTTTGATTGTAGAAGAAGGGTTCTGATGGAGTAAACTCGGATAGAAGTTTGCTCTGCTCGTGGTTCCTGAATTAGATTGATGTATTACACGATTGAAATGTGTTCATTCGAAAAAAATATCAGTGAGTTCACAATGTGTCAACTATTTTAGAAAATCCAAGAACATGTTTCCGAAAGTGTGCTTCCTCACCGTCTTGCGTATCCGTCCATCACTTCTTCGGGCGCCGATCTCCGCATGAGAGCAGGCTCTAACTGATGCCTTCGATAGAGCAATCCGCGACTGGGCAGCGTGAGTGGTCGCATTGAATGGGAACGGCTGACAACATCTCATTTGTCTTTACTCTTTGATATATTATTCTACACTGTACACTGCACTGTAGATCCTACTCATCACTGTATCCTACACTACACTGTAGATCCTACTCTCATCAGTGTGTTGGCTAACATGGCTAAGATGTTCTACACGACTTTGTTAAAGTGCACTGAAATTTTATAGGAAATCATACACGCTGAATAGCCGGGCTTGGGTGACCACTAGCAACGAGAGGCAGAAAATCTGTACGGCAAGAGTCGCTCGACTAACCATCGAATGACGAACTGAAATGGTAAAATGTGTTATCAAAAATATTGTTACAACGCGCTAAAAGTGAATGAATATTCCAACAAATCAAAATTCATTGATAAAGCTGATTCGACGTCAATCAAGTTTATAGTCGTCATGAGGCAACAAAGCAACATGAAGGTTTGAATATACGCTTCGAGAATGTATTCACAGAAACAACCGGAAGAGCTAAACACGCAATCTGCTGTGCAATCTGTTCATCATCTCAGGAGCCTTGGACTCTAACATTAGCTGCAATGTGAAAAAAACGTGATTGACGTATCTAGCTGCGTTTTGACACAACTGTGATGGAAAAAATGAGTGAGAACAAACTCAAGCGTTATCAACATTTAATGAGCTTGTAAAAATGAACTCTTTCAGCCCTACATCACTTTATCCTTACTTTGAAGAAAATATGCGATATTTTGAGCGCAGATTGTGGCTAGAGTTCGACATTCGGGAAATCGAGAAATAGTCTGACTCTCATCATTCTACACGCTCTCTCCCAGGTAAGACAGTGCGAGAGAGCACGTAATATGGAGAGAGTCAGACGATAGCTCGGGAAATCATTGCTCAATTCCTGCACTTTATATACCACGCGATAGGCAAGAGTGAGTGGGCATACGAATACCTGACTTTCGAGAGCTAAAGCGCCGATTGTTACGTATCTAGCTGCGTTTTGACACAACTGTGATGGAATCTCTCACAATATTTCGTTCACACGCTCCGGATAGATGACCGTGAAATTCAAGATACCCAGGTACATCAAGCAACCCGTGCTCCATGTGGAATGCACATCTTGCTGGGGTGCAAAAGAGATGGCGTCCTGAGGGCAAACAAATGGGCACTTACAAGGCTCGGAATTCCAGCCAAACAAACAGGCTGGAATCGACATAATGGCAGTACCAGGAATTGTGGCCGGGTTGGGCAAAATTCATACACTTTAAGTTGTTGTTTCGGGCGTCTACAGGCCGCAAAAAAATGTACTGAAGCGCAAGTGTACGCCCACGTACCAGGTTTGAAAAGATCTTTTGACTTGAGCTCAACATACGAGTGATCGTTTCATTCCAGAATCTATTTCGACTTCAAATAACAGACACAGGGCGCTTTTAAAATTGCGTGAACGAGTGACAGAGACGAAATGAGCTAAATAGCGCTAGATGGGCGAGCCTCCCCCGCAGCGTGTAACTATCCCTGTCTGGGGATAGTTACGCGGGGAGAGCACATGCAATGTAGAGAATGGGATTAATTTAGTTGGCAAGAAGGCAACATCATAAACACAATTAGTAAAATGCACTAACGGGAGCCATGAGAATTCAGTGACCACAAAATTCCAATGAGATTAGGTAGGTTTTGGCAAGTGGAGAGTAACTCCATCTTTGGAGCATGACAAATAGAAAACGGAGGAGTGCCCTTTCCTTGCATTGCAGGGAAGGAGACGTGCAAAACAACTTTGACATAGTATTTATAAAGGCCTCCTCCTGACACAGGTTCGGGTCCGAAAGAAGGAAAAACACCACTAAATATAGCGAGATGAGCTGCTCCTAACGAGTTACTTACTAAGAAATTCTGAGAATGGCGCATCAAAACAGTGGTGTCGCATGTAAACGTTGGATATCTCGCTGGAAGTTAATGACAATCATATCACGAGCATCAACGATGTGTGGTCACCAATAAGCAAGTAAAATAAAGGAAAAATGGCATATGAGGGGCTGATTTCAAAATGATCCAAGCCCAGGTCACATTATCTTCATTTCGCCTTCTTTTGTTGGCCTGCATAAAGAATCGAAGAGTAAGAGTTTCCTGAGCAGTCAAGTCTGACCTTTCAGTCACAGTCTCCTCAGAAGTCTTCATATGAAAATAAAGTTTAGGTTTTGATTCGGCGAGCCACTATTCCACGATAAGTCTGCAATACTACCAGGTAAAATTACTGATTTCTATTCTCACAAATGTTGTCAAATTGACATTAATTTCGTAAGCTTTTGCTCTCAGTGTGCTAAAATTTTTCATTTTTCATACGCTGAAGGAAGCAGTAAGGAATTTTCACTCGTTATTTGTGAGAAATGAAACATAATCCAAGGAGCAGCCAATTAGGCAAAAAGTCAGAGTGACAAATATAGTCGAAAAAATGAATTGGACACCCTCGTGAGAAACACATGACGAGTAGCCTTATGGTACTAGCTCGCTTCCAAAAGACCAAAATGGAAAACAATTCAAAAGATCGCAACACCCCAGACTTGGCACGGTTCCAGAAGAAATGACTCGACAACGCACGAAGAAAGAAGATATAAATCACCACCCCAACCCAGGCATGCTCAGACAATTCAGAGAACAACGAATGAATAACATTGGTTGTGTGTCTAAATGTTGTTAATCGTTTGGGGAAATTCAGCTAGGGAAAATACGAGTATCAGAGATGTGGTAGCGTCATAATAAGAAACGAAGTCGTCTCCTGACGACTGTAAAATCGCTTGCCTTAGCAGCACATCATATTTTCTTGTAATGTAGCGAGGCTGTGAACATATGGTCAATTCAGACAACAGCTTTTAAATTTGAGCGTAATAGAAAACAAGAGAAAGGGTAGTGTTCTTTGAACATCGATTGAAACATTGACAATGAAGATGCCGGAAAGGTTAAGTATTACTTTGTTGACTAAAAAAACAGAAATTTAATTTGAAAATCTCACACAAATGTATTCATTTCTCTACGTATATATACGCACCACAGGGTTCGGATCGGTTTCAGCTGAAGATATCCTTGTTCCAGCTTTTAAAGTTCTCGAAAACAATCTAGAGAGGGTGGAATACGGGTCTGACCTAAACAGGAGGAATAAGAGGAAAGATCATCGTACTTATCGACTGGATAAGCCCTGTCTTACGTTCAATGGGTACGGTGTTGACCCGAAAATTTATTCAACCGTGACGGAAATAAAGGTATGAAACCGTTGAATTTTCATAAATTTATTTCCGGGTCCACATCGCATACTGGAACGTAAGGAAGAACTTATCAAGTGTGGCCGGATAATTAGGATAATCGTCCCTCTTACACCCTCTCTTTATATCCCACCCTCACACAAACTAGAATTTATTCTAAAAATATTTAAACTAACGATGCCTGTGTGTTGAAATAAGAACGAGACATTTCACAGCATTCTGACTCGACAGAAAAGGGAGCTGAGTCGAACTGCAATCAGTACACTTGAAATCCTTCTGAAACATAAAATCCACCTCCGTGAATCGCTCTCTCGGTGCACGGAACTGACCAGTCCGATTTGTGTTTCACTCCAACTATGAGAAGCGCAAGTGCTCGGAGTGATCTAATTGGAGGCATTGTTTTATGTTTCAGAGGATTCCCAAATCTTGAAGAGCTTTCAAACAGCCTATTTGCAGTTTGGGTTTTCGCGGGAAAATTCAAAATATTAATCCATTTGTCTACCCTTATCTCGAGAGAACAATGGGGGTCAGAACGCTGTGATTTCCATGCGCAAGACAGATAATTCACAGAATATTGAATGAACAACATTGGTTTCGTGCCTAAATGATGTTAATTGTAAATCGATATGGAATATTTCCAAGAAAAGCACATAACGACCATCAATGATGCAATCGTCATAGTAAGTAACGATACTGCATATACGCTGATCATTTGAAGCAATTAGGACTTTTGAGCATCAAATGAATGTTACAACGTTGACACTCAAGCGAAGTAGGAAATAACATCGAATTCTGGCATTGTTTCTGCCAAAATAGCTCATAGCAAGTTACTTTACGAAACGATAAATGAGCACTTCTTTAATCTTTTTTCCTGTTCACAAAATTTAGAGGCCGTGAAGTGGTGTCATGTGAAAATTGGATTTATCTGACCACCAAGGAGGAGGAAAATAATCTTAATGAGCAGGCATCATGCGATTAGCCCTCCCGTAATGTTGGCACGCAAAGAGACGCAAAGAACACCTACAACTTCGTTCGCACGGCTAGTGTTTGCAAAGACGCTAACAACATTTGTTTCATATGCGTTGAAAAATAAGACATCATCGAACAGCCTCTGTTGTTCTGGAAGAAGAAACTTATAGATTCGAGGTCAGAAAGATCGATACGATACGATATAAAGCTATACTGAACTGTCAGTCCGTTGCATCGAATGACAACGATTACTGCAAATACCAATCAGACAAAGACCTCAGTCATTTACCATGGATGAGGCCACTCGACATTGACATAGGAATGGCCGCGATGGTAGGTTGGAGTTTTTGAACGAGACCTAGCGCGATCGAAAGAGGATCAACTTCTAAGAACTGCTACGTTTTTCATATATGCTAAACGCCACTGTGGATGGCTGGGCACATAGTGAGGAGAGGTGTAAAACCGTTAATTTCTGAGGCGATGTTCAGAAATTCCACTACCACCCAGACTTCCACAGAGGCGTTTAGCAGATATGAAAAACGTAGAAGTTCTTAGAATTTGATCCTCTTTCGATCGCACTAGGTCTCGTTCAAAAACTCCAACCTACCCTCGCGACCATTCCTTGTGAATGAAGCAAGAGCTGAGAGCTGTGAGTAGGTGGTCAGGCACTCAAAAAGCGTCCCAGATTATTATTTGAAAATTATCCCGATCAGTAATTCCCTTCTGCAGCTTGCCATACTTTCATCACCTTATTCTGTCCTTCCAACAACCAAGGTACTCGAGCGGAGTATATTCACTGAATGTACGTCTCAGTTTCCAATAATTTTGGAACTTTGTTCATTAAACTTCCTCACTGTCCGGAAATAAGCACAGTTAGCAATTCATTATTCAAGAATTTAATTGCAAGGAGAGCCAACTCATCAGTTGATGTATTCTGACGCGGTTGCAAAACAGGATGCGGCGTTCTCTGGGCCCTTGCTGCAAGCAAAATTACCTCAAGCTATTGTTTTGCCTTCAAGTTAACCTCTCTGCAATTTCAGGGACGAGCTGAGCATCAATCATGAGCATGTGGTTGAAATACGACCAAGTTGACTAATATACATTATCATTTCACCTGAAAGGTGGGGGGGGGGGCGATGCAATTTGCTGAGGAAGTACGCATATATGTCGAATGGGTTCCTCTAATGTTTTTCACTTTCTCGAATATGTTTAATGAGCTCTAAATAGCTGTACATCTGAAGAGTTCTTAAGCGTACCTGAAACCTTCTCGAAAAACGTGTATGTTCTTAAAAAAGTATTCGCTCAAAATCATTGATATCTCTCTCTAAATGTAATCACCATCGCACAGTCTAGTCTCAATTTTTTTAAACAGAATCGCGATACAGAAGGAAGTTGGCTTCCTCTCCTCTCAGCTGGTGACAATGACTTTCCTGAAAAGGGAATGAAAAACATCTGGGAACACCTGTCGATCCTCCCCCAAGAACATGTGATCATATTCTTCTTTCCTCACCCTGCCTTCATTCCGCATCGATATTACCGTAATATTACTATGGATTCTGATTTAAGACATATTTTCGTGAGTGTATGGTAAGGTTTCAAGTACGATACATATCATATGAGCTGATAAACTATCTACCACGGCTGAAACCTACACAAAATTTCCAAAATAACCTGAAAAGGGAAAAAAAAAATTAAAGATTCGACGAAATATTCCTGCCAAAAGAGGAATCCAGATTGCAGGACCGTTAATTATTCCCCAAATCCAGCCCTCTCGATATATTTTGGCGGCTGTTTTTACATCGACTTCCCTCGCCAGTTTCGCTTTGAAATTCAGGAAAAAATGTGTGGATGCGGTTTAATTTCCGCTCAAAATTGAGCCGCGCGAATTTGATGCGCGTTCTTGAGTGCCCCGTCAATCAACTGGTGCCTTATTATTTCCAACATAATTGGCAGCTATCCCACTCATTCTCATGAATAATTCACACGAGTGGACAATGATTTCGATTCCAGGAAAAGTCTCGTGGGGCTTTGTCCAATATTCCATGTATATATGGTTTGAGCGGATAAAAATACGCATTGTTCGCGGGAAATTCTCAACATTTCCTGTTTCAGTTTAGAACGGCTTTTGCAATATCTCTTTTCTGGGGGGTCTGCTTTCAGGAATGTCTGTTATTTCCGGGTAGGTTTCATGTGCGCTACATAGCTCAAGAGCTAATCAGCTATTTAGCTCACCTGAAGCATATCCGAAATGATCCAATATTACCATAAAATATAAATCATACACTTTTTCTGCATGCGGAATCACAGGATTGAACGATGAAAGCGCATGCAGAATGGAATAGAAAATGATATTTCATCCAATCATAGCTCTGATTTCGATTCCGGGAGAAGTTGTGGGGTTTTGTCCATTATTGGATCTAGTTTGAGCGGTCAAAAATATCTCTTTTGAAATGCATTGCATTTCCGTTTTTAAAACATAAAAAACACTTGTTGGTCGCTTGTTCAAAAATTTGCCTTCTTAGCGAGAAATTCACAAAATAGCTTTTTCAGTTAAGAATAGCTTAACTGGATGACTTTTCACGTGCGGAATCACAGGGACGATGAAGAGGACGTGATAGTAAATATATAAACAATATTTGAAAAGTTTAGAACGGTTTCGCAGATTTTTTTTTATTTCGTGAAAAGGTGCTATTCTATCCCTAGTTTCATCCTCGAATAAAGCACTTCCTGTAGGTCTCTTATACTAGTTCTTCTTCCTCTCATCTCGTGCGTTTGTCATCTAGATGAAGACTGCACGGAGTATGAAAAGGGAAGGAGAGGAGGGAATCGGTTCACTTCCTCCCCCGCGCGAGAGCCGTGTGTGAAGATTAAATTCGCCCCCTGCTGCCCACTACAAGTATTGCGTAGTATACGCAAAACACCCGTCACTGGGAGGATCGGAAATTGCGGGTTTTCCCTGTATCCGGTTCCGGGTGTAATTCGCACGTGTGTGAAAAACCGCTTAGTGCACTATGATTTCACACAGTGTCTCCAGCCGTATTTTTCAGTTCGCAGTTTCCGGAATCGTGCGAATTATTCGCACTTGGATGCGAAAAACTATCTAAAATGCACCCGTTTCCATTCGCGTTCGCTAGACGTTTTTGTCCGTTCTTGTGCGCGTTCTGTGCAGTTTGGAGCCCGCTCATTCCACTCCCTGTATGAGGCTTCACACTGGGACGAAGCAATACCGTCTCTGACTTACAGCCACCTAGTGGACACTTCGCGCGGCTGCACCTGTACACGCTGTTTTTTCACTTAAATAACAGCTATCTCTCGTCTCCATGAGTTCCCATCCTACCTTGCGCTCCATATATTACTTTCCATCCGGTGACAAGATATCTCTCTGCAATCCATCTTCATTTCCGGAAAAAAATCCAATTGTTATTTCCTTTTAATCCCCGCATGCTGCGGACGTGCGCAATTCACTCCACTTGATTTGGGATTTGCATAACTCAATTATCTCGGGCATCGAAAACCACCACATGGTGCTTCCAGCTCATAGCCAATCGTGCGCGACACCGCTCTTATCTCGTATTTTAAAACGTCATCCTTGCACGTTTGATGATAATTTGCATAATGTAATTGCTGAAGCGAAAACCATCGCAGAATTTCGTTATTACACTGCGGCAATGTGAACTCGTGTTCCGTACTGTGCGCAATTCGCCTGATTATTAGCATCGGAACGAATCGAAATTCATCCCAGCCTTCTCTCATTCACTTCCCCGCATGACGATGACCGACCTGCTCCAGCCCGTGCAATACGGCAATCCATCAACGTCGTATCAGGTAAATTTCCAACTTCGACTGAATATGTTTCACGGCGAAAATAAAAGACTGCGGCCCAGTCGAGTGACAGTGCTGGATGGATGTTTGCAAGTTGCAATTTTGAAATTTTCGAGACAAAAAAATTAAAAAAAATTATTTTTTTTAAATTCTATTATAAAATGGTAAGAAAATATTTTCAGGATGACGATGCTTCCATCTGCTCCAGTCGACGCGGTCTCATTCCTCGCTCAGCGCGCTCGTCTACGGCGAGTTTTAGTCCATTCGAAATACGCGTTCTCATTCTGGGTAATTTTTGTGAAACATGCCAAATTAAATGTACCACCAAACTAATTAAAGCGTAACATTGACATATTGGGACTGTGTTTTGTTTTAGGATAAATGTGTATAATTTTCGGATAGGTTTCACGCGAAATATATAGTTCATCAGGTCATCAAATATTTAACTCACCTGAAACACACCCGAAGAAATTGCAAAATGAGTTTGAATGATAAACCTAAATGTGCCTCTACGAATCCACCGCCGTGATCTCTCGATAAGAATTTTCAACGCTGACTCGCTGTATTTTTCATCTGCCAAATATTCCCCCGTCGTTTACATTTAATTGCTGCAGAAATAATTGTCTTAACGTGACCATAAGAAGTCACCAAAATAGCATTCATCATCGAATCGGAATGCAAACCCCACTAACGAGACCATTGAAGCATGCAGCGTGGTGCTTATTTTTGTATATCTTCCTGCGCATGATGGCATTTAGAGTTTCCCTTTTTGGTACTAGGTCGGATGACCACCGTCGGATGAGAACCTTACGGATGAGAACCAAAAAAAACCTTCAGTATTTTCACATTAGGTTTACACAGTGTCACACATGTTTTCGTGAAAGTTCTTCAGAAGGTTGCTATTGTTGGTTATCACCCGGGAGTTTATCACCCGACGGTGATCATCCGACCTTGTGACACATTTTGGGCAAATTTGAAATATTTTCGAGTGTGTCATGTGCGATAAATAGTTGATGAGTTATCACGTAGTCTCCTGAATATAGTAATCCAAAAAGAGAAACCATTTTTGCTTCCGCATGTGCCCATGATAACATCCTGGTGTGCGCTGAAAATAAAATATATACTGTTTTGGTGGATATCATTTTAGTAGGGATTTAGCTCTAATTTCCGTTTGGCACAGTAAAGTGCCGGATTTGCTGGGACTTCATTTTATGCTATAAGGATAAGTGGAGTTCCCTAGGAAAATAATTTTTAGACTATGATGATAAGTGAGGATATAGAGGCCAATCCGGTGATTCGGAATCACTAAGCCGGTCAGGCTTGTTTTCCCCCGTTCGTCTCCGTTTTTGGCATGCATGCTATTTCTCGCTGGATGGGGAAGTGCTTTGCTATTCCGAAGCGGTGGTGGGTGTCGGATTTCCAGAGCTCGCTGCTACGTAACTCCCTCGCGCACTCCACCTTTGCTAGCATGTAATAAGTAGAGTCTACGCGCACTTTGAGCCATCACATGACGAGCGATTTTTGATGAGCTACTCATGGATGCACCTGACTAGGGATCGCATAGCAATGGAAGGATTCGCATCTCATTAGATGTTCCCTCTCGCCAATCGGGCCAGAGAGCACGAAATGATGAGAGAAACCGCCTCTAACTACGTTATCGTTGAGAGGAGACTAATCGACTAATCGCGCATACATCATGGCGCAAAACACCTGGCCAGCGGCTCCCACTCTTTCATACCCAATGAGTCTCCTTTATGGTCGAATGCTCACGCTGCCTCCCACTCCATCTGGCCTGTCTCTCTGCATTTCCCATGCTGTCTCGGGGTTCAGAGGCATTCGGAGAGACCCGGAATTTGCTCATCTCTCATGTTTTGCCGCGTTCTCTAGTCATACAGAGAGACTAAAGGAGCAAATGCGTGGTTCATATTGTCGCTAGCTACACTATGCTAGAGACAATGATAAATGGAGAGACACGGATGACTGGGTCACTTCGGGGCGTCTGTTGTTACGTAGTAGCTCTTCCTTCTGCGTGGGTTACATGTGTTCGCATTCCATATGCTTCAGCTATTGTTGGGCTGCTCGGATGACTTCCTCACATTGTTACCCTAGGTGAGGTCTAGTTCCGCAAATCCCTGCTCTTGTCATTTGAAATAGCTAATATCGTATCACCTTTCGAGGTGCACCTGATTTCAGTCATCATCATATATTTGGACTTTTTGAAAGGCTTCTGTTGTTATGAAGCAGCTCTTCCTTATGCGTGGGTTGTTTCCACACCAGATACTTTCTGACGCAATTCCCTCAAAATGTCACTGATCATCCGTGCATTCAACATCGGTTGTGACGCGGCTTCTGTATCTACTTCCTAGTAGAGTCTGAGAAACGATATAATCGTCTCGCCAGTCTACATACTATCTCACCACTCTATGTTGGTATCGTTCTCGACCTTTCTGTTGACGCAATGTATTGCTTTTGTATTGCCTCTAAATGTAGGTATCATCATTTGAACTGATGTTGTGACGATAGGCTTCTGTGGATACTTAACAAACCCGCGTGACGCTGTGTTGATTCACATCGGGAAATTTCTTTTCAACTCGAAGGGTAGCACGTCTCACGTGACGTGCGCTTCCGGTGACAACAACACACATACTTTTTGCAATTTCGCTCGTTCTCGACTCAACTCGAGACTTGACTCGCACCTCTTCCTGATGAGTTCTATTAGAGCGATAAACGGACCTTCGTATCTTCATTCTATACACTCCCTCGCGGCTCGACCTGTCGAAAAAAAGTGTGTAGAATCAAGAGCCGACTGACCGAATTGCGCATTCTACTTCCTGTTGAGTGTTCTATGCTCCACGCTCTGTTGCTCAGCTACCGTACTCGACTCTAAACATCCAATTATCCAGCTGTGCAAAAACGCTAGCTCATCGGGATGTTGTGAAATCAAATTATCTGCATCATGTACTAACTCGGGATTTCTCGGTCTAGCGAACGTTCATTCGATTTCTGAACTCTCACCTGAAGGTATTTTGCTTTGATAGTCTATAGTGCGCCGCTCGTCGCTCGTCATTTTGGACTCGGTCAAGCAATCATAAAAATCACTGAAAACCCACAGCGGGCCAATTGGATGTTTACTGCGCTCGTTCACTAGACTGGTAACGACCAAGCATTAACAAATGACGAGAGTACTCTGCTCCCTCCCCCCCATCCCCCATTCCTGGAGCGGCCCCATTCCGAAACTTTGCATTAGAAGCGGGTCGGGTGTATACGACCCAGGACCGACATATGCATCTAGAAGTCTGCAAACGAAATCACTCTTTCTAAACAGTCCTCATTCTAGGTACATTATCCCCAGTCCATCACTCTGGTGAGTTTCCGAATTTTGAACTCGGCATGTAAGCATATACTTCAGAAGTACCCTCGTTCATGTCTGACACACACCCGTAAATATACCCCGTTCGAACTTGTCTAGCTGTCCTGAGTTGTATCTCGATCACACCATTTTCCTTCCACCCACTCTTGTGCAAACATAGGCGGCTAGTAATTTGCCCCTCCTTCCTCGCCCAACTCTCTCTGTGCTCATAATATGAATCTCGGGGCGCTGCTCCTCATTCCAATGAGCGCGCGTTGCGCATTTCCCGGGAGCAGCCTCATGACCCGTGATGCGTTGTAGTACTCACTATTGTTCGGAATTCGGGAAACTGTATTCATTCTATGCACTTTATCGAGTAATGATATAGCTTAGGATTGCCTTCGTCGTAAATGGGCGCCCAATTCTGCATAGGCTTTTGCATATCTGACCGTTTGAACGAAGGAGCCGTTTCCCACGAAGCCATCCCAAATATAGTGCATATGGAATCTTCGAACTATTTTAAGCACCAGCGATCAAAATTTTCTATAAAAAGAAGAAATATGCTCACTGTACGCAGACTTTTGTCGGAGAAAGTTCACTTTTACAAATTCAATTAGTTTCCTTTTGTGGGCATTCGAAAGCTGTTATGTGGGGAGACTCAACGTCATTTTCGCACTCGTCACTTCAACGCTCGTCTCGTTAAGTCATCCGTGTGCGCGCTCGGGCGTTGTTCGCTCAATCGCCCTTTTCATTCCATCTTGTGCGCTTCCTTGTTACGAGATCTCTCATTCAGCAGTAGGTTGTTCGAATTGTATTGCTAGCATTGATACATTCTTTAATAATGCCTAAACAACGTTCTTTCTAACATTTTCCCATTTCTTTTCGGACGAATCGTGAATGTTACCCTTATGAACAGAATCGCTTGTTGCAATTGTGTTTCTCACATAAGCCATATTCGGTAATACAGCGCGGCATCTTGCATCTCGTCTCGCTGTACTTGCCGTATTCGCATACATTCCGCTGAATGCTCTGAGCCTCATTTTGTGATTCAAATCCTCGACGTTTCATTGGTATTCCGTTGCAGTTGTGGCAGGCGAGGAATGGTCGATAAGGCTGCGCGAGTTCAGCGAAGCATCCAGAGATGACCGAGCAAGTGCGATTACGAATTACGGGGTAAAAGAACCTAACTAATGGTCCTCAATCTACCAAGTCAAGCTAGTCCACATATGCGTATTCTGATTGCATAGGTACGAAAGAGATGCCATTACGAATTGCTGGGTAAAAATACCGAGTGTAGCTAGTACACATAGGCATTTTCTGATACGATATGTCAAGCGAAAAGTCATTACGAATTATGGGGTTGCATAGAAAGATTGTTTGGAATTGAAACAGTCGTAGTTAGAGTACGCTCATGATAAATCGAATGGCCGCGAAACGGCAACCACATTAATGCGTTCGCAATAGGCTGATTACATTTCTGTCTTTGACCGCTTTTGGATAACATACTAGTCAGGCTGACTAATCTACTTCGCTAGCATAATTGATGCATTACGTATTCATTAGCATATTTGAATCCGAATCCTGAGGATGATTCACCAAGTCATCAACATTTTGATCTCTCATGTGAAACGTAAAAATCACAATTTGAACACATCAGACTATATGCGATCTCTACAAGTATCGCTTGTAAACATTACTGGTCACATTATCACCTGAAATTAAGAGTTTGGAACGATTGTTCAGCTATTATCTAGCCAAAAATAGAAAAATAGCGCTGGTTAGGCTCGTGTTAGACCTTTGCTAATTATAACTAATCCAACCTGCGTTATTGCGAGATAAAATCTTCTGCTCCAGTAACTGCCAACAAATCGTTCTCACACTAAATAGTCCTTTTATGACTAGAGTATGACCGACCTGTCTAATTGATGCTTGCTAAGTGCTTGCTAACGAACCCTGCATTCGACCTCAATTGCTACATTTCCTCTGCAGGAACCCCTCTATCTCTGCGATAGGGTTGGTTTCGTGGGAAATTACTCTCTTTATCCTGCGTGCTCTCTCGCCTACCAGATGAGATTGTGCGAGGATACCATCTCTAACCCCCCCCCCACTCTGCGAGGGTGTGACCATGTGCAGCTCCAGATCAGCAAACACCCTCGATTTAGCGCGTGTACCGGCTAAGGGGTGGGTGTATGTCGATCTTTCGATTCGATATGCTCCTAATTTCCCCATTCCTTCCATTCTTCCCGCTCAAGTATGCTACAATACGTGTGCTGCTCGTGTCTCTTACTTTCTAGTCGTCTCCCGGCCTCCGCATTCACACGATATCACAAATGTTTCGTGCGCTCATTTGGCGAAATAGTTGGCGAAAAGGGGAGATCACGTGTTGCAATGATTCAGCCGTGCTACTGTGGGAAATGTTAGCGGGGGTGAGCGATGGGAACCGGCATTGTTGATATGGTTTCTGACTGTCCAATATTGGTCTCTCACCGACCAGATGATGGAGTGAAATGGGAAAAATCAGGAAATGTCCACGCTAGTGGGCGAATGAATGATGAGAATCGAGGATAAGACAAACAGCTCGAATTCGGTCGGAGAGTGGTCTCAGCGTGAGAAAACTCTCTGCAGAGATATTATCACCCTACGCCGCGCGTGTATCGAATGATTTAGGGGCGAACCCGATGTGTGACGGGGGTCATTGACAAGTCGACCTCTGAGCAAATGATACTCTTCATTTCGCATGCTATTTCACTCTATCTGACGGGTGAACGAGTCGCGAGATTGAGATTCTTGACAACTGGTCGTAACGTGAAAACTATAGTGAAACGCTACAGATCAGTGTCACTTACAAGCATGCACCAGTGATGTTAAAGGCAAGAACAACTCGGACTCTGACCTCGTACCTTAGAGAAAACGTGTAGCACCAGACTATACCACACGGAATGTCAAATATATCATATTCGTGGTGGCGTTCTAATGCGTGACATGCAGGAAACAGCAGTCGAATTTGACGGATGACCTCATAGTTCGTTTCTCCTGAAAGAACACGCGTCGAATCAGGCTATGACGATTCTAACGCCTCCTCATGGCGGAAATCGCATAGGAAGCACTGATTTGCGCACGCCGCAGAGACAAAGGAGATCTTCCGTTTCCTCCCTCCCGCCCCTTCCTTCTCTTATTAGGATTTCCTTTCCAATCTGCGGGAGAGCAGCGGCTCGGCTTCCACTTCGGATTGTCTCTGTTATTGTTCATCCATCTCCCCCCCCCCCTGCTCTCCTCCCCCGCCCTCGCTCTCTCTCGCTGCCAGTTCGTGACGGCGGTGAGAATAAGTGGCTCCTCGCGGATCACATTTGCCGGCTCTACGGCTCTGCTGCGGATTTACGACTCTCTCACACCCGCTCCAAAGAGGCTTCGCATCGCCAGACCTGCTACACTCTGGATCTAAGGAGTTTCCGGCTCTGACTAAAAGCCGGTCGTGACTAAAAGCCGGTCGCCATGAAGAAGGACAAGATGCTGCGGAGGGGCTTGTTAACGTTCCTGTGGAGCCCGGACGTGGAAGATTTTGCGCCGCTCGTCGCCTACTCTAATGTATGGTTTTCGAGTTTTCTTCAACTCCAATCTCGCATTTGTATTACTCGATCGGTGATTTGGTCCTTATTTGTACCCTGCGATCCCTTCTTTTTCGTCAACTCACCTGTTTCACTGAACTGATCTAACGATCGCTTGAGCGCTTCCATTCCTATTTAATTGGTCTGATCACAAGTTGTTTCTAAAGTTTGTACCGTAGCTTGTGTCCCTTACTGTAGGTTATACTACAACTAACTTAGACAATGTTGCATGCTACACTCAAAAGCGATATTTCCATTTCGATCTGACTGACTAGTTCTATACGCGTTGCCTGGTTTTGTTAACCAGTTGCACATACATTTTCCGTACTAGGGTGCCCTTTAGCACCAGCCATTGTGTTCTTGCAGTCTTGCAAAATGACCTTTGCTCAGACCTTTGCTTCATAAGTCTCCAGGGAAAACCTGACATCATTTTTTCATCTCGCTCTAAATGTTGCGCCGATTCATGAACGTTGCACGGATTCTCGCCATCAACATTTCCTGATTGATGTCCAGCTTCTAGACTCCGAAAGCATCGAAAAACAGCATTTGCACGTTTCCGCGCGTTTTCGAGAGGCTTCTCGTGCTTTTACTGCTCGGGGGACCGAAATCCGCCGAAAACATAGCGCGAAATGGCCGAATAATGGGGTAGTGAAGATACGGGGAAGGGACCAGCAGATTTATAGCGCCTCCGTTCGCTTTCCGTGCCTCTGGGGAGCGTTCAAGTAGTAGATGGTGTCAATAACGACGTTTTTGACATCATACGCACCCGCATCCCAAAAACGCCTGGTAAGATTTTTTGCGCTCTTTTAATCACTTTCATCCACTTCTTTGTAGAATTTTCTTCATCTGTCGCTTGTCAGCTTTTCATTGAGCACTTGTAGCATTTTCATCCGGCTATGTCTGTTTGTGCTCTATTCTCCGGGAATGAGTGTCGGCGCACTGCATATTAGACGAGATGGGGCGGGGGGAGATATCGCATTGCTTTGTTCCCCCATCATTCGGACACCACTGCTAAAGATTGGCTCTCCCTTCGAAATGCATTACGCAATGGGCCGCATATATGGGGAATATCGGGCTTGTCTGGACGCGTTTTCATCTTTGAAAGCGGAGACAGATGAATAACAGTCTCGGAAAATCTCTCTGGAAATGAGAAAATTTAGCCATTACAGTCAATTGTCTGGTTGGAAAAAGTAATGCAATTGCCAACCCACGTTCATGTGACGTACGATTTGTTCTATGATATGTAATCAAAATTGGTTGAATCAACGACTTGGGTAACGAGCGATTAGCGAGAGCAATTTTAAGCGTACGATGTGAAATTGATCCATTTTTATCCAAAATATGGCGAGATATCTGCTTGACTTGGAAGCAACTATACCCTTTTCTTATTCCAGTCTGGGGGCAAAAATGAAAATAAATAAATTTTACGTACATCCATAAGACACGGTACATCCCAACGGCACGAACGATGCTCCCACCGTATCATTGTATCCTACCGTAACCCTACTACTGTATTTGCAGTCAACGTCGCCTGAAGAGACGACTGCACTGAAGGTCACTGAAGACGCATATCAAAGTTCCCGATTGTACACAATACGGGTACGCTTGAGCAAATTATTCATGCAGATCTATCGCAACATCGAATATGCAACCAGCAAATGGATTTAGCAGTGCTGAATAATGCGATGAGAACTAACATGCTGCTGAAGATCTTGTTTTGGTGAAGAATTGGGAATTTTTGAAAATGATTTATAAATTCCTACTTTCAGTGTACACGCAAGAGGTTGCTGCTGTTCTCAATCGTCTTTCTCTCATTACTGGTATTTTTTTTTAAAATTTAAATAATGATATCGTTCTTTGGTATTATCCAACCTCATTACAGGTAACTGATATCTCTGGATATTTCATAATTAATATTTTGTCCGCAAATAATTGCCTTTACAGGTACTCTCCTCCCTTCTTACGGCTGCTGTTTTGAATCACACATTACTGAATAGTAAGTGCGCCTCGTTATCTTTGCCACACACCGAATGGCTTCCACACTATAGTGGACTACGGATTACATCGCAAGACATGTCTCTCTTCATTCTACACACTCTCACTTATCTCACCGAAGAGAGGCAGAATGAAGAGAGCTTCTCTTGCGAAGCCATCCATAGGGTGGACTCGCTTTTGAAGATTGGAAGAGCTATTCACACTCTCGAATTGGGCAGGCCCGAAATGGAGAGGTTTCTCTTGACGGATTTCCCAATCTCGGCTGTCAATCTGAGCCACACGTCATCCTCCCTCACTCTTGCGAATTCGGGTCGAATTAGCTCACGGGTTCCGAATGGTGTTGGGAAAGGCCTGAGTAGTAATGGAATGGATCTTTGCTTGCAAGCGCTATCTCGTTTCTCTGCCTAGAGTGGAAAGGCTACTCTTTCGCAGACGTGATGAAGGAGGGGGAGAGAAGAGGAGGGAGGAGGGTAGAGGGAGTGGACGTGAGGGTGTGTAAACGACGTCAGTTTGTAGCTGTCAGATGCAGAACCCTTAACAGGGAAGATGCATAGGATTCCGGGGACTAAACAACAGACATGCGTAAAGAAGATGTACACGTTCCGAGCATTAGATGCGATTAGGTCAGCATGTCTGAGAGAGGGTGTGCGAATGTTACGTCAGTTTGTAGCTGTCTGATGCAGAACTTCTAACATAGGAGAGGGAAGTGTCGCGGTAAAAGCCTAGCAGTCAAAGATCGTGGGGAACAAACAGCGATACAGCACAATTAAAGCTTGTTGGGGGTAATTCGGGACCGATTGATGTTTTCGCGCAGATATTCTTGTGAATTACACCAATAATAACACTTAGCATAACCGTGTATCTTCACTACGTCTTCCTATACTTGGGAGGAATACTGAAAACTGGATACCAAGAATAAAAACACCAATAATAGCAACAACAACAATTGCAGCGTGCACCTCCACCTCGTGCATCACCGCAGCGGAGGAGCTGCGGCGGAGCGCCGAGTCGAGTGCGGCCGCTCTGTATCGGTTAGGAAGCGACGTAGCGGATGATCGACCGGCGCCCTGCGATGACTTCTATGAGCACGTCTGCGCCGGGTGGCAGGAGACGTAAGTGCTCGTTCAAGTCGCTACTCGCTACAAACTATTGGAGAAGGCACATCTAGTGTTGTTTGTATAGATTTGGTATCGAAGAACACAATTTTCGCTACGCAAATACTGGTAGACCATATCATATTCCTTGCATACTCTCGAATTTCAGTACTGTCAAGCGCACGAAGGGCCCACAAGAGTGGAACGCAATTCATGAAACGGCCTTCAGATCGTTCGACCGGATAGAGCACGTCCTTACCTCGAGTAAGCACCCTTTTGCTAGAATACAAATTCGTTCAAGACGATCTAACAATAGATTACGAAAAGAGAAGTGAATCTTCTGTTAGTTATTTGCATTGGCTGAATTGTATTGGTCGTTGAAAGAGATTAATCGAATATTTCAGTCATCGACAATCCCCAACTCGCCATGGAGCTCAGCAATCCTCAGCGAGATGCAGTTACAACTTACAAGGTTAGAAAAGTATTTTTTTTAGAAATAAATAAATAAATAAAATCGCAGAAATGCATGGCGGACAACATCGAGGACGCTGCTGAGGTCTACGCGTACGTCTATCAGGTTGTTATTTTAAATAATTAATATAGTTAATAAATTAATTCAGGAAGTAGGAGGATGGATCACAACAGCGACGAATGAGAGGAAGCTGGAGGAGGTGCTCGTAGGGTGAGATTATTCATCTTGAATTACTCTACTTATCAACAGTAATTCCATATCCCTCTATAGATTCGAACGCAAACTCAACGAATATCAATCATCGCATCTCTGAAATATCGAACGAATCGTGTTGAGATCCTACCGAATGAATGCAATCTCACTGTTCGCCATCGGTGCAGTGGTCAATCCCAAGGAGAACACGCATGCTGCTCTTACGGTGAGAATTCGTATCAACCAGAACATCAGGCAGTTACAATAAACGACGCAAACGAGACTCTTCATATAGTAGGTTAATGTTATGTATCGTTCATAGCAATCCCACTTAAATAATGATTCAGATCGAAGAAGCAGTTCCCATCCTCGGTCGGGTTGCCTTCTATGCTGCGCCCGTCGACTACGATCCAGAGATGTTGCTGGCGGGCAAGTCCGGCAACCCACTCGTGAGCTAATTTCGAAAATATTTGTTTTTATTATTTAAAACATTAATAGTACGTACAAACAACGCAGATTGGCTAGTGCCAATTATCTCATTGGTGAAGACCATTTTCAGTTGAACATCCTGCTCGTCACTGGCAACGAGGTGGCCGAGTTCCTAGGAATGGAGGCCAGTCAGGAGTTCAAGATCGGGCTCGCCCAGGCCATCTTCTTCGACACGAAACTGGCCAGGATCTCGCCTGCTGTGAGTTCATAACTATTTTTTCCTTCTAGTGGAATTCGAATTCCGAGTAGCCGTATATTGCACACTCACTCTCTGCAGCATTTACAAAATACTAAGTTGTAATCCCGATTGGTGATTAAAATCGCATTTTTTGTAGTTATAAATCTTTTTAAAACTATTTGTTTAGCTGCACGCCGATCCCGATGACCAGTTCCAGACGACGCTGGGAGATCTGCGCAAGATGGCCGGGGATTCAGTGAGAATTTTACAACTTTAATTTACTAATTAGGTAAATTTACTAATTAGCTAATTAAGTTCGACTTCTACAATTTCCTGCGCGGCTTCATGGCAGTGCCGAGCTCGTTGAGCACAAAGATCATCGTCGCTCCGGGTCGAGCCTGGCTCTACCGATTACTGGACCTGCTGAAGGAGTACGACTCGCCTAAAGGTATTTTTGTGTTGTTGTTTTGTTTTGAACGTCCAATCTCACATCAGTTATGTGGCTGTTGGGCATGTAAAGTTATTTGCACAATTTTAGAAAGGGCAGGCGAAATTATATATCTTTCAGGCCACGCCATCATCAAGGACTACATCAAGTTTAAGCAGTTCATCATGCTGTACATACACAGTGGAAAGCTGACGACACACAAGACGTCGGAAGGAATTGAGGTCGGTTTTGAGTCACACAAACTAGTGGGCAACTACGCCTCTTTTAAAGTTCCCTGAATATTTAGATAATAATCCCATTTAAATGCTGCAAAATGCCAACAAAATCATGGTTCTCACGCGTTTTTGCATCCATCCGCAGACGAAATAATGAATCTGACCCAGCGTATGACCCAGCGCACTGGGTTACGGTAGGCTTTGGTTACTGTAGTAGTGCGGTATCGATGATTTCCATCCATCCTCCGATGAAATCATGAGTCTGACACACCATCTGCTCCAACGCCACGCCCAGGTTACGGTACGCGGACGGACGGACACACCCAACACCTATTTTTGGATCGTAAAAAATTTCCTTCTGGAAATTTCTGGATTTTTTTCGTCTGCTGACCTTGTATTCCGGATGGCGCACTACTCCCAAAATCTCGCTCGAATCGAAAGCGCCAGTCAAAAAAGCGTTCAGTTTATGGTAAGGTATGCAATAAAAGGGTTAATTTTTAGGCTATTTTTGTTATTATATGTTTCACATGCGGTAAATAGGTCACCATGTTGTCAGATATTTAGCGCTTCTGAAACATACCTGAAAGTAATACAATATTTTCCCGAATGACTTGATTGGTGCTAATGAGTGAATGGTTAATTACTCAATCTAATTTGAAATTCATGGAATTTTTTAATTTATTCCGCTCGAACGGTTAGCAAAAAATGGCTCGCGACAGGATTAAATTGCTATTCTCGGAAATTGGAGATCCGCCATGCGAAACCGAATGGCAGGCTGAATGAAATTGCCTCGCATATGAATATTTAAGCAGTCTAGGACCTAAAAATATGACTCTGTAAGCAACAATCGCAGGGGAATGGCATAGCAGGCAGGGGGTTGAAGGAAATTTGTTCAGATTCTGGACCTCCTCTACAACGGAAGGACGGATCGCAACGTCTTCTGCATTAATCGAGTCGGGATGTCGAATCAGTTGGGCTTCGTCTCGCTGTTGGAACGATTCTTCGGCGCCCGGCTACAAGAGGTTCCAACTTCGACAATTTCTCTTTTTCTGGTTCGGTTTCACACATAACCGCATCTATTCATAATCATAAAATTGACGTGTTTCACTCTTGACATATAATAGGGTGCAGGTTGGGGGTTTTGATATCACATCGGCTTGCTGTCCAAAAATTATAATTTTCCAGAACATCAAGTTCGCTCAGAAGATCGGCGAGGCTGTTAGGGCTGAGTACGTTGAGACGTTGAGGACTTCTGAAGTTGTCGATGAGCGAGATAGGCGAGCGATGGTGGATAAGGTGATTATTTAGTTGTCAATTACTCAATTAGTCAAATAATTAATTAATTAATTGTTTTGATCTCTCAGGCCGAGCGAGTGCGCATTCGTCTCGGACTTCCCGAGGCCTCCCGTGATGTCATGGCGCTCAATCGCGAATCGGAACTGGTAATAAACAATTAGCCATTTACATGTAATCTAATGATTCAGATGATAAACGACTCATTGCCGTGGACGATCTTCTTCCCGAGCGTCATGGGCAACATCCACTTCAATAAGATGTCACGAGTGCATGGTAAGGAATCTAAAATATTTTTTTTTGCTTTTTCCATTGTCTTTTTAATGCACATTATGCATTTAAGAGATAAGGGTTTTGAATGGGCCCTTCGACAAACAATACGTCACCAATATTTCGCTGAGGCTATTTGAACAAGATGTCCCGAGTACACGGTACGGTTCTCTGGAAGGGTCTATTGTGGTCCTTTATCATATTCACTTTTTCCCACTGGTGAACCTACCGGTGCACAAAGGGCAAATCGCTATCATTCAATGCACCCAATGGTGAATTGAATGTGACTTGTATTTGTATCGTTCTACCGGTGCATCGCGCTCGGAAAAGAAGAGTGTTCTAATGGAACTGAACTATCTACACGACTCACGGCATTTCACATGACCATTTCCGCTTCGACTGTTCAATTCCCCAGTCAATTCGCTGAGTACAAAAGCGAGAAATAGCCAAGCGCTTGATTCGTTTTCACGCCTCACAACAAGAGCGAGATAGTTCCGCCTCACATGACGTGGCAGCCACAATACGAAGGGCGATACCGTACCCGCTGCTCATTTGCGGTAGGTCGTAAAATATGGCACGTCGAGCCTCCCCCGCTGAGCAAAGAGAGGAAAAACTATCCATGCGGAATGTGGCTACTTGATCATGAACATACGGAACGACAACAGCATAGACCGGGAACGAGGCGGGGAGGGCGA
Source organism: Pristionchus mayeri (assembly GCA_036245805.1). NCBI lineage: Eukaryota > Metazoa > Nematoda > Chromadorea > Rhabditida > Neodiplogasteridae > Pristionchus > Pristionchus mayeri. Next base: position 10,303,962 of record BTRK01000002.1, read on the forward strand.
AGATATATTGCGCAGCAGGGGGATATTTACAACCTTTACCGATCAGAGTACGATCAAACATCACTTCCGAAGTAATTCCAGAAGCAAAGAGTTCAATGATTCAAAACAAAGGTGACGCATGATGACACACAAATCCCCACTACATCCACTGTTTGTTGTTGTTGTTATTTTGTTTTCATTTTCGGTTCAAAATAAACATTTCAGAACCGCTGAATCCCGACGAGTGGCCGGCCGACACCAACCCCTTCAACGTGAACGTCCACTACAATTTCGAGTCGAACTCCATCCTCTTCCCCATTCTCATGATGCTCGACCAGTTCATCGACTCGACCCTGCCCAGGTATGGTTCCTTGGTATCCATCTTCTTGGGTTCCTGGCTCCATCTTGCGGGTTCCCTGGTACCCCGTCCCTCGGTTCTCCAATCTCCCTCATTTCCGCCGTCCCCCAGATTAGCCAATTTGATGGCGTCGGGGGAGGAAATGGGAGAGGCTTGCCTGTGTCCGAGCACCATGTGAGATACGTAATGAGATGAGATGTGTCTGGAGAAATTCGCTGAATTTTCCGTCACTCACGAGCACTAAACATGGTGAGTAAGTGCAAGAATGTCACATACTGGAAGAGGAAGTGGGAGAAACCTTCACCATACGCTCAAACTTGATAATTGTGGGATTGGAATTTCGAAAAAATATTGTTTTACAGTTTCTACTCGTACGGAGGCTTCGGAGCGTTCGTCGGCCACGAAATGTCGCACGGTTTCGACTTCAAAGGTATGTCCCATGATACTATTCATCCATCGTTTTCTTTGCCTTTGTTATGCAGCAAGCCGGTCAATCATCTATTCTCGAATTTCTCGGAACCGGCCGCTAATATTCTCCCAGTGGTCAATATGACATCATTTGCGCATCGCTTCGCCACTGTTTTGCGGGCTCTAATTGTTGATTAGCTAGTAGCCTCTCATTCTCTTCCTCCGCATCAGATAATCGTAAATTCCTCCATATTCTGTCTACTCTATCACTCGCCAGAACCTCGAGATCTATGCAGAAGAAAGAGACCCACAAAGATGTTACTAGGAAGACGGAAATACGGAGATTCTCATAATTGCCCGGCTCCTCCGCTATTTCACTGCGCAAAAGCGCGTGGGATAACAAGCATGCCGTTTCCTATAAGACACCCCTCTCCCCGGCAATGGTCTGGTCTGACTCTCTTCAGTTTGCACGCTTTCTCGCCGATCAGAGAAACGAGAGAGCGTGCAAACTGAAGAGAGTCAGACCATTGCTCCTCTCCCGGCAATCATGAGACGACGCTCGCACACATGCTCATTTACCGAGAATCCCCGAACCAGACACACGTGTAATTACCCCTCCAAGGCGGCGTGGAATCGCTGCCAGAGAATAGATTGCGCGATTCTTAGCACAGGGACCGCAACAGAGGGGTTAGAAATTGAGTAATTGTCTCTTCATTTCCCCGCACGCATCCCTCCACCTGCTTGTATGTAGAATAAAAAGATGACTACTCGCATTACGAGCAATGTTCTGACTCTCATCTTTTTGAACACTCTCTCACCAATCCGAGAAAAGGAGAGAGCATTCAAACAGGAGAGATTCAGACGATTCCTCCGCATTACGAACTCTCGACCGCAACAGCGGGGGCAGAAGGACTCAAATAGGCTGAAGTTCCTGGTCATCAGTGCCCATTCAAAGTAAAAGTACGCTCTACGATCTCCTGAGTGAAGGAAGTTGGCCGAAATTAGTCGCGAAGCGCGAAAAATGACACATTGACAGGGAAAAGGCACGTAATTGAGCCGAATGAGCGAAGGCGGAAGCGCAAGGGGCATTTGCATAATTTAGAGGCACATTATTGCATTTTGCAGGCCGACTGCACGGACCCACTGGATTGGATCGGAATCTGACCATTGGCACGACTTCCAGGAACTATGAGGATAAGCAGAAGTGCTTCCAAGCACAGTACAAGGCCCTGGGCGAGCAGGTTGGTACGCGCTACACCAATTTCTCATCACGAGCCCTATCCTTCCTTGTATTCCAAGCCCTGTATTTGCCCCTGGTTACGTCACATCCGCTAGAAATAGGCCAATTTCGTACCTTTACCCTGAAAGATCAAAGTGCACATCAGAGCTCAACCACACGAACTTTCAAAGGGCGAATCATCGATTGCCCTCTTATCGAAATTTCGAATCGCACTCATTTCCACGAAATGTCCACGTGAATTTCAGCGAACCGATGACTCGGTGCTCTCCGAGAACATCGCAGACAACATCGCTATCGATCTCTCCTACAAGGTATACAGTATCCCCTGGCAATCGATAACTGGCTTTCTAGGCCTGGAAGAAGCACAATGACCTCGGAAAGAGCCGACTGCCCGGAATCGGGCTGAGCCCGAAGAAGGTAGCTTAATTAAGCTAATTAATATTAATTAAATATTAGGTTGTTCGCCCAAGAAAAGCACTTCTAGGTAAAAACATGCAAAAATCGTGACTTTTTAGTGTTTTCGAATGAACACTGGCCCTCGAATATCTGTGGCCTACCCAATTAGCCCACATAATCAGTGGTGGAATAAGACTTGCTTGTTCAGATAATGATGAAATAACAGGAATATAGCGTGCTTGAGAAACGGTAAACGGCCAAAAGTGCAGTTTTCAGCAATCATATCCCTAAATAAATATTTCGAAACATCCTATTTCTTAGCAGATGTATGAACATCCTCCAAAATGTAACCGTGTACTAGTACGGAAGGGCACTTCTGAGTGATAAACAAATGATGGTTGCTGATCGATTCGTACTTGCAAAATACCAGCAAATGTATATTCGGAAAATTGTAATTGGTGCAGGATTGGGATTGATAGCCATTATCAAGTATGCATTTGAGGGCAATCCTTTGGCATTAATAAATTTAATAAGCCCACTCATCACCCTTTAAAACAATGCTTTTGTTTAGCCGATGTCAAAGCTCTCACAATAATTAAAACCGATTCAAAACTGAGATTAATTTCAACCAATGTCGAATTTAGCTGTGAACAGTGCTATCCTTAGTGATTGAATTGGCCCACAGTAACAATCGTTTAAAAGGGTTCCCAAGGCCACATCAACTGTTGAAAACCATTAGATGATTGGTAGATTCCGAAGCACGGGGTCAGTATGTTCGAAAATAAAAATAGTCAGAAACTTTTGAGACAACCTAATAATTATCCCAGGCGTTCTTCGTAGCCTATGCTCAGAACTGGTGCGCCCTCTCAAAAGCGACGTCAGGCACTCATTCTATCGAGAAACTGAGGTAAACATGTGGTCAACATCTCTAAAATGCAGAGCCCTTTCGGCCATTCTCGGTGCAGTAATCAACAAGATATATAGTCTCCCTTTTCAACCCTCATCACTTTCCAAATATGAGCACTGAATCTATAGATCATTGCTTGGAAACTGAGTTGCGTCTGGTATGAATGGCCAGTTTTTCGAACTAGACAACTGGGCAGTTTCTTAGTACCTCATCGAGCATACTATTAGCAGTTGCCCCCCCCCCCTCTAAGCCCTTCTAGGAATTCTCATTTGAATGGTGACTTGTTCGAACCTATTAGACAGTGAGAAAATAACGTCTGGAATCGACACACTTGTTTTCTCTTTCTCAACCGAAATGTTTTCAGGGTGCTCGGTCCACTGCAGAACTCGGCGGCGTTCTCGGATGCCTTCTCCTGCCCCGTCGGATCCCCGATGAACCCACCGAAGAAATGTTCACTGTGGTGAATGGAGAAGAAGCGGCTCATATCCCATTCCTATTTTAATCATACACAAGCGCATCATTGCGAAGCCGTATTACGTGCGCAGCAGTACTCTAACTCGATATATGGCTTGATCTATGACAGCATCGCCCCACAAATAGATATGCATATACACACCCTCTCACTGCGCTATTACGCATTCATTAGCAGCCTTTCAATTCATCAAGCAGCCATCCGCTCCTATGAAAAGCCGCCCCTCCAGGCCGCCAGACCCCGGTGTAGTAACGCAACGCGCGTTCTTCCCCTTCCTCCTCCTCCTCCTCCTCTTCCTCAAATGACCCGGCTCCCTAATGCCTGCCCCCATCGCTTGTGCTAGCCTCATTTACCAGACCCTCATTGGCCACCACTGTTCCCCCCGTATTTTTGTATAATGTGTTTACCCTTTTTTCCGCAATTAGAGAAACGATTGAGAACAATGCAGCAGCAGCAACATTTTTGTGTGTTATCCGTATTTATTGTCCTTGATATTGTGTTTTTGCCCTTGATATTGTGTTTTCGTCTCAGCCTATCCCTCCACTCTTCCCGCTCCCTCTATGCTTCCCAATGTTGACTTTTGCATCATCACTCGCATCCTCCCTCCATCGTAAGAGATTCTCATTTCGCCCGCCGCCTGAAATTCCACCACCACCCTCCTTCCATTTCCACACCACTGACTTCCTGTTTCACGATGTTGTCTCGCCCTTTACTCTGTCCGTCCAGATCTCACTATTCCTCATGATACTCAACGATACTTACCGTAATCTCATACCGTAATCTCACCGTATACCATAATCGCGGTATATTATCTGATACTCATTAGTGGAGATCGAAATTAGGGTAATTGGCTCTAACATTTCGGCATTATCTTGCCGAATAGGCGAGATAGTGTGTGCAATGCAGAGACGCTTATCCTATTTCGAACTCTACTCACTAGTCTCCACTATATCCATGTGAAATAAACACATTGTGAGCGTTAATTGAAAGATTGAAGATTGGATTACATGCGCGCGAGTCAAGCGCGTGTTGAAATGCGAACTAGTGCGACTCGTGGCTAGGACAGAAAGTCGACTTCCTATTTTTCAGCCAAATTCAAGCTAACACATGATTTCTCGCAAAGGTTCCTATGGTAATCTGATCCCCTGGGAACACGGGCGGTTTTCTCGCTTCGAGCTATCTGTTCATTATTCTGCTGGCTCCATTCTGAGCTTGATGTGTCGCGTCATGAGTGACTTAGTCAAATATTAAGAAGCCATTTAGTATTTAAAGACTTGAGCTGTGAACGATATGAGGTAGATCTATGCAAAAATGGGTGGGCGCTCTTTCTGCTATGCCGTGTCATGGGTGGTCTATCCAAGCATTTTGATTCACAGATTGGCGCCGAAGATCCATGTAAATCGCATCAATTAGACTGGTGGGCGTTACTGTCTTATGGGTCGTATTCAGCCCCGACCCGTCTGTGTTTGCACACGATCTGCTTCGTTCATTCAGGACATAATTAGACCCTAATAAATGCAAATAATCGCTGCACACACACCCTCACTAATGCAATGAGTAGTCGGAAAACCGCCCCTAATCCCTTTTTTGCTAGTTCCATTTCTGCTGAGTATGCGACATCTTCCAACCCACTCACTTCTCGAGCCACACTTATTTTAGGGCCATGTTTTGAGCGACTGATGAGACAGAACTTTATTTCTGTGCTGCTGTGTAATCATCTAGCCGTCGTTCCCCCGTCAAAACAAGGCATTTCTGTCCAAAATTCAACATCAGAGTATATCCGTTCACTATTCTCCCCTCTTATTCTGCTCTTGCTGTATTTTTGCTCGTTCTAATAACTGGATCTTGATGCTATTCTGCCATTACTGCCGTCTAAACGCTCTTTGATGGTCGCTTTTTCATGCAAATTCCGAGAAATGGCTCCCAATTCTGGGTTTTTGAGGTAATTCGCGCGCTCGACAGCCACTTCTGTTGACCGGCCGCGTTAATATTCGTCAAAATGTAAGTTTATGAGTTCATAATTAATTAATTAATTAATTAAAATAATAAACTAATCACTAAATTCTCAGGATGCGATGGTTCCTGCTCCTGCTGCTCACGATCTCCTCCGTTCTGGCCTTTCCCACCCTCGATCAGTCGCTCATCAAGCGGCACCATCCCTTTGCTCCCATCCTTCGACCCTTCCCCTATCAGTTCTCAGGAGGAAACAGCAACGCGATGCTACTCGACCAACTGTACCTGCCCTACGGCACGCCGCTAGACCGAATTCCCTCTCGACCCAGTTCCCGGCTCATATAGGGTACCGAATGGTACGGTACCGTAACCATGGAACCATGTCGTGCACCTACCGTAATCTTTGTGCTTCTAGTAAACGTCGCCGACGACGCGACGCAACGCACTCTGCGAGGGCAGAATCGCGTTGCGCCGCGCAGTCGTGAACCCACACCCGCTCAATTGTCCCTGAATTGCAACCATTCTTCCCTCTTCCAGTATAAAGCAGGTTGTTACCCTCTGATGCCTTCGCATTTCACAAGCTACTCAGCATCGAGACAACATACTCAGGGTGCGCAGAATGAGATTTCAGGGTCATAAACGGCATTTCTTGTCCGAATTCCATCCTATTGCCCACTCAGGTTTTTGCGAGAATTCAGGATGTCCCTTCCTTCTTTTTGCCGTGTCAACATCGCGAGAACGTGAGGGTGGGCTTATCCCATGCGCATAGCTCATTAGGATCATATTTCCTCTTCCTCCTTCTCCTTAGTATCCATTCCATACTCATCGGTCGCCATCCGCTCTCTTGTTTTCGAATAATCCGATAATTTCTGCTATCGCGGCTCTTAGCACATATGCAGCATCATCACTGAGTCGCCGTATGCTCTCACATTTTCGAATACACCTACGATGTATGCTAATACGGAGCTTATTAGTAACATCATCTGTAGCATCATCAGTCGGTCATAATCGTATCTCTTGTTTTCGAATACTCAATGTTTTGCAAATTTGAAAATTTCTTCCTCTTACATCATCATCTGTAGCATCAGAGCTAAATGCAATTTCTTCGGTGCTCATCGGAAATCTGCAAATACAGTACTTGTTTGATGTTTGAAATGCTGCTTGGCATGCGTTGGCGCTGAATACTCCCGAGAGGCTCTACGCACGTCAAAGGGCCCACCGTTGTACTTGTTTCGTCAATTATCATCAACAATGTTCGGTCACCACCTCAATTGGTGGCCACACATGTTTAGTGACAGAGAAATGATGACATTCCCAAGAGATTCAAACACGATGGTTGATGTTGTTTTCAGTGTAGTGTTCCCTGAATTATTCGAGTATTTATGATTTGTGGTCTGCTCATTGGCACCTTTAGTTTGTGCTGAATTTGCAAATACGACACATCGGGTTGCCATAAAGCAGGCACAACTTATGAAGTAAAGATATATTTATCACATGTAGTAAAGAATTAGAGAAGATGCATACAAGAAAATGAATAGTCATCACAATACTTTGCTAGGAGGAAGTAATTGATTCACTTGTTTTCGCTTGCACATCACGGTCGTTAGTGCTTTGACCTTCCGTCTAATTGGATTGCTGCAAGAATTGTGCTGCAATCTTTCCATCACATGCGAGAGAGAGATACCGTTTTTTTCCCTTTCCGACACCAGTAAGCATCTCATTAGCTGTGTAAGTGGCTCCAGTGCTATTCGCAATACATTACGGCACTAGGTCGGATGATAAAAAAATGGACCCTTCCGCAGAACTTTCATAAAATCATTTTTGTGACTTTGGGAGCCCTCTGTGAAAATTCTACAGAAGGGTCCATTTTTTGGTTGTCTTCCAGTAGGTTATCATCCGACCTAGTGCCCTCCAGTGGAATTTGCAGTACATTTACTCCCTCTCTCTAGTTCGCTGGTTACATATGATCTCTCATTTTCCTTGCATGATGTGCTTTTCGAGTTCAAATAGCATGTCTTTTTCATTCCCGAAACTCTCAATTCAACGATATGAATGGGCGCGCGTACTCAGAATTCGTGTTATTCCGCCGCTCTTTCCCCAGACACCACAGCTCGTATTTCACTTTGTTTTCCGCGTATGTTTGCGCGTTGAATTTGAACCCTGCTGGGAATGTGACGAAATACCATAAATAGAGTTTAAAATTCGGGTAATATTCACTTCATCTCTCCATAGGTTGTGTTGCGAGAGAGTATACCGAATTAAGAGACATCGACATTTTTTTGAAAGCTACACTGCTGATAATGTAGAATGTGGCGGGTAGAGTCAGTATCTATGCTTGAGTTCGTTGCTTTCCGCTATAAATAGCCGAGCTCCTTTAAATAGTATCAGCGTCAGTTGCTTCCCGAGAAGATACTAAGATTACACTGCAATCCCTTTTTCAATCTGTTCCATTAGGAAATGGGTTCTTGCTCATATCTGCTGTCCGGCGTGATGTATCTTAGCGTAGCTGAGGTTTCTTGCTACGCACATTTTATATAAGGAATAGACATTCGCTATGAAGTGGTTCCCCAGCTAGCCTCACCAGGATATGAAGTAGTGATTCGAGTGATGTCTCGTTCTTGCAGCTCCATTCGAGAAATATGTCCATTCTATAAGACATTCTCTAACCTTTTCCTGAACTTCCCAGACGCGCCTTCCCACATGCGTCACACATGTAAAAATCAATCAAAATGCTGAGCTCTATGCGATTTTTTCGATGCTTTCTCATTACGTGAACATTTTCATAATTAATATCGCATTGTTGCATTAATCGCGCGTATTTCATTCTAGCAAGAGGGATAGATGTTTGCACACCTGCGTTCTTGCTATGTTTTGCTGGCACACGTCATTCAACGCATAGCTGCAGATGCAATCTTTAGAAACGGCTGAATATATAAGGTAATCAACTACTGATATTCAGCATCTCTGGTGATGGTTGATCGGGCTGCTGCTGCTGCAACACTTCTTCTTTGTCTCTTGCAACTATTTCCAGCACAAGCAGGACCTCTTGAGAGGTAAACCGTTGTTGCAATTTTCAAAAAAAGAATCGCAATCTGAAACATAAGTTCACTATAGAACCTAGCATTCAAATTGAAGTCCACAATTTCCGCCCTTGTTTCACTCTTGAAGGTCCGACTGCATTTCCGTTTCACTGGTCATTAATTTATTTTAATTCACGACCAATTCCAGCCGTACTCCTCGCTCTCACCTCCACCGGGCACTCATCGTGCCGGGCGTCGGTCTGCTCTACAGGAGACACCAGCTGGATCCGACTGTCATGAGGAGAGCGCCGCCGCAGGAAGTGCTCGAGAGATACGCGAGACGGTAAGCCGATAGTGAGCACTAGTTCGGACACTATGACGTCATGCCGCCTTATCATATAGTTCTCATCCGACAGTACCAGCAATAGTGCGTTCGAGATTTTGGGGGGGGGGGAGTGGCACTCCTTTCTAGAGAGCACATATTTGGGTTATTTTGAAATAGTTTAGTGTAGTTTATGTGTGGTGTATGAGGAGAGCACCACCGCAGGAAGTGCTCGAGCGATACGCGAGACGGTAAGCAGGATAGGGCTCTAGGTAATCCTCTCTAGCTTCCTCTTTTGGGTAACCTTGAAATATTTTAGTATAAGTTTCAGGTGTGAAAAGTTACGTTTCAGTTGTGCAAAAACATTGCCAAAACCGAATACCCCAATCGTTAGTTCGTTTCAATTGATCTCTGGTTAATCGAAGTGAAGATACGATTACCAGCATTTCGAACTGTAAAGCTAGATGAACTTTTCGAAGTTTTTGCCGATCATCGATCATGACAATGCTCGCAGATTACGGTAGGAAGTTGGGAATAAATTATGGGCGTTCCATTGGGAATTGCGAATCACCATAATGGCTCAAAATTCGTTAGATTATGGTCGTCTATAGTGCTCTGGTATGATGAGGTTGTCAGCATATGCTCTGTTCTCTTTTTTTTTCTCTATTTCAAAAGTTTTCAGAAACCGCGAAGAACATGAGCTACTCTCCTCTCTTAATCCAGCCGGTGCTGAGCCGATTTATGGTCTCCAATCGAGTCGACTCCACCCGCGATACGCAATTATGCTAGTGCCCATAGTAAAAATGAGGGAAAAATGAGATAGCAACAGCTCGTTCAACAAATATTCATTGTCTTGCCACATTGCCTACCTATACCAACTGTTATTGAGATAATCTGAATAATAAGTACTTAACTTACAACTTGTCTGATCATTCCCGTTTTAACAGGGTTAATTGTTGTGTCATTAAGTTGTGCATTTGTATTGTTCCAAAGAACCATGTTTAGTAAGAATACTTTATTGAGCTGCTTATATATTTTTTTAAATAATTTATTATTTATTCGATTCGAACGTCATATATGAGACGAATCGCGAGAGAATTACCTATTTTAAGGGTTTTGCGGCGGTAGGAATCAAAATCAACCAAGCGGGAAACAAATTTAAAACAAAGTATTTCAAATGATGCTCTTTCAAACTGCGTTGTCAGAATTTTGATATCTATCGTCATCTTCGAGATTCAGAAGGCTAAACTTGGGACACTCACTTTTCTAGAATCAAACCGAGCACACTTAAATAAACATAAATCCGTTTAAAAAGACGTTAGGAAGCCGTTCTTTGTTCAGAAAGAAAGCTAAGAACAATCTCTACAACTTTTCTGTTGGACATGTCATTCCTCGTACAAGTTCTGGTCCAGGGTGGTCGGTTGTACTAAAAATTGCATGACCCTGCAAATCAGAAAATCTCTATCAAGCCACTATGGGCGATCGATAGTACCTATGGGTGACTAACTTCACGCAAAAAATCTAAGAAATCGGAGGTGGTAAAAAAAGGGCGCGGATTTTCGTCCGGTGGCTCCAAAAGTGGGTATACACCCTGAACGATTCCAATACTTGCCGGGCCTCTATTGCCTTCTATTGAGCTCAAATACTTCAAAAATCAATCAAAATGAAATAGTAAGTTGTTTCCCCAATAGGTATATCACTTTCATTGTTCAAAATTACCGTATGACCGAAAATGCAAAAATTGATATTTTGACAATTGTCAACCTGTGACATGGGTGCAACTGCACAAAAATGGTTCCGAATAGTATATAAACATCCCTCAGAATCACTAAACGATAGGGCGTATCGAGAAATACGGATTTTCGTCTGAGGAATCCATAGAAAAGCGCAAAAGTGTAGGTCAGCTCAATGTGGGGACAAGAACATGGCCCATGGCTAGAAATGTAGAGGACGATGAACTAAACATTTTATCTGTTGAAAGTTAGTGTCTATCATTCCATTTACGTGCGCTACAGCGCTCAGAAGGTGGAAGAAACGGACTAGGGAGACGCGCGGGAGAGCGCTAAATGAAGGGGAGGGAGAGGGAGGTCAGGCGGCGAGAGCGTCAGACGGTTAGAGCGCGCGCCCTCGGGGGATTTTGTTTTATACTACTAAAAATGGAATGATAGACACTAACTTTCAACAGGTAAAATGTTTAGTTCATCGTCCTCTACATTTCTAGCCATGGGCCATGTTCTTATCCCCTCATTGAGCTGATCTACACTTTTGCGCTTTTCTATGGATTCCTCAGACGAAAATCCGTATTTCTCGATACGCCCTATCGTTTCTTGATTCTGAGGGATGTTTATACACTATTAGGAACCATTTTTGTGCAGTTGCACCCATGCCACAGGTTGACAATTGTCAAAATATCGATTTTTGCATTTTCGGTCATACGGTAATTTTGACCAATGAAAGGATATACCTATTGGGGGGAACAACTTACAATTTCATTTTGATTGATTTTTGAAGTATGTGAGCTCAATAGAAGCCAATAGAGGCCCGGCAAGTATTGGAATCGTGCAGGGTGTATACCCACTTTTGGAGCCACCGGACGAAAATCCGCGCCCTTTTTTTTACCACCTCCGATTTCTTAGATTTTTTGCGTGAAGTTAGTCACCCATAGGTACTATCGATCGCCCATAGTGGCTTGATAGAGATTTTCTGATTTGCAGGGTCATGCAATTTTTAGTACAACCGACCACCCTGGACCAGAACTTGTACGAGGAATGACATGTCCAACATAAAAGTTGTAAGGAATGTTCTTAGTTTTCTTTCTGAACAAAGATCGACTTCCTAACATCTTTTTAAACTGATGTATGTTCATTTAGGTGGGCTCGATTTGACTATATAAAAGTGAGTGTCCCAAGTTTGGCCTTCTGTATCTCGAAGATGACGATAGATATCAAAATTCTGACAACGCAGTTTGAAAGACCATCATTTGATATACCTTACGTCTTGTGTCAATCAAGATAGGACGATTTTGGTGCTACCGCCGTGGAGAAGGTACTTCTCTCGCGATGTCTCTCATATAAGATAAAAATTCATAGCATTTCCTCAACCTGTACAGACAATAAAAGAAGTTATAATTCTGCGCTTTTGCCAATGCAAGATCGATTGCTGCAAAAAGAAAAGAAAGAAAGTAGAATTCGGTTCTCACGACAGGGCGTGCTTTGCCGTCCCCGCGCCAATTCAGCGTTCAGTCTGTCCTGAGGATATGGATATCAGCGACCTATGCGTAAGGCCCGTGTTGTGTGCACGTGGTGTGGGATTTCACTTTCGCGATGTTCGCAATTAACGCAATCGAATATATTCGAAATTAATCCCTGAGGTAATCTGTCCAAGAACGACAAGGCTTACATCACTAGACGTGGGAGGAGAATATGCAAATATGTTTTACTTTGTTTTGATCACATATACAAAATTATAAACGATACGCGAGGATATATGTACGAATACATAAATACATTTATCGTTGCGTAAGGACGCTTGTTATGCGCTATTTTGGCAGAAACAATGCTAGATTTATACAGAATTTCCTCCTTCGTTTGCCTGTCAACGTCGCAGCAGTCACTTGATATGTACTTGCTCGAACCATCCAATTTGCGCCAATTGACGCCAATTGATCAGCGTATTCGCAGTATCGTTACTTATTATGATGCTTGCATCATTGATCAACGATGCGTATTTTCTAGGAAAAAAACGGTTAACAATTAACATCATTTAGACACGAAACCAGCGTTATTCATTCAATATGTACTGAATTATCTAAGTCTATCTGGGTGAATGACTTCTCAAGAAATTCCTCGTTCTTATTTCAACACAAATGTACCATTAGTTTATATATTTTTAGAATAACCTCTAATTTGTGTGAGGGTGGGGATGGGTGTAACCACTAAAGAGGAGGATCAAGAGGGAAGATGATCCTAATTATTCGGTCACGCTTGATAAGCTCATTCTTATGTTCTCAGTGTGCTATGTTAACACGGAAATAAAAGTATGAAAATTCATCGGTTAATTTTCATATCTCTACTTCCGGCATAGTTGAATTTATTTCCGGGTCAACACCGGACACATTGAGCGTAAGAAACGGCTTATCTAGTGTGTTCCGGATAACTAGGATCACCTTCCCTCTTCTTCCCCCTTTTTAGGTCAGACCCGTATCCCACCCTCTCTAGATTGTTTTCAAGCGAATGAAAAGTAGTACCCTACCAACTGGAACCGATCTTAATCCTCTCAAAAGTGCTTACGAGAAGAACAGTATATATACTCAAATTTGTGAGAATTTTCTTGTGTTTTTCCCTCGATGATATAGGAATGTTTCTAGCATTCATCATTTTAGGCCTCGTCGTATTGTATGTTCATTTTCACAGTCCGATCACATGTTCCCTTGACACCGCTCCTATTTTCTGTTCCAGCTAATATTAAAACAGTCACAAACACCAAAACTGGTTTCAATTTCAACTTCAATTTGTCCGCTGAGTATGTATAAAATAATGGTGGATGCAGTTGTAAAGCGGACAGGAATCACCTCGACTCGAACGCGCTAACGACATTGACTGTTTACATAAGTTGATCAGATTTATTTCACATTCACATTTCATATTACGCTGCTTAAATCGGTAATGATCGATGTGTGTTTTCCGGAGCTAAATTTCCCCTAAGGATTAGCAACTTTTAGACACGAAATTACCACTATTCATTCAATATTCGCTGAATTGACTGAGTAAGTTTCGTGTAGAAAAGGCTTCGCAAGAACAGGTGGCGGAGTACGCAGAATGAGAGAGTCAACCATGGCAAGTCTATGGCGCGGCGAGGTGTTAAATTGTTTACCATTTTGATCTCTCGGACAAGAGCTAGTGCCATGAGGTTACTCGTCTCACATATCGCCCCGGGGTGTCCAATTCACTCTTTGGACGTTATTTTTTCACTCTGACTTGTTGAGTAATTGCCAATTCATCGGATTATGTTTCCGTCCTCACATCGTAGATCGAAAGAACGAAAACAATGCTATATTCCCTTATTAAAAAAATAATGCAGATGGATAGAGAGAATACGAAATAAGTGGCGTGGTATTTTGAAAACACTTCTGAAAATAGAATATTCCAGCACCCCCCCCCCCCCTATAATAGCAAGCTTATTCAGGAATATTGGCTCTCCGGAAACAACCCAAATCTATATTTTTGTAAATAACGACTTATGATGAGACTCTGACTCGTTGAAAGTTGTGGGCACTCTGACTCTAACCTTTTTCAGTTGATGTTTAATCATTTTTTGGGTATGTTTCAGGTACTCTAAATATTCTATAAGTTTATGTTCTATGTAGCGCACTCGAAACTATCTGAAATTTATCTGAAAAATTATGTGAAATTGGAAACCCTTCCAACGGGACAGATGGCGAAATGAAGAAAATGTGACTCCTCAGATTTTGCTTACTTTGAAATCAGCATTGCTTATTCCTATTCTGCTTTATTATGTGGTGTTGGTGACCATATATCATTGATGCTCGTGATATGATTGCCATAAACTTCCCAGGAGATCTCCAACGTTTACACACGACACCACTGTTTTTGATGCAGCATTCTCAGAATTGCTTGGTATGGAACTCGTTATGAGCAGCTCATCTCTATATTTAATGTTGTATTCGCATCAATGCATCGCTGTATTTAATGGTGCCTTATGTCGAAACCGCGTTATTTTCAGGAGGAAGCTTTCCGAAAGACCATGTAAGTTTTGTGTGCACGTATGTATTCTTGCAAGCAACACCTCCGTTTTCCATTTATACCGTGTTACAAAGAGCTACTCGATTCTGGCCCACCCAAACATGTAGGAGTTGGGAGGCCATTGCGCTGTCACGTTTTCCCGTTAGTGCATTTCACTAATTGGTTACTCTGCGTATTTTTTGCCCCCCCCCTTTTCATTGAGATGAGAGAGATTCTCCAACGCTCTCAATTGAACTCACTCTCCCGATAGTTAGACAAAATTAGATAACGAGGAGAGAAGATGGCTGGAGCACATCCAAACGAAACAGGAATATATATGGAAAACATGTATCTCTTCATTATCCACACTCTCTCTCTCCGCTACGCCCTACAAGAGAGTGCGCAGAATGAAGGGAACATTTCTTGCCAAGCCATCCCAGACGAGGATAGTTAGGACTGCGGGGGAGGCTCGCCCATCTAGCCGCTATTATGTTCATCTCGTCTCTCGTCGTTCACGCCATTCTAAAAGCGCCCCTGTGTCTGTTATTTGAAGTCGAAATAGATGCTGGAATGAAACGATCACTCGCAAGTAGAGCGTAGTCTAGAAAACACCCATTCAGAGTATTCCAGGTAGGTGGGCGGACACTTGCCCCTTAGTGCATGCTCGCGACCTCTAGATTTCACAGCACAACAGTTGAGAACCCACCGGATGAGAACCAATAAAGTACCCCTTCCCCGGTATTTTCACACTATGTTCTCAAACAGCCAAAATTCTGCGAAAATACTTAGGGTATAACGGTAGGGTATAATTACTTGTTTACATAGGTGGGTTCTCATCCAAAGGCCCTCCTCCCCAGACCTATTGTTGCCAGACACCACCACACAGGGTTCATGAATATTGCCATCCTGTTCACAATTCCCTATGCCGGAGTATGTCATAACCTTAGCATGCGCATACTCGCCTTCTAGCAGGTTGCTCGGTTTGCGTTCCGAGCATTCGTGTAAATGCACATTGTTTGCCCTCGGGCGTCAGCATTTTAGCAGAAAACGTGCAATCCATCCGGAGCGCGGATTGCTCGGCTTACCTGGTATCTCGAATTTCTCCGCGGTCCTCTCTATATCCGGGGCGCGCGAACGAAATCTCGTGAGAGCTTGCACCGTGATTGTGTCAAAAAGCAGCTAGATACGTCACAATCGACGCTGTAGCGCTCGGGCAATTGTACATCAAGTTTTCACTTTTTCTCACACCTCATACGACAAATGAGCAACAAATTTTGCACATGCGACATTTGCGCAACGGGCCATAACTCCCTTCAGGATCATCGTAGAGTGCCCAGATTGGGTACGTTGGGTAGCTATGGGTTCACTCTACCGTAGCCCACACTGGTCTTTTTTCTTTCTCCTCGAGGGCGACATTTGCGCAACGGGCCATAACTCCCTTCAGGATCATCGTAGAGTGCCCAGATTGGGTATGTTGGGTATCTATGGGTTCACTCTACCGTAACCCACACTGGTCTTTGGTCTTTCTCCTCGCGGGCGACATTTGCGCAACGGGCCATAACTCCCTTCAGGACCATCGTAGAGTGCCCAGATTGGGCACGTTGGGTAGCTATGGGTGCACTCTACCCTAACTCTACCGAGGAGAAAGACCTTACTTTTGGGTATATTCCACACCACATTAATTTTGGGTATATTCTCACACCACCTTAATTTTGGGTATATTCTCCCACCACCTTAATTTATTTTTTTTCATTTTTCATCTTAATTTTTCATCGTGAACAACAAAGATAACAAGAAATCCATTATATCGGGTGAAGAATCGAACACTTCGTAGAGGATCGCCTACGCCTTCCATATGATAAATTCCGTTGCGCAAATGTCGCCCCCGAGGAGAAAGACCAAAGACCAGTGTGGGTTACGGTAGAGTGAACCCATAGCTACCCAACGTACCCAATCTGGGCACTCTACGATGATCCTGAAGGGAGTTATGGCCCGTTGCGCAAATGTCGCCCCCGAGGAGAAAGACCAAAGACCAGTGTGGGTTACGGTAGAGTGAACTCATAGCTACCCAACGTACCCAATCTGGGCACTCTACGATGATCCTGAAGGGAGTTATGGCCCGTTGCGCAAATGTCGCCCCCGAGGAGAAAGACCAAAGACCAGTGTGGGTTACGGTAGAGTGAACCCATAGCTACCCAACGTACCCAATCTGGGCACTCTACGATGATCCTGAACGGAGTTATGGCCCGTTGCGCAAATGTCGCTTGCGCACCTAATTTTGTCGTTGCGCAAATGTCGTTGCTCAAATGTCATACCCCCTGTAGGGCTGAAAGCGTTCATTTCTTAAAGCTGCGATCGTTCTTTCCAACGTTTGAGTTCATTCTCACTCATTCATCGGCGAATTCGGGCACAACAACTGATTATTGAAGTCATAATTCTCATCCGACCTAGTGCTGTTATCGTTCTCCCCCTTTCTTCGATATTTTCCATCGCAATCTCATTGCAATCTGTGTCCACGATCGCGCTTTTTTACCCATTGCAGCTAATTTTAGCACCCTAAGCGGTTTAAATAGCAACAGAGAGCTTCATTTTCTCCCTGGGATGAACTAAAGATTACACTGCAGACTACGTGCTAAGCTCTTCCTGATGTTTCCGTCATTCTCTAGAAAAGCAGAGATGCATCTATCAAAATAAATGTGCCCATCGTCATCGCCATGCTTGAGAACATCAAAACACAAAGTTTCAGAGAATGACCTTTTTTTAGTCGGATTTTGTCTGGTTCTTACGCGAACGGGCTCATAGTCCAATCTAGCTTCCGACCTCACAGGGTTACACAACTTAGCTGTATCTTCTCGTTGTTTAAACTTGCTTGACGTCTGATCACGTCATTTAGAATGCATGTTCATTTGCCGGAGTATTCGCTTACGGTTAACGTTTTTCACAATATGATCAATGTAGAATACAAAATTTGATTATTTCAGTTCCACATTCGATGGTCAGCCGAGTTTCTCTTGCCGTGCTCATCTGCTGTTTTTCGCTGCTAGTGGTCACTCAAGCCCGGATATTCAGCGGGTACGGTTGCATATGAAATTGAATCTTGTTGCCCAAAACGGTGAAGGACGCATAGAACTTTCAGTAGACTATACTAAAAAAAGAATGAGTTGTTTCAGCCGTTCCCGTTCTATGTGACCACTCGTCCTGCCCGGTCGCGGATTGCTCTATCGGAGACATCAGTTGGAGCCCACTCTTATGAGAAGATCCGCACCGAGAGAAGTGCTGGAGAGATACTCGAGAAGGTGAGGAAGCACAATTTCGGAATCTTTCTTTTTTTTGGATTTTCGAAAATATTTTACATTTAATAAATGAAAAATCAATAAATTCAGGAATCACGAACAGAACAGGCTTCTAACCGAGTGGACTCCATCAGAACCCTACTTCTACAATCTAAAATCCGGTCGCCCCTCCAGGCACCCGATCATGCCAGTGCATATACTGAACCAATACCGACCATGAGTATGTAGAATCATGAGCTAGCATCAAAGCTATTCGGGTCCTGTTCTAGTCATTTACTAGTTATTTTATTGCTAGTATAATTAATAAAAATCTTTTTTTTTCGAAATTGTTCTGATTATAAATATTTGTGTTCAGATTTGTGTTGAATTCAATGTTCTGTATAACATATTGTAGTTTACAAATATTAATAAAACGAAAATGGACTATATATCAACTTTTTATCAAAAACGTGAGCTTCAACAAATATCGCAGGTTATATGCGACTAGAGTAATCAAACAAGTCTTAATAAACTAGTCACAATGCGAACGCATACATACATGGCCCATTTGACTTTGGAGACTTGAGGCGCTAAGTCGAACAAATGCTCCGTTTTCTATGGGGGTTACAGTGCTCCCCCACGAGTAAACAGTAACCGAAAATGCAGACTGGTTCAATTGACTCATCCATTGAGTGATTTCCCTTGATGGAATGTAGCAAGAAACGCGTTTTCTTGTCTTCGATTTGCAAATAATCTGAAAAAAATTAAATTGCTATATTTACACCATTGTTTCCACCTCGAAAGCCGCTGCAAGACCGGATGCACTGATAGTTGACATTGCGGAAATACTTGCATAGGTGGAGTTTGCAACAATATGAAGTAAAATCGTATCGTCTACGAGTGAGTGTAGTAACTGTAATAGAGCTCGAGATTGAGGCGCAGCTTCCATAAGCCATCAACTTGCGAAGATGAATAGGAAATACAGTTGGATTGAAGCGTTTTACTTTCAGGAAGTTGAGATAATGCCTTACATTTGTAACACCGATCCGATAATCGTGCGCAGGCGGTAAGTCCAGCAGCACGAACTTCGCATTATGAACTTCGTCCTTGAGAGCGTTCCAAACGATGCTCACTTTATTCAGATTTCTGCGCGTATTCAGCAAATTAGTCAGTATGCTGAAAATAACCGATTACTCCGTTATTTCAGTCAATCTCACCATCCGGAATAGTCATTCTTGAAACTGACACATATTTCCGTGAAGTCAAGGGTCTTGAAAACTGATCATTATTTCGGTGTCGTGGTCCATGTGAGACTGCAAATTAGGTGTGCCGTGGCGATTAATATTCTTGAATCCAATAGCTGATGGAGTTGAAACAAACCTCGAAATCAAAAAGGCCGAACCTTTATTTCGAGAAAACGAGTAGTCGCACAGTTGAAGAATGCTTGAATTTGCGTTTCCTTCAGTGTTTCGACTGGATATCGCGCTCCATCAACATCGATTTTTGTAAAACTGCGTGAATTCTGGAAAATACTAAAACTATGTTTTAAACAACAAGTAGTTTACCGAAAAGAAAGATATCTTTGAAAATCGACGACATCCAGCCTTCTTCTCGAGTTGATGCAGAAGATTTCTTGTATATAGAATGTTCTTGCGGTCTTTCAAACACATTTTTTCTATCACTTTTTTCACTATTTCGTTAGGAAATGTGAGAATGGTAAACTGAAATAATCGTTACATAAGATTCAATCAGAAATACTATACTGCATCGGCGAGGTCATATTCCTCTTTCTTGATATAACCTTTTGAAATTCCAGAGCACATGTAAGAAATCTGCAAACTATATAAAATGACTGATCGGGAGGTTTCTTTTTTTTAAATGTTCCATCAACTTCAAGCGGCATACACGTTAGCAACTGTCAAAATATGGTAAACCGATAAACGAAATCATATAAAAGTGCAAATGAAACCAGTGGCTATTAAAGCAATTTGTAGTGTACGGAGACAGAGAGGATTGTGATTTTCTAGGATTCGTGCAAGAGCTAGAACAGAAGGCGCGCGTCCTCCCACTAGTCATGTGGCTTAAAATTTCATAATTTTGTTAACAGTCTGTGGACGAGAGATGAAAGCAAATAAGAATTTACCATTAGCATTTTCGCGCCATAACAATATATGCAACCCCTCTCTCACTATGACTCTCGAAGCGAATTTTTATCTGGTAGCTGTCAAAAGAAAGGAATGCTTCACTCGTTAGAATTTTGAACTGTCTATATTCGAAATTGTATCGCGCGCTTGTATTAACATTACTATGATTTTGCATATTCGGTTATAATGTGTTTCATCTGTTTTAGAAAGCTAATGAGCGGTAGAACTGTTTAGCGAGCCTGAAACATATCTGAAATTGTGGCAAAATGTTCTAAAATGGAAAGTCAAAGACTGCACATAATACTCACTGACTCAATGAAGAATGCAAATTCTTGCTGACAGCTGCATTATACATGCACGAAACACAACCGCAACGCAACCACATCGCGTAAGCGGTCATCCCCTAGTAGGTAAACCGGGCAGGGGGAGGGAAGGGCTGCCAGGAGGGACGGGTAACCGTCTCGTCCGTCTCTGATCCGTCAAGGCTCTCTAGATAGTAGTAGGGCTTCCTTTTTGGGGAAATTTTGAATTATATTCGACTAGATGCTGAGCAGAATTGCATTATGCCACGTCTGAAACCTACCCGAAGATTATACAAAAACCCTAAAAAATGCCCATCTCAGGAGTATCAGATCAATCTTTCTTCTACACTACTACTTAACGGTACAACCGACTAGAAGCGATTAATCATCAATTCATGATTGGAATTAAAAATACATATTGGATGGTAGAATCGACATGAGCGAAATAGATGACATGTTTACAATTTGATTTTTTGGTATTGGGTATTATTTACTGACACGTTTTTACTGACATGTGCGATAAATTGTTGATTATATTATGAGAGATATCACACCTGAAACATACAGACTTTTTTCCATCTCATCACATCTGACTAGTCGCTCTTCGCAAATGCCACAGAAATGATAGCGAAATGAAGAGAGTGGATACGGTGTATGCTGTTTTCAAGTTTATGTCACGAAACGAAATGCTTGACTTGACGACAATAAAGTGAACTCGCTCGTAAATAGTTGTAATGAGTCGGTAAACATTAAATGTTGAGATTAGTATGGAAATGGGATATCGGCGAGAGAGTGTGGGAAAGGGATTAAGCGAAATAATGAGTCGTAGAGTAGGCGAAGTATGATTAATGTCAGTCAAAAAATCGCAGCTTGATTAGGCAGCAAACAAAAGTATGAGTACTGAGGACTGACGTGACTGACGTTTGCGAGCACCATAATCTTTGTGTTATCATGTTATCAAGGAATACGCCATAATGATTATTTATTTTACCTCAGTGGCGCTACTAGACAATTACGAATATGGGTGATCTACTAGTAAGGAATCGGGGATTGACTTTCAATGATCATTGGGTGATGAGAGAGGATACATAGAACAAACGGTTTCTCATTTACGAAGAGGAACAGGTATGGCTGTTTTCATAGTAGCTTGGTACAAATTGTGATCTTGAGTCTTACTAAATGTGAGTGTTGCCCGTGATTTTAGATGAGTGTAAGATATTCTTCCATACCACCCTAAATTCGACTCGAATCTAGGCTAGTCCTAGTCCAGGAAATAAATTCCGGGGCTGGGACGAAGAAGCTGATTTGTTTTCCCTTTCGAGACGTGCAAAGAATCTGATAAATTAATAATGTTTAAATATGTTAAATTGTAAGCACCTCGAATGCCTTTGCTAGCCCTGACGCCGTAACCGTCGATAAAGCATAGAGGTCTGCTTTCGATGCGTTTTTGACGAAATGTAGGAGAATTTCATCATTTATTAACGAAATTGTGAACTGAAAAATAATGTTTGAGTCAACGATAATTGTGGGATAAAATGTTAAATCATCTCACATTTGAGTTTATATCACGCGTCTTCTGAGAGATTGCATGACCATGAGGAACTAGCTGCAAAAGTTTGAGCAATCTGGCAAAGAAAATTATGACAGAGTGTAGGGAAAGTGAGAAAACTTTTGTACAAGCGATTTTGCCTGGAACCGGTTTTTAGTCATTTTCCGGACTTCATGCCGGCTCTGACGTATTTTTGTTCATTTTTGAGCTACAATGATGGAACGGTGCTCAAAATACGCGGAAAATTATTTTGAGAAACTTTTATGTTTACACCGAAGCTCAGCTACTACGATATCATGGTTAACATATCAATAAACTCAGTAGAGATTCATAAAATAATTCATATCTCGCTCGGGACCCACCTTGCACGGTTTTTTCATTGCAGATTCTGAATCTACGTACTCATATTAGTCTAGGAAAAATATGGTTGAGAGTCGGTAGGTGTTAGAACAGGTCTCACCAGACCAAAATATGCGAGCAAGTCGAAAAGTCTAAAATTTAAGTCGAAATGGCTCAGATATATATTATCTTTCATATATGTGTGATTACTATTATGGATTTCCGTACTTATAAAAAATCATGTTTTTCACATCATAATATCTCAAATTTGAAGGTATCTACAGTAGCGCCAGAAAGTTTGTAGACGATTTGTAATTTTGATATAACTTTCGCTACAGTTGATTTAGCAAGTTAGATGTTGGGCGTTATATACCAAATTAATCGAGGAATACGATGCGTATATTGCGTCATCACTTGCATCATTACCTATTGCGTAGTGATGACGCAATCTAACAACACTTGTTCAAACATCCATTATTCTTACATAGATTTTTTCCTGCTGGCCAAACTTTCTGAGGTTGGAGACATGACTGAGGCCTACACAGAATAAATTTTTGAAAGTGCTGCGCGGTCGCACATTGGCTGCGCCGCCGTGCTGCAACAACAGGATCCGAAATTCAGATCTCGGCTTCTAGACTAGCTAGAGACTCGCTCAAAGCGTCAAAATAATCACTATCATGACTCCAGGTGATCCTGAGAATATGAAAACAATATCTCGAAATTTGCCCTCAATGCACGAAAAAAATCACTTTTTTTGGATGACCATTTTTTGGACATTCATAATTATGTGGGACATGTAGGTAAAAATCTGGTTTTTGCGTAGGGATGTTCAAATGTATTGAAGATCTGATTCCCAACTTTTTAGAGCGATTGGATGTCTTTCCTGCCCGCGGCAATCGTTTTCCGGAAGTATACTAGGGTCGGGAAACACCTTGTTTACGCACTCTCGTCGTCAGCACTCTCTCGCCCAAAAGGGGTAAACAAGGTGTTTCCCGACCCTAGTATGGTTCCGGTAAACGATCGCCGCGGGCAGGAAAGATAACCAATCGCTCTAAAAAGTTGGGAATCGCATCTTCATTAGATTTTTACCTACATGCCGCACATAATTATGAATGTCCAAAAAATGGTCATCCAAAAAAGTGATTTTTTCATGCCCTGAGGGGACATTTCGAGATCTTGTTTTCATATTCTCAGGATCATCTGAACTCATGATGGTGACCATTTTTACGCTTTGAACGAGTCTCTAGGTAGTCTAGAAGCCGAGATCTGAATTTCGGACCCTGTTTTTGCAGCACGGCTGCAGCTAATGTGCGATCGCGCAGCACTTTCAAAAATTTATTCTTTGTAGGGCTCATTCATGACTACAACCTCAGAAAGTTTGGCCAGCAGGAAAAAATCTATGTAAGAATAATGGATGTTTGAAAAGGTGTTGTTCGATTGCGTCATCACTACGCAATAGGTAATGATGCAAGTGATGACGCAATATACGCATCGTATTCCTCGATGGATTTGGTATATAGCGCCCCAACATCTAACTTGCTAAATCAACTGTAGCGAAAGTTATATCAAAATTACAAATCGTCTACAAACTTTCTGGCGCTACTGTTACTCAAAAATTCGGTAGTACACCAAGTGCTAACCATGCACGTTTTAAATTATGCTTAGACATGTCTACAAATTTGTAGTACGGAGTTCTTCCATGACTTCGGAGATCCAGCTTTTGACCCTTGAATAAGGCTTGAGCAACGGCCGCTGAAAAATAAAAATTCGTTGCTGAAGTTAATTGTACAAAATACGATTGGCAATATAAATGTTTTCGTAAAATATTGAAACCGAAATCAATGAGATCTCCATTCAAATTCTCGTTTGTAAATTTGTTACGTTTTTGAGATTTGTGGAATCAAATTTCAGAAAAGTCGTGAAAATTGTGGCTTTTCCATGTGTATCTAATTTCTTAATTTACAAAAACATTTTCCCAACATATTGCCAAACATAATTCGCAAAATGGACTTTAGAAACGAATTCTTATTTTTCCCGGACCTTCACTGAAGCCTTATTCAAGGATAAAAAGCTGGATCTCCGAAGTCGTGGAAGAACTCCGTACTACAAAATTTTAGACATGTCTAAGCATACTTTAAAACGTGCATTGTTAGCACTTGGCGTACTACCGAATTGTTGAGTTAGATACCTTCAAATTTGAGATATTATGATGTGAAAAACATGATTTTTTAAAAGTACGGAAATCGTCGGTTTTTCGTGTGGAATTTGGTATATCTATACTAGTGATCACACATATATGAAAGATAATATATATCTGAACCATTTCGACTTAAATGCGAGAGATTAATTTTAGACTTTTCGACTTGCTCGCATATTTTGGTCTGGTGAGACCTGTTCTAACACCTACGACTCTCAACCATATTTTTCCTAGACTAATATGAGTACGTAGATTCAGAATATGCAATGAAAAAACTGTGCAAGGTGGGTCCCGAGCGAGATATGAATTATTTTATGAATCTCTACTGAGTTTTTCGATATTTTAACCATGATATCGTAGTAGCTGAGCTTCGGTGTAAACATAAAAGTTTCTCAAAATAATTTTCCGCGTATTTTGAGCACCGTTCCATCATTGTAGCTCAAAAATGAACAAAAATACGTCAGAGCCGGCACCAAGTCTGGAAAATGACTAAAAACAGGTTCCAGGCAAAATCGCTAGTACAAAAGTGTTGTGTCCTTGGCCCTTGGTATCCGGTGTATGGAGGGCGAGGATGGGAATAAACTCAAAGGTTTATTAACAAACAATAAATAGGACGAAAATAGAGAGAGGGGAACCGATCACTATCCGGCGCTAGAGCTAAAGGAACAACTGAGGAGAGAGGCGAGGGAAGGCCTCTCTCGAGAGAACGAGAGAACGCGCGCGAGGTGGATAGTGCAGAGAAAGAGAGCGCGCGGGAAACACGTAGTAACACGTACACAAGTGAGGGAAGGGAATTACAGTAATACACTAGAATTCAAACGAGTGAATTACAAAATGGGTTTTCTATGTATAGGAATAATGCAATTACTTATTAGTCTAATTCATATACAACAAAAAGTTTTCTCACTTTCCCTACACTCTGTCATAATTTTCTTTGCCAGATTGCTCAAACTTTTGCAGCTGGTTCCTCGGGGTGGTCTTTTTCATGCAATCTCTCAGAAGACGCGTGATATAAACGAATTTCACCGACGGGAAGTGTTGTAGAACTTCATGCACGGCTCGTTACGAAAGAGCGATCACAGATCTGTAAAGCACGCGACACACGCGAGCTTCCAGCCTGCGCGGGAAATTCAAACGACTAAGTTGGTTATTTATCGCACAACTTGTTAAAAATTCTTGATTATTTTTATGTATTTTAATGTTATTTCTTATCGATCGTCTAGGTACTTTTAAAAACCACTGTATCCCGACTGCTTTACCGATTTAATCCAAATCACTGGTGTTTTTCAAGCGTTTTCGCGAAAGTTGTGCCCAATGTCGGGATTTTAAAAATGTTTGGTGAGCTGCTCTGGGTTCCTAAAAATATTTAAGCTATTATAGTTAGTAGATCTGGTCATTGTGCATATAATGAGCGAGAGCGGAACAGGGTTCGGCCGCTCCTTCAATTCATTCTCGCTGATTTGGTCGAGGATGGACAGCTCGGAAAACGATAGTGCAAGATAGAGAAGACGATAGTGTTTATCGCTAAGATGATTTAAATTTCTTAACTATTGATAAATGCTGTTTAACCATTCTCTTCATAGATGTACGTAATTGGTTCGTATTCCAAAGACATTCACATCGACTAGAATGAAATGCCGGTTCACAGACGGGTTGGGTGGAATTTGTATTACATTTTGTCTTAGTCTTTGCCATTATTCAGCAAGTGGTGGTATAACAGAGTACGCGATATAATGGTTTGAAATGATAACGACTGCATGCATGTTTGCTTTATAATATCTCGAGAGGGGAGAGACGCGACGCGGCCACGCGCTTCGTGCATGTCAGATCCGCCCCTAACGAGCCGTGCATGTGCACTGTCGATCTTATTTTCGAGTAGGTCTGAGTTTGATTATCACTGTGTGAATGTTTTTACGGCTTCGGAGTAAATCGCTCAATATTCGAAACAATCACCGTAAATGCATTAATCAACTGTTAGCCAACCTCCACGAGTGATCGTTCTGAAAATTGAAGAACAATTTTCGAAATTCAATATTGTTGATTGTCGCCTCTAGCTTTCGTTCCATCTCACTATTCATGTGAACATGCAATTTTATCGTCATGAGATGTACGTTTAAAATTTACTAATATACATTTATTTCAAGATACGGAGTTCTCGATTGATTGAAGAGCAAAATAGTCTCCTTCTCTGTAGTCAAACTGATCGGAGCACGTTGGTTATTTATCTGAATCTTCATTTCATCACACTGATTCTGAAAATATGTACTTTCTAATTGCATCGGTAGGATCCCTATGTAGCTTTGAATTATTTTTTGGTCTCCACAATATGGCGGTTAGGTACAGCATAGGTGATAAGACATAACGCTAATGGGGCGGCAAATCACGCCTAGTCGTGAAAGCCGAATGTTAAGATTTCACTTACCGAAAAACACTTGATCTGCGAAAAACTACGGTGTCCAGTTGCCTTCTCCAGTGCATTTACGCGTTTATTGGTAAAGCTGATGCTTGTGCGATCTGTCGGTTTCAGTTTTCCGATTATTTTCGCCACAATCTCGTTCGGCAAGCTGAGGAGCGGGAACTGAAAAGAAGAAGATGAAGAAATTAGGATCTCATTACGAATATACCGAATAACGAGGAGGATCGGTATGGTTGATAGAAACGGCAGACATTCTTGTGTATCTGCAAACGTATAATTTGTGATGAAAGTACATGAATAATTAGTGATAACTGAAATACTCAAGTGAATAAAATGAAAACAAATATGAAGTGATTGAAAAACGGACATGGAAATGGGCAAAATATTGAATAACTTGAAGCTAAGATTATAGGATATAGAACTGACATGGTGGTCGACAACGTTAATTGTTTATGAGGAAACGCGAGAGAATTGCCTACTCCGCGGCGGTAGGAATCAAAATCGTCGTATCCGGAAGAACCTTTCATACAAAGTATTTCAAGTGATGCTCTTTCAAACTGCGCCGTCCGAATTTTGATAACTGTCGTCATCTTCGAGATTCAGAAGGCCAAACATGGGGCACTCACTATTTAGGAGTCAAATCGAGCTCACTTAAACGATCATAAATCCGTTTAAAATGACGATAGAAACTCGTTCTTTGCACAGAAAGAAAGCTGAAAACATTCTCTACAACTTTTATGTTGAACATGTCATTACCTGTGTACGTCCCAGTGCGGAGTGGTCGGGTGCACCAAAAACTATCGAATTCTGGAAATCGGAAAAAGTGATTAAAGCCCCTATGCGCGATCGATGGTGCCTATGGGTGACTAACTATACGCAAGTAATCTAGGAAATCGGAGGTGGTAAAAAAAAGGGCGCTGTTTTTTGTCCGGTGGCCCCAAAAGTGGGTAAACCCCCTACACGGTTTCAACACTTCTAAGACCCCTATTAACATCTAGTGAGGTCAAATAACTCAAAAGTCAATCAGAACAAGATTTGAAATTGTTTCCCGACTAGCTGTAGCACTTTCATTGGTCAAAAACTACAGTATGACAGGAAATTCAAAAATCGACATTTTGACCCTTCTCAACTTTTGGCGTGGGCGCAATTGAATTAAAATGGTTCCATATAGTGTAGATACATTCCACGGAACCACTCAAAGAAAGGGCGCATATATAAATATGATATTTCGGCAGAGGAAACCAAGGAAAAGCGCTAAACTATACTCCAGGTCAACATTGTAATAGGGGCCCGGCTCAAGGCTAGAAATGTAGAGCTCGATGAGCTGAACATTTTATCTGTTGAATGTGAGTCTCTATCTTTTCAATGAAGCATGCTACATAGCCTAGAAGTTGGGCAGAAATGGCCGCGGAGGCGCCCGGGAGAGCGCTAATTGGAGGGGAGGGAGAGGGAGGTCAGGCGGAGAGAGCGCCAGACGGTTAGAGTACGCGCTCTCGGGGGATTCTATCATATTTCTGCCCAACTTCTAGGCTATGTAGCATGCTTCATTGAAAAGATAGAGACTCACATTCAACAGATAAAATGTTCAGCTCATCGAGCTCTACATTTCTAGCCTTGAGCCGGGCCCCTATTACAATGTTGACCTGGAGTACAGTTTAGCGATTTTCCTTGTGTTTCCTCTGCCGAAATATCGTATTTATATATGCACCCTTTCTTTGAGTGGTTCCGTGGAATGTATCTACACTATTTGGAACCATTTTAATTCAATTGCGCCCACGCCAAAAGTTGAGAAGGGTAAAAATGTCGATTTTTGAATTTCCGGTCATACTGTAGTTTTTGGCCAATTAAAGTGGTACAGCTAGTCGGGAAACAATTTCAAATCTTGTTTTGATTGACTGTCGAGTTATTTGACCTCACTAGCAGTTAATAGGGGTCTTATAAGTGTTGAAACAGTGTAGGGGGTTTACCCACTTTTGGGGCCACCGGACAAAAACAGCGCCCTTTTTTTTACCACCTCCGATTTCTTAGATTTTTTGCGTGAAGTTAGTCGCCCATAGGCACCATCGATCACGCATAGGGGCTTTAATCACTTTTTTCCGATTTCCAGAATTCGGTAGTTTTTGGTTCACCTGACCACCCCGCACTGGGACGTACACAGGGAATGATATGTTCAACATAAAAGTTGTAGAGAATGTTTTCAGCTTTCTTTCTGTGCAAAGAACGAGTTTTTATCGTCATTTTAAACGGATTTATGATCGTTTAAGTGGTCCCGATTTGAATGTCGAAAAGTGATAGTATCATGTTTGGCCTTCTGAATCTCGAAGATGACGATAGTTATCAAAATTCTGACGACGCAGTTTGAAAGATAATCACTTGAAATACTTTGTTTCAAAGTTTCTTCCGGATACGACGATTTTGATTCCTACCGCCGCTAACCCCCCTAGAATAGGCAATTCTCTCGCGATTCGTCTCTTATAATGCTCAGGTAAACTAATGCTTGTACAGTTTGGAGAATAAATAGCACATAAAGCGGGAACACTATTAGTGCCAGCTGCGATATATTTCTCTCGTGGAAAGACCGGGAAATGCGGTTGGCCTGCTCAGCTTCTTTAAAAGTTGGTATGCAAAACTAGGGTGGCATTGAGCAGAACATTTTCCAGTCGGTTTTACTTTTTATTCGTTTTCAGTACCCTCCTGTAGCTTCGGGAAGTCTAAAAACAGAACTCTTGTATCCTTCGCTGTTGTCAAGGGAACACATAATTATCTTTCTCGAACTCTTGTTTATTCATTCTTTGCATATATGCATGCAGAAAAGGCACAATAGTCGATGATTTGCAGGGTTTTTTTAAGCACAGTGAACAATATCAGCATTCGCTGTGATCAGCTGTCCATCTACTTCTTCGTACCATCCATTCTCCATGCACTTCAGAGGAGACCTTATCTCGCAGTTGTCAACAGCGCTAATCCAATGCGTAAATATTCCTGTCCAATCGCACATAATATCGCCTGAAACAGTAATCATTGCCAGAGTCCTAAGCCAAGCCAGTGACTCTGGATTTCCGCCAACCATTGCAAATTGTTGACAATAAAACTATCGAACAAATTTAATAAACAGAGCGGTGCATTTTCATCGTAACCAAATTCCCCGTCGTTGTTTCCGATGTAAATGACCAATTTAGAGTGAACAAGAAAGGAGCGACATACATTAAGAACAAGGAATGACCCTTTCTTAAAATGTTATTTCACCTGTACATTCCTGCCTGATTCCTTTTATTTCCTCTGAATCTATCACACATATCATCCGGTATTGCTGCTCCCAGTAGTGTACACCGACCGATTTTGAACGAGTATTATTGGCAGTCGACGTTACATGGCTAGAATTGTTTAAAATACTGCTAGTAAGACCATACATTTTGTCTGCACTTGACATTGCATTGATCGTGATCCGCTACAGTAGATGAAGGGACAATTATAGTTCGCCTCTGACCAGCCAGAAAGTGAAGTTACGTGAAACATTGTGTGAGCCCGGAATCTCGGTCGATTCTGATTTCCGTGATCAACAGTCACCTATATTTATCAATCGAAGGATTACGTTAGCGGACAACGTTCCAGATGGATTAGAGAAGGAATAAGTGAAATTCCCTTTCTTTGCTAGCTGTTGGAAGTGGATGAATCCATGGCTACAGCAGGAAACAAAGTGATTTTTGACAAATACGCGTGCAACTTGTGAGTGGAAATCAAGGCTAAGGAAGGATCGGACAGTGAAGCCTTCCTTGCTTTTCAAGCAGCACGAACTGTTATAATCGGTATTTTATTGAGGGACAATACATGTTTGTGACTCATTCAGTGTGTGGCCAAGCTCATTTTCACTGCAGAAATCATGACCTAATACACTAATATGATAGGAAAAAAGTAGAAATAATTTCGAACAATGAGGGACGTCTGCTTCTCAATACTCTCGCTGATTGTTTTCTAGATCGAAAAATGAATGGGTGGGCAAACCTTCGGCATGTTTTGCCTATCTTTCACCAGAATATAGATATACACTCTCACAAGCTGCTGGTTCTTGACCCGGCTTAGGCATCTTCAATATGCATACTGAGATTCTGAGGGACTGTGATTTTCCACAGGATATGCATTGAACACATTCGAAATCGATCAAGCGGATATCAATTTGTCATCATGGCATTTGCGAGTGCATTTGAGCCTCCGTTGGAATAATCGAGTATCCCTCAAATAGAGGAACTTTAATGACGTGCCCCCAGGGCTACGGGCTTTTCCTGGAAGGCGATCAGGCATGTCGTGATAGAAATATGAGCTCGATTATCTAATAGTCTTCATTGAATTAGAGAGTGGGGCTCGGAAGTGTGTAACACTAAGATCAGCTTAAGAGCTATTGCACACGAATGATCACGGATGATCGGATGGTCGGATGATAATCGTCGTAAAATAACCAAAAATGTACAATTCTTTCGGATTTTCGCAGCGTTTTCTCACACTGTCAAGGAGTCTTCTGTGAAAATATTTCAGAAGGGTCTAATTTTTGGTTATAATCCTGAAGGACAGAATACGGTAATCATCCGACCTAGTGTCAACACGTCATTATGGAAATATGCTTGATAATTGCGTTTGCATGCGAGTTATTGTACCTTACGGCTCCTTTTGCTAATTTTACTAGTATGTAAATATATTTGTCATTAACCGTGTTGATTAAGTGCTAGGGTTGGCAATTCGAAGTCGCATGGCGAATTCATAATCGAAATCGCCTCCTCCTCGCCTATTTCAAAATCTGAGGAGAGCGGGACGCTTTCGAATTTGCATTCGACTATTAAGTACGCCGCGGAGCTGCGTTGCGTCGAGGGTCAGTGGATGCACGAGGACGTGGATGTTCCTGCTACGACTTCAGGTGGTCTTCTTTGATTGACCTTGCATGTAAAACTAAGTCGGTCGAGTACTTTCGATGCTCACATAGATATTCAGCATAGCATACATAGATAACCGCCCTTCAGCAGGGCCCACTTTTCATATCTTTTATTTGAAGCAAGTTACGACCAGTTGACTGAGTGCCAGGTGACCTAGAAGATCAGTGAACGAGAGAAAGAGCACATGACTTGAAGAGTTATCTCCCTATTTGCCACATACATATTTCATCAATGCGCTTGGCTATTTATTTATTGTATCTATGCTCGAAGGCGCAACGAGATGCGATACAGTACATAATGTGTGATGGTACAAAATAATTCGATTTTCCTCACACTGAGGATTAAAAGTGGAAGAGTAAGGAGAGCGAAGGGGTATGCAAAAAAGATTGAAGAGACTCTTTCTTTCAGTGTACTGCAAGACCTGCGCGGACGTCAAGCTTACTTTAAACTGCTTCAACGATGGCAGCATTTATCCGGTGCGAAATATTTTGCAGGTCCCTTTGACACAACAAAGGGACAGGGGGAAAGAGATGGGGCTGGGGAAAGTGCCCGCAGCTGTGGGATCGATACAAATTCGAAAACCTGTATCAGTGGGAGGTTCCGGCGTGCGATACAAAACTACACATCTGCACGTGAGAAGAAATCATGTATTACATGTTTACAAATGTGTCGTACACAGAAATATAACTGAAAGCAAATCATTTCATATTTTAAAGAAAATTAATGTAATAGTTGGTGTGCATAAAAAAAAGAAGAATTAATCATTACTCTTTGATTTATCTTTGAATTCGAACAAGTCTTTTTTTCCTACACTAACTGACACAAGTTTATGCATTATTTTAATATTTACAATATCCTTGAGAGTCCAGCGAAATATGTGAATATCCGTTGTTCAGCTTGCCACTATCCGAACCGGATCTAAGATGCTCACCCGGAAAAGGTCTATTCTTCTCTAAAACCGGATTGGTGGGTTACTAATTTAATTCATTTTATATATAAAACGTAATAAATTAAAAACAATACGGAGATGTTGACTACAATATCAATGCAATTTCTAAGCCATCCGAACCCTGGACGTGCAGTCAGGATAATCAGTGGTACACTGCCGGCTAACCGATCCTTGTCACGACAGAAGGTGACAGGGAAGCTTTTTACGTTATAATCTCAAGGCCTCGATAATACGTATGCTATCGAGCTAGCTAATGTATGTTTTCGAAAAAACGATGTGCCAGATAAATCCTACCATCTCATTCATTATTGGAAAGTATTTCTAATGGACAAGCCAGTACCTAAACACTGATGTTTGGAAAGGCGATTTCAGCGTATTGCAAGACGTGTGCGGACGTGCCGATTAATGAGACAACCTACAAAGGTGATGGAGTGAAACCGGTGAGTACAGTATCGCTGGAAAGTTTTCGCCCGCTTTTAATTTCTGCCATAGTTTGCTACCTCGCTTGGTTATGAAACCATGCCAGAAATTAAAAGCGCATACGTTCCGGCGATACTGTATGTGTTGATATACTGCATCAATCATTTTTCATTGTATTGCTTAAATCTAAAATCTAAAATATATTACAACATATCCAAAAATACGGCGATCAATATTGTTGAAGTAGGTACATTTTCTTCGTTACAGGTTCGCTCTACCGATGTTCTCTCGTACTTATGCCCCGCTCCGTACACACGCGTCTCGATGACCTATCGCCCAGCAGGTGTGGACAGACTTTGTATTGCAAAAGGCTCCTAGGTCGGATGAGAACCAAAAGAGAACCGTTCTCCAGGATTTTCTGACCATTTTCGTACGCTGATAACTTTGAACACATTATTCTAATAATATTAGCTATTTAGCGCACTTGAAACCTACACGGAAATCTCTTGAAAATTGAAACCCTAGGATAGACTACATGGTTCTGGAGACACACAACGGAATTCAAGTGTGATCCCGCCAAAGGCTACGCCTGGTCCTCGCCCGGTAATATCTTTGATTTTATTATTTACTGATTATTATATTAATTCTCCATTCTCCATTCTCCATTCTCCATTCTCCGGCTGAGAGGCGGTCGGTCTTCACTCCCCTCTCTGTCCGCAATCGAGTGGGAGTCCCCCGACGTCGCCTGGACAACCGTCGGTGGTAGCCTGTCCGTCCGGATGCAAGTCACTCTTCGAGTCGGGACTGTCAACGTGCGCACTCTCAAGAAGGACGACCGCGTAGCTGAGTTGGAGGAGGCTGTGAGTACGATCCCCTTTGACGTTATTGGCCTACAGGAAACGAGACGGTCGGGCTTGACCTCTCTAACCCTAGGAGCTTCCAATCACCTCCTAGTGGGCTTCGGTACCCGTTCCGCTTACGGGACTGGATTCCTAGTAGCCAGTCATTGGGCTTCTAACTCCATATTCTACTCAGTCAGCGAGCGTCTATCCTACCTTGACCTTCCTCTCCTCCGAATACGCATTATTAATATTAATGTTTATATGCCGACTTCTGCTCACCCTGATAACGAATACCTCACGCTAATGAATGACCTCAGTACAGTCATTGCAAATTCGACGCGTCGTGATCTGCGCCCGGGGTGTGGAAAATGGCAGTTGATTGTGCTGGGTGATTTTAATGCGAAGGTCGGGTCGAAGCTATCTGAGGATGAGGACTACATTGGGCGTCACGGACTCGGTACGAGAAACGACAGAGGCCAATTGTTACTCGAATTTTGCGCTTAACACAAGTTACACCTCCTGAATACTCGATTCCAGAAAAGAGACAGTAGAAAGTGGACATGGATGTCCCCTAATATGAACTCGAAGAATCAGATCGATTACATCCTTTCAAGAGCCCTTTCGAACGTGTTGGATGTGTCGATTGTGGGGAGCTTCGACCTGAGCACTGATCACCGATTGTTAATGGCCAAGTTCCGCTTTGAGACAAGAATACGCCATCATCGACGTAAAGCTCCGAGACCCCTAGAATTGTCGAAAGCGCAATTTGTATCAACCATCCACACAATACCAACCAAGGAGCTCGATACTTACAAAAACATTCAGCGAACTCTATTAACAACTGCTCAATCATCAATGATTACAATACCGCCTAAAGAACGATTTTCTGTAAAAACCCGAAGTTTATTTGCAGAAAGGAGACGACTGAGAATGGCCGATCCCAATCCCCTCAACAGAATTATTTTTTCCTTGACAGGGAAGGCTCTTAGAATGTCAATAAAGGAGGATCTCTATCGAGGACATCTGGAGACTGTGCGTAAAGCCGTCTATTACGGGAAAAGTACTAGAAGAGCCCTGCAATCATCTCAGATTGGCCGAACTCAAATAAACCAATTGGAGAAAAATGACGGAACTGTCGCGAGTTCCAAGGATGAAATCAACAGTATCGTTCAAGCTTTCTACAATAAGCTATTTTCCCAATCGATGCGGCCACGACGGTGTACTTTCCGATGCAATGATCGCTTTTTGCCCATAATGGATAGTGAAGTTAAACGAGGAATCGAGAAGCTGAAAAACGACAAGGCAGCGGGACCGGATAGAATCAAATCTGAATATCTGAAATGCGGAATTGAGGTTCTAACTCGTCCATTGAGAGTTTTACTCAACAAGTGGATAAACGACGAATGTGTCCCTGATGATCTACCGAAAGCGATTATTTCATTAATATTCAAGAAATGAAATGCCTTGGATATCGCTAATTACCGTCCGATTTCATTACTGAACATCATCTACAAATTATTTGCCACCGTACTCGATTCACGAATAGAAAACCAATTATCTGCAAATCAAAGTAGAGAGCAAGCAGGATTCCGGAGAAATTTTTCTACCATTGATCATGTATACGCAATCTCAGAACTCATCAGTCTCTCAGAAGAATATCGTTTCCCGGTGTATCTCTCATTCATTGACTACAAGAAGGCCTTTGACTCAGTCGAGTTCCACAAGGTTTGGGAGGCACTATTCAACCACGGCATTCATCCAAAAATAATCAATACTCTACGGTTCATATATAGCAGAAGTTGTGTATCCGTTCGAATAGGGAGAGACAAAGTTCCAATAGATATCAGACGTGGAGTGCGGCAAGGCGATCCTCTAAGCCCACATCTTTTTAATGCGATAATTGAAGAGATTTTCCGAAAGCTGAGCTGGGAGCAATACGGTATCAAAATAGACGGAGAGCGATTAAACCACCTACGATACGCCGACGATGTTGTATTAATATCGCACTGTCCCAAGGAGATTGAAAGAATGTTGGAGGAGCTATGTGCATCAAGTAAGAAAGTTGGATTAGAGATAAATCAAAGCAAGACTGTAATGATGACGAACGATGTACCTGTCCCCCAATCTGTTGACGGAAATCACCTAAAATACGTGAATTCCTTTATATACCTCGGAGTGCGACTATCATTCGACCAGAACTTAATGCTTGAGTTGAACAGGAGAATTGGCGGTGCTTGGAAATCGTTTAACAAATTCTATGATTTCATGACGAGCCGAGGAGTCGGAATGTCACTTAAAGGGATTTACCAGTCAAAAATCAAGTGCACTTCAAATTGCGCAGTTTTCGTCCTTCATTTCAATGCATTAACTCAAAAAAAATTAAATAAATTTTATTAAGCTTAAAAACAGGCAAAGCCGGAAAATGGAAATAATTAATTCCGGTGTAAGTCGACGTATTGTGATTACGGTATTTGAAACGAATCGACGTTACGGCGTGATCGCCGTACCCCATCTCATCGACGCTTTTTCATTGGTTTCATTGTATTTTCGGTTAATTTTCGTTATATTTTCATCAAATGTTTCTGCCTTGTAATGCTAAACCGTATATTCACGTGTATCATGGTAGTTAACCTGTCTAACTGTACTTAAATGATTAACGATGAATGTTACGTAAATTTTCTTCTAGTTCGATGTCCAATTTTCTATGCGTTGTTTGCCTTCAAACTGCGACTGATGTGCGGAGTGTGCCGAAGAAGGATAACAAAAGGAGGGAATGGTTCATCCGACTGAACTTGATCGACGAGGAGCTGGACGACCTGGAGAAGCGAGTGCAGGAAAAGTTCAAGGCGAAGAAGAAAGTATGGATATGCTACCGTCACTTCGATAACAAAGAAGCTGCGCTTCCGATTGATGTGAGTATCTACTGATCAATTTTGGTTTACCGATTTGTATTATATTGCCTTGTCACATGCATGGAATGTACTGGAATACTGGTTGCATTGTACGTCTTTACTGTTTTAGCGGCGAGAAAAAACGGATACATCGAGACTCCAAAGGGAAGACAGACCACAGGTACCGGGCATTCTAAGTTTTATACGACGGGCAATCGCATATCTAGTACCTGGAAATTCGCACACAAAACGAGCCCTGGGGAGGCAATTCGGCCAAAGAACATGTCCTGAGGAGGCAAAATAAGCACACGATACACAACAACCATTATAGAATGTGAGGGTGGAGGAGGAACAACCGTGCGAAGATTCAGTAGGCAGCGTCGGGGACGATATCTACGACTTTCAGTTGGATGCACCGTCGTCACAGGGAACAGATTACCTGGTAAGAAAATTACTCAGCCGAATTGGCATACTCCACAATTATAAATGTTGAAAAGTATTTTATTCATTGCAAACACTGTCATACACATAACGGAAATGAAGATGTTTGAAATGATCCTTAAAGTTACCGGACAAGGACGAAACCCTGATCTCGTCGCGTGTACGAGAGAGTATGCAAAGTGAGAGAGCGCGGGATTACGCTGATCACTTTCGGTTTTCCCTTGAGGCTATTATTGATTTTTAGCATTTTTTGTATGCTCATTCTCATCTAATTCAGTCATCGGCTATTCGACGGAGGACAAAAAATAGGGGGTCAATTTTGTCCTCGTCCGGTAACTTTAAATCGACAGCAGTAACAACAGTCATGATATAAATGAGTGATGTAAAAATGAAAGACATCTAGGTTTTTTATCACAATAGAAAACTAAATTCAGTTCGCCCCATCCCAAGGCACGTGTTCGCAAGAAACAGACAACGGCGTGCTAACGGATTCCCCGACAACAATTGATGATTCCTCGTCTCCAAGGAATCCCTAATGTCGCTCTTCTCCCGTTGCCGCGACTGCGGCACAGCCCAGATCGAAGCCGGGACCTTCCACTCGTGGACCGTAGGCTCGGCCCTCAACCTGCAATGGGTTTGCCTTGTTTGCGATCGGATTGTGAGGTGGAGCTCTCAAGAGAAGATAGAGGGATACTATGAGGGAAACCTCAAATTCACTACATCTGTTCACATTACTGGAACGCCCGTGCCTGTTAGTTCGATATCTATAGAAGACCAGATCAGCCTAGATTAGAACGAAACATATTGTTCTCGGAAATTTAATTCAGAAAGTCCTAGCGATGGGAAAGGAACTCGGACTGGCCCTCCCCTCCTACAGGACAATGAGGAACCATGTTGCTGATGTGATCATCCCAGCTGTGGATGTAGTGTATGAGACGCACAAGAAGCAGGCAGAGGCGACGGTTAGAGGAGCCAGCGGGGTTAGATATTTCATACTTATTTACATCTTTGACTCACTTGAAAACCTTTCCGTGCATCCGACCTCGACCGCATACCCCGGCCTCCCCTGAAATATGTCCATGAGGGGATACGGTAGTTTCTTATGACCCCTCCCATCCCCTCATAACCTCTGACTGCTCCTGGGCCTGCTTCAATCCATGCGGGGGACGTAGGCCTCTCATCGCAGCTGAAATAGTGTGATGTGAAAACAGAGAAGATCAAAATATCGAACGTTAAAATCCCGCAACTGTGTATACAGAAGTCACAATGATGTTTCACAAACTTCCTTCTCAATATTAGTCGAATTATCAAAGCACCAATAAAAGCTACTAGAACAATTTTTGATTTCATCGGTCCTAATCTTCTAATGCATAGCCGTGGAATAATATAGATATCGGAAGGAAGTTTGAACATTTCAGAAACACGGGATCGACGTGGCGGTCGACGGGAGATATGGTACTCGAGGCTTCACTTCAACCAACAACACCAACACCGTGATCGATCTTGGGACGAACTTAGTTTTAGAGGCAGTGAACATGCACAAGAACATGCGAGGGATAGGTAGTGTTAGTTGTAATTAGTTAGTATCGGGTTTTCTATTACTAGTGGAAACGTTTCCAGACGGCGTGAGTACCCGGATGGAGAAAGAAGGCATAAAGAGAGGACTCACGACATTAATTAAGAAGATGTTCACGGTCAGATATCGCAATTCGGGAACAACGAAACACCGATATTTAAATGTCGCTAATGCTAGTTAATGGTAGATAAGGAGTGTAACTTCGGACAACGACGCCAAGATAGGCAAAATGATGAGAAGCGAGCCCCTCTTCTCCCGAATTCGGCACTGTCTCGACTTTTGGCACTTGATCAAAGGAATCAACAGTGATCTACGAGAGGTTATTAGTATAGTTAGTACGATTAGCTTCAATTAGGTTCACAGTAATAAAGTAAATGGAAACAATCGAAGTCAACATACACAAGTGAATTCAGCTAAGCAAGAAGAAGAAGTGTGCTCTGATAAAGTACTGGTGGAAGCACATTGTCAATCACTGTTATCACGTGCACTACCAGTACCGAAGGAACAGGTCAAAAGGGCTCGAGCGATGGAAGAGTCTGTTGGCTCATGTATGTGGACGGCATAAGCATCTAGAGAAAGTTAGTGCAAAAACAAAATAACAATAATATTATTTGTTATATCATGCATGCACGATACTAGAAGTTAATCATACTCAGGTGCCGTTCTTGTCGGGGATCAGTGGATGCGTGCACAAGGAACTGCCAGAGGCTCCATCTCACAACATTGATCGGAAGAGCGAGGAGTTCCGCAAGCTCAAGAAGGTCATCCTCAAGCCCACCTTCCTCGCCGGATTTGTTCGAGCTTCCCCGAAGAAGAATACCTCTCCCTGCGAGTCTTTCAACTCGCTGGTCAACTTGTACATCCCGAAAGACATCGCATGGTATGCAAAAAATTTGACTATTGACCCCCCCCCCCTCTCCCTACACTTCATAACAACTTGAATCGCCATCGGCCTGTTTTATTAAGTTGCCCCGCCTTCTACCACGAGAAGATCAAGCTCGTCGTCCTACATCATAACACGATTGCGATGGCGGATCTGACCGCCTTGAGGGAGGAGAAGTCTTCGTATGTGACAAGGGTGAAAGGACGACAGACTGTGTGTGTGAAGAGGAAGATGTCAGCGGTGGATCACTACTGGAGGAGAGAAGTTAGTACCATGGACAACAGTTCCCTTCCCAAAGCATCAAAGTAAAATTAGTGTGTTCAGGTCTGGAAGGAGGTACAAGAAGTGGCACGCCAAAGGAAGCTGCACGCTTACCTCAAGAAGATCGGCGCCCCGGATTCGATCGCCTACGTCAAAGCCCTCTATGGGAAGGAGAACGATCAGCAGGAGGGGGATATGGTAGAAGATGGAGCAGAGAGTGATGTGTCCGTCGAATTGGGATACGGAGAAGAAGTCGACTCGGACTCGAACCCCATCATGGACCCGATCGTGTTCAGCGATGATCACGATTCGGAGTCGGATCATGAGAGGGGAGAGACGAGGGAGGAGGTACTGTCTTCTGGTTCCGAGTGGAACGAAGGAGAGGAGGAGGAGTCGAAGACTCCAGCTGGTCGTGGAAGGGGGCGAAGTGAGCAAGGGAAGGCGAGAGGAGGCACCAGAGGGAAGGGAAGAGCAGCCAAGGTGGCAGAGGAAGGCGAGACATCTGAGGAAGAGGGAGAGGGCGAAGCAGGAGAGGTGAAGCAGCCAGAGAAGCCGAAGAGAGTGAGGAAGACGAAGAGAGGAAGAGGGGAGGAAGCGGATGGAGAAGAGGAAGGTTACGAGGGGGATGGGAATGAGCCAGTGAAGAGAGTCAGAGGGAAGAAGTCAGATTAGTTACGAACATGCAGGGACTGAGAAATTGTTAGGGGCACATGCATATTTTCGACTGTTTGCATTATTACTCACCTATGTTAACCTCCATTTCATGATGATTAATAAATTACTTTTGAAACTACCCTTGTCTCCCAGCTCCCACTCACCCCTGCCTCCTTCAGTCGATGGGCGTAGATGGCTCCCTCATCTCGCAGCACGCCGAACTCGCACGTGGCGACAAGATCGCGCGGCAGGTCGGGCAGATCGGGCTGCATCATCGGAGCGAAGTCCGGATTCGTCAGGAACGGCGTGACGTACTCCTACAAAACCAGTTTGTAATAGATTGTCGTAGCCAAGGCTACCGTAGAACATGGGAACCATTGATTCTAGCAGCAAAACCCTGCCGGTTTTGGATAATACTACGCCAGTTTTTTGTGCACCAACCTAATAAATGCAACAACCTAATAAATCGATAACTAACCCTTACCATAGTTGTGCACGATACGATGGGGGGTGCCCATCCGGACGGGCACCTCCCATCGACGTATTGGGGTCATGGTAAAAAATCGATCGGTAGGTCAAGACTAAGTACCATAACCAATCGATAGTAAAGTACACCCTGATATTGTATATGGATACCGTAACCCGCGAATATCGCAAACTAACTTTATTTTTAAAAATGTCCTGTCACCGTGCCCAATCGATTATACAGTACCCAAGTCACTATCGTAACCCAGTTCCTTGGGTCAGATCCAGTTACTTGGGTGAAACATTTTCATAAAATTGTCAAACATTTTTTTCTAAAACTCCTAAATCGATTATAAAATGATTCACAGTAACGAGAGTACGGTAGGATAATTAAAAATAATTTTAATCTCGTTTTTAAATTTTTAGAAAAAAATGTTTGACCCAAGGAACTGGATCTGACCCATGGAACTGGGTTACGGTAGTGACTTGGGTACTGTACAATCGATTGGGCATGATGCCAGGACTTTTTAAAAATAAATTTAGTTTGCGATATTCGCGGGTTACGGTATCATGTGCTGTACAATCGATTGTTTATGGTACTTAGTCTTGACCTACTGATCGATTTTTGACCATGACCCCGTATACATCGAGGGGGGGGGCAATCCCTGCACACCGATGATCCGTACCGTTTCGGGCGCAAGTCTGTAGTCGATCGAGACGAAGAGGCGTGTGCTCATCATTTTGGCCATCGTGCGCGTCACAGACTCATACCTGAGATAGGGAGATAATCAATAATTGCCAATGAATCGATAAATGATATTACTAATCGATAATTAATGCAAAACACTCACATCTCCGTATTGCCCAAAACGAATCCACCACCGTGGATGAAGATGATGGCGCCGTCAGACTCGGTAGTCGCATTATTGCGAGGGTGATACACACGCACCTGCATTACAGTACCATATCTGCTACAGTACTCCACTACCGTACCTTGACGCCGTCCCAGTGGGTCGTCTCCATGAGCAGATTCGGATCCCAGTCGAACATCGGCCCGATCAGTCGACTCAACGCGGTCGGCGTCCAGCGCGTCCAGTATATCATGCAGTAGGCGTTCGAACACAGGCGCGACTGCAATCGAGAAGACTGTTTAGTATGGTAGGTCGATGGGCATGAAGAAGAGTTCCCCGTGTTACAACCATACCTACCCACACCGCCGGTAAACCCAGGAGCCTATATACGTCGATTGTTTTAACTACCAAAACGTTGATAGTCAAAAGTGTAACCTAGCGAACTAAAGTTGACCCACCGTACTGTGGTACGGCAAATATGTTTCACACTGGTTGGACTCGAACCCACTACCTTCGGTTTCCAAGCCAAACTTGTTAGCCACTCGGTCATGATTTAATAACGAAAAAAATAAAAATAAAATTTCCTCAGAGTTATTCAATAAAAAGGTAAAGGTAAAGGTAAAGGTAGTTCCGTCTTCAGCGTATTTTTCAACGCGCGAAACGTGCGCAGGTGTCTTTTGATCGGTGTGTACGCATCCATAGCATATAGCGGCATAGGTTGTCACTCAGTTGCCAGCCGGCGACGCCGCCCCTTTACTCCTGGTTTTAGTACCAGTACCAATTGGACCAGGCTTGGTCGGCCTGATGGGGTGGTCTTGTTCCGGACGGGATTCGAACCCGGGACCCTGCGTCGCTCAGCCAGACACACTACCGGCTGAGCTATGCCCCCAGCTATGTTATTCAATATTGAGGAACGAACTGAATTTTATGGTATCTTTTAGAAAAAAAAGTCAGTTCGTGATTGGCCAATGGGCATACGGTAGTGAGGGTTACGGTAGGTTACTGTAGAACATCAATAGTGATTGATGATTTTTTGTAAAAAAGTTTGACCCAAGGAACTCAAGTTGCTCCACGGAACCCGGGCTACGGTAATCAAGTTACTGTAATTTGGGTTACTGTAGTCCCATAGTGTAAGTTGGTACGGTAGTTGGACTTGATTACATCATGATCTACCACAACATTATCGACCATGAACGCCGATTTTTTTTGACTACCAGATTGAGCAAAATTACAACGTATAGGGAGTTGTCGATTTTTT
Organism: Pristionchus mayeri; assembly: GCA_036245805.1. Taxonomy (NCBI): domain Eukaryota; kingdom Metazoa; phylum Nematoda; class Chromadorea; order Rhabditida; family Neodiplogasteridae; genus Pristionchus; species Pristionchus mayeri. The sequence continues at coordinate 10,347,390 of BTRK01000002.1, forward strand.
TTTGACTACCAAAACGTCGTCAGTGCTGGACAGGTATGGTCACAACCCAAACTCACCGGATAGTAGTAGGAGATTCGAAGCACGGGCTCGATGATGTGCATCGCCACCTTGTCGATCGTAGACTTGGCCATCTGAAGTGATACTATTCAGCCTATGTAATCACCCATTTGTGAACATCGTGCAGATCTCCAACTACAAGCACTTTGCAATGATCCTCATCTACATCTACCGTACCTTCTCGGGAGGGGTCGGTAGAGAGCTGCCGCCATCAGCAGCACCAGCACGCCCACGATCGTGCCTCCGGCGACCAGATGAGATCCCTTCTTCTGCTTATCGCCAGCCATCTGAATCGACATTACAGTAAGGTGAGAGGGTGAGAGGGCGATTCGGAAAGTAATACAGAGACGCGCGCCGATGGAAGGGAAGCATTATGAGTACGTGCTCCCGCGAAAGGCGGGAGAGGGACGAACGGGGAAATAGTGGGGACGGGGGAGGGGTAGATCAATGCCCTCTCCTCCTCCCTTCACCTCTTCCCTCGTCAACTATCGATTGACTCAGGTCCCCTATGTGGCTGGCTAATCAAACACCGAAGTATTCCGGGTACCCGATGTTATATGTAAATGTTAGATGGGGAACGTACCGGGTCTCGACCTTGACGAAGAAGTTGTCCTTCATGTAGTCGGGGTTCGTCAGCACCGTCCGGCAGTACGGGTAGGCGTTCCAGGCCTCCTCGTGGATCGCCAGCGAGCCCTTGGGCGCGATATTGCGGGGCCTAAAACAATTAAAACAGGCGGCGGATAGGGAGCATGGCTCCCTATCCGCCGCCTGTCTAGGCCTTGCTCGCGTCGGCCGCCAGAATGCGGTTCAATAACATAAAAAAACGCATCACAGGTTCATTTGAGTGCATAAACAGAAAGCGGAACTAATCTACTTCATGTTTTACGACCATTAAACGCAATAAATGAATGAAAACAACAGAAAACGTCGAAGAAACCGCAGAAGATACGACGCCGCCGCAGTGATTGACTCTTGCCGCTAGGTCGCAAACAACTAGATTTCTACCGTAATTTTATACCCATCGGCTGCAGAAGAATGTTTTTAAATTCGCCATTTTTAAAGTCAATTTTAACAAAAATAGTATTTTTATTATTTTTTTGTGTTTAATAAGTTGTTTTGAGTCGATTATCACAGTCGATATTCAAAATTACAGAACGTTTTAAAAATTAAACTTTGGGACTACAAGATTCCTTTAAGACCAAAGTATTCAGAATGTGTATTGAACCGAATTTTCTGTACGGATCTGAACTATGGAATTCAACTAAGAAGGAGAGAAAACGGCTAATCGTAACGCAGCGTGCAATGATGAGAAAAATGGCTGGAGTCACGAGACTGGACAGGAAAACAAATGAGTGGCTCAGCTTGAAAGTTCCCCTACCAGATATCCGTGTGCGAGCAATGTGCAGAAAATGGAATTGGGCCAAGCGAATTGCCACTATAGGAGATGATCGGTGGGCAAGAAAAATAACAAATTGGTCGCCTCTAGATAGAACGAGACCGCCCGGTAGACCGAAGATACGATGGAGAGATGAGTTTGTCAAGGCGATTGGACCGAACTGGGAATCTAAGTGCAGAAGACACCCTGATTTATGGAAAACTTGCATCGTTCAACAGGCATACCACCTGAAGCTTGAATAAATATTGTATTGTATTGTATTATATTAATTTATCGTGTACCACAAAGGTGCTTCGGAAAGTGCAGAATGTGTTTGAAAATGGGGATTGGTGGGAAGAAGAGGAAGTCTATGACCGATTTGAGTCGAGTTTCAACCAAAATAAGATGGAACGTACAATTTTTGAGCTGGTTGATTGAGAACTTTACAGATGATACAAAATAAAGATATCCCAATTCTTCAATGAGTTCAACAGCAAAGAGTTCTAAAGTGACCAGATCAAAGTGATACACCCCCAATAATTTCGTTGAAATGTGGGGTCATGAACATGGTTACGGCATGGCATTGGCTACTAACTCTGCAAAACCGCGTTAGCATCGTATGTTTTTCAAATACTTCTAACAATTTGAGGGCAGACTCACATTCAGTAACAGACCATAGTGTGCAGTAGACAAAATATTAAACACTTTGATTAAAAGGGGATGAATTCGGTGCGCAGTTGAATTCATTTGACGAATCATTTGACTTTGTCAAGATTCACTTTGCGAAGATTTGAGCTGCGTTGTTAAAAACATAGATTACTGTGAAAAAACATAAAAGTCATAAGAAAGTTCAACATGTCGTTTCAGCGCAAAGCCCAATTAGTGAATGCGGTACTGATGAAGCAGCACTCGAGCAACTTGGAATCGCGTGCCAGGAAAATAAGTGCTATTGCAAGGAGCCGAACAAACAATTCATCAATTTACTAATTTGACAGCGGTACCTTCTAGGCTTCCTTGGCTCACTGCATCCGGCATATCGCACAAGCATTGCGCAAAAGGCGCTGAAGTCGCAGGCTGGCAGGCACCTTGAACATTCAATATTTATGGTCCGACTCGGCGATTGATTCACAAGTAGTACATAAATTATGGATTAAAAAACGGTACGACTCGTTAGGGCAATAGATTTGAAAGACTCGCTACGCGTGATTATTTCCCGGGCAATTGATATATTCAAATCACCAACATTAAAAAAAATTTTTAAACAGATTTCCGAAAGTGTGAGAGCATTACGAACCTTCGAGTGATGACTTTATAGGATAGGAAATCGCTCGCGAAAGGTGAATTAGCTTCCATTCTTTGCCTTTGCAAATGATCATGACCCCATTCATTTTCTACAAAAAAATATATTATCAAATATATCATATGTTGTTAGTTAATAAATCATTTGTTATGCTATCACTTACATAACCGACAATGCCGGCAAGATTGATGAATTGTTTGTTCGGCTCCTTGCAATAGCACTTATTTTCCTGGCACGCGATTCCAAGTTGCTCGAGTGCTGCTTCATCAGTACCGCATTCACTAATTGGGCTTTGCGCTGAAACGACATGTTGAACTTTCTTATGACTTTTATGTTTTTTCACAGTAATCTATGTTTTTAACAACGCAGCTCAAATCTTCGCAAAGTGAATCTTGACAAAGTCAAATGATTCGTCAAATGAATTCAACTGCGCACCGAATTCATCCCCTTTTAATCAAAGTGTTTAATATTTTGTCTACTGCACACTATGGTCTGTTACTGAATGTGAGTCTGCCCTCAAATTGTTAGAAGTATTTGAAAAACATACGATGCTAACGCGGTTTTGCAGAGTTAGTAGCCAATGCCATGCCGTAACCATGTTCATGACCCCACATTTCAACGAAATTATTGGGGGTGTATCACTTTGATCTGGTCACTTTAGAACTCTTTGCTGTTGAACTCATTGAAGAATTGGGATATCTTTATTTTGTATCATCTGTAAAGTTCTCAATCAACCAGCTCAAAAATTGTACGTTCCATCTTATTTTGGTTGAAACTCGACTCAAATCGGTCATAGACTTCCTCTTCTTCCCACCAATCCCCATTTTCAAACACATTCTGCACTTTCCGAAGCACCTTTGTGGTACACGATAAATTAATATAATACAATACAATACAATATTTATTCAAGCTTCAGGTGGTATGCCTGTTGAACGATGCAAGTTTTCCATAAATCAGGGTGTCTTCTGCACTTAGATTCCCAGTTCGGTCCAATCGCCTTGACAAACTCATCTCTCCATCGTATCTTCGGTCTACCGGGCGGTCTCGTTCTATCTAGAGGCGACCAATTTGTTATTTTTCTTGCCCACCGATCATCTCCTATAGTGGCAATTCGCTTGGCCCAATTCCATTTTCTGCACATTGCTCGCACACGGATATCTGGTAGGGGAACTTTCAAGCTGAGCCACTCATTTGTTTTCCTGTCCAGTCTCGTGACTCCAGCCATTTTTCTCATCATTGCACGCTGCGTTACGATTAGCCGTTTTCTCTCCTTCTTAGTTGAATTCCATAGTTCAGATCCGTACAGAAAATTCGGTTCAATACACATTCTGAATACTTTGGTCTTAAAGGAATCTTGTAGTCCCAAAGTTTAATTTTTAAAACGTTCTGTAATTTTGAATATCGACTGTGATAATCGACTCAAAACAACTTATTAAACACAAAAAAATAATAAAAATACTATTTTTGTTAAAATTGACTTTAAAAATGGCGAATTTAAAAACATTCTTCTGCAGCCGATGGGTATAAAATTACGGTAGAAATCTAGTTGTTTGCGACCTAGCGGCAAGAGTCAATCACTGCGGCGGCGTCGTATCTTCTGCGGTTTCTTCGACGTTTTCTGTTGTTTTCATTCATTTATTGCGTTTAATGGTCGTAAAACATGAAGTAGATTAGTTCCGCTTTCTGTTTATGCACTCAAATGAACCTGTGATGCGTTTTTTTATGTTATTGAACCGCATTCTGGCGGCCGACGCGAGCAAGGCCTAGACAGGCGGCGGATAGGGAGCCATGCTCCCTATCCGCCGCCTGTTTTAATTGTTTTAGGCCCCGCAATATCGCGCCCAAGGGCTCGCTGGCGATCCACGAGGAGGCCTGGAACGCCTACCCGTACTGCCGGACGGTGCTGACGAACCCCGACTACATGAAGGACAACTTCTTCGTCAAGGTCGAGACCCGGTACGTTCCCCATCTAACATTTACATATAACATCGGGTACCCGGAATACTTCGGTGTTTGATTAGCCAGCCACATAGGGGACCTGAGTCAATCGATAGTTGACGAGGGAAGAGGTGAAGGGAGGAGGAGAGGGCATTGATCTACCCCTCCCCCGTCCCCACTATTTCCCCGTTCGTCCCTCTCCCGCCTTTCGCGGGAGCACGTACTCATAATGCTTCCCTTCCATCGGCGCGCGTCTCTGTATTACTTTCCGAATCGCCCTCTCACCCTCTCACCTTACTGTAATGTCGATTCAGATGGCTGGCGATAAGCAGAAGAAGGGATCTCATCTGGTCGCCGGAGGCACGATCGTGGGCGTGCTGGTGCTGCTGATGGCGGCAGCTCTCTACCGACCCCTCCCGAGAAGGTACGGTAGATGTAGATGAGGATCATTGCAAAGTGCTTGTAGTTGGAGATCTGCACGATGTTCACAAATGGGTGATTACATAGGCTGAATAGTATCACTTCAGATGGCCAAGTCTACGATCGACAAGGTGGCGATGCACATCATCGAGCCCGTGCTTCGAATCTCCTACTACTATCCGGTGAGTTTGGGTTGTGACCATACCTGTCCAGCACTGACGACGTTTTGGTAGTCAAAAAAAAATCGACAACTCCCTATACGTTGTAATTTTGCTCAATCTGGTAGTCAAAAAAAATCGGCGTTCATGGTCGATAATGTTGTGGTAGATCATGATGTAATCAAGTCCAATGCACGATCACTCGATCTGGCCTCCATTGGCCGCGATGACCTCTCTGAGACGACGAGGGACCGAGTCGATGACGGCCCGTCATCGACTCGGTCCCTCGTCGTCTCAGAGAGGTCATCGCGGCCAATGGAGGCCAGATCGAGTGATCGTGCATTGTTATGTTCATATGGTCACTGATAAATACTGTGCCCCGTTTGAGTTGTCTATGTTGCTTTTAAAGAAAGATACATGGTTTTATCCGTGTAACAATACTTTTTGGACACCCTGTATAGTTGGGACCAAAGAAAATCTTGGGACCAAAGAAAAAATATCTTGGGACCAATGAAAATCTTGGGACCAAAGTAAAAAATACTTGGGACCAACGAAAAATTTGAGGGACCAAAGAAAAAATTGAGGGACCAAAGAAAAAATGAGGGACCAACATATTCCGGTAGAGCCGAAATATCATATAAATACCAGTAATTTTTCGTCAAATAATTGTAACATGTATGCGGCACAAATGGCACAAATTGAATGTCGCTTCTTTAGCACTTCGAAGGTCACGCTTTTGGAAAGCGGTCATACTGTAAAGTTCGTATTTGAGTATTTGTTGAATGGGGCGCATTTGTGATTGTTCTTCGAGAAGTAAATAAATTTCCAAAATTATGCACGTGTTTTATTATAGTTGTTTGATATTGGTCATTTTCATTAAGTATAAGACTTTGCCTCATACCATCCACATTGTCATGTCAATGATCAACAAAATGGTGTATGCAATGTTTAGATGACATTAAAAATCATTCGACTTTTAGGACAATATTTTTTTCAAATTAAAATTGTATCAGTTTTTGTCTCGCTGATTATAATATAACATGGGTGTTCCGATCTATTTATTGCTCATCATCCGACCTACCTCTCATCAGTTCAATTCCACTTTCTCATCGGCAGCTTCTCGCTAGGCCAATGTAAAGGCCAATTCCACAGTAGAAAGGAGCTATTTACTAAATGCGTACCTCATATTCGTCTTATGCTTCGCATCGTCAGTGCATGTGTATAATCGGTTTTTCTTGCCGCGAAATTTGTCTTTTTTTTGGAAATGCAAGCAGCCTTTTCAGAGTTGATCACAATGGATCGCCAGGGAGATGACCAACTAAACCTCGACACTCTTCCCTCACATTATCTCCTCATATTCATCGTATATTCTCACCTCATATTTATATTCACCTCATTTGTTCGAAAAAATAGTAGCGAGTTGAGAATGTAAAGGGAAAATCGTCTAAAATCGGAAAATCTAAAGTTCGAAATTCGGAAAATCATCTCGCATCTCAGCTGCTGTTCAAAAAGGTATAGGATTTAAGAAACCGTGGTATCGTCTCTTGAATTCTTGAACTCGCTGAGCGATCCTTCTAAGCCATGACTTCCTCTCCGCACTGCCAACCACATTTGTCATGGGCACTTTACGAGTTCCTCGGAGTATTCGTATCCATGGCTGCGCCCCCTCTAGGCATTCTCGTAAGTCTGTGTGCTCTCTTCATCGTCTGACTAGCGAGAAAGAGTGCAAAGTGAAGATACGAGTTCTTGAGAAGCCACTCTGTCAGAAGAGCGGTGGGGAATGTCAGTTATTCCTTCTTCATCCCTTCAGAGATGTGGTCGACTACCGCACTCCTTCTTCTCATAAGAGTTTACGTTCGGGCAATGTTTCAAGCATCTTCCGGCACTTTCGAATGGTGTGAAGCGACAAATAATCGTTCCTGCATTCACTGTTACGGATTCCGGCGAATGCAAGGCTAAGTGTTTGCTGAATGTATGCATTATCGGTAGAGATCACTAATACTTCCAAGCCCGTTAGGTGGACTGCAAGGCCTACTCGTCCAAAGGCAGCCGATGTGCATTGTTGGGAGATGAAATGCCTGGTGATATGTGCACAGTGACAGATCCTGAGGAAATTATCGGAATCAGGGAGGAATGTAAAAGTGAGTGATAAGATAGAAGAAACTAGAGAAGTTGATAGCCATGCTTTCGCTTGAAAACCACGAAACATAGTGTCTGCAGCCTAGGAAAATGCTTTCATCCTTGCGTAATCACTCTTAATTGATCGATTTCAGCCGAGACAACATCCGGAGCGTCCGAATCTACTACCTCCACTGTGATCGGAAATTGTGAAGAGTAATAATCGTTGGAACTCCTTGTAGGTCACTGCAACTACAGAGCGCTCTCCTGCGTATCTTTACTGCCAAATACAGAGCTTGAAAATAAGTTAAAAGAAGGTCCACGATGAACACCAAATGAATTGTTTGCAGCACCGAAGCCTTTTAGTGTATGTTTAAGATACCTTCCATGAGAGAACGTAGCTTCTGGGAGGTGTCGACGGATGGCTTTTTTGCAACCCCCCTCAATACATTGCTGGTGAAGTTCTCTTACCGAGTGCTGATATTTGGGCCAATATGAACGCTCCTAGTGTACTTCCTCAAAAATGCCAGGTCAAGCCCAAAAAATATCGAAATTTTCACCCGAAAATAAAATACGTGCAATAGTGATTTCCGGGTGTATTTTGCCATGAAAATTCGAAAAAAGTGGTTATGGAAGCGATTGGGTTACGGTAAAAGGTCGAAAATTGAATTTTTCGTTTTTTTGCTGTCTTCCTGAAAAAATTTTGTTCGCGTTACAGTGAGATAATGCCATTTTCGAATTCAGCTTGAAATTTTACCCCCGGTATCATATTTCGTTCGCCTTGGAACTGGGGCTGACGGGCGTTATAGCTCTCGGGACGATGAAAGACTCGTGTCGACGCTAACTTTGGCCCGGTGGTAGGAAAGGACTGCATCTTCAAGTAAGGTGTTTTTGAGGTGGATTTACACCTTTGAGTCATATTAATAAGTTTTAAACCGAACTTCGGTTTATTTGAGCTGTATTCGTGAAAATTTCGAATTTTCATGGCAAAATACACCCGGAAATCACTATTGCACATATTTTATTTTAGGATGAACATTTCGATATTTTTTGGGCTTGACCTGGCATTTTTGAGGAAGTGCACTAGGAGCGTTCATATTGGCCCAAATATCAGCACTCGGTATGAGAACTTCACCAGCAAAGTATTGAGGGGGGTTGCAAAAAAGACGTCCGTTAGGTCTCTCGTGGAGGGTCTCTTAAGAGACCACGAGATAACGTAACAGGTCCACGGATGATGAAAATATCGATAATTGCAATACTTTTTTTCTGAAGTGTAGGTTCAGAGCGAAATATGATACCGGGGGTAAAATTTCAAGCTGAATTCGAAAATGGCATTATCTCACTGTAACGCGAACAAAATTTTTTCAGGAAGACAGCAAAAAAACGAAAAATTCAATTTTCGACCTTTTACCGTAACCCAATCGCTTCCATAACCACTTTTTTCGAATTTTCATGGCAAAATACACCCGGAAATCACTATTGCACGTATTTTATTTTCGGGTGAAAATTTCGATATTTTTTGGGCTTGACCTGGCATTTTTGAGGAAGTACACTAGGAGCGTTCATATTGGCCCAAATATCAGCACTCGGTAAGAGAACTTCACCAGCAATGTATTGAGGGGGGTTGCAAAAAAGCCATCCGTCGACACCTCCCAGAAGCTACGTTCTCTCATGGAAGGTATCTTAAACATACACTAAAAGGCTTCGGTGCTGCAAACAATTCATTTGGTGTTCATCGTGGACCTTCTTTTAACTTATTTTCAAGCTCTGTATTTGGCAGTAAAGATACGCAGGAGAGCGCTCTGTAGTTGCAGTGACCTACAAGGAGTTCCAACGATTATTACTCTTCACAATTTCCGATCACAGTGGAGGTAGTAGATTCGGACGCTCCGGATGTTGTCTCGGCTGAAATCGATCAATTAAGAGTGATTACGCAAGGATGAAAGCATTTTCCTAGGCTGCAGACACTATGTTTCGTGGTTTTCAAGCGAAAGCATGGCTATCAACTTCTCTAGTTTCTTCTATCTTATCACTCACTTTTACATTCCTCCCTGATTCCGATAATTTCCTCAGGATCTGTCACTGTGCACATATCACCAGGCATTTCATCTCCCAACAATGCACATCGGCTGCCTTTGGACGAGTAGGCCTTGCAGTCCACCTAACGGGCTTGGAAGTATTAGTGATCTCTACCGATAATGCATACATTCAGCAAACACTTAGCCTTGCATTCGCCGGAATCCGTAACAGTGAATGCAGGAACGATTATTTGTCGCTTCACACCATTCGAAAGTGCCGGAAGATGCTTGAAACATTGCCCGAACGTAAACTCTTATGAGAAGAAGGAGTGCGGTAGTCGACCACATCTCTGAAGGGATGAAGAAGGAATAACTGACATTCCCCACCGCTCTTCTGACAGAGTGGCTTCTCAAGAACTCGTATCTTCACTTTGCACTCTTTCTCGCTAGTCAGACGATGAAGAGAGCACACAGACTTACGAGAATGCCTAGAGGGGGCGCAGCCATGGATACGAATACTCCGAGGAACTCGTAAAGTGCCCATGACAAATGTGGTTGGCAGTGCGGAGAGGAAGTCATGGCTTAGAAGGATCGCTCAGCGAGTTCAAGAATTCAAGAGACGATACCACGGTTTCTTAAATCCTATACCTTTTTGAACAGCAGCTGAGATGCGAGATGATTTTCCGAATTTCGAACTTTAGATTTTCCGATTTTAGACGATTTTCCCTTTACATTCTCAACTCGCTACTATTTTTTCGAACAAATGAGGTGAATATAAATATGAGGTGAGAATATACGATGAATATGAGGAGATAATGTGAGGGAAGAGTGTCGAGGTTTAGTTGGTCATCTCCCTGGCGATCCATTGTGATCAACTCTGAAAAGGCTGCTTGCATTTCCAAAAAAAAGACAAATTTCGCGGCAAGAAAAACCGATTATACACATGCACTGACGATGCGAAGCATAAGACGAATATGAGGTACGCATTTAGTAAATAGCTCCTTTCTACTGTGGAATTGGCCTTTACATTGGCCTAGCGAGAAGCTGCCGATGAGAAAGTGGAATTGAACTGATGAGAGGTAGGTCGGATGATGAGCAATAAATAGATCGGAACACCCATGTTATATTATAATCAGCGAGACAAAAACTGATACAATTTTAATTTGAAAAAAATATTGTCCTAAAAGTCGAATGATTTTTAATGTCATCTAAACATTGCATACACCATTTTGTTGATCATTGACATGACAATGTGGATGGTATGAGGCAAAGTCTTATACTTAATGAAAATGACCAATATCAAACAACTATAATAAAACACGTGCATAATTTTGGAAATTTATTTACTTCTCGAAGAACAATCACAAATGCGCCCCATTCAACAAATACTCAAATACGAACTTTACAGTATGACCGCTTTCCAAAAGCGTGACCTTCGAAGTGCTAAAGAAGCGACATTCAATTTGTGCCATTTGTGCCGCATACATGTTACAATTATTTGACGAAAAATTACTGGTATTTATATGATATTTCGGCTCTACCGGAATATGTTGGTCCCTCATTTTTTCTTTGGTCCCTCAATTTTTTCTTTGGTCCCTCAAATTTTTCGTTGGTCCCAAGTATTTTTTACTTTGGTCCCAAGATTTTCATTGGTCCCAAGATATTTTTTCTTTGGTCCCAAGATTTTCTTTGGTCCCAACTATACAGGGTGTCCAAAAAGTATTGTTACACGGATAAAACCATGTATCTTTCTTTAAAAGCAACATAGACAACTCAAACGGGGCACAGTATTTATCAGTGACCATATGAACATAACAATGCACGATCACTCGATCTGGCCTCCATTGGCCGCGATGACCTCTCTGAGACGACGAGGGACCGAGTCGATGACGGGCCGTCATCGACTCGGTCCCTCGTCGTCTCAGAGAGGTCATCGCGGCCAATGGAGGCCAGATCGAGTGATCGTGCATTGTTATGTTCATATGGTCACTGATAAATACTGTGCCCCGTTTGAGTTGTCTATGTTGCTTTTAAAGAAAGATACATGGTTTTATCCGTGTAACAATACTTTTTGGACACCCTGTATAGTTGGGACCAAAGAAAATCTTGGGACCAAAGAAAAAATATCTTGGGACCAATGAAAATCTTGGGACCAAAGTAAAAAATACTTGGGACCAACGAAAAATTTGAGGGACCAAAGAAAAAATTGAGGGACCAAAGAAAAAATGAGGGACCAACATATTCCGGTAGAGCCGAAATATCATATAAATACCAGTAATTTTTCGTCAAATAATTGTAACATGTATGCGGCACAAATGGCACAAATTGAATGTCGCTTCTTTAGCACTTCGAAGGTCACGCTTTTGGAAAGCGGTCATACTGTAAAGTTCGTATTTGAGTATTTGTTGAATGGGGCGCATTTGTGATTGTTCTTCGAGAAGTAAATAAATTTCCAAAATTATGCACGTGTTTTATTATAGTTGTTTGATATTGGTCATTTTCATTAAGTATAAGACTTTGCCTCATACCATCCACATTGTCATGTCAATGATCAACAAAATGGTGTATGCAATGTTTAGATGACATTAAAAATCATTCGACTTTTAGGACAATATTTTTTTCAAATTAAAATTGTATCAGTTTTTGTCTCGCTGATTATAATATAACATGGGTGTTCCGATCTATTTATTGCTCATCATCCGACCTACCTCTCATCAGTTCAATTCCACTTTCTCATCGGCAGCTTCTCGCTAGGCCAATGTAAAGGCCAATTCCACAGTAGAAAGGAGCTATTTACTAAATGCGTACCTCATATTCGTCTTATGCTTCGCATCGTCAGTGCATGTGTATAATCGGTTTTTCTTGCCGCGAAATTTGTCTTTTTTTTGGAAATGCAAGCAGCCTTTTCAGAGTTGATCACAATGGATCGCCAGGGAGATGACCAACTAAACCTCGACACTCTTCCCTCACATTATCTCCTCATATTCATCGTATATTCTCACCTCATATTTATATTCACCTCATTTGTTCGAAAAAATAGTAGCGAGTTGAGAATGTAAAGGGAAAATCGTCTAAAATCGGAAAATCTAAAGTTCGAAATTCGGAAAATCATCTCGCATCTCAGCTGCTGTTCAAAAAGGTATAGGATTTAAGAAACCGTGGTATCGTCTCTTGAATTCTTGAACTCGCTGAGCGATCCTTCTAAGCCATGACTTCCTCTCCGCACTGCCAACCACATTTGTCATGGGCACTTTACGAGTTCCTCGGAGTATTCGTATCCATGGCTGCGCCCCCTCTAGGCATTCTCGTAAGTCTGTGTGCTCTCTTCATCGTCTGACTAGCGAGAAAGAGTGCAAAGTGAAGATACGAGTTCTTGAGAAGCCACTCTGTCAGAAGAGCGGTGGGGAATGTCAGTTATTCCTTCTTCATCCCTTCAGAGATGTGGTCGACTACCGCACTCCTTCTTCTCATAAGAGTTTACGTTCGGGCAATGTTTCAAGCATCTTCCGGCACTTTCGAATGGTGTGAAGCGACAAATAATCGTTCCTGCATTCACTGTTACGGATTCCGGCGAATGCAAGGCTAAGTGTTTGCTGAATGTATGCATTATCGGTAGAGATCACTAATACTTCCAAGCCCGTTAGGTGGACTGCAAGGCCTACTCGTCCAAAGGCAGCCGATGTGCATTGTTGGGAGATGAAATGCCTGGTGATATGTGCACAGTGACAGATCCTGAGGAAATTATCGGAATCAGGGAGGAATGTAAAAGTGAGTGATAAGATAGAAGAAACTAGAGAAGTTGATAGCCATGCTTTCGCTTGAAAACCACGAAACATAGTGTCTGCAGCCTAGGAAAATGCTTTCATCCTTGCGTAATCACTCTTAATTGATCGATTTCAGCCGAGACAACATCCGGAGCGTCCGAATCTACTACCTCCACTGTGATCGGAAATTGTGAAGAGTAATAATCGTTGGAACTCCTTGTAGGTCACTGCAACTACAGAGCGCTCTCCTGCGTATCTTTACTGCCAAATACAGAGCTTGAAAATAAGTTAAAAGAAGGTCCACGATGAACACCAAATGAATTGTTTGCAGCACCGAAGCCTTTTAGTGTATGTTTAAGATACCTTCCATGAGAGAACGTAGCTTCTGGGAGGTGTCGACGGATGGCTTTTTTGCAACCCCCCTCAATACATTGCTGGTGAAGTTCTCTTACCGAGTGCTGATATTTGGGCCAATATGAACGCTCCTAGTGTACTTCCTCAAAAATGCCAGGTCAAGCCCAAAAAATATCGAAATTTTCACCCGAAAATAAAATACGTGCAATAGTGATTTCCGGGTGTATTTTGCCATGAAAATTCGAAAAAAGTGGTTATGGAAGCGATTGGGTTACGGTAAAAGGTCGAAAATTGAATTTTTCGTTTTTTTGCTGTCTTCCTGAAAAAATTTTGTTCGCGTTACAGTGAGATAATGCCATTTTCGAATTCAGCTTGAAATTTTACCCCCGGTATCATATTTCGTTCGCCTTGGAACTGGGGCTGACGGGCGTTATAGCTCTCGGGACGATGAAAGACTCGTGTCGACGCTAACTTTGGCCCGGTGGTAGGAAAGGACTGCATCTTCAAGTAAGGTGTTTTTGAGGTGGATTTACACCTTTGAGTCATATTAATAAGTTTTAAACCGAACTTCGGTTTATTTGAGCTGTATTCGTGAAAATTTCGAATTTTCATGGCAAAATACACCCGGAAATCACTATTGCACATATTTTATTTTAGGATGAACATTTCGATATTTTTTGGGCTTGACCTGGCATTTTTGAGGAAGTGCACTAGGAGCGTTCATATTGGCCCAAATATCAGCACTCGGTATGAGAACTTCACCAGCAAAGTATTGAGGGGGGTTGCAAAAAAGACGTCCGTTAGGTCTCTCGTGGAGGGTCTCTTAAGAGACCACGAGATAACGTAACAGGTCCACGGATGATGAAAATATCGATAATTGCAATACTTTTTTTCTGAAGTGTAGGTTCAGAGTGATAATCAACAGCCGCAATAACAAAGGTGTGGGATCGATTTTGAAAAAGTTCCTGGCACCCCCTAATTTTTGGGTCGAAAAATAAAGTTTCTCCAAAATAGATAAGATAAGATATTCTGGTGTATTTTTACTCGTAGAAACAGAATTTGACAACGAGAGGTCGAGAAAATGCGAAAGAAAGAAGTTATGCTCGAAAACCCGTATTTTTCGATCCAAAATGGCACATAAAGTGCCATAACTAATTTCAAAGAAATAAGAATTTGGGTGATTGGCATTTTTGGTACCTGCATGTATTTGTGAAGCTTCCATATTTTTTACAGAATATTTTAAAAAAATATACTTTTCGACTTTTTCGAGCTTGAACCTGCCCAACCTGGGTCAAACCACGAGTCAGCGAAATTACAATCTCGTACATGTGACGGCTTCTGCATTCAAGATTACAGAAAACATAACTAAATAGTCAAATCAAGTATAATAATCGTTATTCAGCTTGTGGGAGCTTGAACAGGGTCGAAAATTTAAATCGGTAAAATTCGAAATCGAGAAATCGATTTTCAAATTTTACTGTAATGATCTGCTAGAAGATATGTTGCTAGAGTATTTCGAGGCGCTGAATACGAACATTAATATTGCATTTCAACTAGATTCGATAGAAATGGCTGCAAAAAAAAGAAGTGGCTGCAAAAAACTAAAAACCGACTTTTTAGGACGAAAATGCTACAAATCACTAAATCAGGACATGTCAAATTTCACAATTCTTACAAAAAAGGTTTCAGATATTTACTATTACTATTATGGATGCTACCATACTTCGATTGGTTACATTCGAAGAGGATATAATACCAAAATAATTATCCAATTTGTTTTGGTTGAGGACGAAATTTCGAATTTTACCATTTTCAATTTTCGACACCGTTCATGCTCCCACAAGCTGAACAACGATTATTATACTTGATTTGACTATTTAGTTATGTTCTCTGTAATCTTGAATGCAGAAGCCGTCACAAATACCAGATTGTAATTTCGCTGACTCGTGGTTTGACCCAGGTTGAGCAGGTTCAAGCTCGAAAAAGTCGAAAGGAATATTTTTTAAATATTCTGTAAAAAATATAGAAGGTTCACAAATACATGCAGGTTCCAAAAATGTCAATCACCCAAACTTATATTTTTTGAAATTAGTTATGACCCTTTATGTGCCATTTTGGATCGAAAAATACGGTTTTTCGAGCATAGCTTCTTCCTTTCGCATTTTCTCGACCTCTCGTTGTCAAATTCTGTTTCTACGAGTAAAAATACACCAGAATATCTTTATCTTATCTATTTTGGAGAAACTTTATTTTTCGACCCCAAAATTAGGGGGTACCAGGAACTTTTTCAAAATCGACCCCACACTTTTGTTATTGTGGCCGTTGATCATCACTCTGAACCTACACTTCAGAAAAAAAGTATGGGAATTATCGATATTTTCATCATCCGTGGACCCCTGAACAATCGTTACATTCTCCCGTAGAGGGTCTCTTAAATACTGACAATACAAATGCACTAATGCTCGATCAATGGGGGATCGCATGCCAGGGAAGTCAATGTTATTGCAAGGGACCGAACAAGCAGTTCGTCAATCTTATGAGCACAGCGAACACTGTGAGCTATTGTATTACCTATATATTTACTAAGAACACATATGACGGCGTATTCCTAAGGCACGGACAATTCGGGGTGGTCCTCGTTCAGCTATTTTTCGTAAATATGTTATTCGGAGTAGTTTCCAAGCTGATGACGATGGGAATATGCAATTTTCATAAATTGACTCTTATGGTGCAAATTAAATATATTTCAGCCCGTGAGCGGAGTGATTATCACATGCATGGATACAATGTGGACGCTAATGCTACCTTCAGGAGACTGGCATTATCCAATTGTATCATCTCTTGAAGGTTCGCAACTAGAGTTCGACACCAAACTCATTTTATGAACTCAAACTCATTTCTAACCAGTCGATCGTTCGCGACAGTTCGTAGAACGAAGAGGTGTCACTTCGCGACCTATGTTCGCAACCCTCCCATATTCTCTGTATTATTTGACGCTGTTGTTGACGCGGGTAGTATGCCAGACTTGGACCCCCCCAGTTCGAAGATCCACCAACACCAAGGGCGTTAAGATGGGGGGCGGACCATCGCACAACGGACAATCGCACAACGGATCACCATTCGCTGGAGCTTTGACCAAGTTACTTGCGAGTTGTTCCATTGTCATTAGTAGACCCTCTACTACAGCACCCTGATTAGATCTCCTAATTAGGCGGTCTTGAGTTTCTCTCTTCACCAATGTAAAATTGAGAATTTGAGTGGAAAATCATGGTTAGATAAACACAGAATGCCATACCAAAACAACACCCATGTTACTCGGTAAGAGTAGTTCATAGGCTAATATAATACCAAATGGTTACGGCAATTGGTGTTTATCTAACCTTGAATTTCTTACCAAATTCACAATTTTAGACCATGAACGTTGGTGAAGAGTGAAACTCAAGACCGCCTAATTAGGAGATCTAATTAGGGTGATGTAGTAGAGGGTCTACTAATGACAATGGAACAACTCGCAAGTAGCTTGGTCAAAGCTGTTTATCTAACCTTGAATTTCTTACCAAATTCACAATTTTAGACCATGAACGTTGGTGAAGAGTGAAACTCAAGACCGCCTAATTAGGAGATCTAATTAGGGTGATGTAGTAGAGGGTCTACTAATGACAATGGAACAACTCACAAGTAGCTTGGTCAAAGCTCCAGCGAACGGCGATCCGTTGTGCGATTGTCCGTTGTGCGATTGTCCGTCCCCCGTTAAGATGCTAGCAGTGATTAAAAAAACGAGAAAAGCACATCACCTCGTGTACAACACGGGAGGTGTGCCGCATAGGTCGCTGACATGCAGACCGACATTTCCTCATCTCCGAATGCTCATTCTTTCTTTGGCTCAACTAGTGCGCCGGTGTAATAGCAATTTTTCTTTGTTGAATCTAACTGTTGTTAAATCTTAAAGGAGCATGCCAGACTGTCATACCGACTACTCATGCACATGCCGTGTGTCGAACTGGGGAGACCGGAAGGTTACAATATATTATTATATAATTATTTATGAAACACTGCCTTCCCGTGTTTGCTCAGATGTCGGTGAGCACCCTGGAAGAGGGGTTAATCAGGACGTCGTGTTACATACTTGTTATGTACCGGAATATTGCTTAAATAAGTGTATTAAACACGTTAATTACATTCAGTCCTTTTTGTTAGATAATTTATTTTGCGAGTGTTGTGGAATGTTTTCGATTCGATGATATTGTGAAATGTCAAACGATTTCAGGCGACTACCTGTGCGGATCAAAGAAAATCCAAGTATGGGTTGATGCTGACAACAAAAGATGGACGTCTGATCTGAAATGCACGGAGAATGGATGGTACAAAGTGGAAGATGGCGTGCCTACTAAGCCTGTTTCAAAACCTGAATATGTTCGGTGTGAATAATCACTCGAATAAGGGTTCTCTCGTGTAATTCTAATCACAAATTCTGAATAAACAAATATCGGACGTGTGTGTTTGGAATAGACAATTCATAATACATAGATTGTTTTGCATACTGTAAATATGACTTTTGTGGTAAGAGAGGTAATAGTTTCTTAAAATAATGCGTTTTTTTCTCTCTAGAATTTCATCCAAGACAATCATTTTAAAGCGCAAATAAGTTATCATTCATGTTTGGTGAGAAGCCTTTAGTTGTGGATTCGAATGAACCTGAACACTTTTATTATTATTGATGTATGGATTCTTGAATTTATATTACAAATTGCACGATCTTCCAGAGAAATTATGGCATAAGCCGGGGGGGGGGGGGGGGGGGGTGGCATTTGCACAACGGACATTTGCACAACAATTCACCATTAATTTGCGAATGGAGGTAGCGACATGGGAGTTGCTTCATTGTAACCACTATGTGCTGCCCTACATTTGCATATACAAATCTTGTTACCAGGCGAACTTGAGTTTCACTCCATATCTATGTATAGGGGTTCATGGTCCAAAAGTGAGAATTATAGTGAAAAATCATAGTTAGATAAACCCCAAATACCGTGACTAATCGTTATTCAAGAGCATCATTAACTACTGTAACCCAGTAACACGGCTATCGACTTGTCACTGTATTTTGGGTTTATCTAACCATGATTTGTCACTCAAATTCTCAATTTTTGACCCTATACATAGATATGGAGTGAAACTCAAGTTCGCCTGGTAGCAAGATTTGCATATGCAAATGTAGGGCAGCACATACTGGTTACAAGGAAGCAACTCCCACGTCGCTACCTCCATTCGCAAATTAATGGTGAATTGTTGTGCAAATGTCCGTTGTGCAAATGTCACCCCCCCCCCCATAAGCCGTCATTCAATTGTCACCTCCCGCTTATACTATTCATCGTCTCACTCCACTCCAGTATGATCCGAAATCATCATAGTCTGTGTCCTGAATAGTTTTTATCAAATCGAGCTAATTTAGGCGGGGTAAATATCACAACATAATCTCATCTACGGAATAATGCAATTGAAGCGGGGCATCTCACCGCATTATGGATTTGTCCAGGAGGATTTGTGCCTATTTTGATTGGTTCCTGAACATTGATTGAAGTAATAAATGACCAAAGAAGCGTATAGCCGTAACGTATTGCGATATTTCCGATGAAAGCAGTATCGAAATCACGTTTAGCAACACTGGTTGTCTCATCCTCCTCCATCCCGATCCATCCCGATCCATTCCTTGACTGTATGCCGGCCGTCTTCGAAGATATTGGCAGTCACCAAGGAGAAGAGGAAGTGAACGAGGAGAATGCGCATCGAGAAGATTTTGAGAAGAGAATGGAGGAGAATAAGAATGGGCCTCTTTTTAATCAGATAGATGCATTTGATAGATAGATGAATCGGCGCAGCATGGAGATCAATCAATAAGTTTCAAGAATTCATGACCAGTCGAGGCGTTGAAATGGCATTGAAAACGAAAGTCTTCCGCATGTGTATCGAACCGAGTTTTCTTTACGGAAGCGAAGTTTGGAGCGCAACGAAATCCGAACGGAAAAGACTGATTGTTACGCAAAGATCTATGATGAGGAAGATGGCGGGCGTGACTAGAATGGACAGAAAGACAAATGATTGGTTAAAAATGAAAGTGCCCTTGGAAGACATTAGAGTGAGGGCAATGCTTAGAAAGTGGAACTGGGCGAAGAGGATAGCAACGCTGGATGATGAGAGATGGACTGGCCGAATTCTCAATTGGACGCCGTGGGACAGATTTCGATCTCCTGGGCGACCAAAGATAAGATGGAGAGACGAGTTTGTGAAGGTATTAGGAGTGACATGGGCAGACAATTGCCGAAGAGACCCCAATCAATGGAAATACCGATCCTTTCAACAGGCTGCAGCCCTGAGGCTTGAATAAATATTGATATTGATATTGAGATGCATTTGATCGTTTCTCCAATAGGAAAATCTCTGATGAGGAGTAAGAAGACCAATTACATCAAAAGGTGACGATTGAGACCATTTCACCGATTTTTTTCAATTGGATTGCAACGTTTTATTTCATTCGATTCATCTTTGAGTTAAAGGTTTCACCGTATAGGTTTCACCGTATAGATACTGTCCATAGTAGTGTAAATTGGGTGAATCAAGAATAAAGAAGCGCTCTCGTTGTTGTTCTAACAAGTATGTGACTGTGAGAGCGAGAAGTGATGTGTTTTTCTCACTCTCGTCCTAAGTGTAGCATCGTGAGATCCCCTAGTCACTTTTGCCCCCTCTCCCACTGAGAGAGGCCTCCGATAAATGAGATTGTCGCTGTATGTACAGGTGTGGATCAACATTATTTCACAATCATCAGACCGTTTTCTCTATATGAGCCCTTATCGCAGAGGTAAACTTGAATCTAGCATTTTTTACCGAAATGGTGTCAGCTACGTTCGTTTCGGCTAGACTCCCTACTTCTCAGCCTGTGGAATATCATGAATTCACCCACTTGCACAGCTACAATAAAGAATAAGCAGACTACGATGATACAACTGACAGAAGAGAACTGAGCAGAGGCCGTACATCCAAAAATAAATTTCTGATTTTATGATATCCCTAGGAGCAACTTTTCACGTAGGGTTCGAAAATCGACCTTAGAAAGCCGTATCTCTCACTCCTAATTTCGTGTGATGCGCTGAAGTTGGGCGGTCATTTTTTGAAAGTCGAGAACGGTGCTTCCCTGCCCCACAAACATATACTAATTCTGAAATATCCTGACGAAAGAATTGTTTTTGCTGTTGGAGGTGAAAAGCTAACTATCTTGCGAAAAAAAATTTACCCATTTGATATCTCAAAACTGTCGTCCTGAAAATTTTTTTCGGGGGATGTAGTTTTTTAACTAAGTGCATTAGATTCTACGCAAAAAGTTACCCCTAGGGCCACTTTTTCGTGGAAAAAACCGTCGTACGATGAGGTCTGCTGAATCACGGAAAAGTCAAAGTGTTCATTTTTTCCCAAATATCTGTGTTTTTCAGCCGATCCATTGCGAATTCTATTCAATTTAAATCAGTTTATTACAGCACTAGGATAGGGCAAAAATAACATACACAAACTATTGGCATTAACTCGATTTCAAAAAAAACTAATCTCTTAACCTCGATTAGTCGCATGTTTAGGCGCATCCAACTTTCCATTTTCGGTGCATATTCCCGATTGTTTTGGACAATTTAGTAGTAGGCGAAATTGTGTGCAAGAAATTGTTGAAGAGTGGGTCATCATCAATTCGGAAGTTAGAAAAATCTTCATTCGAATATGCGGCAATGAGGGGTTCTGATAAAAACAAAATAAGAAATTGAACGAAAAAGTGGCCCTAGGGGTAACTTTTTGCGTAGAATCTAATGCACTTAGTTAAAAAAACTACATCCCCCGAAAAATTTTTAAGGGCAACAGTTTTGAGATATCAAATGGGTAAAAAATTTTCGCAAGATAGTTAGCTTTTCACCTCCAACAGCAAAAACACTGCTTTCGTCAAGATATTTCAGAATTAGTATATGTTTGTGGAGTTGGGAAGCACCGTTCTCGACTTTCAAAAAATGACCGCCCAACTTCAGCGCATCACACGAAATTAGGAGTGAGAGATACGGCTTTCTAAGGTCGATTTTCGAACCCTACGTGAAAAGTTACTCCTAGGGATATCTTAAAATCAGAAATTTATTTTTGGATGTACGGCCTCTGCTCAGTTCTCTTCTGTCAGTTGTATCATCGTAGTCTGCTTATTCTTTATTGTAGCTGTGCAAGTGGGTGAATTCAAGATATTCCACAGGCTGAGAAGTAGGGAGTCTAGCCGAAACGAACGTAGCTGACACCATTTCGGTAAAAAATGCTAGATTCAAGTTTACCTCTGCGATAAGGGCAACATATCGGCATTAGGGAAGATGAGAACCATTGCGAAATGTCACCTTTGATGTATCAGAAGCGGCATCACTCAATGGATCTCATCCGGCCAAGTGCTAAGATATCGCGCCATCTTAATTGATCGAATTTATCCGAATACATCTACGCATTCATTCAGATTCGGTTCACGAATCATTCTGTGACTATTATTTTTTTTTATTACTCATGCGAATCAGACTTTCTTTTTTTTCACTTTCAGCAGCGAAGAGCGCGAAGAATGATGCATATGAGCACTGTTACTTCTTATTATTACTTGTTTCATAAATGAACGGCTTCTATGATCTTACGAAAATTGTTATAATATTCAGCTTCACTTTCCAAAAAAATTTGACTGATCTTTGAGTTAGGGAGTGTAAATGGGAGTGTGGCTCCTCAGCGTGTTTCGACAATAATGGGCCGATTGGTTCGCTGACGAACTCAGCAGTTCGAAGTTCATTACACATTCAGACTAAATGACCACTCGAAAGGAAATCGTGGCTGCATTGAGCGCGAGCCTGGAATTTGGAGGCACCTTTGTAACGGAGATGCGGAAATCTACATAGAGGAAAATGAACTTGCACGAATAGAGAAAGGACGCCCCGAACGTTTCGCTACACTTTGCTAAATGCCAGATATAGTTTTTGCGGATAACTAAAGTACAATTTTTAACGTTAAATAAAATTTATTTAAACAATACGCATCATGAAATACTGGCTTTTGAATTGATAAATTATTCACGTATTATTCGTAAGTGTTAATGCAAACAGAGTGTTCGGGTCAGAATTATTGTGTAGTCTGTATTCGACGGTGACGCCAGATCTAATCCAGACGGACGCCGCCAGAATATATCCAGTAGAGTTTTCCGTAAAACTCGACTTGTCCAGCTTACTTTTCCATTGCAAAACTTCACCGATTGAGATTAGGCACCTAACTCGTTTGTCCTTTTCCGAACTGGCAAGCGACTAAAATGTGAGAAAAATTTCGATTCTTGAATGGTAACGAACTTGAATCACTTCGGAAAGTGCAGATGCGGTGATAGAAGTTGGAGCATGGAGAAAAGTCAAGGTCGATGTTTTTACCAGTTTTACAAAAATTTGATCGTCTATGAGCGGTTGCAAGGACTGAAATGCATTAGCGTATTACGAATTAATAACCTGGAAAGATGAGTAGTACTCCGAATTACATTTACACTAATAATTTCCGTATACTACTCACCGTCGAGTCAATGTATAATTCCTTAACCGGTGGTAAGCCCATGAGTACGTTCTTAGCACTGTCGACTTGCTCGCTCAGATTCCTCCATGTTATGCTGACGGCTTCAAGTCGTTTTATGCGAAGACAAATGTCATTCAACAACCTTAACATGTTTATTATCGTTTTTTTTCACGCAGCACCACTTACTTTCCTGAATAGTCGTCATCGAATACGGCATGCAGCGAGCGAATATGGAGCAATTCAAACACTCCCTTGAGCAAATATTCGATATTGTAGTCAATGTTTCCCTGCAGTTTAAGGTAGAAAATGACAACAATTAAATGCGCTTGGTAAACCTCAATGTCGAGAGTGTCTACATAAGCATTATCGAAAAACGAAGCTATTCCCTTCGCTGGTGAGTTAAAGTTAATGAGGTAGTCATTGTCATCGGTCATCGCTTTGATCCAATTTGTTCCGATCTAGAATTGATTCGGATTCTCTCAGAAGTAGAGTTGTGAAAATTTGAGGGTTCTAATGTTCGTCATACCGCTCGATAGTACATCACTTGTGCAAAACGACGGAACCCGGCATTCGTCTCTAGTTCATACAGCCGTGTATTTGTCCATCTCCGGCTGTTTCGGTCATCCAAAGGCTGTTTTCTAATTATATTTTCGACTAATTCATTGGGCAAATGGAGAAGCGGGAACTGAAATATCAAAATTAAGTGTAATATTAAGCTATTGGTGTCTCACCATATCGGAAAGCTGCTTCTCTCGTTCGGTGTTGAAACGTCGAAGTACACCTTGCTAAAGCCCTGTTTTGTGCACCCAAATCGAAGCGAACCAGAAATATGAAAAGTGGAAATAAAAGAAGAATTGATATATGTACATGTATGTAGATGATGTGACTAATAGGTACTAATCAATTCAGATAACACAAAAATAAGTAGTTTATTCTTGTGAACTTTAAACGAACTATTCCAAGATATGGCAGGAACATCGAAAGCTGAACAACGTATTAACAGTGGAAGAAAAGAAAGGAAAGAATGCATCGTCTAATGTTGGTGAAAACCGAAAAATGAAATCGAAAAATGAAAATTGAGATAAAAGATCAGAATTGATTTTTTCCGCATGGAAAACTTGATGACAGCTGCATTCAACTAGTTTCCAATTGAAGAACTGGTAAGAGAGATTAGCTTTCTTTCACTGTCTCGCTGTTTACGTCCATGTTTAGGGTTTCCCTTTTCAGGCTTTGGGGGCCCGATTTTTGGGCTCCTGTCGCTCGGAATGATTTGCCATTTCTTTCCCTGAAACATACCAAATAATCAAATATCCAAAAGGGGAAAGCCTTGCCATTTTTAGCGACCTCAATTAGTACTGTAGGAGATAACGCGTCTCCCTTTGTATTTCCATCGATTTCATTTAGTTAGTGTGTTACGTAACATATTCCTTGAATCAAATTTGGTGATTAGCTATAATAATAATAATAAATATTTAGATGACATCACTAGCCGAGTTAGCGGCGGAATTGCAAAAGAAGGGATGCGATTTGGAGACAATCTCACGCGCCATTAGAGATGTAAGTTCTATTAGTTGGGCTGTATTTTTCATTTCATATTCGAGAAGTATCAGGTTGGTGCAAAAGTTTCGCTTCAAAATTAATTCCTTGTCCTATATTTTGCGTCGATCTTGAGCAGCTTTGATATGGGTTTTCTATAATATTAAGGGATGTATACTGCACACATCGCCTAATATAATAAAGAGTCATTGTTCCTCTCAGAGCCAAACTTTATAATGTGCTGATCTCGAAATTTGATCGAAAATTGATCTTTTCATCCTCGTAAGTTTTCCACGAGATTGCGAAACTAGATACCATTTCAAATGTTCGGTGGAAGCAACAACCGATATGTATTAGTTTTTCAAAAGATAAATTTTATGATAGTTTTTGTCTAATACCCGAAAAATTAAAAAAAACGGATATTTTGCTATTTGTCGGTTATAAATATTTTTTCCGACGGTGGACGTACGATCGGTTCTATAAAACCAATGGTCGTGGTACACAAAAAATGTTCCAAATAATGCCTGAGTAGTGACATGTTTATGAGAAAACTTGAAAAATCCCTTGAAGCGAAACTTTTGCACCAACCTAATATTATGAGTAAATTGTTCCAAAATCTCCCTTCAACTCAAAATAACGATTTCTAGAATACCCGAAGGATCTCTGTATGCAAATTACAGATTACTTCTTACTTCTTACTAACTGTTTATTAATTACTGATTCGTTAATTGCAGGCGCAGTCTCCTGTCTGTGTCTATACCGCACTGCAAAACATCATTTACTACATGCTGATGGTCGTTCTGACCGACTGCGCTATGTATGTGCGTATTTTCTCAGTATGAAAATTACATTTTACACATATTTTTCAAATTTTAAATGAATGATACAATAATTCAGCATCGGAAAGGTCACGAAGAATGGATCAGACGTGCCGTTCATGTGAGCAATTTTCATGAAAAGTCTTCTTTTTGAAAATTCGGAACGATAATATTTACCCATACGATTTAGTTTATCCAAGCGGAGATGATTTTGCATCATGGAATCTGTACCTTTTGGACGCTGGTGGAAGGAAACAGGTTCATGCTAACCGTTAATCTCTGCATTGACTTCTACAATTTGTGGGGGCGCCCCCACAAATTGTCCACAATTTGTGGGGGCGCCCCCATGCAAAATCATCTCCGCTTGGATAAACTAAATCGTATGGGTAAATATTATCGTTCCGAATTTTCAAAAAGAAAACTTTTCATGAAAATTGCTCACATGAACGGCACGTCTGATCCATTCTTCGTGACCTTTCCGATGCTGAATTATTGTATCATTCATTTAAAATTTGAAAAATATGTGTAAAATGTAATTTTCATACTGAGAAAATACGCACATACATAGCGCAGTCGGTCAGAACGACCATCAGCATGTAGTAAATGATGTTTTGCAGTGCGGTATAGACACAGACAGGAGACTGCGCCTGCAATTAACGAATCAGTAATTAATAAACAGTTAGTAAGAAGTAAGAAGTAATCTGTAATTTGCATACAGAGATCCTTCGGGTATTCTAGAAATCGTTATTTTGAGTTGAAGGGAGATTTTGGAACAATTTACTCATAATATTAGGTTGGTGCAAAAGTTTCGCTTCAAGGGATTTTTCAAGTTTTCTCATAAACATGTCACTACTCAGGCATTATTTGGAACATTTTTTGTGTACCACGACCATTGGTTTTATAGAACCGATCGTACGTCCACCGTCGGAAAAAATATTTATAACCGACAAATAGCAAAATATCCGTTTTTTTTAATTTTTCGGGTATTAGACAAAAACTATCATAAAATTTATCTTTTGAAAAACTAATACATATCGGTTGTTGCTTCCACCGAACATTTGAAATGGTATCTAGTTTCGCAATCTCGTGGAAAACTTACGAGGATGAAAAGATCAATTTTCGATCAAATTTCGAGATCAGCACATTATAAAGTTTGGCTCTGAGAGGAACAATGACTCTTTATTATATTAGGCGATGTGTGCAGTATACATCCCTTAATATTATAGAAAACCCATATCAAAGTTGCTCAAGATCGACGCAAAATATAGGACAAGGAATTAATTTTGAAGCGAAACTTTTGCACCAACCTGATACTTCTCGAATATGAAATGAAAAATACAGCCCAACTAATAGAACTTA
The DNA here is from genome assembly GCA_036245805.1 of Pristionchus mayeri. NCBI lineage: Eukaryota > Metazoa > Nematoda > Chromadorea > Rhabditida > Neodiplogasteridae > Pristionchus > Pristionchus mayeri. Next base: position 10,374,202 of record BTRK01000002.1, read on the forward strand.
CATCTCTAATGGCGCGTGAGATTGTCTCCAAATCGCATCCCTTCTTTTGCAATTCCGCCGCTAACTCGGCTAGTGATGTCATCTAAATATTTATCATTATTATTATAGCTAATCACCAAATTTGATTCAAGGAATATGTTACGTAACACACTAACTAAATGAAATCGATGGAAATACAAAGGGAGACGCGTTATCTCCTACAGTACTAATTGAGGTCGCTAAAAATGACAAGGCTTTCCCCTTTTGGATATTTGATTATTTGGTATGTTTCAGGGAAAGAAATGGCAAATCATTCCGAGCGACAGGAGCCCAAAAATCGGGCCCCCAAAGCCTGAAAAGGGAAACCCTAAACATGGACGTAAACAGCGAGACAGTGAAAGAAAGCTAATCTCTCTTACCAGTTCTTCAATTGGAAACTAGTTGAATGCAGCTGTCATCAAGTTTTCCATGCGGAAAAAATCAATTCTGATTTTTTATCTCAATTTTCATTTTTCGATAATCAACTTGTTGTTGATTGATTTTATCCAATTTCTTTAATTCAATTACGTGCACTCTCACTCTCTCTTCCCCCTCCCCTCTCCTCCTCCTCCCCTCATTCACTCCCTTCCCTCTCGTACCGGGCTGCTGGCGCTCTCGGATTGAGTGAGTTTACCATGATTTTCTCTATTTTCTCTTTATTTTCTCCAATGTTCGGCATATTTTTTCTATTTTTAAAAATCATTTAATTCCCAGGCAATGCGATGTCCCAGTGCCTTTTTGCCCACGTTGTAGCCGCCGCCTTCGTAATTATCGGTGAGCAAGTACAGTATCCAGCTACCGTAATCTGAATATTCCGTGGGATGCTGTAGAAGCAACACAGTAAATACCGTAGCCTTCAATCGATACTTGCAGGAGCGCTACTGGTGACCTACGTCCCGATGCACGCGTATCGCCGTCACCTGTGCGTATACCGTAACCACGGCCTACAGTATTCCGAAAGCTACCGTAACCCAAATATTCGTTCAGGAACGACTCGCCCTTAAAGCACATGAAAACCGGCGATTTTTTCAACAACTTCAAAACATCGATCAGCGTAGGTGCCGATTACTGTAACCTCGGGAATACTGTAACTGAATGGGTACCGTAGCCTCGAAATTAAGATACCTGATCGGTTACTGTAGTTTCGAGATTACTGTACCTGCATGGTTACTGTAGCCACGGAGTTAGTGTATCTGGATACTGTATCCTGGGGGTTACAGTATTCTTCCAGCTGCCCGTCTGCAAGCACGAGTGCGCCGAGTACCCGATCCTCTACGCGACGACGTGTGCTGAGCTAGGCGCCGTCCATGTACCGTAACCAGTCTACCGTAATCCTACCGTAATCCTACCTTAATCCTGCCGTAATCCTATCCTTACCGCATTTCCTCAGATGCGCAGCCACAGTATGCAGTTAATGATAGGGTTACGGTAGGATTAGGACAAAATATTACTACAGTATATCTACCGTATACCTATCGTATCGGCTTCCTCAGGTGCGCAATCACAGCAGTCAGTTCATGCTGCTGTACGAGGGCCCGCCGGACTGCTCGCTGCCCGGGTCGAAAGGCGCCAACGGCTGAGCGCCGACTACAGTAACCCCCTGGTGTGGCTACCGTAACCCACAATGACCTACCCATGAAACACGATTAAGAACCGTTCTGATAAACAACTTCCGAACTGATCTCGTTTGTTGCTTACAAACACTACATCAGAGTCTGGATGGTCACGGGAATCATAACACTTATTGTAGGAGAATCAAAGGAGAAATTGATGTGAATGCTTTTGGAATTCATCCGCAATTTCATTGATATTCTATCATTTTCCGTTCAGAAACGGAGAGTCTTGAAGTTACTGAAGCACGTCACTTCTGATGTAGGTAACTGAAAACTTTGAGGAAGAGAACTGATCTGATCTTCGTTGTAGGAAATCTAACTCTCCTCCAATTTCAAGCATTTCATTTCCAAGATGATTCGGTACCATCCCAAGACCCCTCTGAGATGAGGCTTTCGCAACGAAGATTCAACGAAGATTCGACATTCGCGAATCCAAGTGAAATATAAGATAGAAATCAATAAGATAGAGTCAAAGATCAAGTTAGTAAAAAAGAAAAAGATCGTTCAAGGAGAGGCCACAAGAAAGAAGAGAGCAAGAAAGTCAACTGATCTGACAACTGGCTGATCTGATCTACCCACACCCTGCCCATGATCTACCCATTGCATCCCATTCAATCCGAACTCAGAACACATATCGTTAACTCTATTCCTTTATCTTTTCCTCAAAGAGAGGCCAGCGGGACATTCAACGGCAAAGTACTATGACGGTAGAGGGTAGAGGGGGAGGCTGTAGACAGGCAAAGATTGGAGAGGGGAGGAGGGGTGAAAGAGCGTAGTTTGGGGAGGAAAAAAACTGAGGGAGAGACGGAGGGGTTGTAGCAATTACATTAAAACGATTAGCTCACAACGAGCAGCTCAAGGGTTGTACTCGATGGGGAGGTTCTTTCTGCGGACCATGCCGTCTCCCTGGAACCACTCGCGGCGGAACTGCTTGGCGGCACCGTCGGGAGTGTTGGTCCACTCTATCGTGATGCGGTCGTTGTTCGTGTCCTGAAGAAAAAATGGCATCAGTGAATACGGTAGACTACGGTAGGGCACTGTAGATTACTGTAGCACGACATGGCGTGGATTACTATGAACTAGGAGTACGGTAGACTATTGTTACTGTATGCTACATTACAACAAGGAATCGATTACGTAAACAAGGGTAGGGCTAGCAAGGTACGGTAGGACGCAGGGAGGGATACCGTACCTCCTGTCCGTAGGCGAAGGCGTCGCAGGAGACAGCGATGAGGGCGTTCTCCTTGGGGTCGAGGACTCCGGCGGCGGGGTCGACTCCGAGTCTCTTCATGTTGGTCGTCTTGAAGGCCCATCCAATGCGACGAGCAGAAGAGTTGGTCACCTGGAAGGAGCAAGGTTACTGTAGGAAAGCGGGTTGGGCTACAGAACGAAGGGGAAGGGGACTCTACATTGGAGCCTACTCGACTGGAGGGGAGCAAGGTTACTGTGGAATGCGGTCGTCGTAGAGCGCGTTGAAGACGATCTTGGTGCCGGGCTGGGTGGCGATGTCGCCGGGCGGGACGGACTGGGCCATGATGAGAGCTTGACTGATTGTGAGGAGAGCGCCGGCCAGAGAGGTATTTATAGTCAGAAATGACATGCTAATGAACTATTTTTTGTTGAAAACTACACGTAAACGACCACATTGCATCGGATAATGGAACTGTCAACAAGGGATTAGAAAAACGTAAACATGTTTGTTTCCCTAGATTGGCCGAGCAAACCAAATGTTCAAAGTTGCTCCACAAAGATCGAAAAGATCATCAGCGTTGTGATTCATAGTTTGCAACGCACCCTGATCATCCCTTCTTTATTATTAGCAATATCACATGTGGGAATGATCTACAACAGAGCGAGCGAAAGAAACAAGAAGAACGATGTATGTAACAATGTAAATAATATGTGATAAGAAGCTATTCTAGCTAACACAAAAAACTAATAGCACATTGAATCTGATCAGGGATCAGGGTGAGAAAGTATTAAACATTTAAAATGCTACAGTAGTATCAGGCCATAAACAACCAAAAAGACATGCGAGCAATCCCCGATCTACTGCACAAACTAACGAAGGGGTAGAGCTAGAGGATACAAACTGTAACAGGGACAAACTCCATCTACAGTAATCCAGACTCAAAAGTCAACATGCAAATGGGAGAAGGCAGTATGATACACTGTGTACAATTATTCAACATCATTTGAGTACAGTAGCTTAGCACCGTAAAAACGAGTGTAAACATGTGAAAACATTGGTAAACTAGGTTAGCAAACTACGAATCTTCTATTAGGCTATATCTAGCATGAGTCAGTAAGTAAAATGTACATATTAGAGGGAACGAGTTATGTGTGTTATGGTGGTGCGAGTGTGGGATACGGTAGTCGACGTATCCCCCGCTTAGATAGAGAAACTGCGGGATCGCTTCTCCTTCGGCACGAAGGTGAGCTCGGTCTTGGACAGCGGACAGTGCCTACAATGAACGAATTGGTGCCAGTGCGTAAGGATGCGACGTTTCCCAAACCGCACCATCCTACTACACCACGAGCACTCACGATTCGGTGTGGTTGTCCTTGCCGAAGGCGTTGCAGAGGCGACACGCCGGCAGAGCCTGGAGATATAAATATAATCAAATCGGTTATCGTATCAAGGTATCGTAAGCTACAGTAATTGTGTGTACCTACAGTAACCCTCCCCCTATAACACACCGCGAGAACGGGGCAGTGGTACTTGTTGTGTCCGTAGTGGGGCTTGCAGACGCTGAGGCAGTAGGAGCAATCCTAAAACCGATAGATAACTATTACTATCTTGCTTGTTTAGAAATGCAAAATGAACAGTCCCTAGTCCGTTACCACCCTTCAAAATCTTCTTCAAGACTTCTTTACATTTTCTTTGTTATCATTTTCACCCCTACCACATTACAAATATAAAGTAACACGCAAAGATTTCACCGGACTCCATCGTAACCCCAAATAGATACCACACAATTGCATTTTCATGTGGCTGCTGATATTCTCTCCCGTAATATGCCGTCCAACTGTTGCTATTCGAATATGATGGTTCAATCATGTTTTCACCCGCATCGCACACATATCAGTCGAGTATTATACATCATACCGTAATTCCGGTGAGCTACCGTACTCTACCATAGCTACCGTACCGTTGCAGTTCCGCTCGATCCGCGGCTGCTCCCCAGCGAGCTGTCGTTGCTGGAGACACTCGCGTGACGACGGGACGACGAGGACGAAGTGTTGTTGTTGTTGTTGGCGGTGGTGGTGGGGCGTGCACGGCGATCAGGCGGAGCCTTCTGACAATTGGGAAATAGCAGAAAGTCACTGCACCCAGTGCACCACACCACGCACCTGATCCATCAGCCACTGATTGCGCACAAACTGCGGCACGGAATTGATGAGGGCGTCAGCGGGCTGATCGGCCCAGCGTACCGAGCGAGAGCCGAAGGGGGGAGAGGCGACCAGTCCCTACAAACATTTAAAAAAATACCTATACATATATATAAAGCGCAATTCCATCCGTAAGCCCAGTTTGCGAAACAGTTGCGAGACAGTTGCGAGAAAGAAATGTGGAGGGAGAGATCGCGCATCAACAAGTTTCGAAACGAGTGATTACGAAACCTACTCCGCTAGGACGGGGCCCCCTCTGGTGTAGTCGCACAAGTTGTAAACAAGTGCAAAACAAGTATAGAACTAGTATGTGTACAAGTTGTAAACAAGCACCCTTCTCCCTACGCTCACTGTTTTACAACTTGCTTTTCTCGGTTGCTTGTTTACAACTTGTAAACTTATTACTTGTTCACAATTTGTAAATTTTATAACTTGTTTGCAACTTGCAAACTTTAGCGTAGGGAGAGGGGTGCTTGTTTACAACTTGTGCACATACTTGTTCTATACTTGTTTTGCACTTGTTGACAACTTGTGCGCGCACACCAGAGCCCGCCGAGGGAGGGGGGCAGCCGGACTAGTTATTAAAATACAACAAAAATTTTAAAAAAATCTAACGGGTTAGTTCCAGTAATGAGCTGGCCCCAACCTAGATATACAACAAAACATCGAGTTCAGAAGGGCATTGACTGGATGCAATAATGTATTGAAAACATTTAATGCCGTGTCATGATATCAAAAAGGTACACTAGTCCGATTTCACGTTGTGTGTAGGTACAGTAACCAAATAGTGTAGTGTACCTACAGTATCCCTCCCTCATACCTGTCCAATGGGCGCGAGCACAGGAGCGATGCCCAGACCGCCCGGGTACATCTGCAGCTCGAGCAGCGGCTGCGGCTGCTGCGTGAAGCGCGGCGCCTGACGCGAGGGAGCGGACGACGGAGCGTATGACGCGTCGCCGCGCGCACGCGGACGACACTCAATCAGAGGGAACGACGACGGCGGGTGGACGGGCATGAACTCGATGCTGGAATTCATTCTTATATACCAGTTGCAATAAAAAAACATTGTATTGATTATTCATTTAAAAAATTGAAACGCTAATATCACATGCGCTGCCCACTCCACTTGCTGATAAATTACCAAGCGCACTACTCAAAGGATTCTATTAAGCGATACAAAAGCGATGCAAGATTGATTATACCAACTGTGGAGCGCAAATCCTACTCATTGCACTATCGGTTAACTTTGACGTGCAAATCACTAAGAGATCATAACCATTCTATTTCGACTAATCAGTAAGCATTTAAAAAAATTAAACACTTTTGAAACACTAATACTACCCATTGCCCTCTCGAATACATTTGGCTAAATTTAGAACTACCAGTGAAACACCAATCACGATACACTAAAAAAATTGAAATTTTGAAACTAAAACAATTTCTAGAGGACAGAACTGACTCAACATAAAATAATGCGCTTAGCGAGTCTTAAATAACTATTTACACAATACAATGGACATTAAAATGTTGATTTTATAAAACTTGCAGCAAAATCGAAAACGCTGCTCAAAAGGATGAATTTAGAACAATCAATGAAGTACCAGACAGCAAGCGCACTCCTCAAATATTTCTATAAAATTTGAAATAAATTTAAAATGCTTCAAAAAATAAATCTAGTTTCTCTAAAATCATTAAATGAAGCAGCTCAACTGTGAAGAAATGCGCATCGTGTGTAATAAACCAATCATTAGAATATTGATCGCAAAAAGTTCTAGATATAAAAAAAACAGACAAAAATCGGTGACACTGCTCGCTACACTATCAATTTAGAAGGACTAGAGAAGCATCAATCTCCAGGCACATTCCTCAACGTTTCCACGGAGGTCTAGAGATAGGAATCTGGGTGTGCAAAAATTTTACGGTCTCTTCAGTCCGCATACTCTCTCACCGGTCAGACAGTGCGAGAGAGTGTGCGGAATGAAGAGACCGTAAAATTTTTGCACAACCCTAATAGGAATGTAGCGACATAGGAATGCGAATGCGATTCCGATGATGATTACTTCCTACATCAACTCCCGCTACCGTAACCACCTACCGTACCTCGTGCGGCGCTCGGTGTGACGCGGCGCGGTCCCGAAGTATTCACGCGTCGGGCGTCCAGTCTGCGGGGCCCAGTCGACATCCCTTCCGAACTGACCCGGAGAACGCAGGCTCTCCGACAGCGAGAACGAATCCTGAAATGGGAGGGGATTACGGTAGGAAACGGTATTTCGTCACTTCTTGGATAGTTTGCCCACCCAAAACTCTCTCCTATCATTTCTCATCCCCCCCATTGTAAAGGGGTTGAGTGACCGAAAACCAGGGAGATATCTAGAAATGAATGGGGTCGGAGGTAATTATTCAAGGAGTGCCGGAATTTCAATTTCGCTGGCACTACTTCACAAGGCCAGATCGCTGGCACCCACGCATAAGCAGTAGGCTAAACATAAATTGCTCTAGCGCGTCGTTTCGCTCCGCGTTAGAGAGTCAACCCTATCAGTTAATCCCCTCATCCTATCAGTTAAATAAAATCTTCTGACCCTAAAGCCAACCCCCCCCCCCTTTTCCATCGAAAAACGACAAAGTGACTGGCTCGAAGAGCAATGTTCGCGCGTGAAATTAAACTCTCATAAGTGATTATCCCTATATAAAGGCAGACAAACTTCGAGAAAAGATACCACGGTCTCCTTATTCTATTCACATATTCGCCACTTTACAGTCCAGGAGAGTCAGAACAATGACGAGATCGCGGTATCGTTTATCCGGTTTTGCAACGTACGATGCGCGACACGTTTGTGAAGCTGCGCCGCCACGCACTCCTCATGTTTTATTATTATTATTATTATTATTATTACTCGCCGTAGATGGATACTCAGAGAGAGTGTTCGAGCAAGGAGTGCGTGGCTGTGCCGCTTCACAAAAATGGAGCGCATCATGCGTGGAAAAATCGGAGCAATCAAAGCCTAATCCTCACAAGGGATATGTGCTTGCAACCAACCCCAAAGCCATCGTCGGCCATCTGCTGACGCGACTCGTTCAGTGAGGCGTTGTTGGGCGAGAAGTGCGAGGATCTGTCCTGCAACGAAGGGGAATTACGGTAGCCGATGGACGAGAACGGAGTTAAGCATGCAAGGAATCACGAGAAACCAAACAGAATTTTTTGAACTCGTTCATAAACAACTAAGTCGAAAATTTAGCCGTTATATTTAGAATAGTTGAGTAACCAACCCCAAAGCCGCCTTCCGACACCTGCAGCGGCGCTCCATTCAGCGATGAGTAGTTGGGCGAGAAGGACGAGAATGCGTCCTACGAGGAAGAGTAGGTTACGGTGGGATACTGTATTCACACTAAACTACTTTTCACATAACATCTATTTGGAATATACAGTAGTCCAGCAGCACTAAACCTATTTTTTACATCAACCAACCCTGTAGCCGCCCTCAGACATCTGCTGACGTCCCTCGCTCGGCGAGTTGATGGGTGTGCAGGGCAGGAATGCGTCCTGTGAAGAAGATAGATTACGGTAAGATACTGTATTACGAAATGCACAGTAATCATAGGTGGGCGGGGGTTGACGCTGGAAATCGAAAACCTGGGGTGTTTAGGGGGGGGGGGGGGGGGTGATCGTAAATGATCGTTTTTGTGACAAAATTTTTCAAAAACCGGGGGTGTTTCACAGCTGGCTTCGATGGTGCCCACCTATGACAGTAATCCATCTGAACTAACCCTAGGCGAGTGGTTGGGCGACGAGAGGACGTTCGCGGCTGCCTGCTGATGCTGCGGCTGCTGCTGCAGGGGAGAGATCGTCGACGACCTCGGCGGACCGCTCGGGACCATGCTGCAAGGATACGGTAGTAAGTACAGTAACTTGCAATGATGAGAGGATATGGTACCCGCGCAATCATCACGTAAAGATACAGTAACCGCCTCAGGACTAAAGTAAACAGATATTTTTACCAAGTTAAAAGTGGTGCTTGTCAGAAATCTATGTACATTACAAGGATCAAGGAATCATCAGCACGTGCAAAACATCAAGGAATGATCGTACTGAGCAAGTTGTCTGCGACATGAGTTGTTAAACATGACGAACCAGGTATTCTGAAGGATAAATGTTTGGGAAGGTTACTTTATTGGGTAATGAGCTCTTGTGCTGAAACCCAGATCGAATAGCGTCGAGTAAGGTTTGGCATAGGAAATAGGGTAGTTAGCGTACATTATTTCTAAGAATAACGACAATCTTAAGATACAAATTACGAATTGACCCATGAAGGCGCATTGAAACACTAAAAAAGAGTAAAAAGTGTAGATCTGGGCTTCAGCGCAAGAGACAGGTAATGTACAGTAGTCTCCCTATGAATCCCGACCCTGAGAAGCCTAAGCTCGATCCTAAGCTGACTAGGTAATGACTCTAAGCAACCAAAGCCTGATTCTCAGCGCGTTCTAAGGAATTAATAACTGAGCCTATCTCACACGCTAAAGTAAAGAATGATAGTTATGCAATGCTAAAAATCATCAGAACGATTGGAAGTTTGCACGATTTTTCCAGCAGACAAACATCCGATTTTCACGGTGATTGTTAACGCCACATTAATCGATTAAATGACGATACCTGAACGCGCTTACTCCGAACACTCTCTGGTGCACCCACTCCCAAAGAAACCTTACCTAATACATCCCAAGCTCAACGAAACCTAAGCAATATACGCCTGATCCTAAGCAATCCAAAATCGGCAGAGCATGCACATCCGTCCTACTTCTGTCTTAAGCATGAAGACAAATTGTTAAGTGTCAAATTACCTGAACGCGCGCACTCCGACCACTAGCTGGCGCATCATTGCATCGTAGTTGCGCGCGCGTACGCGGTCCTCGCGCTGCGTAACGAATGGCGAAACGCCGCCGCCGCCGCTGATGTTGTTGTTGCGCTGAGCGCTCTCGAATCCCTCCATCTGCAAGCATTATCGATTTACATTTATATTTTTACAAAAATATCCATATTTTTGCCCAGTTTTCACTAAATTTGGGCACAAACTCGTCAAAAATTCAGAAAAAAACAGGAGAACAAGCAGAAAAACTCACGTTCCGATAGGCGGTAGTTCGCGCTGATGGGCGGGACGGGGCGTACGATGGGTAGATCAATCGAGGAATAGCGCAGCCGACTACCGTCCCCAGGACTGCAAAGGGATTCGATGAGGAAACATTCGAGAAAAGGACGCGAATGGATAACGGATATTGCAAAAATCGAACAAAAATATAAGAAATGAGCCAGTGAAGGAATTATGCACAGGAAAAGCTCGCGCAATAAAATTAGACTTGAATTAGACAAAATCGATGGCTAAAACGCAAGAAAAAATTAGCGCAGCTACGAATATCCGAGAGAGCAAATCAACAATACCAAGTGATCATGGACCACGAGCCAAGGGGAAGAGATCAGAGAGCGGCGAGAGCGCCATACGACTGAATAAAGAGCGAGAGAGCCCGCGATTTGGAGATGACGAGTTCGCGAAAGGTTGGGAAAATTGAGGAATAAGGCGTAACGAATAACAAATAAGGAATAAGAAGATTGAGGAAACATTCAGTTGGGAAATAAAGCGTGGGGAAGACTCGCGGCAATGTGGACTTTGAATTATACAAATTCTAAAGCAATGATGAAAATAGCAATTAGCGCACCTACAACCAACCAGAGAGAGCAAAACAACAATAACAAAAACAGGTGACGAACGTGCAAGGGTAGAGAGCAGAGAGGAAGACGGCGAGAGCGACAGTCAGAGCGAGAGGGAGCTGAGTTTTGAGTTGGCGCAAGGGCGAACTGATGGGAAAAAAACGTCAAAATGAAGGGATAAGGCATGAGTAAGACGCACCTGACAACGTTGGAATGAATTAATCAACAATCAGAGAAAAAACTGATGTTCAACGTCAATTAATTACGCTTCGACCGGTTTAGAGTGAGAAAAACAACGACAATAAGTGACGAGAGACCGCGTGGTGCGAGGAGAGCAGAGACGGCAGGGCAATGGGCGAGAGCGCGCGTTTTTGAGGGGGGAGCAGGGGTGAAATTATGGGAAAATTCATCAAAATTAAGGAGTAAGGCATAAGGAAGGCTCGCGCAACAATCTAAACCTGAATGAATTAGTCAAAATTCAAAGCCAAAAGGGTGAAAATCATCAATATGCTACGCAACAACCGATCGTGAGCAAGAAAAACAACAAAAATAACAAGTGACGAGAACGCGTGGCAAGGAAGAGATCCGAGAGGAAGGCGGCGAGAGCGCCAGACGTCAGGGAAATGGGCGACAACGCGTGTTTTTTTGAGAGTGCACAGGGGCGAAACGAGGGGAAAATTCATCGAAATTAAGGAGTGCGGCTCGCGCAACAAAGCGGGCCTGAATTAGACAAAATTCAAAGATAAATCTAGAGAAAAACATCAATTAGGTACGCTTCGACCGGTGGGGAGAAGGAAAAACAGCAATAACAAGTGACGAGACCGCGTGGCGAGGGGTAGAGAGCAGAGAGGAAGACGGCGAGAGCGCCAGAAGACAGAGTGCAAACGGAAACTGATGCAACTAATTGACGGTTTGCCCTAATTATGCCCTAAATTTCGCAAAGAATACACAGTGTTTGTACGAAACGAAGCAAAGTTAGAACTGTCAGAAATTAGAGAAAAAACAAGTAAAAAACGAGGAAAACCTGCGGAAAGGAAGGGGAGCGGGAGAGTGAGGGAAGCGATCGACCCCGCTCCCTCGCCTCTCCCTCCTCCCTCCCCTTGATCTACCCTCCCCGGTCTCTCGTTCGTATCGATTTTGCGTGTCTTTCGGCATCGACTTTTTGATCTTGGGAATTGGCTCGAGCTTTCAGAATGATCTTTGTGAATCCATTGCGTAAACTTGGCTGTGAAACGAAGGATTCTTAGAGCAGACGCTTGTCTCGTTTGAAGGGCACTTAGATGGAGTATCAGCGGGCAATAGCTTGATTGATTTGGGAGATGTTTTGATGGATTCCGCTGAATCCTTCAGAGACTAAGAGATAATGGGAGAACGAGAGTGTTTATCCGTCCTGGCAGAAGTAAAGAGCAATTCTGTCTGCATTGCAAGTACTATTTGGGTGTTTGTGCGGGTACAAAAGGTCTGCGAAATTGCAATATTAAGACAGCCGAAGATGATTCAGCTTCTCTGTTACTCTGCACTCCTAGGGCTCAGTAAGTTTATTCGAATTGTCAATATTCTCGCATTTTTTCGAGTAAATGAGAGTTTGCAAGATGTCTAGGATATACGGTTTCCTGGGCTGAACAGAAAATCTTCAGATCAAAAACTATTTTAGTTGCCAGTGGTTGTGTTCTACCTCCAGCTCCTTCTAACGTTCCATGGAGCACAACACCGCTCATTCTGAAGAGACAACCCGATGGACGAATCATCTACACTTACCCACCTGGATCAGTTCCTTTCGGATTGAGTACTATTTTGTCCTAAATTTTAGGAGATGTGGGCCAAAATCTTCATTCGAGTTGGAGAAACGATACCGCGCTCTCTTAATTCTAATCATTCTGACCGTCTAGCCGAACTAGAGAGTGTGTAAAATGAAGGGACCATGATTCCAACGGCTTTTTAAAACCCGATTATCGAACTCTAATCCTGATGCAGTGCAACTTGTATTGGACGTATTCGATGCGCGAATTATTGAAAAGGATGTCTGTTTTCGTGTCGCATTTTTCCACACACTAAAATTCGACTCAAATTGATCTGTTTTTTTTTGCAAATTACTCTACAAATTTTGCAGAACTTCGGTGTCAATGGTCCCTTACTGAGTGAGGCCGTGGGTGGTGATTGGGTTACTTGCAACCCAAAGACAAACAAGTGAGTTGGAATGATCCTGTCTAAGTAAACGCGAATTTTTGAGATTCGAACCGGAGACCCGACTGTCGACGGTAAGTAGCCGAATTTTTCTAGATCACTGTCATCCATCCAGGGATGAAGGAGGGGAGCTCGGAGGATGAAGGCTCTCCCATACAAAACAAGTCCAGATAGCACTAATAATAAGGAGTGTACCACTGATTAGTTCACTACTACCACTGCCGCTACTAATAAGGGGCCACGATTATCTATTAGGGGGGAGGGGGAATAGAGGGCGGGGAGTGCGTCTTGGCACGGATCACGAAATGCGATCCAGCAATGTGTACCTTATTTATAGAACCATGTTGCAGATTACATGTGCCCAAACTACAAATGATGGCAGTAAGTTTATTACTTCCGAGTAGTACTGAAAACCAAAATTACAGAACTAAGATGTTGTGTTTAGTCAAAATCTGCGTTTTCTTCACCGAGGTATCAGACGGCTCGTTGTTGACGTATGCCTTGTTCGACAGCCCGAATGTCGACGTCAAGTGCCCCGCAGGTAGGGACGACTTCTCAAGAAATGACTCTCGAATGATAAATTTGTACAGAAAATTCTCAATTAGTCGTTGCGGCTCTCTGCAAGAAATGACTCACTGCATTCTGCGTGCACTCTCATATGATCTACCTGAGAGAAAGCATGAAGAATGAAGATTGCCATTTCTAGCCATTTAAGTAGGGTTCCCTTACTGGAAAATGTATGTTGTATTTTCGAGTAAGTTTCAGATGTGCTTACTAAACAAACGCATGCCAACAACGCAGAGCTCTTGAAACATAAGCGAAAAGTCAACAACAAATTCCCAATAACTTAATTATATTGCGATGACATCCCTACTCTGCAGGATACAGGACCAGAATCGTCGGCATCGGAGAAATCGTATCCATGAGATGCGTCAACGGGGGTGAGTACACACTAGACCTGGCCAAACGAGCATATGTAGCGATTCACTACGCCCCTCGCTTGATCAATCCAAGTTCACATTACAGTATGCCCTCATGTCGTGCAAACGCGAAAAATATTTCCCACCGTTCTTTTTCAGTTTTCATCGCTAGGCAGCTTAATGGCAAGACGAGGAACGTTGGAACCCCCAAACTAGAATGTCTCAAACGTAAGAGCTATTAAAGTAACACTCACTAGGTTGGCTGAAGTGGGTCGCGGTTAACAGTCGTGTTTTCTCTCTCGTACTGGTCATGCTTGAGGGGAGGGGGGGGTGCTGAGGTTCGGTTAACCGTATCTTCCGTCGATCCATTTCAGCCACTCTACCTGCCACCACGACAACCACGAAGCTACCTACTACTACTACCACGATACGTCCAGTCCCTACTACGACAACCACAAGGAAAACTACCACTTCAACTACCACAAAACAGCCTACCATCACAACAACATCAACGTCAACCAGAGCCACTACTCTTTCGACCACTACGACAGGTTAGCTAAATGTTATTCACTAGAGTTATCTTCTTATTTTTTTTAATTGTTGTGTAGGTTTCAGGGGCTCTATATAACTGATGAGCGTTTGTTTATTTAGAGCATATGAAACTCATCCGGACATTCAACAAACATTTCCAGAAATAAAACCCTTTTCCTCACTCCTAACAATAAATCAATACTTTCAGTTCAATTCAAGTGCCCGGAGCCTGATTCATTCTTCCCCAACCCGTGGGCTTATGCTGGAAGTCCAACCATATCTCCGGATGGAAGTCAGTTGCAAATGAAAATATAAAATATACAACAATTTACATATTCCGGCGTAGATGAAATATAAATATATCATAACAACTTACTATGATTTGGAGTAGTTTTGGCGGATCTAAATAAAAAGTAATTAACCAATTACAGCAATGCTGTCATGTGCCTCCAACATCTTCGTCGGAGTTCGTTCCCTTGTTTTATTATCCATATTAATTTTCGATTATTGATTTCTCTTGGAGAAGATTAGTGTTGAAAATTGGGGTGTCGATTTTAAGTAATTTGACATCTTTTTCGGGTATGTTTCAAGTGTACTACATATTTTATGAGCCTATTAACTATTTAGAGCACTTGAAACCTTCCTGAAAATGACACAAAATGGCATGAAACGTGAAACCCTAAAGAAATTTGATATTGCAGAAATTGGACTGGGAATCTGGCGCGCACACCTTTGGAGGTCCCTCTTATTGCGACAGAGCAACGGGAAAGTAAGTGATGAATCAGAGTCCTATTTTTTGAATCCATTTTTTTAAGTTTTTTCCAATATATTTCTTGCAGATGGCATAATGATGGTTACGAGGCTCCCCCGCAAGTGAGTATGCTTTCAACACATTTGTTATAGCAATGTTAGAGAAAGAGCCGATAAAATAAAGTTATTTAACTTTGCTTATTTTAGATAAGCTGCGCAGTTGAAAGTGGAGCACCGCTCAGTGAGTTCCTGTATAGAGTTCCCATAGCGCTAAATAGCTGATAGCGTTTGATTATGTAGCGCTATCCTAACCAACTCATCTAATAAGAGAAAAACATTTGCCATGAAGTTAAATCCTTTCCTTTTTGTAAAATCAAATGTGAATGTTCCGTAATCCTTGTCATGGCTGTGGAGTAATGCTTGCGTTTTTCGTAAATCCGGAAGGAAGGGCTAGGGCATTGCTCATCAGTCTGTATTACCGATTTTACAAGAAAACAAGATGTATAATTCGATAAAAAATGTTAGTGTAGTGTGATGAAATTAGAATGGAAATAATCTTGCAGCATCATTATTTTGCCTTGAACTATGTGGCAGTGCGCGACATTCAAGAACACATTTTGATATTTGAAAATTTAAGAAATGTCGATGTAATTCTTTTCAGATTATTGCCCAATTTGGAATAGACAAACCAGTGGAGCTGAAGGCAAAATTGCTATCTACCGTAACAAAGTTAATTCCGATATGTGCATAATGAGTTAATACAATTTCCAGGAAAACTATTGTCCCCCGGGACAACAACCGATCTTTGGGAACGGCACGATTATCTCTAAAATGACTTGCAATGGTTGGTTGTACGCTTCTTATTGTAGAACTTGTGCGTAATACGAGAACGAATTTCGCACAGTAAAAATGACTGATTTGTGCTAAACATGTGAATTTGCAGCACCTATTTTGACAATAGTGGACGAAAGGGGCATTGCCCACTACTTGGACACCGATCCAGTATTGAAATGCGCTGGTAACCGCTTCGGATTATTAATGGGCTCCTTCTCGCTAATAAAAATTGATTGCATTTGGCCACGGAATGTTAGAGAAACGTTTTTGTTTTTGGTTCCGCTGGTTCCGCTGGAAAAGGCATGTGCATTCTATGTTTACAGTGATTTTGAAGCTATTTATCCTTTATGAATAAGCGTACCGACTCGCAGTTCAGAAATGCGGTCCTCTTGAAGGAAATTGAAATACATTTCTAAAGTTGCTCAGTCAGGTTAATCGTATGTTCTAAAAGTGGTAAAATGACTAATGAATTTCATTTCATCACTCATCCACAAGCGGCTAGAAACATCGAGCTCATGCAATTTCACGATAAGTATCTTTGGAATCTTCAGATGAGATACTCTCAGGTGCATTAGAAATTAATCGCATTATCTCTAATTTTCACAGATATGATCCTGGATGTATGATGTATGCGAATGAACGAGGAATGGCCGTCATGAATTCCCGATCGAATTTGAATTCACTTCATTAATTTTATCAAAGTTGTTGATCTTCGTTCTTTACCGCTTTCATTGTAATTGGAATATGACACACAAATTTTGATAAGTATTACTCCAACGCATAAATAACAAGAAAGTATATTGATAATACGAATTAATTACAAAGAATCATTGTGTTTACTCGTACTCTTGTTGACACTAGTGGAGCAATCGTCTTACTACCTTCGGTTTGCACGCTGTCTCACCGGTCAGATAGACGAGATAGCGTGCAAACTGAAGAGAGTCAGACGATTGCTCCACTAGTGGTCAAGTATGTTCACACACATTCGAGATCGCGTTCAACTTTTCCTTGTAGAATATTATTGATTGCTGCAAGCTACTACGAACAATATTAAACATTATAAGTGGAATTCACAAAAATTACCATAGATCGACGAAATATTAATTACCAGTTCTCTATAATTCCCTCACAACACGAAGCAACCTTCTTTTCTCAGAAGCCTTCCTCCTGCTATAGTTTTCGCTCGTATTTTCAAATTAACATTTTGATTTGGTGATTGTACCCGTGTTTTCTGCAGGATTTTTTTCGGCTGTACAGATGTGGCATCGAAACAGCGGAATGGTTTCGATGTTTTGCCTCTGCTGAAGTGCACTTTGAGGGATGCTGCCAACGGGCGCTCTTGAGTGCTCGATTTGAGAGATTTTATTGATGTATCTCTCACTTTTTCGAGTTCTTTAACGATGAGAGATAATGTGAAATACTTACTTAGTTACTTAGTAGATCCATCTTCAACGGGCTATGCCGCGTAGATCACAGTTCCGCCAGTCTTCTCTATCGTGTGCTCGAGTAGTACAATGGCGGTAGCTCTTGTTTCTAATCTGCCTCTTTATAGAACCGGAAGACAGTTATAATGAGAAAAAATCACAAAACTACCGCATTAATGGTTATCTTGTGAGTGAGGCTGTTCCCGGTGGAAGCAGGCTTAACTTCCCGAAAAAATCTGACAAGTCAGCATACCACCCAAATCTTGTATTGAAATGCACAGGTATTTAAGTATAACAGCTGGGATATTATGTGCTAAATATTATAATACATCGGAAAGTTCGATGCATTGCTATTATATACCTACTTACCTAGTTCGTAATCGAGGTAGTTGCAGTTTCATGCATTCATATTTCGAAATTTTCAGTACCTCCTCAAACGACGGCTTCTCTATCCAGTTCGACAGGTAAACAGGAGTTTCTTTCATGGCTGAGCCTCACTATCTATAATTTCTTCTATGATATGATTACTTTTTCGTTTTTCATGTTTCCGTTGGGGGGAGATTATCTGTGGGCTCTTATTTGATGCATGCGCTTTCTTGTTTAATGATATATATGTATCCCTTATGTTCGTTTCGTATGCATATCAGGCCTCTCACGAGAGAATCGGGACAAATCGGCATTTTCAGTTGACACTCAAATTTTAGGAAATCTTGTTAATTATGTTTCCTCTTAGTACTTGACTAGACTAGACTAAAACTGAAGTTTCAGATTTTTACATATGCTGCAGCCGCAGCAGGCGGCTGCAAACTTTAGACGTAGGTCGTAGGTTATTGAGGGTTTGACCGATTAAAGTGGTGGCATTTGCTCACAAAAGTGTTTCTATGATCAAATGAACGATTTTGGCGCACGTTGTTTATTTTTCACTTTTGCGACCGTTGCAGCAGACGCGTGGTGGACCAGTTTTTAATTTCTAAGCTGAAATTAGATTTTTTGCTTCTCTCCAAACTTTCCTAGTTTGTAGAGCTTGAAATTCTGCGCATACAAGATTTTTTCTCGATTTTGTCTCAGTGGTCTTGGTGTATCTCGTGAGAGGCCTGATATGCTTCTGTCGATACCTGTGCTCGATTTGAAATTCATAATTATCGCTGTCGATAACAACTTGCGTAACAATTGAATTCTCAGATGCTTTTTCGTCTCCTCTTTCTATTTTTTTGAACGAAGGATCGACTCCGACTTATGGCTCAGGAGTGTATGATACATTGAAAGAAAACCGAGTATAGAAAACTAAGTCACAATGACACAAACACACTAGATGAGCACACCATTCTGCGTTTATGAAATTCTGTTTTGAATAAAATAAAAATATTCTGAATCTCGGATTCTGAAGTTCAAACTTAAAGCAAGGTGAGCAGTTAGGAATCAAATGTCTCGATAAATTAATGTATTTTTTTGCAGACGAGGTCTTCTGTTTGGCAAGAATTCGAGGACTGTTTATTTTTGATCGATGCATGAGGCACAACTGTTCAATGGGTATTCTCCAAGTGAGACAGAATATATTAACCCGGTGAGAGATCGAGAGTTATTTGGCTCGGCCAATACATCGGAATCAATACTTCCTATCGTTCTTCTTAATTGGCATCGGGGTATTTCTCAATAGCCCTGCTCAATTTGTTAATTGAAATGTGTATCTTTAACTACAATGTATACTAAAATAGTTTCTCAAAGTAAACAGTTATTTAGCTCATATGAAGGATAAGAAGTTACCATTATTTGTAAAAAAATCAAATATCATGTTAGCAGTAATGACGTACGTAGTGGACATGAAGTGAAATATGATGAAACTTCAGTCTGAAGTTTTCTCGTGTTCTTCCGTGGTAGCAATGAAGAACTATTAGGTTGTGAAAAAAGTAATTGTAGATTTGGACCATGATGTTTGAGCACGCCTAAAATTCTTTTCATTTAAGATCTCAAGCTGGCTCAATAGCATATAGTAGGGGTATACTTGGTCAAAATATTTATGTGTTCCAATCGCTTCATGCTTTTAGGATACCCGGGAAATCCAAGTGTTGTCAAATGTGATATTTTCACTCTTTTCTAAAAATATTTCAAGTCTCCCGTATTTTGTAGGGAAAAAGGGCTGCACATTTTCATATAGTGTAGTGAGAAGAGCATGTGCAGTCCTTTCAAAAAATAGGTCTAACGCCGCTCCTGCATCAAGATAGCAAGATTTACACACCACTGAATTAATACCTCAGCTAATAAACACTTATTAAGCAATAACGTTTCCTGCTTCGAGGTTCAATCAGACTGGTTTCTAAATAAGTGCGCTTCCATGATACACTATGGCGCTACATACCACAGAGAAACAATTGAACTCATCCCTTCTCTATTTGTAGAAAACATAAATTTGCAGTATTGATGAATACAGGCCAATAGTGTCAAATTGTCGACTTTCGGTATACGGTGAATGAATAAGTTTCCTCAAAAGAGAGCTATCCCCTGACTTTGCCCAGTCTTATACTGATACATAAAGAGTAGCTTGTTAACCACAAAATTTAGGGCTTTTCACCAACCCAGGAAATTGGAAGACTTGCAATAAACGAATTTCGATGTTCAAATTTCATAGTCGGGATGATGCATGTTACATGTTTTACTATATGCCCACCTAAATTTAATTTTAAGTTAACCAAGGAAAGTACTTGTCGTTTCACTACATGTGAGATAGTTATATCAATAGTTACGGATGCACGGTAAAATTAAGTATTTCTGTTGATGTGAGGTAGGGTCAAGTTAAAAAATGAGTGTATTTTCTGATAGGCCAGTCGGAGCGGGCCAGGTTCACATATTGTATTGTGATATCCGTATGCCATACTTTTCGTATGTCACGTAATAGTTGACCTATCCTAGCTTTCCATGGATTTCTGGACCGACACGTACTCAGTGAAACATTTTGTCGATGTAGCTTTGTCTTCATACTGTGGCCTCAATACCAATTGGGTAGGCTTGACCCTACGCGCGATAGAAAGGGTATCCAAGCACTCAACGAGCACTAGTAACAATATGATAATCAGACGGCAACCAAAGACGGGGTATTGCAGAATCGAAAATTTAAAATCTACAATTACTTTTTTCACAACCTGATATAATTACAACATAAACGTGTAACGCAAAACAAGTGATGTGTCGTATCATGTTAGCATGCAATCACACTTCCCACGGTTCCATTTTTGCTCTCTCGGTAATACTCCGTAAATGAAAAGCAGAAAAGTAGAAAATGAACATAATTTCATTAGAATCCGTCAGCTATTTCCATGAAAAGTAGAGTATTATTTATTGTTGTCAAGTTCTGAAAAGAGATTTTTCACGAAATGTCAAATGAGACTGGCCTATGTCTCCCGTCAGTCAATGAGCGATCACACTTAATGCCGAGACTCATTACTTGTGAAACCATCGCTAAAATCACTCACCAAAATTATAAAAAAAATAATAAATAAAATATATATGCAAATACACTCACGCCATAGGGACTGTATCCGTCCGGGCACTTGAAAGACACCTTCTCATTGTCCGTCGATTTTACAAACTTTTCAATGTTGCCCAATGGTCTAGGATATGACTTAGACCACGACGAGGGAGTAACAGGTTCAGGACACTTGAACAGCTGAAATTAAACTCCTCTAATATTAGACAAATCAATCGATAAACTTGGACAGACAAGGGACGGACAAATGGACAGATTCGAAATATTGGAGCGGAGACTCCTTTTGAAATCATGCAACGAATCAATTCATAAATGAAATCAACAATGAAAATTAAATTGTATTTTCTAATTTTCGTCTCGAGTTCCTCATTTTAAGTGGTCGATACTCCTGCTGCGTTCAGAATACTACCGACAATGAGAGGATGGCAAGGAGCTCAAGGAGCTGAAATAAGATTGCTCAGTTCTTGTGGACCGGAAATTAGTCAATGAGGAACCATTTGTCCGTCCCTTGTCTGTCCAAGTTTATCGATTGATTTGTCTAATATTAGAGGAGTTTAATTTCAGCTGTTGACAAGTGTCCTGAACCTGTTACTCCCTCGTCGTGGTCTAAGTCATATCCTAGACCATTGGGCAACATTGAAAAGTTTGTAAAATCGACGGACAATGAGAAGGTGTCTTTCAAGTGCCCGGACGGATACAGTCCCTATGGCGTGAGTGTATTTGCATATATATTTTATTTATTATTTTTTTTATAATTTTGGTGAGTGATTTTAGCGATGGTTTCACAAGTAATGAGTCTCGGCATTAAGTGTGATCGCTCATTGACTGACGGGAGACATAGGCCAGTCTCATTTGACATTTCGTGAAAAATCTCTTTTCAGAACTTGACAACAATAAATAATACTCTACTTTTCATGGAAATAACTGACGGATTAACCTGCAACCCCTCAGACGGAACGTGAGTCCTTGATCAGTATAGTCAATTTCCCTCTACAGACCCAGTTTCCCAGTAATTTCATCGATAATCAAAATTATCGTATCATAACATACGAAAACTTTTTATTAGTGTCCCATTGCACAATCGAAAAAAAATACAGCAATAAATAAATATAAAGAACAAATAAAAATTATGCATTTAGTAAAAATACAAAAATACTACACTATTTTGCACTTAAATATTTACTATAATATTTCAGATGGGATACGAAACTGGCTTATCAATCGGTACGATTTTCATGTTAATTGAAGTTTATGCCAGCAAATTTTAAATGAATCGAATTATTGAATCTTAAAAGAATCTTTAAAAAAATATATTATTTTCAGGCGACCTGCGTTAAACCTTCGGAAGGCCGTAAGTAAAATCTAATTAAGTTGTGTTCCGTATCACGCATGCAATAAGTTATTATTATTTTTTTAAAATTTTTCAACTGCTCATGAATTTCTTCAGAACTCAATTGCAACATGACCATGTCTGAGAGAAAGTATACGCTGCTGAACAATAGAGGAACAGTCCAGTGTCCGAAAGAACACGAGATGGTGCTGCATTACGAAGGAAACTGGACTAAGATTGCTTGTATGAAATGCTATAATAACGGTAACATTTATACTTAATTTTGCTACTTTAATCAATATTCGTTGCAGTATTCCAAATCGCATTTCCTAACGGCGGACTTATATCGTGTAATCATGTGAATCGGGAATTGTCTTCGTGCAAAATATTGTTAATTTACTACTCTACGGATGGTTGCAAAAACTTTAACAAATCATCAATGATAACAGCAATAATATGTTTCAAAATGATTAATGAGTAGACCTTGCCAGCAGCTACTCACCTAATGAAAGGGAGGTTAAGATTAAGGATAATTTTCGAAGGTTAATTTGTCAGTGTGTATTGTTGGTACTTTAATGCCAGAAGATAATTTGAATAGGCTTCAACGTCCACGGCAACTACTGAATCAATAACTAGCCTGACGACTTCCGGAAGCAATAACGCAGGTGTCATCTTTGTCGAAATTTGATATACACTACCCAAATTGCAGGGCCCTGTCCAGCGCCTGATCCAGTACCTGTAGATGAGTTTCCATCTACGTGGGCCCTGGGAAGTACTCCTGAAATCTCTAAGGATGGAAGTGAGATATTGAATGTTGGAAATTGTTGCCTTATAATGAAGAAGTAATTAAGTAAGAGCCTCAGCAAAGCGAAAATTCAACCGGTGGGGCTCCCAATCAATCGGATACTGCAGACTTTTTCCTTTGATAATTTTGCAATCGCATAACTCAGATCACGATGGATTGCGAAATTCGCTATTTTGGGATCGTTTTGTCGATCTAGGGATAGTTACGATCATTGTTTTTTATCGTAGCAATTTCAATTTTGCTGCACCTTCGTCAAATTTAAAACAAATCTTTCATCAGTGTAGGTGGACTTATCGCGATAGCAAATACGAGGCACCACAGATCGTAAATTTTCTAAATTTTGAATAAATTTTATAAAAAAATTTCATTTTATTATGAATATTTTCGAACAATGACCATAAATGTGCATTACAATATTACCAATAATTGTCTTTAATATGAGCTGTGGGGCATGGACAGGACACGTGCCTCGTAAGCCATTTCGAATTGATGCAAATTAAACCAATTTTCACGTAAACATTTTTTCATTGAACGCACTATTCATCAAGATTAAATTTTTTTTTTATTTTAAAAAATGCACTTCAAATCGAAAAATCCAGCGTACTACTCCGTTAGAATTGTACAGCCTGGCGGAGGTCTTGGACTAATAGCAATATACCCTGAACAGGTATAATATATTTTGTAATAGTGTTATCAGACGTTCTCACACAAATTAATTTTGCCCAAACATGTTTCCTTCTCTCCAGTGGGATCTCATCCGAACTAGAATAGTACCAGTGCTAACTGACTGAGTGTTCAAAATTACCCCAATTAGAAAACAACGAAACAACTACAGTATCGATCATAAGTCATCGTCCAAAACTTCCGAGCTCTGTAATTTTTGAACCAGATGCACGCTCAGGCTGAAAATTTAAATTTAGATACGAAATTCATCGGGGAATAAGGTGAGCTTATCGAGACCTCTTCAAAATTTCTAGCTCTTGCATAGTAATGACGCAATCACAACACACTTTTTTGAAATCGATTATTTCCTCGGAGAAATTGTCCGTGCTTACCGAACTTTCTGAGGGTTGAGAGGTGTCATATGACTACTCAGAAAACAATTTCAAGTTGCTGCGACTTCGCGCCTTTTTGCTGCAGAGGCTGCAAGTTAGCGGCTGCAAATTTATAACTCAGCTTCTAGAGGAGCTAGAGACTCGTGTAAAGCATGAAAATGATTCATATTATGACTCTATATGATCATGAAAGTTTGGTATTGATCGCAGATAATTTGCCCTCAGGGCACGAAAAAGTCACTTTTTTGGATGGTCCAACTTTGGTCACTTACCGTCTCAAGGACGAATTTGCATAAAATGTGGTTCCTGTACAGTAAGGTACAACAACCATCAAAGAAAAGATTCCCAACTTTTGGTGCTGTTAGCTTCACTTTCCGGACCGTTGCGATCGATTTACGGACGTGCGCTCCTCGAGCGCGCACGTCATTTCCCTACACGACGAGAGAAAGGAGAGGGAGCGGTGTGAAGAGAGACGCACGCGTTCTTTGAGCACGCGAGCTCTTTTAGCGAACGCCACGGTCCGGTAAGTGAAGCTAACCGCACCAAAAGTTGGAAATCGTTTATTTGATGGTTTTTGTACCTTACTGTGCAGGAACCACATTTTATGCTAATTCTTCCTTGAGACGGTAAGTGGTCAAAGTTGGGCCATCCAAAAAAGTGTCTTTTTCGTGCCCTGAGGGCAAATGATCTGCGATCAATACCAAACTTTCAGGATCATCTAGAGTCATAATATGAATCATTTTCATGCTTTACACGAGTCTCTGGCTCCTCTAAAAGCTGATTTATAAATTTGCAGCCGCCAACTTGCAGCCTCTGCTGCCAAAAGGCG